>JAODKM010000001.1:3171203-3183315 GCA_026780845.1 Petrocephalus sullivani | reverse complement strand
GGGGGGGATAGGGGCGAGCTCATGACAGACCTCCTGCCAGTAACGGAGGTGGGTTTGGGACGCGGCCACGGGTGCCGGAGTTCCAGTGCGATGGAGGAGGCCACTTCTGCACGCAAACTCGTGTTTGCAAGCTGGAATTAAGTTTAAATATTGAAATGCATTTCTGTACCATGACAACTGCAATCCTGACACAATTTGGCCCCGTTCAAGCATTTATGTCATGTTAACATGAAGGCACTCTTTTAGCAGTCCCGGGCAAATGGCTGCCTCTGTGCGCAAACCCCAGGCTTTGCTCTCAGCTCTGTGGATGGGTGAAATATAGATTGCATCACCGGGACCAAATGACCGCCCCCCCCCCCACCCCCGTGATAAAAGCCTGGGCCGATATGCATAAAACTTCTTAAGAATGGTCACTTTGACTTAAGAGTTAAAAAATTCTTAGCAAAAAGCAGGACCTAAGAGCGTTGTATAAAAATGCTAGAAGTTACTTCCAGCAAAGTCTAAGCCCAACTCCTAAGTGCTGACAGAGCCAGCACTTAAGTGTCGTGAAATAAGGACTACAAATAAAATCCCGCCCCAACTACTGAGTTCAACCAATAGGGGAGCTGCACGGTGAATATATTAGTGACATCAAACCCTTAATGTAGGGCATTATACAACACACTTTTTTGTGATTATTCCTTTAATTGGTTGTACTAAAATCTACCTAGCACATCACCAATCAATTTTCAGTAATAGATGCACATGTTGTATATATTATAGGTCAAACGCAAAAGTCAAAGCAAGACAATGGATTCTAAAATAAAACCAAATGGAAGGAGGCTTGGCAGGCTATTGCCTGCTCCATAAATGCTGCGTCATCTCGGACAAGACGTTCAACAGAGGAATGTGAAAAAAGGTGGTTTAATGTTTTATCTACCTCGTGAAAGGAAATCGCAGCTTACAAAGCAAGCATGCAAGCTACAGGTTTGTGTCATTGCTTATATTGCTCACATAACCTTCTCTGTAATAGATAATGATGATTAATTCCCGTTTCTCTTGTTAACACACAGGTGGAGGTCCACCATGTAAACCTGTAAATGGCAAAGATAGTGCAGGAGATATTGGGGGCTGAGTCCATTTGCGGCATTGCATGTGCCCAAGATCCTGCACTGCTAAAACTGAAAGAGTTTCAAATAAGGCATGCTGTAAATGTGATAGCATGACTCGTGATATAAATGAATGGCTACCTTTATTCAATGTGTACTGTAAGTTAAACTGATTTGACACTTTTATTCCATTTGAATGATTTATTTATTTATTCTTTATATCACAGCATTACAGGCATTATTGTCGTATATCTGCAGGATGTCCTTTCTGTGACGCTCACGTTCCTACTCTTAACACTTATGAACTTTTATACATGCAACTTACTCTTATGTCTGAGAGTAAGAGCAAAATCACGTCACTCTTAGAACTGTGACGCATTTAAAACTCTGAGAAGTTTTATGCATCCCGGCCCTGTTTTTTATGTTGTGGCGACCATTTTTTTTCATTCCTCAAGCTCAATTTTATAAAAATCTGTGACTGTAATCAAAAAACTAAAAATGCCAAAAGTATTGCATTTTATGTGGTTGCTTACGGTTAAGGTTAGGGCTGGGTAGGGGGTAAGGTCGCAATCGTCGCCATTAGGGTTATGCTCATAGTAATGAATGGATGGTCCCCACAAAAAATATGAATACAAATATGTATGTATGTACGTATGTGTGTGTATATATATGTATGTATGTATGTATGTGTGTATGCATATATGTATGTATGTACGTATGTGTGTATGCATATATGTATGTATGTACGTATGTGTGTATGCATATATGTATGTATGTATATGTGTATGCATAATTGTATGTATGTATGCATATATGTATGTATGTATGTATGTATGCATGCATATATTCATGTATGTATGTATGTATGTATGCATGCATATATGTATGTATGTATGCATGTATGTATGCATGTATGTATGCATGTATGTATGTATGTATGTTTGTATGTGTCTCAATGGCCATCACTGGACATGTGGAAAATAAAAATTTCCAACGTGCTTGAGCAAACGAAGCATCATTTTGTTTTGACACAGATGGCATCATAACAAAGAGGTGGTGCAGCTGGGGGGGCTTCGTCACGCCTCGGCAGCAGCTCGTGGTAACAGGCACAGCAGTGTCCCCTCCCATCTTAAAAGAGCAGACCCTAAGTGGCAGCGAGCGGACGTGCGAGCCCGGCACGCAGAGACTAAGGCCTGAGCGCTCGCTCAAACCACAGGGCGGCTGCCGGAGCCAGGGCCTCCATTTATAACTCGATACATTTCTGATTAATTGGAATACTAAAATATGGAAAAAGCCAGACAGTCCCCAGTCCATGGAAAAGCATTAAAAAGCAGTTAGCCAAGCACAAACGCAGCCCATTACTGTCGCAATGTGACAAATGTCCAACCATTATTCCACTTCCTGATGAGAGAGCAAAGAGCATCATGCAGGACTTTGGCCTGGTAGCCCTGCAAAGGGGCTGCGGGCTCCTGGTTTTGCTCTTCGTCCCTGTGTCATGTTGGGAAGCAGAATCGGGTACGGCTGGGGGTGTCTGAGCGATTCTTCCACTTCCATCACTCGGTAAACATTGTGGTCACATAAGACCCCAGGCTACACACTTGTGACTGTGACCCGAGCATCCGTGCCGTGGGGAATTAAAGGAACACTCCTCCTCCAGAGACTGGCACCTAGGCCCGCCAACTCAGGGGCAAACTGGGGAAACTGTCCTGGGCTGGAGCCTAGTCACGGGGTCCCATTGAAGTAGTAATGTTGTGGACCCGGGAATTACGTGCAGCAACTCTGCTGCTACCTCCCCAGAAATGGACCATGTGTGACCCAAAGGCAGTGCTGGCTTATGGGGCATTTATCAGAAGAAGATGTTCCTACCATTCTGTCAGAAAACCAAGGCATGAAGAGAGTAAGCCTGCCAAAAAAGTAGGGTGAATAAATCACTCTGGAAGGAACAAAAACTAGCTTTTTTTTCCCTGAAAGTCAGTTAATCCTTCTCAAATTTCCCAGAGACTCTTTTTTTTTTTTTTTAAGCAAGAGACAGTAAATAAACAGCACTTGAAAGCGTGGTAAAACTGGCCCCACGTTCGTGTATTCCAGCAATCACAAATCCTTCCATCTGAAAGGGAACACCAGTGCTGACCTCCACAAGGCACACCGACACCCGGGGGAGGCAAGAGGACGGAGGCCCTGCAGATCGCAGCCAACGCTGATAATGCGAGGTTGCATTAAAAAATGCACTCTCATGCAGACCCTCTATTACAAGCCGCGTCAGAAGCAGCAGGTAGCTCCGTTTGACAGCAGGGCGCACCGGAGACTGAATGCACACAAACGGGGCCATAATAGCTGCTTTACGGCCTGGAGCTTCCAAGCAAAGGTCCCCGAATGCTGCAGCACACTCGAGGAAAGGTGTCGACGCAGAGAAGGTCACAGCAACCGTACCGTATACAGCAAGCTGTTGCACCCGGGACACAAGAGTCAAGCTGGATTTTTTGTATAGACAATGGGACTTTTTTTGTGCGCTTTCAGGGTCCTGATCAGTTCACTTGGCACAGATTGTCCTGTTCCCTTTTTCGAACCTCCGCAAAATGAGCCTGTTCACCCCAGAGGACACTCTGCATCACAGAGGGAATCTGAGGACACACACCTGAGAAGATGCACACTGTCTTTCACCTCTTGGCTCTCCCTGCACCTCTGTGCCCAGCACCGGCCACAGCGCCTTTCCCCTTTCCGGCCCATAGGCATCAGGCCCCTGAAGACCCCCAGCCGTCAGCTAATGACGCTATACAAAAGCCCAAAAGTGGCACCATGAATTCAGCAAGGACAGCCCTGGATGTTAACTTAGATGACAGATGTTAACTTAGACTCACCATGGAGACGATGTTGTGGCAAGAATTTTGGGTAGAAAACTTCCACCTGACCTTTGATCTGGAGAATAAAGCCCTAATGTAAAATGATGACCCACACTGTCTATTGGACTTCAGTGTATCAGGCCATATTTTTTACAACAGACTTGTCAACAATTTCCATGGTAGAAACTAGAGATGCCTAATATAGCAGTTAACATAGAGCTATGGACCAATGTTCATTCAAAATCAAAACTGTGACATCAGGCCAACATGCCAGTCTTGGTCGATACTTCCAGGAAATATTGTGGCTTATGTTCACGACTCTTATACTTCAGCAAGTAGTGTCCTGCACTAATAACACAAAGGTCATGGGGTCAAATCCCAAATAGCACACCATTCACTCTGCTGGAAGTCACAAGAAGGAAAAAAGATTAAAATCTTGACTATTCAAAGTTAGCAGAACATTTCTGAGCTGTAGCGTTTTTGACACAGTAAGAGGTCGTTTTCTCAGACCCTTGGACAGCAGGCAGTTTGGGGACACTGCAAATGACACTGTATAGCAGGGGTGCCCACACTTTTTCAGCTTTCGAGCTACTTTTAAACTGACCAGGTCAAAATGATCTACCATCTCTCTCTCTCTCGCTCCCCCTCTCTCTCACACACACACACACACACACACAGACACACACACACACACACAGAGCTCCAGTTAGTATCAGGCTCCTAGATGAGTATACGTTATACTTTTTGAGCACTGAGTATACTTTCTACATACAGAATACGTTGGCGCACCTTGCATCACTGCATGAACCCTCACAGCACAGTACACTCCAATACATTTATGGCTCCTTACGTGCTCCGGCTGCCCCACTAATTTTTATATCCCTTTTTAGTAGATATAAATCGGAAGGCTTGCTGGGTCACTTTGCTCGCTGGAGTTTTGCATTAGCTCGCAATACATTCGCATGTGTGTTTCGATAACCTAATATAAGCAGCAGCAGACTGGCCGCCCTTTACGTCAATCAAGTGGCGAATGCCAAAGGGAGGACAGATGATTGGCTAACATCGAAACAATTCTTTGAATGTCACGCGATCTGCGCGCACTACCTTTGCGATCTGGTGGTCGGTCGTGATGGACGTATTGGGCACCCCTGCTGTATAGGGCAGGGACTTTGTTATAAATGTGTGTTTCTCTCTTTTTCGTATGTAGTTATTCTGTCTGCATCTTTGACAGAAAATACTGTCCAGAAAATATCAGTTATCGATATCAGTAATATTAAATAAAAAGATACTGGATATCGTATTGGCCAAAATGTCCACATTGGTGCACCACTGGTACCACTGGAGCATAAGGAAGGTCAGATTTCCAAAGGGATTTACCAACACATCAGCGCTGTGTCGCATATTGCGGTGTGTCGAAGCCACCGCGGTGTGATGGTGTTTGTACTGAGCGCCGTCTACCCAGAATGCCCCACCTCTCTCCTGTGGCCAAAGAGTAAAAAGACACCGGGCATCTGCGCAGCAGAGTGCATGATTAATTATTTAAGCCGTTCATCCAGGTCGACGTAATACATATTCACAGGAGACAACACAAATCCTGCCTTCAAGGGCCTCTGAAGACATCGATCACACAGCAAAAGGATGCAGTGGTATTCTACGCACTCCACAGTTCCTGACTCATGACACCTCAAGATCAGAGCTGGTTACAGCTAAATCCCACCCTCTGATCGCACATAAGAATGCGGATTATACAGGGCGTGCACCTCGCATCGGCAAACCCAGCGTGCTGCCTGGGAGGAGACCCCCGCCGCATGGTCCCATTAACAAGCTTGCTGCTCAGCCTATAATTGGTACTGAGGCTATAATGATCAATTAACTGGGGTGAGTTGACGATTTTTGCCTGAATGTGAGGGCAGTTAGAGAATGTGCTGGACAATCAGGCTCCACACTGATGAAAGTGGTGCGGGGGGGGGCAATAACAGGACCAGCGCAGTTATATAATATATAATCTGTGCACCTTCATCCATTTATAGAGCTTGTAGAGTTAGGCTATGAGTCCATGGCCTGAGCTGTGATGTGTCTGAAATACAAGATTCTACATTACAATGTTTATGGTGCGATACCAGCATCATCATCTGTCGTTGTCTGTGTAAATCACACAGAGGCAGGTAGGGGGCGCCGGCGCACACGGGCACGGAATGTGACGAATGAGCATCTGAAGTGTTTAGGTGTGAAAACAATGCTAATGCTTCCCCTAACCCCAAATTCCTTCATCCCCCCCCCCCAGGCAGAAACAGATATCAGAGGTGCTCTGATAGGAAATGACATCTCATCAGCGCTGCAGTCAAACCCCAAGACGGCAGCTGCTTCCGTCCGGCCGAGAGCAGCCCGGAGGCCACAGCACACCCGTGCAGTCACGTCCCGAGCACCTGCGTCGCGGGGAGCCCTGCTAATGTGGGCGTGGAGATGTGGCACGCAGACGAGGAGAATCTCAGCAGCGGGATTCGCTCAGGTGTGCCGGAGGAAACCGATATTACATTTTAACGAGAAACCTGGCGATACTCTAAAGGAATCTGCCAAACTGGATGATGGTCCAGCTGTGATCAAAAACACAATAAGAGGCATCGGCGGAGCCCCGGCATCTGAGACCTCAACCAGACGGGATGCAGCGAGTCACCAGCAGCAAAAGGACCCTTTTTGGGCTAGAAGACTAGTATACTTCTAACTCTGTAGTTATTTACCGTACTTTTAATAGCATCACCAGAGGGGTAGCATTAAGCTACTTCCAGATGACAGGTTCATCCCAGTAGAGCTGCTGTGATCGCCAACATCTGTCCGGAGAACATTCTGCTGTGATCGCCAACATCTGTCCGGAGAACATTCTGGAAACGGTGCTCTGAAAAATGTGACAGAGGAAGCGACCAGGACTCGGGTTACGGGGGGGGAACATTTAATGCCCCCCCGCAATCGTTTTCCCGTTCATGGCTAGGAACGGCGAGCTTCGGGTCACATAATCAATCCTGCACATCTTAAGGGGAAAAAAAAACTAAATTGGATATTCATCTACTGCCCTGAATATCAATCATGCTATAAAACTACAGAAACACCAAATAAATATCCAGCAAAGTTAAGAGCGTCCCCTCTGCCTACCGGGGGCCGATGGGGAGACAGTGGTATGCTCTCCATGGTATGCTCTCCATGGTATGCTCTCCATGGTATGCTCTCCAAAGCCACTTCAGCTCAGGGCTTTGAGGAGGAACAGGCACTGAAATTTGGCTCATGGCATCTTCATCCTGTCCAGTTCTTGGCAGCACGATAAATCCCTTCCCTCCTAGGACCCAGAAGCCCTTAAACTGTCACAGGGAGGAGGGGGTGTGCGGAGGGGGAAATATTACCCATCACGAGGGCTTATTTTTAGCCACCATGGCCAGGTGTCCTTGCTTGCCACAACGCACCCTTCAGACAGAGTCTTTCCTCTTCGAGGGAGAGCAGAAGGCTCGGGCTTCCGGATGGGACATTACTGCTGGGGGTCGCAGCCCCCCACATCAACAGCGGGGTACGGGTTCAAAGAGAGACACCTTAATGCATCAGGATGAAGTATCAGAGCAGAGTATCACTCACATCACGACTGCACCCTAGTGTGTGTGTGGGGGGGGGGTTGGTTATGTATAAACAAATGTCCCCACAATGTGATGTCATGAAAACAGTTGATGACAACTGTTACGTTGTGGGGACCATTTCTTACAGAAAAAGCATTATAAGGGAAAGCTTACGCAGCACAATGCGCAGTGTAGTACTGACAGCCAAGTAAGTTGTTGTAAAAAATATATGTATAATTCTGAAAATGTGTATCATAATCATAATCAGACCTCAGGGGAATTGAGGGAAATCAGGAGAATCATAAACTCAATGTATAAAAATCTATCAAAACACTAAAAATGCCAAAAGTCTTGTATTTAGTTTGTTTACTTATGGTAAAGTTTATGGCTGGGTAGGGGTTGAGGTTGTCATAGCTGGGATTAGGGTTATGCCCATAGGAATGAATGGAGAGTAGGATCTGAGCACGCGCCTACCCCCAGGGCGGGGAGAGGGTCACTTGGCGTGATGTACTTTCCATCAGCAATGAGCCCAGGGAACAAAAACCGGATTATATGGCCCAAATGTACACAACACTAAAATCTATTTCTTTTGCGAAAGCTCTTGCAAAGGTATGATTTCTGCACATTTTCAGAATTATATGCATCTTTTACAAGTTGGGTGTCAGTACTACACAGCACATTGTACTTGTACGCTTTCTGGTATGATGCTCCCATTTTTTACCTAATTAGGAAAGCACAGGCTGTCTGGGGCCCTATTGATTGATACTACTGTGCTACGGCTCTACAAAGATCCACAGAAAATCCACGGCCCCCGTCTTCTGTCCAAATCTTCCTTCCACTTCACTTATTCCCACATCCTCATTTACTCAGCCCTTCCGGTCCTTTTCTGCTGAGTTGTTTACTTCTCCTGATATCCCCTTATATTAACACCCCATGTGGCCCTCCTGTGAGGAGTCCATCCATCTGCTAGAAGGTAGCGCCTCACAGCTTCAATAAGTGTCAGAGGTATAGCCCCCTGATTTTGTGGTTTTCTGCAGTTAGGGAAACCAGTACTGTGCTCAGACTTGAAATGAAGTGAAATAGAATGAGAGATGACTCTTCTATTAAGCATGGGATTCAAACCAGCAACCTACCAATCACAAGCACAGGGGCCGAATCCGCTTGGCCACACACCACCCTCCAGAAAGACCACACCCCTTTCATTGTACTTGTACTGGGAGAGTCACCCATTGGTCACCAGCAGAGATGATTGGTTCTGCTAGTAAAGGAGAACCTGACATTTAAAAATTTGTGGAACACAAAGAAATTATTGACTGATGGAGCAGCTTCAAGAAGCCGGCCCAAGTCCATGCGTCCTCCTTTAGCTCTGGCTCACCCGGCGTTTCCAGGAGAACCGGGACTCACTCACCACAGACAGGCAGCCTCTCTGCTCCCGGACGACGGCACAGCACCCCAGGAAGCCGGTGAGCATGACCAAGACCCCGGCCAGGATCAGGATGTAGGCAGACGCGGCCAAGCTGCTGGAGGCCAGCAGGCTCAGGTAGTCGCTCTTGTCGGTCAGCGTCCAGATGCCCACCGCCATCACCGCGGCTCCCCCCACCTGCCGGACAGATGGGAGATTACGGACCGCCAAGTCCGGCAAGCTCAGCCACTTCCGAGGCCCGGGATGGTTTCTATGTGGAAGTACAACGGGACCAGTCATTTGACGGGACCTCTGAGGTTATGAAATCGCATCTGCGTCATGTCAATCATCTGAGGCTTCATCGATCCATCCGCGGTGCACATCAAATGACCAGCTGCCGACTTCGCAGCAAGCAGAAATATGCAAGCGTGACAAGACCAGCGGTTTCCTGGATATCACAGACCCAGCTGAAAACAGGACACCAAGCATTAGCGACCAGCTGACACCATCTCCCTCCACCGTTGAACCCTCTGTGACCAAAAACAATTGGCATCTCCCCGCCAGAAGCCCTGCAGCACCCTCACCCTCTGTATTCAGATAAGCCCTCTCAATCAGCCACCGCTGTCAACATAAATCATTTATCACACGTCACACAAGGACAGTCATGCTAGAATAAAAGACAGCAATCAGCCGCCCCCCCCATCCCCCAATTCACTGACACGCACTGTCAGCATGCACATCACACAGGGCAAGAGTGATGTGGGGCCAATGAGAGACGTTTTGGTGAGACGGGCTTCCCCATATCAAGCCAGCTTGGCACTTTCAGGTCCAGAATCCTTCAGGGTCTCCATTTGCTGCAGCATTGAGATGCCAAAATGTCCATCAGTGACGACTCCCTCAGCTTCTGCGATTTCTGAGCCCTGGAGCACTCAGCCGGTCGATACCCTTGGCTTGTACTCCAAGTGCACATCTCTAAATCGGCCCCAAGCCTATTTACACTTCAGCACTTTCAGTTCATTGACATGCAATCAGCAAAACCTTCCGTGTTACAGATTCCCTATTACGCATCTGCAGAAATGTCTTTATATCTAAGACTTGTTTGCCTGCTGACTGCTTGTTTAAATATTAAAAAAATCAAAGGAATGAAGGGACGAGTGAACGACTAAGCATTCAGTGCAGGGCATTGCTCTCCAGGAAGAGACCAAACTTCATCACCACTGGAACACACAGATAAGATCAAAGCAAAGCCTTGTCTGGCAATAATGAACATTTAAATGGTCGCTTACAGGGAGGCTGAGGTAATTACACATCTCACTGGACAGAGTAAAAGTGATCCTTACATGGACCCGGACCCTAGTCAATTACAAACCTCCCTGCTACAAAGCAGGCTGGGAAAATGGCCAGCACCGCTCCACAAGAAAGTGATCCTGAAACCTAGAAGGTTTATGGGCTGACAGCAATGAGGAGGTTGTCTTTATCTGGTGCGCCAAGCCAAGGACCTGCGAAAGCATCTTCTCCAAAATCGCCGCCCAAACACATCTACAATAACTGTACTGTGGTCCCCCGATCTGTCCTTCCGGATCAAGGTCAAAGCCAGTGCGATTCGCACAAGTGTGTGAAAATCAGTTCGATACAGAATCAGTCTGCATATGGGCTGGAAGCCAAGTTCATTAAAAAGCAATAATGCAAAAATGCATCACTAATCTACTTTAACAGTTTGATTCGAGAGGACAGATGATTTTTTGGCTAACTCTGACGGTTTATGGTTTTTAAAGCCTGAGATTAAGGATGATCCAGGAACTCAGCAAATTGAGACCCCTGGGGACTGGAGAAAGTTGGCTGCAAACCAAACAGTAGCTTGATTTGGATCTAATCTATCGTGGATCTAATGATTTGAATCAACATACCGAACTGCTCATAGGTGTGCATGTGTGAGTGCGCCCTGCAGTTCGTTGGCACCCCATCCTGGTTTGTTCCTCAACTTACGCCCATAGCCTCCAGGTTACGCTCCAGATTCCATGCGACCCTGACTGGGAGAAGGGGTTTCAGAACATGGATGGATGGATTTGAATCAACATTGTCACCAATGGTACACAGAACATCCCACCCACTGTGGATCCTAATAGTCTAGTCAGCGCAGCCCCCCAGCATCAGAGAACACTGTAATACAATTGTACCCTAAGGTGAGTCTCCCCTGCATCTACTCCAGGCTCTACGTCCTGCACCAAGAGAGGTGAGAGCTGAGGTGTCAGCAGCCATACCAGAAGAACTACCCATGCAACAAATGGACAACAACCAGGAGACCAACAGAAAGTAGCTTCTGCTTAACTTCACTTAGCGTGTCACCACAAGGCATCTGTGGATCGGATTTTGAAATTGTACAGAGAGAGGAGGAAAAAAAAATCAATGAATATAATTTGAAAACCCATAAAGTTTCCGTGCAGTGACAGGCAGATCTCTATAGCAACTGCACAAGCATCCATATGGGTATGTTACAGGCAAACACGTTGTGTGTTCGCACAGCAATGCACTACATCTGAACATGGTGCGAACAGCAGGATGAGCGATGCTACAGAAATGTGCAAGACCCAGCACATCACACCACCTGACGGCTAGTCCTCAATTATTCATGTACGGCTCGGAACTCTAATTTAGTTTCCGAGATGAACCAAAGATCAAGATTAAGATACGTGACTGCCTTGAGGCTACATGAGGTAACGTGTCTGTTACACTCAAAAGTGAAAAGGGTCCTAGGGTTTGAAGCCTGACGACCGACTGCTTTGAGATGAAAAGCAGACAAAGGGGCCTTAGAAGTAAGGACAGGAATAAAGCAGGAGGTTAAAAGTCATGTCTGTCAGGGTGGGCGTCGCAAAGACTTGTGGGGGATGAAGGCCGGGGCCATACCACGTTACCAACATGACACAGGCAAAGAGACCGGAGGGCCGAAGCAGGAAGGGAAAAGGACATTTTCGTTTGTGCCCATAGTTCCGTTCTTCAAACCCAGCGAAATGTGTTCTCCTGGGGCGATGTGAGCAGACGGGGACCAGTGACGGAGGGTTACAGGGGCGACGTGAGCAGACGGGGACCAGTGACGGAGGGTTACAGGGGTGACGTGAGCAGACGGGGACCAGTGACGGAGGGTTACAGGGGTGACGTGAGCAGACGGGGACCAGTGACGGAGGGTTA
>JAODKM010000001.1:3150471-3162478 GCA_026780845.1 Petrocephalus sullivani | reverse complement strand
ACACATACTCAGGAAGTATTATATGCAGATTATTTACGCTGCACCAGATTCCCTCTCGTTTATCTTCTGACTAAAAACATCTGTGGGGTCATAATTGTGGGGCCACCCAGTCAAGTCTGCCAAGGGCCCCCAGGATATCATCTCAAGGGCCCCTCATGGTGCCATCCCATTTAATTAAAACAACCTGGTTAAATTATGCATTAAAGTATGTCTATTATAACAGTGTCCATTATCTTATGTATCTGTACGTACTCCCGATGGGCTATCAGTCCATATACTACTTAATAATCCACATAAGCCCATTTATAGAGAGGGACAGCCTGCAAACTCCCGGGCACTGTCCCCCACACAACACACACTCCCGCTAATGCTAATACCTACTAGCATCGCAATTTATTCTCTTAAGGGCGGAAGCAACTGTAGGCAGAAATACCGAACAATCAGCATGTTGTTCCTGCAATCTGTGCTAATTCCAAGGAGCGACCCCACATTTCAGTAAACAATGTCCCTTTGATCCTGTCCTCCGGGCTTCCTTTGGCCAATCGCAGGCCGAATATGGGATTCATAATCAGATAAGCAAACTATCAAAGGGGGAAAATTCTCATTTGAAGTTCAGGAAGAGCACATTTTCGAGTACAGTAATAAATCCATAATGCTGAGCTACCATAATAGGTTATGAAGAAAGAGGGAAAATCCATTATGCTGTTTGTCTGGGCCTGGGCTGGTTTTTACAGCTAGTGGGCCTTGCTATCATGCTGTCCATTAAGGACCATGGTCAAAGAGGGGAGAGTGCAAACAGCAAATCGTTCCCCTCCCAGCATGCACTGTGGCGCTCCTCAGCATCTTTTGACGACAGTCAAGTGTAGACATTGTTACTCATATTATTTGTGGAATTAGGCATCCCATAGGCCATTTGCCAATGCAACATAACATATGACACATTACAATCATTACATGGAGGGTGACATACATGCGCAGGGCTGTATGTGTCCCGAATCATTAGATCAGCACTCCTTTTATATAATTTGATCCATCAGATCTTTAGCCACTGGCTCAGCTTCTTACCCATCATGCCTCACTGCTGCCCACCCCCTGTCTGGAGATGAGACCGTACATGTAACTCTGAATGGACCTTCTTATAGCCGTCACCCACAAGTGTCATGTGATCATGGAATCTCAGCATTGTACTCTAGAACAGAAGGAAATTGCTGATTCAGTATCTTAGAAATTTACCCTGGGAATAATTCAGTTTAATCTTTCTCTGGATATTATTGCTATTTAAATTAAGTTGAAAGGCATTGGAATACAAAGGCTGACATTTCCATTGAAATCAGTTTAACGGCCAGTATGTAGTGTGGAAATGAGTTCCTGTCTTACAGGAAGTCTGAGCAATCAAGCAGGTCTGACTTATTAAAGCCCTTCTGTCTGAATATTGCAAAGAAGAGACAGCTTTGGATATCTTTAACACCACTTATGATACTTATTGTCTTGTTTTAATTCAGATTCAGAATACTTTATTGATCCCTGAGGAAATTCTGTAACACCCTTCCAGACACCTGTCCTCCTCATGGTCTCCAAGTGACAGTGCCCCTGGTCATGCCCAACCTGCTGACGGACGCCCATGAGACAGAAACGCGCTGAAGCGTGGCCCTACCCACACACAAGCCAGCTGAACGTGCGATGGAGAGGCATGAAGGTAAGAGAGAGATGGAGGCTCTCAGGCTGGACTCCTCCATCTGTTTGCTCTGTCACAGTCCACTTAGCGTCCCATTGTTCTTCTCAGACAGGCACCTGTACGCCAGCTGCGTGTGAATGGAAACGAGACAAAGCGAGCCTCACCATCCTCCCACTATGCAGCTTGGCACCCTAACCCCTGTCAACCACAGACTGTTCAGTCCTCTTCTCAAGTGCAAAGACATCACACAGTGCTACCCTGCTTTGGGACACACTGCTCAGCTGTGTGGAGGTACTTCAGAATCCTGCCATGGCTCCAGGGCACAAATTTTGCTACAAAAAAGACATGCTTAAACAAGTGGGCGGACCATAATTTAACTGATGACTGTTATGAATTCTCAAACAGACAAACAACTTATAATGCACAGCAGTTCACCTCTGAAAAGACGTGTGATTTGGATGACAAACACAAAGACAAATTCGAGACAGTAAGATCTATGGACACGCTAAAGCAGGCCAATCAAATATTTCTCAGAAAATCTCAGCAATGCTTTGAGCTGACAATACAAAAGACAGTTATTTTATTTTTTGCTAGGTACTACCCCAGCGAGAGAAGTGAGATCAAAATGAGGTAAAGGGGTGGATTAAATAATTAATGGCGCGCTCCGCTGTGCCGATGGCCGGCGCTTTTTACTCTGTGGTACGGGGGTGCGTTTTGAATGACCCCCCCCCCCATCCGGGTGCGGCCATTGCGACTTCATCCAAGTACATTACCACATCAGCTTATGGAGGAACAGGTTGGTATTCCCCAGGCAAATATACAGCTGCTAGACTTTTGTAAACTCCTCCGGAAACTGGAGCTTTATTTGGTTGGTACCACGGGAAAAATCTGTTGTTCTAATTTGTAGTCGGAGGAAATTAACCAAATACGCTAATGAGTATGGTTCATCGAAATGTTTTAGATTGTAAACTTCTTTTAAATAAGCACATGGTACCGGCATTACAATAAGGACGTTACAGATCTATGAATAAAGCCTTTAGTGGAGAGCAGGCGCGGACTGACCATCAGGGACTAGTGGAATTTTCCAGGTGTCCGATCTTTCTTCCCCAAACCTGGTATTATATAGCATATAGATTTTATTCTGACAGCCGGTTTATCGCGATCGGAAAAATTTACCGGGGGCTGCTTATTATTGCCAGTCCCTGCTGGGGGGCTGATTTTAATGAAAATGTATAAGAGCCATTTAAGCTAATTAGAGTACATTTGTTTGGGGAGCTAAATGACATTTTAGGGGGGTTAATACCCTAAATACAGCCCTAGCGACACCCCTGAATACAATGACGGGATACGTGGCATCTTAGTAAGAGCTAGTGAAGGATTCTCGGGGGTGGGGGGCGCAGTTAACATCCCACACGGTTCGGCCACCTCAGCGCTGTCAGTACTGATTTCAGAGTCCCACACTACTGGCTGCCTTGATGGTTCACGGCCTTTAGCTCATATAGGGGGTGGAAATTGGAAAGAGAGACCATCTTCACACCCAGACAGAGGGCAGTTCATTCAGCACCTCGGTCCATGCGGACTTATTGGGGGCGATCTTCTCTTTGCGTTATTCCCGATGATGCATCACAGTGCCAAGTGCTTCGTTACCACTGTGAACGCAAGGACATCAAGTGCAAGAGAAAGGAGCAGCTAATGGTCGGAGAGTTATTTCATATGCGTTCGTACAAAGGGAAAAGCGGCATTCGTGAAGAGCAAACGGGCGAATCCAGTCGCAGGTCCCGATAAATAATAATCCTCCTGAAGATGTGAACAGGACAGGAGGAGCTGGAAGAATTAGACGCTGGTCAGAAGAGCAGCTGAGAGAATCCCGACACCGACTTGCCGGTAGATTTACAGAAAGCAGTAAGACGGCGATCTGCTATAGAGAGGCTGGTCTTACTGAAACACAATGTGGGGGGCACGCTCACTCCCTGTGGCCGGGGGCTGTGTCTCTATACTCCCGGCTATTGCGCAAAGGGCGAAGTTGAACTTTCGACGTAAAGCGGGCACTTGGCAAACAGCCTAACCGGAAAATAAGGCACTGGAACGGCACTGGTGCGTGAAACGCCGCGCTGTAAGTAAGTCGCTGCGATAAAGCTGCATGGAATTAGGTGTCGTTAAACGAGCTCATTAATACTGCAAATTCGGGAAGATCTGGTTCCCTGACGAATAACCCCGAATAAAACCCAGCACATATATTTTCTCCTGGATTGTTTCTGGGAAAAAATTAATAGTGCCTTTTAGAGGAGACAAGGAGATTTGCTCACGTTTTTCTGCTACGCAATATGACTAAAAGAAGACAGTCTTTTCCCCCGGCGGACTATGCATAAATCATTTGCACCTGCTATGATATTGCATTAAGTCGTTGTGGATGGTGGGTATGAAGTTTCTCTATGTGCGCATATATAACAATATACCGCCGGGGGAAAAGGACTGCTTTCCACCTTGATCGCAGTTCTTGTCAAGTCATGCGTGTTATCGCATACTCCCTCTCTGGAAATAACTTTTGTACCATGGATTCTGTGACCCTGTCTGCTATAAACGGAGATCACACTTCTTTCAGGACTTAACCGATTTTTTTTCTCTCTCTCTCTCTCTCTTTAATGCATCAAAACTTGCATCAAAATTGTAGGTGAATTGAAGCATTTAAGGAAAGGAAAAGACTAAAATTAAAAGAAAAAATATATAACTCTTTTTTTAAGTTCTCTTTTCCTGTGGTGAAGCTGCAGAAATCTGTCCGGCTCTTATGGGAATGAAACACTCCTCACGCTGTATGCTCCTAAGGAGGAAGATGGCGGAGACCGAGAACCCAGAGGTAGGTAAGAAATATGCTTTTATTAAATATAACTGTAGCCCGACTTTATTCTGCTGTCCCGCTTCTATCAAGGTATGATATTTACAAAGCGGGCACGTTGGACCCCATAAAGGCAGCAACGCGGCACCAGTTATTCTCTTGTGACCTTATTGCAATGTGTCTTACGGTCATTGATATTAAGAGCCAATTCGGCTTTTTGTCTGTATTCACTTACGATCTTATACTTGCAGTGAGGGGAGCCTATAGGCGGCAATTGCCGTCCCAGTGCTACAAGATCGCATTAGAACCGGCGCGACTATAATAACCGGACTTTAATTGGACCTTGTATTAAACGCGGGCGCACGGGGCTTTAATGCCTAACCTTGGCGTCTAACAGCCGCTGCTTGAGGATGCCAGCCGAGCCTTTTGGAGCAGAGAGCCCGCGATCGCTGTCCTTGGTGCTGCAGCCGCTATCCGATCGGCAGCCGTACCGACCGAAACCGACGACCAGGACATAGGTGGCAGAAAAGGAGTGCAATGTTTAACGTCTTCACCGGAATTCCCGCTGTTTTGGTGATAGGCACAGAAAAGTCGCTTATTCGTTTTACTCTAAACATTTTCATTTTCAAAAATTAGCCGAGTTGCAAGGAATTTATTACTTCGATGACTGACCAGGTACAAGAAAAACCGGCTGTCCGGTACTGTGGGATTTCAGAAGCGTAAGGTGCATATAGCTAGGGGCCAGCTAAAGGGCGCGTACATAGGACTCTGTCTGGACCATGGTACTGCACCTTATCTCCCATGAAGATAGACCACCACAGTGAGTCTACCACTGTTTCCCCCCGCTAGAGCAGTCAGTGATTCTGGAGCAGCGGGGATTAACTTTACAGCAAAGCAGGTGTTTGATGACCTGAGTTAAAGAGCAATTACACAACCTATAACACTGCCAGCCGCATAAAGACCTTCAAAAATGGTTGTTCTTCTGACGTCCTCCAGCTAATTGGAAAATGCTCCCCTGACTTTGGGTTGCTATCAGGTGTACTGATATATGAGAGTACACAAGAGTTTAAAGATACTGTTTACATAATTCATTTGCAGTACCCTTTATGACTGAAATATCCTATGGAGGAAATTATTCCCCAAGTCCTCCATCAATGCTTACCGGCTTGGTAGTGTCACTGCTTGAGTGGGTGTTCGTATTGTGAAGGTGGGCACAAATACTCTCCTTTGCAGTCTTAGGGTGTGGGTGCAGGAAGAAATAGCAGTTATTGTTCTAAAATAAGAAAGTAGCACCTTAGTCAAGCCTTTGCTGGACAAACTGAACCATAAACACGGAAAATACCTCCTGGCTGTCCACTTGTCTCTGAACAGTTTCAGTACTTTGAGGCATTCGAAGCGCTGAGATTGTAAGTTAAGGGACAATACTGGACATCAGTTCCCCTGGTACCTCAAACACACCGCTGAAATTACAGTGCTATCAATACAGGCTGTTAGGCTTTTTTGCGCATCATCTCACACTATTAGAAGGATAAGTAATGCATCCTTCGGAAGGTGGTCTGTTTGGCACGTACCCTGCTTGGCAATGGCAGACAGTGGCTTTGTAATGTTGTGTAAGGCTCGAGGTTGGTGGGTGAGTGATAAGGAACTCAAAGGCATTGCTTTGTCTCTGGGAACAGCAGTTGGCTGACATGTTGGGGTGGGTCCACCTCAGCTCTGTGTGTGTGTGGGCTTTGCATATTCTTCCTGTGTAATTAGGGGATCTTCTCCACTTCCCCCCACAATCCACATAATGAATGGGAGCTGCCAAATTGCCCATAGGTGTGAATGCGGTTATTGATGGCATTTGTGCACTGTGATGGACTTGCGCCCCTTCTGGGTCATTCCCTGCCTTGTGTCCGTAGCTGCCTGGATAGTCTCTGGACCCTCAAGACCCTGTATTGGACATGCAGGTATAGAAGTTAGACAGAACCACAGGGTGAAGACGACTATTATTCATTTATTACACGGCCTCTAGAAGGATTATAGAAACAGCCTAATAAGTTACAGCCAGGGAGCTCTTCAGACACTTTAATTTATCTGATTGCAGTGATTCCCGAAGATTAGTCTCGGATTAATCATTAAATGACATCCGACGTGTGTGTCAGGACACAGAATCAAAAGTAATCACTAGAGAATGTCTTATTCATCCATCTTCGCAATCTTAAATTTTAGGACACGATGGCAGACGACTACCTCAAACTCGAAACGCGAAGTCTCACCTCCCACGTTCATGCGGGCCGCCTCTCATCTGCCATCTCCATATGGACTTCTGAAAACACATTTTCCCACTTTTCTATTGAACAGGCTCTATTTAGAGCTGGCCTTATTGTCCCAAGTGCCTCACATGGGCTGGTTTTCAGGTTACCTAACAAGTCACATAATCAGGATCGCCTACTTGTTCAAAAATTAAAAACTGTGAGAGGAATGTTGTGTGCCTGTATGGTTTCAGAGATTATCATTTTGCTTGACTATGACGGACTGTTTTTGAAATTGTTATTCCAGTTGTAATTGTTCAATTATTATTCAATTTTTTACCAAACGATCACATGACCACAGGCAAATTGTGTATTCCTTGCGGCTGAAAGAAACAGGTGAAAAAGTGACAGAAGTGATACTATACATCCATACACCTATCCATCCATCCACCTATCCATCTGTCTACCCATTCATCCATCAGTCTATCCATCCACCTATCCATCTGTCTACCAATTCATCCATCCATCCATCCATACACCTACCCATCCATCCACCTATCCATCCACCTATCATCTGTCTACCAATTCATACACCCATCTGTTTACCAATTCATCCATCCATCCACCTATCCAGCCATCAATCCATCCACCTATCCATCTGTCTACCAGTTCATCCATCCATCCATGCACCTATTCATCCATCCACCTCTCCATCCATGCACCTATCAATACACCCATCCATCATCCATCCATCCATCAATCCACCCACCTATCCATCTATCCACTTATCCATCCATCCACCCCTCCATACAGTACATCCACAAGTCCATCAGTCTTGCCAATATTTGTCCAGTGCTGGGTTACAGAAGGGAACTTATCCCAGACAGCACAGGGCCCAAGGCAGAAGACACTTTGGGAGGGACGGCAGACGCATGAGGATTTTCACTGACAAATAAAGCCATTGTAATATGTGCCATGTACAGATGCTGTACCTCACATTGAGCATTTGGAGTACAATGACATTTCGACAATTTAATAAAGCAAAGCTGGCTGTTTGGGACGTCCTGTTGGACCCGCCTTCTCCATCCCGGAACACCGTAGCACTCAGTTCCCCCCCGGTGATCAAATTTCTATCACTTCAGGGACAACAGTTCAGGTATTTTTTGATGTGACAAAGTCACTCTCAAACCCATCTTGATCCCCACGATTGCGACAATACACTTAAAACACTGTAATAGTCACTGTGTGAATTAAGCCATATATAAGATTTAGTCTTGCACTATTTTGAATAGATACATTCATTGTCTACATGCTGAATTTTGCGATCATTCAGAATATTTTTTATGATTTGCTTTTACGATCACTGTGTCAAAATGAGTCAGTATAATTCTCCCTGCTGCTCACGTGACTCAAAGAATAAAGGTGATTAAAAAATAAAAGTAAAAAACAAAACATGGGGGTGTTCAAGTGACAGGTCCCTCGTGTATCTATCCCAGCATGCAATGCATGTGATAAACAAAGTGTTCTCACCCTCGGTGTGAAGCCCTTGCTGCCCGCTGTGTCGGTCTCTCGCCAGCTCTGAGTGTTTCTGGCAGCTCAGAGCCTGCATACTGGGTGTCTCCCCCCTGACCAGGAGCAGCCTGCCCGCATGCTCCCATCCCAGTCGGTCCAGCCCACCCCGCTGCCCAGGCCAGTGCCCTCCGTCCACCACGTACCCCGCCTGGCCCCCACACCCCACTCTGCCACCCTGCCCAGCTGTCCTGGCCGAGGCAAGATGGCCAAGTTACTGAACCCCGAGGAGATGACCTCCAGGGACTACTACTTCGACTCCTACGCTCATTTCGGAATCCACGAGGTGACAAGCACTAAAGTCAAAGGCCGAGACCTTTGAACATGTCATATTTCATTATACAGAAATATGTTAGAAGGTGTAGACTTAAGGGAAAGAAAACTACTTTCTAGAGGACCCGAATATAGGACTACATTTCCGTAGAAAATTCCCTCAAAAGAAATGAGGACCTTGTTAAATATTGATTCCTCTGAGTGTCTGAGATTCAACAACAGACACTAATGAATCAGGTTTATAAAGTTCACTGCCACTTGAGATGTGGGCAGGACACACACTTGTTTTAATTTGCCGATTTCAGTCAGTTTATGACTGCTCTGCTTTACATGTGCCTGTCATTTCTCACAAGCCTCCATTTCTGTAGCAGACCATCTCTGAATCTGCAATCAGGGCCACCGTAAAGGAGAGAAGGTTAGGTTGACTACAAAATGTTAATACAATTAGATTGGTCTGGGTTGGAGGCCCAAACTGATATTCTTTCATGGGGCCCAAAATCTCTAGCAACGCCCCTGTCTGAAATGATGATATAAACGGACTCAGAGCCGTGACGTTAAACTGGACACCAGGCAGGTCCCAAAATGTTTGTGTTGCATGCACGTCGTTACACCTCAAGAAGAGCAGAGCTTGCAGTTTTCCCTCCTCCTCCACAGGAGATGCTGAAGGATGAGGTGAGGACACTGACCTACAGGAACGCCATGTACCACAACAAGCACGTCTTCAAGGACAAGATAGTCCTGGACGTGGGCAGTGGCACAGGGATTCTGTCCCTGTTTGCAGCCAAGGCGGGAGCCCGCCACGTGTATGGGGTAAGCAGCCAGCTCACCCGCGTCTCTCCGTGCCTGTCGACGAATAAGACCCGTCTCTCCCAGCGAGGCTGGCTACTGCACAATACGATCTACTTGGGGCTCAGCACTGTGTGCAGCCTACTGAGAAATAGGACAGGCAAAGTTGCTGTGTCTGGCTCTAAACAAAAAGTAGACGATGTCTGTGGATGTGCAGCACTGTGCAAAAGTCTAAGGCAATCCAAAAAATGTTTAAGGCTATTTATCTGGGTAGTAAGTGTATTTCCGCTCAGAAAAGTACAATTTAACATTGGAACACACGCAAATTAAGAGTAACATAATAAGAGGTAACAAGAATTTCTCCAGAAAATGACTGATGTTGTTGGATGCTAGAAGAACACTGCTGCAGTTCCATAACCTCTCCGGGGAGCCATTCCATTAACAGTGCCCCCAGTGTTCACAGGTGTTACCGACATTAAATACAGAAATAACAAAGAACATTGTGCATTATTATACAGTGCCTCAGAGTAGTGCACTCTCCCTTGAATGAATGGGATTATAATGTTTTAGCCTAATTCTCAAGAGACGATAGAGTAACATTTCTCACAGTGCTGTATGTTCTTCTGTACATAGAGAACCAGAACTGTGTGAAGATATGAAATTGTGGCTGAATATGCAAAAATCACTTTTATATAAGTGAGGCTCCTGTCCTGGAAATGTGTTTTGTGGCCATATTCGGCCATGTTGGGAGCACATTAGTGGTAACGTGCGGAGTACCACACTTGGCGGCCTCAGGTGCTGTGGTCGTATAAGGGGCTGGAAACCCCAAAGATCATCCTTTTATGAGGGAAGGGCTCTGTCTAGACAGATAATAACACGCATCTTGCTTTGGACTTTTCCACAAACAGCAATTACGTATGGAAAGAGGGCATATTGATGGAGCCTGCAGCATTCTTGAGGTCTGAGATGAAAGTTTGCCTTTTGTGCGTCTGCGACGGAGAGGAGGTCAGACAATAAAGTGAATCACGGATAGGCTTGGTACAGTATGCAAGCCAAGAGCTGGTATTTTTTTTAGTTCCAAAATATAAAAAAAAGCATAGCCATTGAATTAAGCTGTATTTACAAAGAGGTGAGAGAGGAAGGCCCCATAGAATGGATGGAATTAGAAGAGAGGGTTTAAAATTCACTCTTCTCTGTGAAATCACTCAGTTTTGCCCAATATAGTGCCAATGCTGTCTAAAGCAGTCATTTTCTCCACCACTCCCCTCGTGATGAAAGTGTGTGTGGTACCCATGCGTCAGCTGGCCCCCGCCGTCTGCGTGCCCAGGGCGATGTGAGAGACACCTCTAAGTCATCTCGGCTCAGCATCAACCCGGAGACAGGAAACAGCTGGTCTCTCTGCTAATAGTCCTGGCATTCTGCACCATTTGGGTGAAGTGTAAACTGCTGCACCAGCCTGCCAGTGAGAGTAGACTCTCCCCGGTGGCCACTAGAGGTAGTGCGCTTAGCGGTGTCTGGCAGGACTGAGGTCTCTGACAGATGGCCACTCACACTAGTATGTTACATACATGTATTATCTTAAAAGCGATATGCATTCTGCCTGTCCTTCACATGTGCATGTGGATTTCCTCTGGGTACTCCTGCTTCCCCTGTGTGCCTTGGGATACACTCAAGCTTCACAGTGGCCCTGTAATGAACACACAGCTATGGAGCACGTATAAATGGATGGATTTTTTTTTAGTCCTTTTACATGTGTATAATATATGTGCATGCATGTCAGTTGACCATCTCTATATTAGGTTAAACTACAGTGCCAGCGCTTGTCATATTTCAGTAAACAGGTTTGTATACGGTACTCCATTAATAAATGAATGAAATCCCCCACAACAGCGGGATACAGGGCAGATTATCTTCTTGTGGAAGACCCCAGCTCTACGGTCTTCATATGTGCATGCTGTGCTTCCTCGCAATGTCTTCTCAGGTAGATGCAACACTCACACTGCTCTCTGTAGTATTGTATAGTCACGTTAATAGGCCTACTTTAGGGATAATTCAGGAAGCAGACTGTGCAATATATGTTTGTGTAAGGTCTTTAATCCTTGGCAAAAAGTGTACGCTCTCATAATTGTCCTGTCTCTAGTAGATATGGCATATCTAGTTTTGTGCTGGGCTGCAATATGTTCAGAACTTCACTGACTTAAATAAGCTCTGCAAATTCCGGCTCATTGTTTTGGTGTCCTGCAACAACAACCAGGACCTACTCACTACAAAACAGCAGGATGGGTCGTGTGGAAAAGCTTTTGCACAATCATATCCTAACTACGTGTTTTGGACAGTAATGCCACCGTCACGGCCTCTTAGTAACGCTGAACTAATGGATGACAAAACCGTTCAATTGCATTACCCTCTGAAATGCTCCACAAACCGGGCTGGTACTGTAAGTGGAGACACTGCAGGAGGGTTACTGAACGTAATCCTTTCACGATTAAACTCTAGAAGCCTAACTAATGCTAGTTGCATGCTCCCCGGACATCACATACTAATACTCAATCAGCATAATGGAGACTTATAAGGCTGGTTTCTCAGACAAAGTCTAGTCTTGGACTAAACATGGAGAATCCCCATACAAAAAATTCC
>JAODKM010000001.1:3124958-3135278 GCA_026780845.1 Petrocephalus sullivani | reverse complement strand
ACTACCGAGCAACAGTCAGACAGTTTGGAGCCCTACGGAGCCCAAGACTACAGAGCAACAGTCAGATAGTTTGGAGCCCTACGGAGCCCAAGAATACCGAGCAACAGTCAGATAGTTTGGAGCCCTAGAGAGCCCAAGACTACTGAGCAACAGTCAGACAGTTCAGAGCCCTACAGAGCCCAAGCCTACCGAGCAACAGTCAGACAGTTTGGAGCCCTACGGAGCCCAAGACTACAGAGCAACAGTCAGACAGTTTGGAGCCCTACAGAGCCCGAGACTACCAAGCAACAGTCAGACAGTCTGGAGCCCTACAGAGCCCAAGACTACAGAGCAACAGTCAGACAGTTTGGAGCCCTACGGAGCCCAAGACTACAGAGCAACAGTCAGACAGTTTGGAGCCCTACAGAGCCCGAGACTACCAAGCAACAGTCAGACAGTCTGGAGCTCTACAGAGCCCAAGACTACAGAGCAACAGTCAGACAGTTTGGAGCCTTACAGAGCCCGAGACTACCAAGCAACAGTCAGACAGTTTGGAGCCCTACAGAGCCCAAGACTACTGATCAACATTCAGACAGTTTGGAGCCCTATGGAGCCCAAGACTACAGAGCAACAGCCAGAAAATTTGGAGCCCTACAGAGCCCAAGACTACAGAGGTGAAGGTGATTAATTGTCGTTGTTGACGCACCACAGCGCGCAACAATGAAATGTGTCCTTTGCTTTTAACCCATGTGACATTGCGACACAGCAGAGGGCAGCTACATGAGCACCCAGGGAGCAGTGCTTGGGGTTAGTATCTTGCTCAGGGTACCTTAGCGAGGTCGGGGACTCAAACCGGCAATCTTTCGATTGCACGGTTGCGTCCCTAACCACTACACTACCTGCCTGCCCCATAGCCCAAGACTACTAGTAGTCAGACAACTGGGAGACCAACAGTAGGAAGCTGTAATCAGGCCACAGGCAGATTTGGTCGAAGATGGATATCTCAACAAGTCTCAGCTAATGGCATAAGAGCAGCACAAATGGACACTTGCAGAACAGAAGAGCTTAGACATCCATCCATAGAAACGACACCAAATAATAAAAGGAAAACCCCAGGCGAGGGGCACTGTGTCCCTCTGTGGGACTCGTATAAACACTTTGCTAAAACCCCGATACATTTTTTGCCCCTGCTCTAATTCATACAGCAAATGGTACTTGGTTCAGGTGTGGCATCCTACATTAGACCATTAGCACCAGTCAGAGAGAACCGCTCACCAACCTTGGCCAGCTTTTCCCCGACTTGCACCTGGACCTCCCTTGCACTCTCCATGTCTACCTTGTTTCCAAGAAGCATGATGGGAATGTCTTCCCCTGCACCATCCTGTGAAGAGAACCACTAATGCATGAGAATGTCAGCAGCTGACTTTGCAATCTCGAAGAGCGCCCCCTTCAGTTAGTCGTACTTTAGTGATATTCGCTGTGTTTAACTGCATAAGAGAGGTTTTGAAGTAAAATGCATCTCTTATGAAAAGTGACATAGAAGTGTTAGCTGGAAACTGATGTACAAATTCAGAGAGCCCAAATCCAAAGGGCTTCCCGACCCACCTGAACGCTGGTGAGCCACTGTCTGACGGCCACGAAGGTCTGTTCTGAGGTGACATCGTACATGACAATGACTCCGTCGGCCTTGCGGAAGAACTGCTTGGTTATGCTTCGGTACCTGAGTCAAGTCAAGTTATTTTATTGTCGTTTCACATTCATAATCACGTCAAATGAAACTGCATTTCTGCAGAGGATTGAAATGGCTATAGCAAGGACAGCTGGGCTTCAGGCACAACAGATCTCAGCTGACGCCGGCAGTGGGATCGGCCATGAGGCAGGGCACCCTGTGATAGTTAGGACACGGCACAGCCAGACACACCATCAGGGTACGGCACATGCACACAGTGGCCTCACCTCTCCTGCCCAGCTGTGTCCCACATCTGCAGCGCCACCTGGCTGTTCTCCACGGTGACTGTTTTTACACTGTAATCGATTCCTGTTAAGAACACACCCAGTCATGGTAACACAGTACTAAAAAGTGCAGTTTTTTTCTTCAAATAAATGAGGTATTTATTCAAGTTCATCACATAAAATCGCATCCTAAACCTATAGCCTAGGCCCTAGGCTCTAAAGCAGACTGTCCACACGTTATTAATTGCTACAATTATTGTGACAGCCTTTTCTTAGCAAAGATACTGAACAGGACTTCAGCCACCGCGCATTTGCTCAGGAAGTGTCAGCAGCAATAAAAGAAGCAGCTTCTCCTTGTGCTGTCATAGCTAACGTGCTTCTGTAGCATAAAAACACGACGAAAAAAGCTACATGTAACTAATAATGATATTAAATATATGAAATATAAAATACATATCCATAAACAGAAATGAGCCAAAGGGGACATTCATAATCAAACTATGAAGGGCCATATCTGCAGAGCTCCACGCTGCTGTAATGGGGGTAGGCCTCCTCAGGAGGTCATTAATGATTTCCCATTATAGAGGAGACCCTGCATCTGGCCCACAATGCATCTCCATTACAGCATTGGGGACCACTCGATAGACACTCTTATTGTGTGGAGAATTCAGCAAAGGCCCCGTCTGTCCCTGAACAGGGAATAATATCTGGCCACCATTCTCCCGTCATCCTCATCTCTCATCCTACGCAGTGCTGTGGCACTCGACCATTTTGCACAGCTCATGGGACATTTATGGGCAGCTACACACCGATGGTGGCAGAGGTTCCCGGGAGGAAGGAGTCGTCACAGAAACGCTGAAGCACTGAGGTCTTGCCCACGCTCGAGTTCCCCACAAGGACGACCTTGAAGAGGCGGTCGGGGCTGGAGATGGTGGCTTCTATCTAGAGATGCAGACAGGATGGAGAGAAACATTCTGTACAGTGTCCTCACTGTCAGAAACACCTTAGATTCACTAAAAAATACACGCAGTAGAGTGCACTCTCCTCCAGAGCGACGGCATGGCACATTCTACGAGAGAAACTGAAACAGAAACCTTCTTCCACCAGTGTGACCCTCCACTGCAAAGTGAGCAGGAGCAGACGAGGGAGACTGAGGTCTGTGGGTGGCCCCAGAATATGAATATCCAAAACAGAGGCTGACAGGGGAAGGCTTATTAATACCCATGAAGGAAGCATTACCTGATTGGCCATTGTTGTGTTGCTGCCTTTATGGATTAATCAGCCTTTTCCTGTCATCCTGTGTTTTGGTAAGTCCACAGAAAACTTTTTTTGAAGAGTTTGCGAATTTAGCAAAACAACAGCTAGACCTAATCTCCGTCTGAAAATGTTGAGGGGCCAGTAGCACAAAGTTTTGAAGGATTTCATATCCCCCAGGTAAAAAAATAAGGATCCCCCAGCCAGGAGGGAGGCAGTGACAAGCACAATGATGTTCAGATGAGCTGACAATTTCATCTGAAACGTCCAGCAACACTGTCATCTCTCAGTCCTCCAGACGGACCGCATGGGTGGGCCGTACTTACCTGTGTGTCGGTTTCCCTGCCCACAGGCTGCTCCCTGGGGGACGAGGGGGTGTCCTGCTTGGGGGAGGAAGGACGCCTGTCATTAGCAGGAGCTGTAGACAGTGGGGGTGCGATGGAGGCCCGGACGACGGAGCCCGTGGCGGGGGGGGCATAGATGTCACTCATTTCTAGTTCCCCCTCCTCCTCCGCGCTCCATTGATGGGCGGGGGGAGGGAGCGTGGGGTCCTCCTCGATGGATATCACCCTCTGGAGCTGCAGCTCGTCCATGGGGGGGGGGCCATCTGGCTTGACAGGAAGCCCCTGCCCGTTCACACCTGACACGGACTTCTTGTTGCTGGCTTTGGGGGTGTCCACCTTGTCCTCACTAGGTTGCAGGCAAAAAAAATAATCTGAATACTGTCCCCCCCTCCAGTCTGTGTTGTCAAACTGTGTTTTCTCTAGTGTAACTTGCATGGCTAAATCGTCAGTGGATCACCGCCCATCATCACATGAACCGACGCTGTCTGACTGACAGGGCCTCCTATACTCTACGGCACCTTTCACACTTACTGGCACATGTACTACATACATAAGTCATATACGCAGATCGGTCTGAATCACAAGAAATCTACCTGACATCCCAATTTAATTTTAAATGACCCAGCTTCCCCCCTTTTTATTATAACCTCACTGGGATGGAGCAATGATTTGAAGTTATCTCTATTTTTGATAATGGTGTAATATTCTGAATTAAGGGAAGAGAGAGAGCAGCGATGCGGTGAAGGGGGTCGTTAGAGGTCATGGCGACGGCGTCGTTTCAGAAAAGGCCACCTGTGCGGCTCTGGGGCAGCACCACTCCGAGGAGGAGCGCCGTCTCCCCGGGCTGCATACCTCCCCAGTGACTCCTCCGTGAATTTCAGACCCACTGCTCCACACCTCTGGTTCTGGAAGGGTTGTAGGACTGGGGGGGAATTCCTGGGTTTCTGAAGACAAATTGATTAAGTATTAATCCCCCGGCCCGGTTCTGGGGCGAGATAGTGATCAGCTTTGATCTGGCTCTATCTCCTTGGAGACCCTTCCACATTAAAGAGTTCTACATGGTAACATCTTCCCCTCTTGTGAAGGTCATGAAGAGAAATGCAGAGTATTACAATATTACTGCAGATGTTAATGCAACAAAAGAAATTATTAAACATGTATGAAACAAGACAATTTTATAAAAACAGGCTACAACAAATAACATCTAAATTTTCCAATTGCACAAGTATAACTATGCATAGTGTACACTACACATCTCTCATTTGGTGCAAAAAACAACTTACTAGGTAACAGATGTCTCTCTCGTCTCGTAAATGTTTATTCATTTCCCTAGGAAAGGAAGTTAGCGAAAATAACAGAGGTTAGTGTGAATAACCACGGGCCTGACACTGCCCATGTGCGGGTGGGTGTGTGTGTGTGCCGCCCTGCGCCCCGCCTACCGCAGCAGGTCCAGCTGCTTCAGCAAGCTGGCCCTCTCGCGCTGCAGGCCCTCCGTCAGCCGGTACATCTCCCTGTCACACAAGCAGAGAGAAGCAGCAGAGATCTGACTGACAGCTGCCAAGGACCAGCGGATGCCCAACTGCATTTTGTGGCAGTCATGTGGGGCATGGAACACAAATCTTTGTGCACGTGTGTCCTTGCATGGTGAAATGACGAAGAATCCTAATACCTACAGAATTCCCTTCTTGCAAAGAGTCTGAAATCACCTTCAGTCATTTGGTAAAGAAATTAGTCAGTAATTTACAGCTAACCGTATGACTTGGTGTCAAATACTGGCAGTGTGGAAACATGATTTGCGGGGACAAGGGGGCTGTTTCACATGATTGGCTGGGAGAAAGGGCTCTTTTGCATGATTGGTGGTTATAAAGGGGGTCTTTCACATGATTGGCTGGGAGAAAGGGGGATCTTTCACGTGATTGGCTGTAGAGAGGGGCTCACATCTCTCGCTCCTCTTGCAGCCGTGTTGCCTCCTGCTGGAGCATCTCCAGCTGCTCCTGTGCCAGGCCCAGCTCCTGGGATGTGTGCTCCAGCTCGCGGGCCAGCTGCTCATTGGTCATCTTCAGCTTGACGTTCTCCACGCGTGTCTCCTCCTGTTCGCAGTGGAGGTCCTGGCACTCCCGTTCCAGCTGCGCACACACGCACATGGAACACACCTTGTGCTGTTACACCAATTGAAATGTGCCAAGAAGCAGCAACAGAAGCCTTTAATGCATCTCATTAACAAGGGATTCTGGGTAAATTTGCACACAAATCACAATTTTAGGACTTAATTTAGGATTCCTATCACTTTTATAGGAGGTTCTTTTTAAGGCTCTGAATTTAGCTGAGAATCTGAATAAAATGGCTTACACGTATTTGTCCTAAATACAGGTGTTTCTGAGATGGAGGTGCACATGACCTCTGCTCCACAAAATCATCCGCACTGCCAGATGACCCCATTTTGTCTTGTATTGCAAATTCTCGCAATTACTGAATAACAAAACGCAACAGACTCAACGTGTAGCGAAACGTATGAGAAATCCGGACTTGGTATGCAAAGGCCTTTAGATAGCAGCGACTATGCAGTGACGGTTGCCCGGGGAACATCGCATCACTCACCCTCCGCTGCTTCTGAGCCAGCTGCTCCATCTCCAGCTCCTTGCTGGACAGCCTTTGCTCCAGGTTCTGACTACGGTACAGGAAGTGCTCCGAGTCCTGCACACCGGTGTTGGGGGGTTGGCAGATGCGGAGGGAGTGAGCAGAGGGCTACATCACGGGGCCCGCGGGGGGGACACGGGTACAAAACAGCCGCTTCCACGGTGCGCACCTGAACCTGCCGGAGGATGCGGTCCTTTTCGGTTTTGATCTGATGTTCCATCTCCTCATACAGCCGCTGAAGTTCATCGTTATGAGTGGCTGCTTTCCTGCGGAGATACCGACTTCTAGATTATTTTACCGAGTGGAAAGACGGGCAGAGAGAGCAGGCAACCCACAGGCCTCATTTGGTCTCCTAAGATTGCACAGTCAGAAAAATAGAAGTACCAATTCGTACCTTTGAGTGTTCAACTACTTGTCACTTGGGCTGTACCCTCAAGGGTCTGCCAATTGTAACCTAGCTGTAGGTAAGTGTACCTTTTAAGGTAAAGAAATGGACTCAGCTGGCCAATGTTGTTCGGATACCTTCCCACTGAAACTAAACAACAAATTTCTATTTGAAAAACGTTTCATGATCATCCAGAGCCGCATAAGTTGCCCTTTGTCTCACCTGGCTGGCGTTCGCCTGGCAACACTGCCCAAAATGATGCCCCGAGTATCATCAGCTTTAGGAACATTTTTGTACCATTGGGGGTAAGTTCATGTCGTTTGTACCTTTGTAAATAAAAACTGTCCTAGGGCTGTACCCTTTTCTCTTACAGTGCAGGCCTTAGAAGCATAACACTGGTAGGTAGTTTAAAAACTGCAGGGAACTTAAATTACTATTTAAGTGACTCAAGAAATCATGTCATTCGAAGGTTCACTCAAGCATGTTAAGAACAAAGGGAGCAGCGAATGAATTAGTGGTCTTGTGAATGTCACACTTTTTGTAGAATGTCATGGATTCCCACAGATTAACTGGTCATGCCTAAAGGACTTTAGCTGAATTCTGCAGAGCATTACCTAAATACTCTTAGGAGCCGTCAGCTCGCTTGGTAAGCACCTACTAGTAAACAGACAGTGTTTGAGTAAGTAGTACTGTAAAGCAGTAATGATGTAGAGCAGGGGTGCCCAGTACGCGATCGACCAGTAGATCACAAAGATAGTGCGGGTCGATCGTGCGACATTCAAATTTTTTTAAAATGTGTTATCCTATCATCTGTCATCGTGACGTGAAGGGCGGCCAGTCTGCTGTCGCTTAAAACGTTGTTACATTAGGTTACCATAACACCTACGTACATCCCTTCTCTTTTACCGTATTGTGAAGATCACACGGGTCACCACGCAGGAAAAGCGAATGAATTGCGAGCTGATGCGAAACTCCAGCCAAGTGACCCAGCTAGCCTTCCAATTAATATCTACTAAAAGAAGGGATATAAAACAATGAGTGGGGGAGCCGGACCAAGTAAGAAACCATAAATGTATTGGATTGTACTGTGCTGTGAGGGTTAATGCAGTGATGCAAGGTTCACCAACATATTCTGTATATCGAAAGTATACTCAGTGCTCAAAAAGTATAAAGTATACTCATCTAGGAGCCTGATACTAACTGGAGCTCTGTATGTGTGTGTGTGTGTTATATATATATACATATATATATATATATATATATATATATAATTATTTAGCATTTCTAATATACAGTAGGTAGATCATTTTGACCTGGTCATTTTAAAAATAGCTCGCAAGCCGAAAAAGTGTGGGCACCCCTGCTGTAGAGTCTCCTCACCCTATGGGACACTGCTCTAGTGCAACAGACTCCCGCACAAGGTTGACTCCAAAATTATAAAAAAAAATACAAATTAAAATTAACTAAAGAGAAGTTTCATGGCTCTATTATGACATCTGATAACTATCCACTGGCATGAAGAAGTCATTTTAAGCCGGAATCGCCCAGTGTCTACTGGTCTACTTATCTGTCTGAGAACCACGTGTCGTCTTTCTTGTGAAATGCATCATGTGTTTCCTTAATGAGATCAAATGCACCAAACCCCCTGCACATGGTACTCAGCTTGGAGAACGATGCCAATGCTGAGTCCACAAGAACCGAGTTCTCCCCATCAAAGGGAAAAATTCAGCTGCCAACTTCCTCTTTTCTATCAAAGTACTTAGAATAATTTATCCAACGGGATGCTACTACAGAACAGGGCCACACTAACGAAACCCTGACTTCCCATTGGCTGAGAGTTGCCGAGCGACAGCATGCGCTTGCCTGTGGAGTGCACTTTCCATCTCTCGCTTTTCCCGATTGGCTTCCTTGAGCTGGACAGTAACTCTGGCCAGGAACTCCTCAAAGTTGGACAGGAGGTGCGGCTCATCGCGGCGGAGACGAGTCCACAGACTGCGGACGTCTGAGGAGCTGGGAGAGCAGAGAGCGGGTGAGACGGAAGCACGATCACGGAGAAGTGACGACACACGCAGTATATTAGTGTCTTTGGAGAAAACCACAAAAAGGCAAAGACTATATTTTTCTTATGCACCAGATAAATATATAGAGCCATTCAACCCTTGTCCTTTGAGCCACAATGTATACCAACCATTATTCTGGCCCTGACACCAGCAGTCTTGAATGAAATAGACATTTGTTTTGTCTGAAACATGAAAAATTACTAAACAAAAAAACATTGGCAACATGGTGATTTCAGACAAGCCTAAACTTATTTTTGCCATGAGGAAGTTGCTTTCTTTTTGTGATGCAATTCACCAGTGCTGCAACAGACTGGGACCTGCAGACACGCTAGCCTGGGATTAAAAGGTCAGCTAAATGCAAGCAAAACCCTGAGCGGTTAACAGCACACTGATGCTGCCTTTAACAGTTACTGTTTTGATATTGGAGTCAAGGTTAAATCTAACTGGAGTGACTTGGGCTATGCGCATTTAGTGGTATTTTTGGGAAACTGTGCCTCAGAAGCCTAAAGGAAATACACAGGCATCATTTACAAAGAATGGCTATTAAAATAAAGCAATTAATTTAACTACCTAACTACTCAGAATATAACTCCAATGATCAACAAAAGGCCGTTTACATATTTAAGAGGTAAACATAATTTGTACATACTGAACCACAAGCCAGGAAACCACAGTCACACAGTTCCTCTTAAAGCTCTTACCTCAACAACGTGACGCTCCATCAGGAAATGTAATTCACAGCATGAAACAGATCGACGACCACGACAGAAGAAATTAAATCATCAAACAATGATCTAATGTCTTTAGGATGTTTTTGCAATGTTTAAGCTGGGCCGTCCAGATTGAGCAGGGGTCAATAGGATTGATCTGTCATTCTTCACTAATCTACACAGAACAAAAGCAGCTTCTGAAGGTGAACCGAGTCATGGGCTGTAAAATATTTAGGGATAAAAAGTCCTGCTTACTCGCAATTGATCACCAGTGGTTTTCCTTTTGTGCTGAGAGAGAACTCCCAGGTGGCCTAACCTTTAAAGGTCAAAAACCAGCTCTAATGACTCAAATGCTCCTCTGTCTTGGGGCAGGGACAGGACCAACAAACAGTAGGCTTACTCCTCAAAAAAGTTGCTGGCGCCCAGGTTCTCCAGGAGGAGGCTGAATCCCTTCTCCTCCTCTTCATCACTGTCCGCCAACCTCTGCTCACTCTGCTGCTGGTAAAGCAGATCTGCTGTGGACACCCTGCGGCCAAACAGGAACTCACCTGGGAGATTGACATCCAAAGTGTCTGTTACCTGCACAGACTGATGTACTCAATCATACTGCTGAAGATAGGCCTGCTTCCACCTTAAATATACTGCTGTAGGGCTATTTCCTTCTAGTAGCCTACAATGAAAGCTTTTTGCTTTAAATATGCCTTGTGCTGGACTACCATCCCATTCAGAGGGGACCTCTGCCTTGTGTCTTACTCTCTTTGGGGTTAGCACCACGCCACCTCTGCAGTTGTGTACTGGTGACTCTGTACTGGGTAACTGGTTTGAATATGAATGGGTAGATGATCTCACTTCCATGAAAAGCAATGCTAATATAAACAATACCAGCAATAAGCCGAAAAATGTGGCCATAAGATATTAAAACATCATCATCATCAAAAAAAGCATTCAATGAAGGAGACAACTCACTGAATCCAGTGGAGAACTCCTCCAGGGTGAGG
>JAODKM010000001.1:3107014-3119194 GCA_026780845.1 Petrocephalus sullivani | reverse complement strand
GGGGGGTGTTGCGTTTGTTTTGGGTTTTTTTGTTTTGTGTTTCCCCCCCCCCCCCCCCCCCCCTTCCCCTGACAGATACATTTTCAGGAATGAGAAGAGGGTTGGCATCCAGGAGCTGGGGCCGCGGTTCACTCTCAAACTGCGGTCGCTTCAGAAAGGAACGTTTGATTCAAAGTTTGGGGAATATGAATGGGTTCACAAGGTGAGTCTTCCTGTGTGTAATGGTGAGATCTCATTCATTCAGGAGTGGTGTAATGTGCTGTGCCATCTGCCCTAGTTCATAATTGCGGTCTGCATGCAATATATTCCTGTCTCTGCCTGCAGACATTTAGATGATTTTCTTTCTACGAATTTGTGCACCGGCATTAGTTTCTGTGCTCCTTCAATGAATTTATAAGTGCGTGTGTATGTATTTGTGTGTGTGTGTGTGTGTGTGTAAAGGTCTTGCTAAACTTGGGAATGAAAGGACCTCACAAGTATAGTAAATCCTCAAAAATGATTAGTGAGGTCATTTCAGTCCTCATTTATTCAGACTTCATTTTAAAAAATATGTGAAAGTGTCAAAAGGCATTGTATTTTGCTTGGTTATTTTGGGTGAGGTTAGGGCTGGTGGGGGGTATGCTCACAGCCACTCTTCTGGCTCCTTATGGAAACACCCAGTCAGTTTCCTTGCACATGCAAAGTCGATGCACAGCGTCGCATCACATGTTCATCACTCCCCCAGTCTGTGGACTCTTATGGAATGCCGAAAAACTGACAAATTGGCTTTATGGTACCTTTGTATCATAATGTATCATAATAAGGGCCTCTGGTGGCCCTTTTGGCAATCTCAAATGATCTTGAGTAAGGCTTTGCTGTCAGTTTCCCTGAATGAGATTGGTTCAGTGCCAGATCCTGGAAAGCTAGAGTCCACTTGTAATTCCTCCTGAGGTGATGGATCGGGGATTTGCTGGGTCGTATCTAGTTGTCCTACATTACTTGCAATACTCTAAATGTGAACTTCATTTCAGCGACACGAGATGGACTCCAATAGAAGAAAGTTCCACCTCTGAAAGAGAGAGAGAATGCTAGCATCGATATTCCTGACAAGAAGATCCACCAACATTGCGGTGAAATGATTCCTATTAAGTCCTGTTCATGGTGCACCATGCTGTAACTGTAGCTGTGACTTTTGTAATAACAAAATGAGAGAATATTAAAGTAACAACACAAATAACCTGTATTCATGTATATTTTAAACCGGTTTCAAATAAATATTTTTAAAACCTCCAAAAAGGTATTCCGCTTCATTTCTTTTATGTCTGCTTTGAAAATCATTGATGGTGCCTTGAAAATAATATATTAAACTGTGAAGCAGGATATCAGTATTGGGGAAAGCAAACGGCAGGCTTTGACTAATAAACAGTATTCACAGTATTCATGTAAATATGTATTTTTCTGTTTTTCACATGTATACCTTTGACAGGAGTCTTACCAGAGTAATATGGTAATGATAAAACCGGTATAATGGGTAAGAAACTAAACATCTGGTTATATATTGCAGATTAGAATGCTCTAGAGCTGTATAATCTTAACTGAAAGTGCATTACTGCATAAATGGAAGCTCATATAAGGAAAGTGATCTTCATTTTAAACGTGTGTATTTATGGTTCCTTGAGTTAGGCTCCCAGTGTGTCATTATGTAATGTCTGATAAATGGCCAGATACAGACATGTAGAAAATCAATTAATGTGCTCTTTCTTCTCAATGCCTTTTGTTTGTATTTTAACCTCAATCTGTATTTGCTTAATTTCAGATAGCCCTGTTCTTTATTTTTCCTGTTTTGGCACCCTGATACCATTTATCTGGAAGGTCAACATTAAGTCATCCTAGGAACTTGCCAGAGACTAACCTTGAAATATCAGCTTGGAGGTTGAAGCAATGCTGTGGGGTTGTTTTTTTCAGACTGACTGACATGTTTTTTTCTGGCAAAGATTAGCTGGAGAAATCCTGCAGGAGAAACTGTTTGTTGGCAAGTGCTCATTTTAAGAGTAAAGACCGATAATTTGGGCAGTGTTCTTGTGATTGTTCTGCTGACTCTGGGGTTTGAACCAGTGTCCTTCCAGTCTCACTTTTGGGTCTCCAGTTGCCCTAGGGACTTTTAGACGCTGCTTTCTCTCAAAAATGTATGTTTCTTTGGTAAAAGTGTCTGCTAAATATGTAAATGATCTGTGCCTCAAGAATGGATTAATCAGTGTTTTGGAATGATCCAGATAATTTTTGACAGTAAATTCCAAAAAATTACAATCCCAAACCAGAAAAAGTTGGGACAGTATGGAAAATGGAAATAAAAAAAGATAGTGATTTTTAAATTTACTTTGACTTGTATTACATTGAAAACAATACAATAGCACATTATTCAATGTGTTCCTCATGAATTTTATTGTTTTTACAAAATAAACACATATTCCAATTTTGGTTCTTGCAACACATTTAAAAAAAAGTTGGGACAGTAAAACATTTACCACTTTGTAATGTTGCCATTCCTTTTCACAACACTTAAAAGACGTTTAGGGACTGAAGACGCCAAGTGATGAAGTGTTTCAGGTGTAATTTTTCCTGCATTCTTCCTGCAAACAAGTCTTAAGGTGGGCAACAGCACGGGGTCTTCGTTGTCGCATTTTGCGCTTCAAAATGCGCCACACATTCTCTGTTGGAGACGGGTTGGGACTGCAGGCAGGCTAGTCAATACCCATACCCTCTTCTTCCGCAGCCAGGACTTTGTAATGTGTGCAGAATGTGGTTTTGCATTGTCTTTTTGAAATATGCATGGGAGTCCCTGGAAAAGATGTCTTCTTGAAGGCAGCATATTGTGCTCCAAAATCTCTATGTAGTTTTCAGCATTAATGGTGCCATCACAGAAGTGCAAGTTACCGACACAACCCCATACCATGACCGACCCTAGCTTTTGGACTTGTTGCTGGTAACAGTCTGGATGATCCTTTTCTTCTTTGGTCCGGAGCATAGTACACGTTTCCACTGTGATGGTCCAACCCAGATGCCTCCGAGTCCAGAGAAGTCAACGGCGCTTCTGGACACTAACATAGGGCTTCCTTTTGGCACAGTACAGTTATAACTGGCATTTCTGGTTGTAACTACGTATTGTGGTACTTGACAAAGGTTTGCCAAAGTAATCCTGAGCCCATGTGGTGATAACGCTTATAGATGAATGACGATTGTTGCACTACTGCCTGAGGGATCGGCGATCACGATTGTTCAGCTGAGGCTTGCACCCTTGTCCTATACGCACTAAATCCTCCAGATTCCTTGAATCATTTAATTATGTTATGCACTGTTGAAGGTGAAATATCCAAATCTCTTCCCATCTTTCTTTGAAGAATATTGTTTTTAAACATTTCAATAATTTTCTCATTTATTTGTTGGCAAACTGGCGATCCTCGGCCCATCTTTGCTCCTAAAGGACTAAACCTTTCTTGGATGCTGCTTTTGTACCAATTAATAATTACAATCGCCTGTTGACATCACCTGTTTCAAATCACATCATTATTTAACCAATTTACCTCATTACTAGCCCTAAATTGCTCCTGTCCCAACTCCTTTTGAAATGTGTTGCAAGAACCAAAATTGGAATACGTGTTTATTTTGTAAAAAGCAATAAAATTCATGAGGAACACATTAAATAATGTGCTGTTGCATTGTTTTCAATGTAATACAAGTCAACGTAAATTTAGAAATCACTAAACATTCTTTTTTTATTTCCATTTTCCGTCTTGTCCTAACTTTTTCTAATTTGAGGTTGTAAGTGTGCAGATTCCGTGTAGCAGTGCTGTAACTGTGGGTCTTCTCATTTGAAAAGATATGAGACGAGGCTTCCATTTTTGAAATATTGAATAAAATGTGGTTTTGTCATAAATGTGGTTCTGTTATATTACTCAATGGGATTAGGAAACCATCCAAGCATTTTTATTCACAAGGTTGGTGGTACTTCCTGAAAGTACCACCAGGCAGTGGTGATGTATTGATGATCTTAGATAATCATTATAGATGAAGGTGGGTGAGGTACAGGAGAAAAACATGACCTTTGTAATTACAAGCTGCTGATATCATCACCCAAGTAGCCACCATCAGAAATGGTGACCAGACAATGGGTGGACCACCTTTGTGTGCCAGCACTAACCTGAAACAAAATGACCAGTTCACACTGGAATCAATAATGTCTTGGTTTAGTCTCAAAAGTTCCTGGCACTGTTATCTACAACTCTCACACACCTATTATGAATATGAAAAACTCAAAGAGAAAAATAACATCTGTTTCCAGCACCAAAAAAGTCAATACATCCATGACCGTTGTTGTAAGTTCCACTTAGGTCATCGATGCATAATCACCATCTGATATGTAACTGTGGCTGCCCAGTTAATAAGAGCGAATTACTGTGTGTAATCAAATTTCATGAACGTCATCAGTTAGTCTCCCTTTAACTCCAGAATAAATACAGTAGTTGTGTTGGCGAGATTTCTGCCCAGGACGTGTCCTTTTCGAAAGACTTCGACATTTATCGTGGAGGAATTTAATTTTGTCACATGGGGCATACTCACACTTGGCCCGGTTCCCTTGTACTGTTCCCGAGCATGTTTGTCCCCCTCCACACTGGTCTGCTCTCTCATTGCACTTACTGATCCCGGCCCGAGCTCGCTTTCATCATCACCGTGTGACTTTTTTCTGTTGAAGAATACGTAGGAAGGAAAGCAGTAGTCATAGACATTGTGAAGTGGTAGGCATTGGAAGTCAGGATTAATGCCCTTCTTTTGTGGCTTATTTGCAGTTGTTTTGGGCATGATGCCACACATAGATTTATCAAGTATGCAACGCAGTGATTTTTATTTATGTTAGTCCCATATTTTTCTAAACACCTCAGAATTTGTGCAGGCTAGTGCTAAGCGTGATAGCGGTACTAAAAATGTACTGCTGTACCACATTTGTGAAAGCTACAGTGCCTGGCAAAAGTATTCACCCCCCTTGGCATTCTCTCTGTCTTGTTCCCTTACAACCTGGAATTTAAAAGGAATTTTGGGGGATTTGTGTTCATTAATTCATTCATTAATCTGTAGTTTTTTTGTAGGTCCATCACTTAAAATCAAATTGAAAATCCATTTAAATTCCAGGCTGTAAGGGAACAAAATAGAGAGAATGCAAAGGGGGGAGGTGTGAATACTTTTGCAAGGCACTGTCTTAAGTATTACATTTCTTTAGTACTGGTGCTAATTACACGATTACAGATATCGCTAATGCAATGCAATGCAATTTTACTTATATAGCACATTATCACAACATTACATTGTCTCAATGTGCTTTGCATAATCTCTGCCACTTAAAACCCCCCAGTGAGCAAACCAGAGGTAACAGTGGCAAGGAAAAACTCCCTAAAGGAAGAAACCTTGGGAGGAACCAAACCCAAAGGGGGAGTCCCTCCTCCAGGGGACAGAGGAGTCAACCAAACAAAACAAGATGACAAAACTAAGTTTATATATAACAGGTGTTGAAATTTCTGTCTCTATGCAGGGGCAGACAGGTGCTGGCACGGGTTCTTTATTCTGCTTCTGATGGCAACAGATGGTGGTACAGTAGCAGGGAAGGAAGGAGAGGCATCGCAGGAGCAAAGGGTAGTCAGGCAGGAGGGGGATTGCCGGAAGTAGGCAACACACCCCAGAAGGGGTGGGGGGAAATAAGAAAATAGTGCATTAGCCAGAGTTGAGTTAACTAGAGGCAGTGCAAGCAATTGGTTGAGTGCAATATCCATGTAGGCTCCGGCAGATCTGGCTATAGCAGCATGAAAAAGAGGAAGAGGCAGGTGGGAACACAGGCATGGGGAGTCCCTGAACATCAGCATTCTAGTGTGAGGCTGGAATGACAGCATTGACACATCAGTTCATCCAAAGCCAAGGACACCGATCTCCACCCGGCTCTTCGCTTCATACAGTTGGCCTAACTGGGAGTGAATGACATTCGCGTGTTGCAGTTTGATTGCAATTTTTTGACGTCACGTCCGTGTACTGAGCGAACGTATAGCAGTTTAGAGCGCTCTAGATTATTCCAACAAATCTGTTAATCATTTATAAATCATTTAGAAACCTCTTTCAAAACCATTTATTAGCTTTATTATATTCAACTAAATTACAACTTGTTCGCAAGTTCGCACGCCGTCAGCTCTCCAGGACTTCACTTTCCGAGCCCAGAGTTTTCCCTGCCAAACGTAAGTGTATCGCCATGGCTCTGTCATGCGAAATTCCTTCCGCCTGTGACATATCGCTCAGCTGGTAGCGTATCGCTCAGCTGTTAGGCCGGTGACGCGCTCGCGAAGATGCGGTTTCGAGGCACCCTGTATGTTTCGGGATACCCCGGAAATTTCAAGGTCTCAAGTTCACGTCAATAAAAAACGTTTACAAATGTTTTCTAAGGTGTGTTTTCATTACTTAGAAGTCGTTCACATTTGGCTTAATAGTACGACCGACCTGTTTTTTTTAGGTCATTAATGTATTTTTAGCTTGTTAGCGATGCTTCATCAGACATGTTTTAGTAGACAATATGTTACAATAGTTAGTTACAATATGAAGCACTATGGCTGTTCTCATAATTTTGACTTAGTATCTCATAATTATGACTTAGTATCTCGCAATTTCGGCGTAGTATCTCATAATTATGACTTCGTATCTGAACTATTTTTTATTTTATGTGGCGAAACAGGCTTCCGTAAATGGCTTCTGCCTAAATGCAGAAAATCAATTTTGATGACAAAAATAAATCAAAAAATCTTTAACAAGTACTCCAACAAGAAGTATTCTAGAGTTAGTGAACAGTGTGCAAATTACATGCTGTCACGCTCAGCCCCGCCCTTCGTGTTTCTTCCCCTGTTTTACCCTCAGGCGGGGCTTGATTCGTCGCATCTGTCCCTCTTTGTGCTCTGCCTCATGTGATTGCTCCGCTTGTTTCCCCTGATCAGCTGCCTCTTGTTTGACCCTTAATATTTTAGTGAGTCTGTGTCCTGTGCCCCTTGTCTGGTATTGTCTATGCGTTGTACGCTTGCTATTGCGCTTGCTCTCATGTTTACCCTGTTTCTGCTAATAAACGCCCTTTGAAAGGGCTCAAACCCCGCAGCCTGCTACCATGGGTCATTCCTCCCGCCGCAAGCGTGACAGAATACCAGACCCAACAAAGCAACGCTCCGCTGTAACCCGACTCCTCCCCGGGGATCTTCGTGGGCTCCACCTCCCTCTCCACAGGTCTCCACAGGTTGCGCCGGCCAGAGCCGGGAAACCTGAGCAAAGGAGGTCTTCACCCTGCAGGAGCTTTGGTGGAGGTTGGCGGTGGACCCGACATTGCGACGGGATCCCGCAGCCTCTCTGGCCCTGGACGCCCTGCAGGAGGCGTTTGCTGCCGTCATCCCGGACTCGCCTCCCTTCGTACAGGAAGAGATCCGAGGAATGATGTGGGACCTGCTCCGCAGGCGGCGACATCTCCCTCAGGGGGAGCCTGCACTGTCTCCGTCTGTTCCCGGAGAAGACGCTACTGCGCCCCCGACGGATCAAGGAGATGTCACTGCAGCTCCTCCAGCTTCTGTGTGGCTGGATCCTGTTCCTGCTCCGGCGCTGCCCGTTCCAGTCCCGGTTCCGGCACCTCTTGTTCCTGTGCTGCCGATGCCTTCGGGGCCGCTTGTGCCAATCCCCGCTCCAGCGTCGCCCGACGCACCCGCCGGTTCCTGCCAGCCGCCCCTTCCGGGAGAAGATGCTGCCGCGCCCCCGACAGACCGGGGTGATGTCGCTGCCGCACCTCCGTCCGTTCCGCGTGATGATGCTGCTGCCGCGCCCCCGACGGATCCGGGAGATGACGCCGCTGCCGCGCCCCCCGACGGATCCCGGAGATGACGTTGCGGCTCCTCCAGCTTCTATGTTGGTGGATCCTGTTCCCGCTCCGGCGCCGCCTGTTCCTGTTCCCGTTCCGGCGCCACCTGTTCCTGTTCCAGTCCCCGTTCCGGCGCCTCCCGTGTTGCCTGCTCCAGTTCCTGGGTCGCCTGCTCCAGTTCCTGTAGTGGCCCCGTCTCTCCAGATCCCGGAAAGGGCGGGGTCACTTGCGTCGGGGCCGGTTCCCTCCCGCCCGGCCCCCTGGCTCGCCCTCGGTTGCCGTGTCAGGGGCTCGTGGGGCGCCTGCGGCCCCTCCGACTACAGCTCAGCGGTCGCCTGCGGGTCTCCCTCCGATGCCTCCTCCGTCGCCGTTAATCCGGCCTCCGACGCCTTGTCAGTCTCCTGCGGTGTTCCCCCTCCAACCTCCTCGGTCGGCGACGCCTTCACCAGCTGGGGCTGCGCCATCGCCTGCGGTGGCTTTACCTCCCTCCTCGCCTTCCGGGGTGCCCCCTTCGACTCCCTCCTCGGCCCCTTCGCCTGTCCCTCCGTCTCCCTCGTCGGCCCATTTGGGGTCCCCTCCTGCTCCTGCCCCCCGGTCGCCTGTTGTCCCTGCAGCTGCCGCCCCTTGCCGGGGGGGGGGCTCCCTCGGGCTCCCCGTTCTCCCCCGGCCTCTGCTTTTGCTCCCCCTGGTTTTGTGCCCCCTGCGTTTCGTCTGCCTGTCTCTCACCTGTTCCCTCCTCGTCCTTTTGTGTCTGCCTGTTTTGTGTTTCTGTCTTTTTTCCGGTGCCCCGTGTTTGAGTGTCTTTTGTCTTCTAGGTCCCGTGTCCTGGCCCCATGTGCCCCGTCCTGTGCTCCGGTCCCCTGGGTCCCCTCCCCTGGGGTTTACTGTGCCCAGAGGGCACGCCTTTTGGGGGGGGGGGGGATATGTCACGCTCAGCCCCGCCCTTCGTGTTTCTTCCCCTGTTTTGCCCTCAGGCGGTGCTTGATTCGTCGCACCTGTCCCTCATTGTGCTCTGCCTCGTGTGATTGCTCCGCTTGTTTCCCCTGATCAGCTGCCTCTTGTTTGACCCTTAATGTGCTGCCCTATTTTAGTGAGTCTGTGTCCTGTGCCCCTTGTCTGGTATTGTCTATGCGTTGTACGCTTGCTATCACGCTTGCTCTCGTGTTTACCATGTTTCTGCTAATAAACGCCCTTTGGAAGGGCTCAAACCCCGCAGCCTGCTACCATGGGTCGTTCCTTCCTGCCGCAAGCGTGACACATGCTATTTACTACATTTCTGAATCATAAATAATAACAGGCTATAAAGAAATAACAGTTTTTTATTGAAACTTCTTTATGCATTATTTCTCATTTGTTTTTCTCTGGAGCATCCATCATTTTATGTGATAGCAGCCTTCCACACTCTCTGCATTCTCTCCTCCAGCTTCATGACTGAGCCCAAGATGCTTGTCACACAGTGTTGAAGGAGTTTTTACATATTTTGAGCACATGCCCTTTAACCCCAATTTATTCAAAAATACTTGTAGAGAAATGGGCTTATACCAGTTTAATTGATATTTATTAAATGAACTAAGTTCAGATCAAGCTGTTTTAAAGTAATATTCAATCAGGTGTGTCTAAACAAGTCAGCTCTGCGTGAAGCTTTTGCCAAATTACTTTGCCCGAACAATCATTCAGACATTTGGCTCTGGCACCTCCCTGATCTGCACAGATTCAAGTTTTCCCAACCACAATACACCTGATCTTACTTATTAGCTAATTAGCAATGTAGAAATGTAGTGTCGTACCCAACACGGAACATTCAGGAAACGTTCCCTTGAGGTTACTTTTATAGAACCATAAAATAACCTTTAGGGCATGTTCCCTGAAGGTTCTCTTAAGGTTGCATATGTAGCATTAGAATATTAAATATTTAATAAATATTTTTTAATTCAAATAAAAGTTCGGTTGGTATTATGTTTTTGTTTATATCAGCCCGACTGATGTGTCAGGTCCACTCTTCCGTTTCTATCCAAAACTTTTGTGAAATGCATTCTATTTGACTGCCCATTAAGTCAATTGTCTCCAATGTGTACTCGATGAACTCCATTAAACGAGAGCACATCCAGGTATTCCATCAGTACTTGACTCACGATACAGAATTAACGCGCGTGTTTCTGCACCTAGCCACTGCATGACCGACAGATTTGAAAAACTCTGAAAAAGATGCCATAGAGACAGGTGAGGTAAATGTTGTATAAAATGTTTGTATTATATGAAATGATTTGTGAGAAGATTTCATGTAAAATTCAGCTTTTTTTACCATTACACACAATAATCTGACAGAACTATAAGATTTTTTTAAAATATTTTTTAAAAAAGCAAGGAAAGGAATGACATTGAAAAACTGAAGCAAGATGAATGCAATGTTGGTATCGTAAAAGCAGACGCTTTGTTGAAGTTTGAACGATATTTTGGAGCGTATGAACGTCTTAACGAGTAATTGCGTGAGCTGTTGAGTGAAGAGGACCAAAAGGATAATCAGGAAACATATGAAATCAGATATTCAGCATTAAAGGCATTCATACAAGAAACTAAGAACTTGCATCTCAAATATCTAGCATTAGCTCAGCACAGCTGAAACTTAAAGCAGAATGTAATGCACTGTTAGCAAGAGCGGCAGCTATGAAAATGAAAGAAGAACTTGAGCAGGAAGAAGTTCACTTGAGAGCAAAAAACGAACAGTTGCAAATTGAAATTGAGCTTGCCAAAATTGCTAAATTAAAGGCTTATGACAGGTATGAAGATGCTCATGAGTCTACAGATGATTTCTTAGAGCCATTCCCAAAGCCCAGGGCCGAGTCTATTTATTTGGGCGGAAGAAAGGAAAAGCGTGCCAGTGAAGATTATGAGCATCGTGGAGCTGGTAAGCCTGTTTTCAAACCTAAGCCATCAACACCAGATGTTTCTTTAGACAACAGAATATCTTCATTAAGGCCTGTGACAGATAATGCTCAGCGTTCTAATTCTACTGATGACTGTATCAAGTGTTGCAGTGTCAAAACGAGGTCACTGAGATGCTCATCAAACAACAAAATCTGTCTCAACTGCCTCACAGAGACATTCCAGTGTTCGCAGGAGACCCTCTTACCTACAGATCTTTCATAAGAGCCTTCGAGCACGTCATTGATAGCAAAACTGACAGCCAGCAAGATCAGTTGTATTATCTAGAACAGTTTACGAGTGGGGAGCCACTTGATCTCATTCGTAGCTATGAGCACATGAGGCAAGGCAGGGCTTAAAGAGAAGCCAGAGCATTGCTTGATCGTCACTATGGAAATGATTTGACCATTGACAATGCTTGTATCAAGAAGGCAATGGAATGGCCTCAGATAAAGCCAGAAGATGGAAAAGGATTGAATGCCTTTGCTTTATTCTTGATTGGATGTTGTAACATAATGAATGATGTTGACTACATGGACGAGATGAACAACCCTACCAACATGAAGTGCATCCTGTCCAAACTTCCGGTCAAGCTGAAAGAGAAATGGAGTATACAACAAACCTGGCCCAGTATGCTCCCCTCTTGCGTATGACCTTCAAGAAACAAGACGAAAACGAGCCAGGTTTCCTAATCTGGTGGATTTTGTTTACCATCAAGCTAAAGTTGTCAACGACCGACTGTTTGGAGAAATTATAGGCACCACCACAGATAGCCAGGGCAGCTGGGGGATTGAGTTCTTGAAGTCACATGGGTTTTGCTTTGGGTGCCTTACAGCAGGTCATCTGTCTAAGGACTGTAAGAAAAAGGCCTCATGCCCAGACTGTTTCCTTAAGCATCCTGCTATCCTACACATGGTAAAGGAAGATACCACTTTAGAGAAGAGCAGTGCAGATGACAGCTCACCAAGCACAGCTGAAGTAACAAATGCACTTGTGTCAGCAGGGTGCGCAAGAGGGGAGCATACTGGGGCCAGGAACAATGCATGTATACTTTCCATTGTACCCGTGCAGATAAAACACAAGAAAGGCCATCAAAACTTATGCATTCCGGGATCAAGGAAGCACAGAAACTTTCTCCACTGAATATTTGGCAAAGAAGTTGTACATCCAAGGTAGAAAGACAGAGTTCCTCCTTTGCACAATGGCAAAAGAGCAGATGATGAGCAGTTATGTTCTAACAGATCTGGAAGTGTGTGGCTTAGATGGACAAGACTACACTCACCGAAAGGATTATTAGGAACACCTGTTCAATTTCTCATTAATGCAATTATCTAATCAACCAATCACATGGCAGTTGCTTC
>JAODKM010000001.1:3080393-3094487 GCA_026780845.1 Petrocephalus sullivani | reverse complement strand
ATTCATGCAGTGACAGGTCTTTAAGGCATTATTATACATTACATAACAGTGCCACCTCCCTCTACATCCACAGTGTTCAGGGTGTAGCAGAGATTCATGCAGTGACAGGTCTTTAAGGCATTATTATACATTACATAACAGTGCCACCTCCCTCTACATCCACAGTGTTTAGGGTGTAGCAGAGATTCATGCAGTGACAGGTCTTTAAGGCGCTAGTAAAAACCTGCCATGTGATGTTATTAAGAAGGAGCCCATCTGAGGGAAAAGCCTGCACATGGACACACACATGAATGCGGTTTCTGTCCCACTACTGGGAATGATGTGGTGATAATGTTACATTCAAGAAGCAGCACTTCACTTGTAGACTTTTGTCAGCTGAAATCTTTCCAGGAAGCCCGAGGGGCTCCTATGGCTTCAGCCGCAGCAGCGGGCGCCTGGAGGATGCTGAGGCTCTCCTGGAGGCAGCCCGAGCACACTCTCTGCCTGCACTGGGCGTCTGCGTGCCCCTGGCAGAGCTACTGAAGGCCTTACCAGTGCAAAGTGCTGCTGGCCAGCCTGAGAATGGTGAGCAGTAACACTTAATAAAAATTAAATGTTAAATAAATGTTATCTGATATTTTTATGCCAAGTGGCATATGGTAAAGGGAAAGGTTACAATTTTGTGTGTTCCTTGGCATTTGAACCCCTGGCCTTTGTGTGGTGAGTGGAATGCGCTACCTGTTCAGCTAAAGGAACAGATATTTATTAAGAAGGAGCAGATATTTCATCTATCCTCACTTTGTACAGGAGTTCATCTGTGAAATAGAGGGTAACATGAAGATTGCAGCATCTTTATTGACTCTCAGGGCTTCTTTGGCTCTTCCTGAAACACATCTTAATAACTGGCTTTGACATTAGACGACAGGGTCAGTATCTTGTTCCCCACCCCAGTCCCTCTCCTGGAGAAGCCATCCAGAAGCTGGCAGCAGCTCCTTCTTACCGTAGCATGGAAGGCGTAAAGACAGACCTTCTGCTCTCTGCTTGTCCTCCTGGGCCGCCGTTCGCTCCCACACACTGTGACGTTTATGAGCCGTGAATGTGTGTGAGAGCGCGGCTCTGGCTCTCGCACATGAATCCAGGTGTGATTTCAGATGTGACTCTGGAGCCGGATGAGTTTATGAACTCCAAGAAGTCTCACGAGGTTCAGATCATGTCCGGAGTGGTGGCCGGCCTGGCTGACCGCTGCTGTGTCCACCAGGTACGAGGCGCCTCCACCACCCAATGTATTGTGCGAGCAAATATTTCAGATGTAGCCCTTTCAATGCTTCAGTTATTTAATCCTTCTACTATTTTCAGTTTGGAAATTTTTTATGCTTATTTAAGAAAAGTTATTTAAAGGTGACCAGAATGGACAGTGAGGTAGTTCCTCTTGCAGTTCTGTAGCCTTAACATCGACGTAGCTGAGAGTCATTGTGGGGCGTTCCAGGGCTGCCTTCAGTCTGGTCTGCATCAGGGCTGACAGCGCCAGCTCTGTAGCAGTCTCATATTTCCGCAAGCCATATGTTTCTGTGCTGTGCCTGAATGGGATATTAGTTTTGTTTAATTGAGATTAATGTGAATACAAACTGTAATCTGTTCTCCCCCCCCCCCCCCCCAGGTCATAGACGTCGGCTCTGGAAAGGGCTACCTGTGCTCCTTTCTGTCCATGCAGTACGGCCTCAAAGTTTTTGGCATCGATGCCTCCAGCACTAACACCCATGGGGCCCAGGAGAGGAACAGAAAGCTGAAGAAGTACTCTAAGGCCTATCAGAGACATGGCAGGCGGAGAGCCTTGGCCTCTGTGCCCGGCAGCGGAGCAGGCGATGCGGCCTGGGAGCAGGAGAGCCTCCCGCCAGCTGTGAATGACCCGCCAGCTAGGAATGACCCGTTGGCTGGCACAGAGGCTGTCTGGGGCGCATCGCTGCCAGGAACCTCAGGTCTGGACACGGAGGACCCATTCCTGGGCTTCCTCTCTCCAGAGGCTGTGGAGTGCCCCACATCCCGTGTGCCTCCCTGTGAGCTGACCAGTGAGGAGAGGGAGAGGAGGAAACGAGAGAATCTGGAGCGGAAGGCCCAGGGCAGGAGGGACGACAGCCTTTACTGTCCGCTGACCTCCTACATCACCGCGGAAACAGAGCTGCAAAACGTCGTCACAGAACTGGAGGTGACTGTCTGTATTTTTTTCTTTCTTAGGAATTATTTTGTTTATTCAACAGAATCAATGTTGTAAAATCATTAGTTATGTAATATGCTTTACATGTCATTAATACTTTAGCATCTCAGCAATTTCCGCTGTTTTCCTGTAAATGGTGTGTCCAGCTGCTGAGGACGCCCGCCTCCCACTTGAGGTTGGCCAAAGGCTGCAGGTTTAGACAAACTCTTTGGTTCGAGCAGATGTCCAGGCAGTCACCGGCCGCCAATCTCAGCAAGGAAATACATGGCCTCTGTGGACTGTGTTGCGAAATATTATTTCCAGTCAGTATTATGGGCTGTTAAAAGTGGAATGCTTCTAAGAATTCCCTAATACAGCTAAAAGCAGATATCGGCCATTTACAGGATCCCATCGACATGCTCTGGAACCTTTGTGACATGAGCAGATATTATTTCTACACCTCCAGGGGGAAGTCCTCATTAGCTTCAGTCTACAACATAAAATTCCACTTAAAGCAGTTTTTTTAGATTTTATTTGTGCCTCCTTATATGGCACCTTAATTGTTTATATTTAGAAATTGGTTAAATATTTAGTTTATTAATAGATTACACTTTCTTATTTGCATAAATAATTTTTTTATTTCAAAAGCATCTCTAATTCTGCCATTTAATTTTTATAAACTCAAGATCAGCAGAATTTCTTTCTGTGCTAATCTGTAATGCGTGTTCTCAGACATACATGGGGTTCTGTGCGCTGTTTAGCATCACGCACCATTGCCCGTTTCTCCTAACGATTAGCACCCGTCTGATGCGGCCCTCCTTCCTTGCCAGGATGCGGTTGTGGCTGGCCTGCACACGTGCGGCAATCTGGCCCCCAGCACCCTGCGCATGTTTGTGGCCAAGCCGGAGCTGCGAGCGCTGTGCAACGTCTCATGCTGCTACCATCTCTTATCGGAGGAGTTCGATCGCACCCCTGGAGGTGAGGCTCACCTGACTCTCCCACCCCCGTACTGGACCAAGGTTGACCCCTGATAGGGGGGTGGGGGGGGGCAGGCTGAACTCGGGCCCAGCTCTGCTCCACAGCACCCTCTCCATGCAGACAGAGCCGCCATTTATCCGCCTCTGGGTCTTGCTTCGGCGGTCTGCCTCACTGCATCACTGCATCACTGCCTCACTGCATCATGTGGGATTCCTAATTTCTCCAGTTTCCACGCCTGCGGTTTGGCACTGAAGCAGCTTAAGGTCGCTATCAAACTAAACTGTGGGCAGGATTTTCCCAGTCCTGGCGTCTGAGTGGGGGAATAGGAACCTAGGGGTGGGGGTTCCGGGGGAAGATGCTGCTGCATCTCGGGTCCTGCTATAGCCACTGTTCTTATGGTACTTTCACTGTTTAGAACCAGTAAGAACCAGTATTGCTTCATCAGATATATCATGCATTGTATGGTTGTCTTCCAAACTTTTTGATATCTGAAGGATTATTTTCAGTAAAAGTCAGCTGGTTTGCTTGACGAAAAAAACCCAAATTAATACTCTTAATAGCTCGAACACACTTTTTAGGACTGTTCCCTTTTAATATGTGATATCAGATTTTTTTTTTGCAGTTCATTGAGGCTTAATTATGAGTTTGGCAGCAGCAAAAGCCTCTATGAGTGATGGGTTCATTGGGCCTGGATATGTGGCCTGAAATAACGGGATTTAATGTCTCAAAACATATGAACACACTGACATCATCACAGGCTTTAGCTCAGAGCACATAACACCCACACTGAAGAGCTTTGGAAAGTTCTGCTCTGATTTATGATGCTGATGTCAGCGGTGAAGCTCTTTCTGCTCGCAGTTATCAGATCAAAGATTCACGTTAAGAACATATTAGATCTTTTTTGCTGAAGAACCATAACAGAAAGGTCCATGTCCAATGTGAAGAGGGGGCATCTCACGCATGGCCCCATGCAGGTGTCTATCTGCCCTTTGTCTTCACAAGGACATTTTATTTATATAGCACCTTTCAAACACAGAGAGAATTCCAAGTGCTTTACATAAAATTACATAAAAAAGCAATAGCAATCATTAAATGGAAAAAAGCTGCAAGTAAAAGATGATTAAAAAATAAGAGTAAAAGACAAAGCATCAACATTGAGTAGCAGCGCTAACCAAAAGCACTGGCACACAGCAATGTTTGGAGTCTGCTTTTAGAGGTGGCAACATGGGGGGCGTTCCTGTCCTCCTCAGGGAGGTGTGCAGCCACTCCTGCCATCGTTTGCCTTCTCTCCTGCTGACTTCCATCCTTTTCCAGCTCACCCCACTGCTGCTGGGTCACTTACTAGTTCAGATTAAATAGGGCTGTTATGGGGGAGGATGCCAAAATGGTTTTTCCCACCAAAGACAAAGTATGAAAGTCCGTTGCCCTGTGGGTGTGTGCAACGGACGGGTTCGCTAAGATGCACTATATCAGCATCTGGACTGTGAGGGTTGTCTGGGAATTTCTGCTGTGCTTCAGGCACATTACAGTTCATATAAACCCAAAAACGCCACCTGGGGACAGAGGTACGTGCATCGGAGGAGCTGGCACGGGTCACATCCGAGAGCATTACAGCTCATATAAAACATATAAACCCCAAAAAGCAATGGGGGGATAGACATGCATCGGAGGAGCCGGCACGGGTCACATCTGAGAGCGTTACAGCTCATATAAACCCCAAAAAGCAATGCGGGGATAGACATGCATCAGCGAGCCGCTGTGGGTGACCGCCATCGGGAAATGAATATTTGAAAGCATTTTGTTAAATGAAAGTAGTGTTGTCCCAAGCGATTCTTCTTTAAACAATTAATCTAGCGATATTTTTTCGATTATTCGGCAAATATATTGATTCTGATGATAAATTTATTGATGAGCAATTATTTTCAAGTCATTTAATCCAACAATTCACCCCCTCCCCCCACACACACACAAATCTGAAATTCTCCTTAATATCTCAGTTTATTAAAACATTTCTTAAAGATTAGAGCATCATTCCTTAAGCAGTCTTAAGAGAAACATTCTGTGCGGTAGTGACTAGGGATGGGCCGATCCACATTGTTTCAGTTCAGATCCGATTCCGACACACAACTGTTGATACCGAGGAAGATTCTGACACAAGAGCTCTTTTTACTAATATATTAAACTTTCTATATTATATTAAAATATTAATTATATATTTATTGTTTTTTTAACACTAGTAAAGACAAATGAAAAAAATGATGTAAAAAGAATCTTTAACTAGAAACATACATAACGTACTGTTCCACCTCGTTTGTAAATCTTGTTTTAAGCGTTTTTGAGGCACTTGCAGTTTTCAATACCTTCCAAGCAAGTATACGCAAGTGGAGAATGCTTAAAATGCCCCACAATTTCTCTCCCACTGGCAATAGCATCACTTACACTTCGCTGCAATCGCAGCCCCTCGTGTATCACAAGCTGTAGTGAATGCGCAAATCTGCCCATATCATCCATTGCTTTTTTCATATCACTTGCGTTGTCTCGCACAATTGCGTGCACTTTGTTTAGTGAGATTTTCCGCTAAACGCTAATTCTACCTCTCCAAACTTTGTTTTTACAAAGATTGCAAATCACTAACGCTACTAGTTGTTAAAAGTGTAAAATACCTTCAGATCGTCACCCTGTTATCTGATTTTCCTCGTACTGTCAAGTGTCTGCGCATGACGTCACAGAAGGCGGACGTCACTGCGCTCACACCCAATAATCGTCCCAGCCCTAGATGAAAGCGATTGGTGGTGTGACATGGCTAAGTGCAGTTTCTCGTTTTAATACTCCAGGACCGTATGTGCTGTCATCACCCTGCAGAAGCACAGCACACAAGCCCATAGCGAATTTTAGCAAGACTGTAAGCAGGATCAGCCACAGAACAATCCCGGGTCACGGTGGTTTTTATAGCATAAAAGTTTAAGTTTGTAATTTAACTGTTTTTCCTGCTGGGAGCAGATTTCTGGGTCTGTGTGTTAAAGGGTTACATGGACCACTGGCTTTAGTCTGTTGATTTTCACACTTTTATTTTGGAAAGTCACAGGTACCTTAAGACAAGCTGGATTTGATCAGACAGTATTTGTCAAAGGTGAAGACTGATTTCTGCTGTCTGTCGAATTCGGCCCTCTGCAGAAGCTTCACCTATATACCCCTGTTCACAAACCCCAGCACAATGACGGGCTGCAACCGGAAATTAAATTTACACCCTTCCAGATTTACATGCCTTACGGAGTCAAAAAAAGAGCCCATCTACTGCGTCTGCATGTGGTACAGGAGAGGGCCTGTGAGATTTACTGTAAGGTTTATGATAACAGTATTTTTCCAGTGAAACATGGAAGTCCCGTCTGAAGGCAGCCATGTTTAGAGATGGAAAAACTACATTTCACTTTTAGGACTGGCTGTTTCCATTGATACCCAGTATTGATTCCAAGAAGATATGGAGGCGGTTATTTTTAAACCTGGCCTTTCACTAACTTCTTAAAACCTTCTTCACATTTAATAGGCTTCTTTTGGTTCCATGTGTTAAAAGATGCAAAACTCAGAAATATATTTTATTGCCCCAGAGAGCAGGATTTGCTGTGCACTCTGTTTTTTGCAAACGATATAGATGAATGGAAGGAACAATAAATGACCACGTTACTATCCCCAGTTAATGTTCCAGGTCTCTCTGAATAAGGAGCGTTTCTACACCTTTAGTTTTCCTGTTTCTAAGAGGGATTTTTTGAAGATGAATCCAGCAGAGACACCTTCTGGCAGAGTACCTTTTCTTGTAAACTCTGAGCTGTAAAAATATGAAAAAGAAGACGCCCTTACATGGGTCTGTTTTCGGATGGGTCCTCCAACACAAACAGCTCTTTAAGTGACCCCACCAGCCCCATCATCATATAATGCATCCTCTAGGTGAATAAAACCCTCACAGAAGCTTTACCGAGTGGGATCTGAATATCAGGTGGAGTTTTAAGGGCTTCAGTGGAAACATGCCTTCGAAATGTTTCTGGCAATGAGGATGGAAAAAACATTTCATCCCGAAAAACATTGTGTTGGAGAAATTCACGGCACGCTGTCTGAGTTTGTGGTGTCCTGATTGTTAATGGTTTTCGTCTCGAAACAGGAAAGGTGCACTAAGAATCTCTCAGGCCACTTTGTTTTAACAACAGGGATTTCAGTCTGAGGGAGAGAGGAGATTGTGGGGGATTTTCGGTTTAGCAGGGTCCCCAGAGCATAGGGCCAGCTCGTTTTATTCAGGAAGCCGACCGTGCACAGGGACTCTGAATGTGAGGCGAAACACGAATGGTTCAAGGCTGTAATCACATTATCTGAGCAACTGGCATGCAGCGGCTGTTACCAGAGGTACTGTTTGTTTGACAGTCTTGTAGGCTTTTTGGACCATTGTTATGTGGGTGCCCAGTATAAACATTGCGTTTCCATGCTGGCAGGGGGCAGCGAGGGATGCATTCCTCTGGGCTTTTTCCAAATCAGAAATTTGTAGCAGAGTCGTCAAAATGTTTTTTCCATCCCTGGGGGTTTTTAGTGGCTGAGTGTGTTCTTTTTTGTCACAATCGCATTCCTACCACTGGAGGGGTAATTATATAGGAGATTATCCAGCCTTTGGGTTCTGTAAATACTTCCTCTCCTAGTCCTGAACCACTGCGTTTCTGTGTTACTCTGCAGCGAGAAACACAGGCCCCGTCTGAGCGCTCCAGAAACTCCTCCCCGCAGAAAGTGTTTATAAGGGGTTAAAGGTTGACTTCTGTGGAACAAATCAGTGCAGGCTAATGGAATAAACAGCTATAAACGTCAAATAAAAACATGCCTGACGCTTTTAAACGATGCCATGGGGCTCCTTATGGTTTAAAGGCCAGAGCTGGAACTGCTCCAAAGTGGGACCTTGGCTTGTGGCGCCCCCTCCTGGCATGTCCTTATCTGTGCAGCCACGCTATGTGACCCTATTGTGGTTTCTGGGTTGAATTACCTTCCAGCCCATTCCGTACATTCTCTTCTTCAGGACCCTTCATTATTTTGTAATTAATGCTGTTATTACTTTTCTGGCCATATCTGCAGTACGAGGTAAAGGATAGATGAGTAAATTGTGTTCAATTCTGCACCTGAATCTTTGACTGTGAGCCCTCTAATATACATTTTCCGGTTTTGGTTCCATAATGCACCTTGTCAGTTGAGACATTTTGATGCGTAATTGGTGCATCTTAATTATAGGTGCAGTGGTACAATTCAAGGTTATTAAAAAGTGATTACTTGACATCAAAGATATTCCTGATGTCCAGACCAAACTTGGGCAGCCGAGCAGGAAATTTCACCGCTAGGAACCGAAGCAGCTTGTCGAGTATATTTGTAGGATATGATTGGTTCCCCTGTAGGCCTTTCTTGCGACCACATAAATCTGGCATTTTCGGTCCCTGGAAAGTGCTGACACTGATGAGCTGTTTTCGGACCAGAGCCGGCCAGACGGCTTTGTGGCTGGACCGAGATGAACTCTTTCTCCTCCAACTTGGCACCAAAGTCATTGTCGGCATTGAACGGCTGCCCTAACCGCCCACCAGAGGGCGCCGCAGAGGAGACCAGAAGCTGTCCTAAGAAGGCAGGGGTCTTGGGATTCGTGTTTAGCTTGGGCCCTGCTCCTCACGCCATGCTTCCTGCATCTGCTTGCTGCTAAGCCATCTCGCAATGACCTCACAAAGCCAACGGGGTCCACAGGGGAAGCTTAGCTGTTGTTTTCAGCCTTGCGGTAACTTCACAGTCAGAGAGCCCGTGTGTAATTTTCAGAGGAAAGGACCGAACTCTGTTGCTCTTTAATCCTTTGTTAGTATACCTTTTTTTATAATGTTTATTCTACAGTATTTTTTCCCCATGCTTTGAGGCACTTGATGGTGGAAACGGCTCACACCGCTGTGGATGAGTGAACACACTTGTTACCTCGAGCAGTGCGATGCAGAGTGACCGTAAAACTCAATAATTCGAAACACATCTGTTGGCCATTAGACGCCTGTTCTGGATCCGCACCATCTGCGGAGTTCAGTCCGAAGTCGGTAGCTGACTGCGAACGCGAGGAAAACGCGGGGCAGAGGAGGATGCTCTCTTTCGATGCCGAATGTTGAACTTTATTGGACCCGAGGTGTGAAGATAAGGAGCTTCCATCTGTCGGAGATGTCCTGTCCTGCCGGGGGCTTGTTTGCTCTACATGTGCGTCGTCTCCTTGGTGCGGACTGCAAGGCACCACAAAGCTAGGGTGGCATCCTCCGGCGATCCTGCCGTGGTGTGGAGGGGAAAAACAGGGGCCGAATCCATGGGAAACACATGGGAGTCCGTCACGTTACAGTTTCGCAAGAGATTTAAGTGCTGTGGTGCTTTCGCTTCGTTGCTTGCTTTGTGGTCATGGGAACCAACAGCACTTTTTTTTGATGGATGAATCTGGCGGGGAAGATGATCAAACCGTGTGTCAAAAAAGATTATGATACAGAATGTTTGGTGCTTGATTATCAATTGACATTGATCGTTTAATTGATTGCTATTGCAGGAGCTGTGATTTGCCAACAGATGATAGCCTAAAATGAATTTCATGGCACGTACATAACATAAATAATTAAAAACGGCTGATAACAATTGTGATTGTTAAAACTGTTGCTTCACAGAGCATTAAAAACTATTAAAATCTCATTGTTGTCTTGGAAGGCTTCCCATGGGATTGCATGACTAGCAGATGCATTGGACAGTAGCATTGTGTTTCTGGATCGGATCCATTTCTCTAAGAGAATGTCAGGTGATCCCACATTACGTTTTCCCCTCTCAGCCTCATCAGATCTGCTCACAATCAATGCTTTCTTCTTCCTTTGCCAAATGTTGTAAATCTCACATGAACTCCTCATGGAGTCATTAAACGAAGTTGGGTTCCTGCTAGAATATTTGTGTCTGGGAGGATGCGGGGTCCGGTGAGCACCACGGACCCCTGCTAGGACCTGGGGGGGTTTACGTTGAGTCTCTTCTCCTCTGCCAAATCAAACCCATTTTCCCATTTTGGTCTTTTGTAAACAGCAGAGCTTAAGAATGCACAGCGGTGTTCTGGTCCAGGGTTATGGAGTTGTCCCAGTTTTTGGCAATCTATGGCCCCCCCTACCTGGGTGGGTCGACCACCCACGCCCATCCTGATGTGGTGAGCCAGTGCCCCTCTCTGTGTGTGGTTCTGCCCATAAATCTTGACCTCACAAGACCAACGTCTTATTAGATGAGGGCTGGGCTGACCTAAGACATGATGTCATCTTAGGAATTTGCCTTTAATCCATGTAGACCTCTATAAAGTTCAGATGAATCGTAGTAATGGGCTCGTTCAACCATATCTGAAATGGCTTCATCTGCATGCTGTTTTTCCAAACCATCGTCCTGCTGTTGTTCTCTCCACTAGTGCTTAGACGTAAATGACGGTTTGGCACCAAACACAGTAAATGTGCTGTGAAGCTTGTGGTCCAGTGTCCCACACTGTGAAACTTGTGATCCAATGTCCCACACTGTGAAGCTTGTGGTCCAGTGTCCCACACTGTGAAACTTGTGGTCCAATGTCCCACACTGTGAAGCTTGTGGTCCAGTGTCCCACACTGTGAAGCTTGTGGTCCAGTGTCCCACACTGTGAAACTTGTGGTCCAGTGTCCCACACTGTGAAGCTTGTGGTCCAGTGTCCCACACTGTGAAGCTTGTGGTCCAGTGTCCCACACTGTGAAACTTGTGGTCCAGTGTCCCACACTGTGAAGCTTGTGGTCCAGTGTCTCACACTGTGAAGCATTCTTCTGTCAAAGACGGGTAAAGGTAAAAGTGTTGGCTGAATTAAGCAAATACATTTTTATTTAAACTGAGACCTGTGAAGGCAGTGATTTTGACATGTTTTTAAAACTGTCATGGCATTTTGCTATTGAGCCTTTTTGTTGACTCAAGTGTCAGATGAATGTCTGCACTTATATGGGTGTGAGACGGTTCAGTTTAACTCTGTAGCACTTGCACATTTCTGGAGAAGATACTTTGGTGATTGCAGCATCCCAGAGCTACAGTTTATTAATTCCCATAATCCCCACAATATCCTGTAGTGTGTGTTTGGAGAAACGTAGAGGCACAGCAACCCTTTATGCTCACCCTTAGGTGACGCTCTTTTCTCTCCAGCACCAGCTGTCTTGGGGTGTGTGTGGTTGGTGTTTTGGGACTTCAGGGTGCTGTCTGTGTGTTTCCCTGTAGACGGCCCGACGGGAGGCTGGGGGTTCCCTATGAGCCGGCACCTGAGAGAGCAGCAGTGGAGCTGTGGCCGAAATGCGAGGATGTCCGCCTGCCTGGTACGTGTGTATCCAGAAGGATTTAGGGCATTTCCAGTTTCCCATCTCCAGATTCAGGGCCATTAAGGAGGTTATACATTTCCGAGTTTATGTCCACTGTAACCTTTACCGCTGTGTTTATACTGTTGTCACAAAAATGCTAAACACTTTTCCATGTGATTGTTTTTTTAAGGCCTTGGAACGAGTCACAGTAGGCCAGGGGGTAAGTGTTGTCTCCTAATTTGAGGATTCCATGTAAATGAGAGTCACGAAAAAATTTGGACTCATGCCCAATGAGGCGGGACTAGAGAAGAGAGGTGTCTGTTCTTACGGTACCTTTCAGAAGAGATGTAGATTTGCCTTGATGTACCATGATTGATCATTACAGACAGGCTATACGAATTCTAACACGCTCATCTAAAAGCATATTTAGATTCTTCAAGTCTATGCAAGATTTAGTATCAAAATAATACATATATAATTGATGTTTAAACTGGATCGTCAGTCATCACCCAATACAGGAAATCACCCAGTACAGCCAATACACGTCATCACCGAATACAGGAAATCACCCAGTACAGCCAATACACGTCATCACCCAATACAGGAAATCACCCAGTACAGCCAATACACGTCATCACCCAATACAGGAAATCACCCAATACAGCCAATACACGTCATCACCCAATACAGGAAATCACCCAATACAGCCAATACACATCATCACCCAATACAGGAAATCACCTAGTACAGCCAATAGACATCATCACCCAATACAGGAAATCACCCAATACAGCCAATACACGTCATCAATCACCCAATACAGGGAAATTGAATTATGTATTCCCAGCACATGAGAAAAGTGTCACGTGCTAAAGGCTACCTTAGTTTAGTTTAAAAAAAAGCATTTGCTGCAGAATCACTGGAAACCTTCAAATAACAGGATATTGAAAACCAGCTACTCCTTCTGGAATGAGTCTCTGTTCTTCATAACTATCAATATAGCAAATGGGAGGGCGTGACGTTAGGACGTTAGGACGTTAGGACAAACCCATGATCTCCAACTGCAGGTTCAGATGCTGTAGATGTGACAGGGGGTTGTGGGCGGAGCTCTGCTGCTACAGCAGCGCTGGAGTGGATCTGAGAGGCGGAGACTTTAGTGGATCCAGCCACATGATGACGGGTGGGGGAGTCGGGGGTGTTTTGGTAGCTCAGTAACCGGTAAATCTCCTAGGTATAGGCAGCTTTTGGGAAGAGAGGTTGGCTGGGGCAGGAAATCACTTGGTGAGCGCTGTCCGCCATCAGATGTGACTTCTTATTTCGTAAAGAAGGCGGGGAGAGGCAGATTTATTTTCACAGCCGAGCTTCACACGACCCCCGCATTTCGGTTTTTGTCTTTAAGACAAAGATCCCACAGGCTTAAAAGAACTGCAGGGTGCTGGCAGCGAATGGGAGCCCATATTTTTCAGTGTCCTACAGTCGTACAGGTGGCCATTTATAAGCTGAAGTTAAATAACACCCCTTTAGTTCCAAATTCTCCATTAGACATCTGGTTCTGCCTAAGATAAAAATAATGAGATTAAGATTAGATATATATCTCTGTGGATCACAGGACTGTAAAAAATAAAAATGAATATCAGGGGAAGCTTGGTTAGTATTTTTGCATTTTTCTTATTAAAGTTATCAAAGTTACTAGGCCTAGAGGAGGTTTCCCCTGGTGTATTTATGCACTGCTTTGAAAGTTTTGAGCGTTTTTAAAATCCAGTACAAGTACAAGAAAACTCACGGTGCATAGATGTGATGTTGCGGGGGTCAATGTCTTCTGCCTAAGATGGTGTTCGATCCAGGCCCAAGACACAGAGGTAAACAGAATGCCCCTCCATCGATCTGAGTAAGCATATCCTCAATTTGGGATTGGATTCTCACCACACCTGTTTGTATTCAGGGGCATGTTTCCGATGATGTGTCCAGTCACGGGCTGACCGTTATCCGTGACTGTGACTGACCATGAACTTGGCTGATGAGAGCGGTGCAGCACCATGATATAGCACTGAAAGGGATGGGGAAACGTCAGGAGAGACTACATAGAAACCCTTACCACCCGCGTAACCTCTACCTATGAATATTTATTAGAGCCTACAAAGATGGATTACATGATCCGACCACAGTTTCTCTTCCAAAGATGGCGTTAGAAGTTAAACATTTGGACGGCTCCCTGTGCGTATTAATCATCTAGAGTATGGAGCTTGTGGAAGTATTTTGAGCATATTTAATACAGGCCATAGTTACTGGCAGCCAGTGCAGAAGAAATGCTTTAAGGGAATAAGTCTTGCGTTTGAGACCGTTTCTTTGGCAAGGGTGGAATCTCATACATGATCAGCAGACATGATGTTCTTTGAACCCAAATACCATCATCCCAGATGTTACTATGAAATCTGTTCTATGGGTGATGACGGATGAACGTCTAGAACTTTAATTTGACCAGTCCTGCCAACCTGTAGATTTTATGATGACCTACCACACAGACGTATCTGTCCTCTAGTACTGCCTCATTGAAGGTGAGCCCAGATGTTTACGTGACTCTCATTCACATCAAAT
>JAODKM010000001.1:3058312-3077562 GCA_026780845.1 Petrocephalus sullivani | reverse complement strand
AATGACCAGGGCTGTTTTGTACTCTGCAGTCGTACTTCTGTGTACATTTGGGATTCTGACATAGGAAAGCATGGAGTCGTGAGCTGTCTAACTGCCTCGTGTTATGGTGCCATAGACGCATAGCTGGAGCTCCAGCGGCTGGTGTGAATGTCACCATCTGCGTCACACTCATAACTTGCATGTTGGTGGTAGATGTCTGGAAGCCTTTTGGCAAATGAGCTTTTTCTCATTCATTTTCCCAGCGTCTCTGACCTTTTATACCTGGCAGACATCTTCAGAAATAGTTCTGCGAAGATTTGCTTTGAAATGACAGGTCCCAGCTACCTGCTGGCAGCAGTGTAGATCTGGACCAGACACGATGACTCAGTGTCTCAGGTCATGAGCATACGTTTGCTCTCCCATCCGTCATTGGGATTCTGGGTAGTTGGACATCTTCTCTGCATATTTCCTGGGTATCCTGGCATTTTCCCAGGATATGATGTGACTTTTTTCCCCTCTCTTTCCCTGCTTCGGCGATGCATTAATAGTCGTCATGTGGCTTTTGGCCTGTCTTTGGTGATTTACGCTGTCAAAGTCACTGGCTAAATATCCGATCTTCCCCCTCAGCTCTCTGACAGCCTGATTCAAAGTTACCATGAAAAATATCTACCCCGGAAGAAGGAGATGGATGCATTCAATATGGTGGGTCACGGGTGTTTTCTGTAAATCCTCATATGTGAGGTCATTATGAAAAAATATCTTTGCAATAGCCTGACTGACTCCAGTTTATGGGTTACATAAGGTCTTACATAAAGACCAAATCAACAGTTATTCATCTTGCTCGTAAGCCATATCAAGGTCTTCTACATAGGTGTATTTCTGTGTATTTACCTGTTTATAGGTGACTGAGGACTGCATGCATACTGCATGCATACTGGTTGTATATCTAGTCCAGTCCCCTTCCAAAATGCTAAGACACCAAGCCGAAGGGTCTGTGATCTGCTCCCAGTTCTCTGATCGTCCTGCCTGTGCTTCAAGGTTCTGGGGCTGTTGTTGAAACAGAACGCAGCTAGAGTAGCTGGAGCCTCGTGGAGTGAAATTGTGTTCTCAGATCCCAAGTGACAAAACACAAACAGTGAGGGGGGGTGGGGGGGGTTCAGGCATCATAGCTCAGTTTTCATACCATGACCTGCTTAGAGTTGTTCAGCCTGGAGGTAAGTGAGATGTGACCTTGTCATACATGGCAGAGGTGTAACACAGTGGATATTCTCTTGAACTAGGCAGTGCACGTGACCCCGGGTACGAACAGCCACCCCTGCTGTCTGTAATGTGTCACAGCTACACATTGGTGCCCTCCAGTTGTAAGGCTATACTCTCACGGAACTCCGAGCTGGAGTAATGTTACTCTGTGTCCCCCGGCTGCATGAAGTAACATATTTGAAATCAGATCACAAGCCGCAGCTGGATTCAAATGAGAAAATAAACTGTAAACCTAATACCTATTCCAGCAGCCTCCATTTAGTTAGCTCAATCAAGGTTAATTCCTTCTAAAACACAGGAAATGTTGCTATTCAAACTGGATCCAACATAGTCACATACACAACCCTATATTATAATTAATTTAGCTCTGCTAATGGGCCGTGAAAATCTCAAATATCTTAGAAATGTGCATGTTTCCTATCAGTTGTGATGACTGCTTGTTTATAGTTTAGGAAGGATGCTTGAAACTTCAGTTCAAATTAGAAGTGGGAATTAGAATTTCCTGGTGGGTTACACTGTAAAGTAGATCAAAGTGTCAGAAAACTTATTATCAGAGATAGATTTTGCTGACTGGCAGGTATTTTGTCGTGATCTCAACTACATGCTTTTCTTAATTCAGCTGAAGGTGACCTTGGCTCCATGCATCGAGGGTCTGATCCTCCTGGACCGTCTCTGCTACTTGAAGGAACAGGTAAACTCCACTCCACGCGGTTCGGGTATGATGGATGGTGCCCGCCTGTTAGCGATTAGAGATTCTGTCCACTCTTCTCCCTGGAGCTTTGGCCTGTCAGGTGCCCTAATTCTGAACACTGACTTCCTGATTCTAATTACTGGTGCCTGCTGATGGAGCCCCTTCACCTACAGAAGGAGGACTTTCATTTAAGGTCTGATCCTAGCATCTTACCACATAGATTCTCAATAACTGTAGGTGTAACCCCAGCAACACTAGCAGAGCCAGAATGGAACAATGGCATCCCCTCTCCCTGGACCAATGCCATGCTGCCTTCTTGGACAGTCTCGCACGTGTTGATCAGCCCAGATGTTTGCTCTCATCTAATAATCTAAATGAATTCTCCCTTTTCTCTTTTGCACTGAGTATCTGCTGACATTATGTGCGGTCAGATCTGGACCACACATCTTCCTGTTTTTTATCCTCGATGAAAGTCAGGAAAAACTGGTGTATGTTTACATGTTTTAGCTGTAGTGACACCTGCCAGTGACGGCGTAGACCACATGCTGAGAGCAGATGTGTTTCCAAACCGCCAGGTCTTTGAGAAATTAACATTTCTTGAGGAGAAATAGTAAAGCAGGTATGGAAACAGCACTGCTTTTATTTATAATGTCTTGCTGTGTTAATGGCGCAGCTGGGTCATTAAGGCCATGATCCTCTAGTTTCTGAAATGGATCCCATTGAAACACTTTCTCACTTGTATAATAGTTCGAATTAAAGATCCATGCAGCGTGGAGCTGAGTCCTGGCGGGTCTCACTGGACCACAGGGCCTTGGCCAGTCTCACTAGTTCTGTCGTTTCAGAATCCAGACTCATTTGTGAATGGCCAGCACAGTGCTCAGGTAGCCTAGGGTTCACCCCATTTCCTCCTGTAGGGGTTCCCCCATAGGTGCCTCTCTGCGGGCAACCATCAGAGTCCCTGCTATCTTAGGAAAACTCCCTAATCCCAAAAATAAGAGAAGGGGTACAGTGCTGTCCATCATTCGTCCCATCCTCATCACTGCACTGTATCTGCTTGCTTGGTCGTCTGTGCCAGTGCCCAGCTGGCCTTTAGCTTTGGGGTTCCCAACTTTCTTATGTCCTTCGCACTAGTTTATGTCACAAAAATTTCAAAGAACGTTAGAACGAAGGCAGATCGATTGCCGATTACATAACAATAACCTTTTCCATCACACTTGAATGTGAGTAATAAAAAATATTAAGTATTCAGTTTATTTTTGAAAATTCACCCATCACTCTGCAAAAGTGTCCTACAGTATGGCCCAGTCGAACCATAACTATTTTACATGTGTGTCCTCAATTATGGACCCTTCCTCAGTCAGGGAGGGGTATTGAGAGGGGGATTTTTGAGAATTAATGAATAAAAAAAAAAAAATCTGTTTCTGTTAACATCTGCCTTCAGTGTTCCCACCTGCTTCCATGATTTCCACAAGAAAGCATTTTAAACATATGTAGTCCCGTATTTTTACAGTCTGCTGTCACGGCTAATATTAGTCATTTCCCATCAGTTTGGCATTTATGGTAAAGAAAGATGCCCATGTTTCCTTTGATTGTTAAAATAGGCATTTCGTGTTTTTAATATGATGAAGTGTGTCGCCTCCCAGGACACTGATGGTGGAAAACCAGACTAATACTGTGGCCTTCATACTCTGTGCCCGTCTTTGCTCCAGAAGGTATATCTCCGTTTTGAGAGTTTGTGCCAGTTTGACCCCATAGTGCAGTGTTTCCCAATCCGGTCCCCGGCGACCCTCAGATCGTCCCAATCCGGTCCCCGGCGCCCCGCAGACGGTCCCAGTCCAGACCCCTCTGAAATGGCCATATCACAAGAATCAGTGCGTACTCTCTCCCCCCCACTGTACTTTAACTGCCCCCATTCCACACCTATACCTAAATAAGGTTGGATGCTCCTGTATTGCATCTAAGCAAACTCAGGCACCTCTGACTGAATTGGAACACTGGGGTGGTTTATGTGTCTCCCCCAGTGTGAGAGCCTGTAAGAACAGTCAGAATTAGCGAATTAGCACTCCCAAATGGGGGCCAACATCAAGAAGCCCCAAGACCCTTATCTCAGCTGCAGGGATGAACGTCTCCTTGTCTCTGCCAACGGCAGTAACGGCAGACATTAAACACGGCATGGTGCCTAGTCATATCGCCGGAGATTTTAATGGCCAGCAGTGATGCACAGATTACTCATCGTCCCCCTTCTGCCCAGATTTCAAAGAATGCGATACCAGAACCACAAACCGCCCTTTGATGACCCTGCTGAGGGATGCAAGCCACAAGCGACCTTTTGGCTGCAAACAAGGCTGTTTCTGGGGTTGAATGTAGGGTTCCTCACTCTCAGAGCAGGGCAGAATATTCACCGTACAGTTTTACGGTGGTTTGTGTCTTGTCAGTAATTAGAGAATCAGCCTTGCAGCAAGCGGACCATCCTTATATGATGTGGCTTAGGTAGTTTCCCAGGATGCCACATACATTCCTTTAATTCATAGAGGGGGCGCAGTGTGACTAGGGTTTGGACCCTTTGCCCATGAGCGGAAGGGTGCCGGTTCACGTCCCATGGTCGGCAGAGTGATTCCTCCCTTGAGACCTTGAGCGAGGCCCTTAACTTCGGTTGTGTAGACCCTGTGTTCCCAGTTGTATGTAGTTTTGGGTAAAAGCGTCTGCTAAGTAAATACATGTGGTTTGAGTCTGTATATTGTAACAAGCCATTGAAGTGTGCAAAGTGGATGAAAGCCTGGTTTCTAAAGGCTGCCTAGCCCTTCGGCAAGGACCCGAAACGATTGCGCAAAGTACTGCCGTATAGATGCGCGTAATCGACAGCTGAGCAGTGAAACGCTCCAGATCCAATATGGCTTCCAGAGCCCAAAATCTGACTGGTTCTTCCCGCTGTTCTTTCTGCAGAAGGAAGCGCTTTGCTGTGCTCTGGTGCAGCTTTTTGATCCTCTGATGTCACCGAGATGCTATGGACTCATCGGCTTAAAGGAACCGCAGGCCCCATGAAGGCTCCTGAATACAGCGCAGCCACATTGCTCATTATGTCATGGCTTTTCCGTTTACACTCTGCTGATAGTTTCCATGCTTTCAACTTTACACATTAATTTTGGCAATTAAGAGATCAAGATGTTGAATTGTTTCAACATTTTTTTAAAAGTGCAAAGGGTGAATGTTTTTTATTCTTTGACTATGGTGTTATTTTATGGCCAAAATGGGTGACTCGCTTTTTCAAGAAATGTCAGTTTGTTTTTGTTTGCTTGGAATGAATGAATACAGCATGCTGTATATTCAGCGGATGAGATATTCTCAAGTTATGAATTTTAACCATTTTTGTAAGATGCTAGCAATTTAGGTCTCTTAATTTCTGTTTACTATACTGGGGGCTTTTTAATGTAAGGTAAAAATGAAGGCAGTAGCATTTATAATCCTCCAGAGAGACCACTTTGACCCACTGAGTTGTGTTCATGAGTCATGTCAGTCCAATTCTCTCTTTTTCCAGGAATCTCATCACACACACAAACTCTAGGGAAGATTACTTCTTCCGAACTAAGCTCCAGACAATTTACTACTGGAATCAAAAATCTGATACCGGTATAAATTCCTCCAGTAAGAGGCTACCGTTTCATGAATATCTCTCAGTGGCTTTCAGCAGTAATTTCCATTTACATTTTCATTGCCCTCCTGTGAATGTAGTGCGAGGTGTCTGCATCCATAGAAGGAACTATTTATCAAAAGAACACTTCTACCAGTCAGTTCATTTCAGTATGTTATCACCTTCGGGGGGGGGGGGGGGGGTTGAAAAGGTCCTACTTCCCATTTTTTTAAATGGATTTTGTAAATACTTTCTGAACTGATTAATGGTGAGTGTCATTTATGATTTGTCACAAATTTATTTGGAGGAATAAAACTGAGATATGACTTTTAATGTTGTTTTTCTGTGGTTTTAAAGAGATTCCTGTAACGGTGCTACAGGAAGGTGTCAGTCTTTTTTCATGAATCTATTTTGGGACTGTTTAGGTTGGCATCTCTATACGTGCAGCATTGTGGGGATGGATCTGGGTTATGGTTTAGCGGGGGCCTGCCTTTGTGTTTGCCCGTATTTTACAGGTAAGAGAGGGCATATCTTTGTGTGCGTGTGAGTGTGTGTGTGTGTGCATGTTTCAGAAGAAAATGATCCAAGACGAAAGAAAGAAGGAGAAACAGAAATGAGAGATGAAAGAAAGTAGTGAGAAAGGAAAGCAGGAAGATGAACTGAGGGCTCAGGAGAAGAGAGAGACGGTTAGCCGACGGGCCGTCCTCGTATCCAGCCCGGGCCTGCGCAGCAGACGTGGGGGAGATGGTTAGCCGACAGGGCGTCACGCGGCGTCCTCGTATCCAACCCGGGCCTGTGCAGCAGACGTGGGGGAGATGGTTAGCCGACGGGCCGCCACGCGGCGTCCTCGTATCCAACCCGGGCCTGTGCTGTCGCCCTGGCTCATTCTGACAGTTTGCCTGTATACACGTCTTGTAAAGGGACATTAGTTATATCACCTTAATCCTGACTGGAGACCATCCAGGAAGTCGTCCTGCTTATTTAAAGGATTTAGGGGGTTGGAGATCTTGGGTGGGGGTAGCTGTTTGTCTCTGAGTCTGCTGCTGGGAGATACACAAAGCCCCCATGTGTCATGTGTCCACCTCGTATATCCTGAGCTTGGCTGGAGACCCATAAGGCCTGTAACCTGGCAGGGTTCCCCTCACACACATGGTCTCTGGGAGTTTCCCTATAAGACTGTCCCTCAGTGTGTCACCGGGTCTGACCAAAACAATATTACAAGCACCACTGTCAACCCACAAGTGAGAGTGCGGGGCCTGTTTAATATGACGTAGGATTTTATGGTTGATGTGGTAAGTCAGTGTGGTCCAAAACCTGTGTTTTTTTTTACGAAACTTTTTTTTTTGCCGTTAGCTTCATGGTTAGACTGGAAAATCAGTGTGTATAATTTAAAGCACTGCCTTTTTAAATATGTACTTCCCATGTGTTTCCCTGTGGCATCAGAATGCCGCGGTAAGTGCTCTAATGTGCTGAACAAGGAGCAGGTGTCACAAAACCAAATGGCTGTATCCAGATCAATATCTCTGCCTGTGTATTCTGGGTATTTACTGCACATTTCAGAGCAACTGAGGTGGGTCGACTGTTGGACTGTTCATCAGAGGATATTTTATCTATAGCCTAATGCTGCATAATATTAAGGGAAGAGTTGGGAGAATGATCTGTAAAATCTGTTATTTCACATGTTAACTCTCAAACTAATCAAATTCTGAAATACAACCATAAATGAGAGCATTATGAAAGGGTCAGAGAGTAAATGTAGGGGATTTGGAGAATGAGGGAGCATTAATTTACCACTGTATTATTAACTTTGATATTTATGCTGAAAAGATATAAGAATCAGTCCTTTAATATGCAGTGATACAGTATAGCAGAAAGCACGTTGTCTGACGATAGACAGTCCAAAACATCCAGCAGGGGGCGACATTATTCAAGGGTTGAATTCCTATTGACCACTTACTTGCTAGACTTAAATAGTGGATGCTAACTGAGGTCTAATTGCTTTGTGCCTGGCCTTCACCGCTATCGAGTGCTCCTTTCTGATGAATGGGTGGAGTACGCAAAGGCCAAGCCAGGATGCTGCTCCTCAGAGCAGAGCTCAGACAAACCGGGCCTGATGAAAATGACTGACTTCAGCTTGTGTCCCATTCAGCGTAAACGGAAACAGGATCCGGCGAGTTCCCCTCCCAGCCACTTCTGACTAATTCCCCCTCTCTCTCACATGCACGCAGTGACAAAGGACTATGGGCACCGCGTGAGCCCGTACACACTCCCCCGCTTCCGTCACGCTCCTAATATCAATGGAAGAGGAAGAAGGTTCAGGATGTGAAGGAAGATGCGTCTGAAGATGTTCTTGGGACCAAAATAGTACCCAGTGGGAAACACTTGGCTTTTCGCTGTGGGTTGGGGTTGGGTCTTAGAACACGGAGGAGGAAATGTGTCCTTTCCTCTGCCAGAAGTCCTTAACAATTCACAGATTTTTCTTAGCTTGTTAAAGAAAAAAAAAGTTTCCATCTCAGCGGCCAGAACATGACAGTGATTTGGCCCGTTGGGCTGACTGAACTACTGTGTGTGTGGTGCCCTGCGATGGAGCCTCACCCCTCCAGGGAGAGCCGCTGCCTGGTGCCCTACGCTCTGAGCCTCCTGCGACCCTGGCCGGGACAAATGCTTGGAAGATAGATTTATTATTCTTCTTCATGTGTTCACCCAGAAAGATCGCTGCAACTCTCTAATGCACCCAGACTCTATCCAGCACCCACAATGACAAACGACTGTGGTAAAACGTGCTTGCCCGTTTGGATAACATACACACCATCGCACTACAACTGTGCTACTCCATGATAAAAGAGGGAGATGTGGAGCGGAGCCAAAGAGGACAGCTGGGAGATCGCACATGTGTGCATTTGTGGGCAGGATTCTTCTGCAGATTCAAACCTGCCCTGACCTTAGCTTGCTGCCATGGAAACGAGTTGCCTCTTTTATCATGGGTAAACATATATTTTTTTCATTACTAAATAATGGTTCAGAAAACTTAGCTTTTATTTGAGATTTTAAAATGATCATTTATCCTTATGAGAAATATCTTTACCATGTATATAACAAAGGCTTTACAACATACTTGTTCAACTCCTAAAATGAATTTTAATGTCTGATTAAGAAATCCCCTTGAATTACAGAGGGACGTCTTTGCAGAAAATAATGTTGACCTTTAAAACCCGAACATCAATACATGGCCACCTCAGTGGCTGCAAAATGTAATATTCATTGTTGTGCCTTTGGATGGGCTGCAATATAAATATTAATATTTAGTGTAAATAGATCTTTGTTGGTTTGAACATAACTGGATTATAAATGGCATTGACTAATATTGCCGCTATATGTCATGCTATAATGAGACATAATGAACACATTAGGGCAATTGTACAATACAGAAGTAATTAGGTAATGCTTTGCCTGCGGTTCCAGTCAAGCCAATGTCTGGTCCTATTTGTTGATTTCAATTTTCTGTGCCTTTTTTTCCCGTTCTGACATTAATTCAAATATAGTGCCCAGCATGAATGTGGCTCTGCCAGGGACCCCACCCCAGGCCAGCTTGGGGCTATGACTTGGCACAGGTGGGAGTGGCTGGGAGCCCAAGGCCTTTCTAATCTGTCAGCAGCACTTACACAATGCAACGCAAGGGGAACGAGGTGTCCTCCTCGTTAGGCTTGCCCAGAGCGAGGGCCTTCCAGCATGCCTCTCGGGCCGTGTCACGTTCCGTAAAGCGCGATTCTCATTGGCCAGTCGAATGCCCTGGGAACCGGACCTCCCCATGTCACTCAACAATCATCTCACTGATGGCCTCCCTCCACCCACCCCAAGTCCTCCCTGGCACATTCTCTGTTTTAAAAGGTTAATTTCATCACCTCATTTCCCTGTTAATTAAATGATGAAGATTCCCCCCGGAATAAGATCCATCATTTTCAAAATGCGCATGCGGCGGTTTGATAGTGCCTGTCTTAGGCCAAACCGTAAAATATTCTATTTTATTTAGCAATGACAGTCTGTAATAGTCAATGGCTTCCCCTCACATATAAAGCAATAATGTTTTTTGGGGGGATTTAGAAAAATATTTTGTACTCTGAAAGTGTTTATTTTATATTCATACAGATAAATGCATCAACAACAAACTACGATGATGGCATTATTATTTATGATTTGATTATATGATAAGCAATGAGTAATATATTCAAACAAATTTCATGACTTGAACTGTATCACACATTGGACTTCTGTCACGCTATTTAAAGGCAGGGCTGCAGTTTATGTAGAAGATGAAGCAGTTATTATTGGACTCCTAGGTTTAGACCCTCACAGGAAGTACGCGTGGGTTGTGTGATCCCTAGTGGCTCACTGTGTTAGGGCACTAAGCCTGTGCTCAACACGTCGCTGGTCCCAATCCTGGAATCACCATTGCGGCCTTGAGCAAGACCCTTAAACCCCCAATTGATCATGTGCTGGCTCGCTGAGTTATGCACGGGCCTGGGGCAGAGGTCACAGGGTGGACGGCCCTGTTAGCCATAACCTCACTGCACCTCCCCCAAACATCAAGCGGTATCCCAAACGACACTTGGCATCTTAATATATATATATATATATGCACTTCCCTCTAATTACTCTTCACTGTCCTCCCAAAAGCTCACGAAGCTATTTAAAAATGCCCGCCGACCGTGCCTGATTGCTGCAGAGCTGCAGTGTGTATAAATTATAAAACAGCAACCTGACCTGGCCAATCAGCTTTGCTGTGTGCAACAGCCAATTTGCTTTTGATTGGAGATTGGTGTTCGTTGGGATTGGAGACACAGGAAAAAGATCGCAGACATGTCTCCTGTTTTCTTAAACTACACAGCTTTCAAATATCCTGCCCAGGACAGCTTACACCACCTACCATGATGTCAGTGGAATGTGTGCTGGGGGGATTCATCTTCCTCTTGCCAAGAGCTAAGGATCCTTCTGTAACACCTTCTGAATGCCGGATGCATCCGAAACAAAGCAGAGCTACAGAGTGCAGACTCAACCCGTGTCACATTAGTGAGGAAAAAGTGTAAATGTAGCTTGGGCGCGTGGCGAGAAAGATGGGCTGAGCGGCCGCGGCGACCGGTGTCCTACGGCTTTCTGCTCCCTTGGTTACGGCGCGTAAAGAACGATCTGGAAGTCTGGTGACAGCTCAGTCACACGGCCAAATGTTGTGACAACTGCACACAGTGGTGCCCGCAGAACTGACGGTGATATCTCCTGTAGGTTTTACCTTACGTGCCTCAGAACTGACGGTGATATCTCCTGCAGGTTTTACCTTACGTGCCGCAGAACTGACGGTGATATCTCCTGTAGGTTTTACCTTACGTGCTGCAGAACTGACGGTGATATCTCCTGTAGGTTTTACCTTACGTGCCTCAGAACTGACGGTGATATCTCCTGCAGGTTTTACCTTACGTGCCGCAGAACTGACGGTGATATCTCCTGTAGGTTTTACCTTACGTGCCGCAGAACTGACTGTGATATCTCCTGTAGGTTTTACCTTACGTGCCGCAGAACTGACGGTGATATCTCCTGCAGGTTTTACCTTACTGCCTCACGCCCTGCTATCTGACCTAGCTAGACGTTTCCACTTTTTAATTCTGTGGCTGTCGAGGACCTTCGGTATGGTAGTGCAGGATTGGCTATTTCCCCCAGTATCTATGGCCTGCCAGGAACCTGTGGGTCCTCTGTGGGCCCTCTGTGCCCCCCCCCCCGTTGGATAGAGGATGTGGTCTGGAGAGAGATGAAGGGGGCAGCCTGTAATTTACTCTAAGATTTCTAAGCCCGCTAAGCTCTCGCGTCTCCACCCAGACGCATTAGCCACCCATCATCTGGCATTCTCATTGCCAAGCTTCTGGCTTCACTGTGACCCACGGCAGTGCCAGTGGCAGGGCCGAGCTACGGACAGGTGGTCTTACCTCTTACCACGCCTAACTTTAATACCATTGTCATCTTTTTTCCGGTGTCATTTTACTTGATGGGGCACTAATACTTAATACATAATAACTGAGTTACTACTGAAGCACAAATCATGAACAAATATAATCAATACTTGCGATAAAAAATGCATAACAATTCATAAATGAGGAACAAACATGAGATCAGCACGTCACTTGTGTTATTCATGGCTTGTTCCTTCAGTGGTTCACAAAGGTTTACAGAATTTTAGATTTAGTAACAAATGTAGTAACTGCTTGAGATAAAATGTGTCATAATTCATTAATGATGAATTAACATGAGATCAGTATGTGACTGACACTTAGTTTGTGGTTAATTAATACATAAGTAATACCATAATACTGTCATATTTGTGGCTCATCAAGTAAAGCGTTCTCCTTTTGTCTGAAACGACTTGTCGGTTAGGTTATGTAAAGTGATTTTTAGGAACTGGAAGCACTGGTTATCCTGAAGGAGAAGGAGCAGCCCCTACGGGGTCTGGCGGAGCTCACGTCCCATTTCAGAGGAAGTGCCACCATCTCCCAGTGCAAACAAAATGGACAGATGGCTGTTTGTGGCGGGGGGGGGGGCTGGTGTATGGTGGGGAGTCAAATTCGCCACGACCTAGGAGCAAGAAAACATGATGGTGGCAGAGAAGCATCCAGCGGGATCAAGCTAGCGGCCAGATCGTGTTGTTTTCTCACTGATCCCCCTGGGCTAGACGGTGGGGATCTGGGAGGTCGGCCTCGGGGTGGTTTGCTTATGCAAAGCAGGCCTGCAGCCCTGTTGACTGAGGCTAGACAGTGTGGTTGGAGGAACATTAGGCCTGCTTGGGTTATTTGGCCATTTGCTGGGACTATACACCCGCCCTCCGCCCCCCCACCCCACCCCGGGTTCCTCTGTCCTCAACTGCCTCTCTGCAGTCTTTGGAAATTTTATTCAAAACAGATTATGCCAAATTTGACCTTACTGACAATGCATTCTGTCAACAACATCACACTAATAAATATGTTTGCTTACTGTCTAAAACATCCCTATAGAATTATTTATTTTAATTAATGAACATTTAGCATTTCTTTAAATCCCCTATTTCCCTTGCACTTGTCTTACTTTCAGGCGTTACAGGTAAATTGATGTGAGCGCAGGTGTTCGTCAGGAACGCTAATTCTCCTGAGCTCTATGGCTATTGCACGGCTTTCTAGAACAGAGATGGCTCAGCGATAGATAGTAAGACACCGGAACTGCAGCCCTCCCCCCCAGGTCATGAGTGCACATGCCTGAATGGTCAAGGAGCTTAGTGGTGGCACTGGTGGGGTCACTGTGCCGAGGTCACGGAGGTCGGGGGGTTGCGTGGGTGTCGGAATATGAGCGTGATGCCGGTTTATCCGTGACTTATCCGCTACAGGTTTCTGGCTCTGCTTGTGGGAATAACTTGGGCTGCTGCTGCAGGAATGCAGCGGATGAGGAGGGATCTGAACTGGCCGCCCTGGGCTTTTGAGGGAGTGCCCTGACCTGCTCCAGACAGGAGGAAGCCAGTAATATCAGTCCTCTCCTGTGGAGCACGTGCATGGACACCTTCAGTGCTAAGTTACTGTTTTTCAGTGAGATAAAGGGGAAACGTGTGGACACCCTGAGTGCGTAAGCTGGGGCTCAGGCATCCAGGCGCCTCACTCACACGGCTTCCATTCTGCCCGTGCAGTTTGCTGACATAGCCTTCTGCAAGGTTCATAATGAAAACAAAACCCGAAGACTCGTAAGATCTTGGCCGCGAGGAGCTTCCCGCACTACTGAATCATAATACTTCATAGCCTTGTTTTTCCCGCACTCACGCACGGTCACTCACGCAAGGTCACGGGTCCTCGTACCTTAGGCGGCCACTGTGATTGCCTCATCTGAAACGATAAAGTGCAGAATGAGATGCCCTCAAGTCATAATATGCAGCTCCCCACAGCGCCACACAGAGCAGACAGGGCTATCAACCTCCAATCTATTCCTAATGTTCTGCAGGCAATCAGACTCCCTCATGAGTGATGGTGAGTTCCCAGCTTATATTAATGACCCATCCCCAGTCCCATGATGGATATATCTTTATTTCTACCCCCAGAATCGATTCATCCATCACATCATTGTTCCCCCCAGTATGATTTTACAGGGATGGGAGAGAATGACTGAACATTGGCGGTGTGGAAACTGAACAATGTTGGTAAGCATCTGTTTGCCTTCATTATGGACCTATAAGAGAGGGTGTGATGGAGACGTGTGAGCAAGGCATGAGCGGGGGCCTGCAGACCGCTACACAAGGCAAGGGAGCAAAATGCTGAACTGGCGCTAAGCAGGTCATTTTCTCTACACTAGGTGCTAGAAGACTTGCTGGTGTCTCCTAATCACTCTCAGACAGATGACCTCGCTGCGGTTTGGCACATCGCTCTTTCGCACTTGATTGCTTTGGCCCCTGGGGTTGTTGGCATTCGGAAACCCCCCGCCACTCTGCCCAAATCCTAGCAGAGTGACTCGTCCCGGATGCGATTCGTCTGTTACCATCGCGGGCAGACGAGTTGCTTTATTATCTGCAAGCATCTCTCCTTCTTCTGGAGACCTGGATGGATCCCCTATGCATATGCTGTGTCTAAGCCAGGCTGATACAGACTGTACAATGCCCTTCATCCAACTGAACATCCCAGTGAAAACTAATTCTGACAGATATTAAAAAAATCACGGGTGATATGTAATAACCCTTAACATCCCCCACATCATTTATCTTCTTGCTATTGCATTGTGGGTAGTCACAGTGCAGAATGATAATGTAGGATAGGAGGCTGTCCATTATACAGGCTCAAATCACACCCCGATTCATACATTACAGGCTCAAATCACACCCCGATTCATACATTAAACTGTAACGTGTTTCCACCACCTTTCCAAACATCCAGCTCTGAGCGAAGCAAGGAAGTGAATCTGTAATGAACCAGTGACCTAAAACTATAATATAAGATGCTGAGCTGACAGGCATCTCCCGCGTGAGGCAGTCAGACACAGTGGGATGCGCTGCTTCTGAAAAGCTGTGTGAAATTTCAGTAGGATGTCAGACTCTCCTCGTGTGATGCTGACACCTGTGTGACTAAACCCAGCTGCTGCATTTTTCCCAGATTTTTTTTCATTAATAGCTAGATAGTGCTGCACACTTTGAAATAAACATTGTCTTAAATAAAGCTACTGGTTTCAAGACCTAAAATACATTATATTGATCCCAAAAATGCTGCTTTGCTTTATTGTGTGAAAAATAAAGGTATTTGACAGACGGGTAAAGGGTATGTTTACATTTTTATTGGGTTTAAACACTTGTTTTGCTTTGAAGAATTTGCAAGCAGATTGGCTCGGAGCACACCAAAGGCCGGGTCACTCAACTTGATCACTTTAATTAATTCCTGAGATGCATGACATCATAGTGTCCTACCGCGCTCTGAATGGACACATTGATGCATTCCAGAGTAGACCAAGATTCTGCTATTGAGGCCGAATTGCACTGAGCCATACTGGCCTCTTTGTCTGGGCTAAAATACAGCAGCACACTTTAGGTTGAGTCTTTTTCCTTCCTTTTCATTTCACTGTTGCCTTGGTGTCCCTGCTCACTCCTTCCAAAAAAAGGAAACCCAGAGGTCTCAGGCAAAGGAAACCTTGAAATTAAATCTCCAAGGCTAACATGAGACCTATAGTGCTTGAACATGTATATGGTGAGGTAAGACCTAACGTCATAATGCACTAAGCTCTCTCGTGAGGTTTGTTTTCCGACATGAAATAATGCACAGTGTCTCTGGCTTCCCGTTACAAGCCTGATGGGACCTTATCGTTCATATTCCACCTGCTGCCCCCCAGCCACAAGACCCAACCTCAAACTGAACATCACAGCCACATGGCATTTTAAGCTAAATAAGTGCTGCTATATGTTAGGTGATCAAGATCATTGTCCATCCACTCAAGGAGACAACAGCTATACAGGACGCTGGAGGAAATTCTGAAATCTTTTTAAATTACTAACAATACAGCATCACTTCTGCTAAGAAAGATGACAACATTATATAGAATATTACAATTCATTACATGATTGCTACATCGCGCATAATTAATTCTCAGCCCTCACTAATTAAACTTCCACAACAGATTCAAAGACCGAGCACAATATCAGGCAAATCTGATAATTCATAAACAATTAAACTGTAAATACTGCTTAGAACTGATTTGGTCTCCGAAGAAAAAACAGCCCAATTGCCAAATACCTCCTTTACTTTTTGTCAGTCTATCGCTAATATAGGCAGTAATTCAGCGCTGTTCAGCCAGTTTGCGAAGCAGGCCCCCTCTTTCAAAAGGTCCCTTAGAGTAATAGTGTTTCTTTCGGTCTCTGTCCCTCCACAAGCAATCCCTTGCGGAAAATGAACGAATATTGAACACTTGTGGTTTTTAGAGGCGACAGTTTGCAGTCCTTGTTTGCAGGTGTGTAAGCAGAAGTAAGGTAGCTAATATAACTTGATCGGACTTAAATAAATGGAGCTAATCTTTCAGAGCGGTAGAAACACGTCAAATGGGTTTATCGACAAAGGAGTCAATTTTAATCCAAAACACTGTTATTTGTCAGACATTTATTAACAGATTGCCATTTTGTGTTGCGTGTGAGTAGATTAAGAAAGCCGGAATAGGTGGTGTGATTCACACTGATCTAATTAATGATTAAGACCAAGATTATTAAAAGTCAGACTAAGATAAAATCATCTGCGCAGAAGCGAGCTGAAGCTCGGCTGCAGTGACATGCCAGCACACCATAGCCTGCGACAGGCGTCACGGTAAATGAGGATCATGCTCATGCACTGACAGGCTGCATTTGTAACTTCGGCAGCACCATGCAGCTACTCAGTGGCGTGATTCTGCACACACGCCTTTCACGTACTGTTTTATTGCAATTTCATATCAGTGTATTCGTCTCTTGTGCGTCGTTTTAAAGCTTATTACAGCTTCACAGCGCGCTATAAAAGTCAGTTATTATAAAGATCATAATCACTATAGAATTTCATTACGAATAACAAAGCGAATCGGGAAACCCAACTCTTGCTGAACTTCCTAGCCGGATATTAAACTTCCTACCCTGTTCACGTACAGTCGCTGTATTCCGGACACTGTCACTTTTGAGGGGTATCTCAGGTTATTGTTATGACTTTAACACTTCCACACGGATATACATTTAATGCAGAAAGGCTTTGTATTAATTAGTTAAGGACGCGTATGAATATGTCATACACTCAAGAATGGTCGTCTCGTGTTTTCGTGTGAATAAATTAGCACTTTGCACATGCAACGGGATTCAGACAAAAACGCGCACATAAGACGATATTAGTTCGCGAAGACATCGTTCTATTTAAAATGCAGCATTCTTGAAACAGTACTACCATGTGTTCTGATATAAATGGACTGCTGCAGGCGCACTGTGGGGATTAGGGTCAGATTAATGGGGATTCTCATGAATACGGGAATTCTGTAATGGAAGATTTGCTTCGTAAACTGGGTGCGATTTCAAAATGTAAGGAAGCAGCGGGCGATGGTTATGCTCGCACAATTAGGAAAACAATCTGATTATGGCAGATCATGTGTACGTTTAAAAGCATCTCCCAAAAATGCCATCAACTTAAGTGATGGCTATTTGCGTCTTATTGATAACTAAGGGCAGCGTTTAAGGTTGATCCATTTGCAGAGTAGGCGCCTGACATGCCAGCAGAGCCGTATTAATCATGCGTCGCACGCAATGCGCTCCAGCGCGCCCTTCTCCGTATAGACAATGTCACAGGGCGCAGCGAGGGGGCGGGGCCGCGCGCATGCGCACCAGCCGCCCGAGCCACACGCGGCTCCATCCCCTTAGTTGATCCGGTGGCTACAATGCATCAGTCCGGCGCTCTGCACGGCGAGCCTTTCAGATACGACCAGCTATATTGTAAATATTCATCGGCAGGCCCGTTTCCCTTCGGATCGACGCTAAAACCTTTCAAGTAAAAAGATGGGTTAGGCGGAGGATGCGTTTTCATGGGGACCTGGACTCTGTATTTCTGCCGAGGCACCATGACAATGGTTAAGAAAGAAAATAGAGACGGGAATTGATTCTTCTCCCCTGTTCTTTCATTTTGTTTTTTTGTTTTTTTTTTTGAGAAATGATTGCAGAGTTGGTGTCCAGCGCCGTGGCTTTGGTCCTGTATCTCAACACCCTGGGCGCTGATTTCTGCTACGATGACAGGTACTGGCATTCCCGTCCAAACCCCATTTACTGCTTTGCCTTTACATTCAGCAGTGCTCCTCAAATTGCATATCATTTTCTCTAAGCAACTTTTAGGAGACGTAAGACTGCGCAGTCATGACTTCCAGCAGGCTACAGTTTACGGCGTCCGAGTAAAATCCGCTTTGGTACCATTAGCCTCCTTGTAAATAAAAACGTGCTGCTTAGATTGGCTGAGGCGCTGTCATTGCCCTATTTTATTTAAGCACCAATATTAAAACGTAAAATTAAACGTGTGGTAAGTTGAATTTAAGCTTCGGTAGATTGCGAGGTTTCAGAGGTTGCATTTTTTTGGGGATTTGATTAGGCTGATGTCGGCTGCAACCCTGTAAACAAGTCCAGTTTTGTACACGTTGTAATTTCCCAGCGTAGTACTCGATTTGCGCTTCCTAGGGACACATGCATTGAAATGCATTGGCCATATGCAGCTTTGATTTCTTGGATAGCAGTCGGTCGGTGCAGCGATCGCCCATGCTGTCAGAGAGCCGGAGCGGAAAGTGGGGTCCCCCTTGCCCCCGTCACTCCTCGGGATTCACACCGAGGAAATGCAGCCTGTATGTGAAACCTTCCCCGGAGAAGTGGCCGCATGGCCGGATCCCCTAACAGGTCCCCCGGCGCTCCGCGCACCATTAGGACGCAAACGCCGTAAAGTCAACATCGAGCCGCTCGCCGTGTTTTTCGCGACCTTTCCCCCCCTTTGAGGAGATTTACGGATTTTAGTGTGCGATTCACAGATTAGTATCTAACATTTTAAAGTAAATTTTACACCTTATTTTATATACCTTATTTTAATGCAGAACTCCGCGATTAATTTTTTTTAGCAAAGTCTGTAAACTACGGGTAATCTTCTTAAAACTGCATAAATTCCTTAATATTTACGTAGTATGTTTAAACATTAGTCAATGTTTTAATTGGAATGTGTATTAACTGGTTGTAGGAAAATTTTAATACAAAAACATAATTTTTTAAGATGCCTCAATATTTACTTAGCAAACACTTAGAGGGAAATAAGTTTTACTAGGATGTATGCACAGTTACTTTTTAAACTGTTGCATTTGGCACATCCGGATAAACTTGGATAAAGTTGAAGATCCTGCCCTATAAATGTACAATGCCTTGGTAAATTTGCAGCGTCCAGCATCCTGAGCATGTGCTCTGTAAATGGAGTGACAGTCGTGCAAACTCAGGAAATTTGTGCTTGCAGTCATAAATGAAGCTGTCACCAAGGGCTGTCCCCAGCATATTTGGAGCAACATTCATGGTTTGGTGGAAAATACGTCGTACTTAGCAGTTTCAAAATTCACGTCTCCTTCCACCTCCGGCTCCTGGAGTCTATCTGAGCTGTAAGTTCTGTGATACGGTTTGTTGTGTTAGGAAAGTCATTTCCTTCC
>JAODKM010000001.1:3038129-3058212 GCA_026780845.1 Petrocephalus sullivani | reverse complement strand
ACCTCCGGCTCCTGGAGTCTATCTGAGCTGTAAGTTCTGTGATACGGTTTGTTGTGTTAGGAAAGTCATTTCCTTCCATTTTAAGACATGGCGAAAATTACGGCCACTTAGACTGTCTGAGGCATCCATCACACTTGTAAGAAGGTGGTCTAATCAAAAGCAGTTTCTGTAGGGTGACCTACCATCTGAAGATATTCAAACATCCATCAATTTCAAAAGACTCATTGGATTACAACCTCCCATTTACGTGGCACTTAAAAAAAGTAAATCAAGACTAGACGTACCGAAGACCGTCATTTTGGCTGCACGGCTTAGTATGATTTGTCCGTGTTTTCAATAGGAAGACTTGCCGAAGCCTGTAATTATCTGGAGCAGTCGCAGCTCACAGGAGGTCCTGCAGATAATCCGCATGGGGTAAACGGGCAAGAAGGCCAGGGTCAAGGGAGCCGGAGTTTGTGCAAGGGCGTTCTGACTTTTTAATGCTTTGTTTGGATTGCAAAGTAGCAGATGTGATATTTCTGGGAGGGAACTGGGGGGGGCGCATGCTTTTGTTTAATGGCTGATGCCATATGTACTGGAGTGAGAATCCTCTTCTAAATCAAATAATTCCCCTGCCGTAATGTGATGCAGATGAAGGGTGTTTGATACGAGCCATAAGAGGGCATAAATTTCAGAGGGATGCTGTTGAGAGGCCTTTGCTGCGACAGCCTCATTGAGATGTATGGTTAATGTTAAGATTGGACCATAAAAAGTACCCAAGGACGCTGCAGCTTTTTCCAATTTGGGTGGGGCGGGAAATGCTAAATATCAGGGTTTCAGGAAACACGGCCCCGCGTCCCAGCTCAGGATGAGCGCTCTCAAGAGCCGTATAAACTCGGCACACTACTCCTCGTAGTGCTATTAGACTAAACCAAACCGGTAGCTCAGTTTAATAGAATTTAATATACATATCTATATTTCAATTCCTCTATCTGTAAATGGTCGATATAATTGCATCTGCGTGTGAGGGACTCGCAGCCTACAGACGTACAGTGTGCATGCACAGCGGGACCTTCAGCCGCCTCTGCAGCCAGAGCCGTCAGCTGGCACGGTTATCGCTGATGGCTTGGAGCCTGTCGTCACCCTGATTCCTAATAATGTCATTTGTTTATGGCCTCTCACTTTTATAACGCGCTAGTAACATGCAGCCTGTGAAATGCTAACACTGGGATTCAGGTGTGCCGGGGCGTCCCGGACTAGTGTGATGTGCTTTTTGTCGAGCCTTAGGGAGGGCAGAGCTTCCGGCTTCGCGCCTCTCTTCTCCGGCTGCTTTCAGTCTGTTTGAAATGGTTTTCCTTCGGGTGGGATGCCTTGGGTCACAGCTGCTTCAGGCTGATATCACGCCGACTACAACGGAAATGATTCCATCGTGCCACCACCTGCACCCAAAGAAATACTGTGTACTTTTTGTATAAGCTGAAAAAAATTCTGATTATACATAAACTTATACCCTTGAAGTTACTTCACAGGGAGGTACAGGTCCTCATTAAATAGGAGAATGTCAGTTGTCTTATCTTGCACACCTCTGGAATATCAGTTTAAAGTTGAGCTTCACTGTTTATTTAATATATATTAAGCAAAAAACTAGCTAGTGCAGTTGAAGAATCATTAGAATCCCCACAAATAAAACGGCGTTTAAAAGATAGTTATGGAATAATTATGTTAATATTCATGTTAGAATATTCAATCATGCTTATATATACAATTATTGAATGGGCTCTTTCTTTAAATAATTTAAAAGCAGAATGGCAGCTGGGAAACGAGTCCGTAATGTACTGCTCTCAGTTTGGCATGGGTGCAAATGTTTCATTTTTTAAACTAGCTAATTTTCACGAAAATAATCGGTGGAGCCTTGAGGGATGGTTAAAATGCCCACAAAGAAAAGGGGACGTTTGAAAGAGACTTAAAGAATAATGTTTATATTGATGCCAGAATATTTAACTCTGGAGAGCCCTACCTTTTGTTTCTGCCTTACATTCAACCAACTCATCAAAGTAAAGATTGTACTTTTGTTTTGGGTTGTATATGGTACACTGAGCTGTAAAGCAAAAAAGAAAACACTTTATTTTGATGAGTGGGATGAATGCAAGGCAGAAATAAAAGGTGGGGTCAGATATGACCCCGTGAATGGTGCAAGTTTTAGGTATTCTGAAAAATGTGGTAATTTAGTTTAAGTCGGGTGGGAAGCTCGGGCTAAAACGAGAGCCACAGGTCAGGTTTGGCGGCGCGGCCTGGCCCCGGAGCTGCGGCGTCCATCGCGGCCAGCGCGCCCCACTTCGCCGCTGCTTTTTCTGCATCGCAGAATCGCCGCAATCTGTTACGCTGACCCGAGCGGGAGACACGAGCGTGGAGATAAATGTCAGCGAAGAAATATTAGCCAATTTTCCGCGCCGCTCCGCTGACGCGTCCAGATGCCTTTAATGTACGCTTCTTTGTACTGCGGTTACCGATTTAGCAAAATGGGTAAATGGATTCCCTTTGCCTTGGAATGGTGCCCTGCTCCACGTTTGTACAGCCTGTGTTTTCCAGCCCAAGTTAAAGTCCAGAGAGCTTATCTGTCTCTCTGAAGCAGATCTTGTCCTCTAATTCCACGAATTGTCTGTCTGCATAAAAAGCAGAATGTGATGAAAGAGCAACTGATGTCATGTATTATTTCCCAACCATGTATTTTATGGGTCGATGGGTAATATACTTTTAATATTTGCCTCAGAATCCCATTGGTAATTTTGTATTGGAAAAAAAAAATTGAAAACAGCAAGAATTTTTGTTTATCTGTTATCGCAGTTATGTGGCCTTAGTGACAAAGCATTGCTAATGCTGTAATGAAAATTAAATTATGAATCTTTTTTAAAGAATGCGAGTTGTGTTCATGGACACAGAGATTTCCCCCCTTTCTTTTACGCAGTTTGCTTATCGTGAGTTGGGTCTCCGATGACTTGCAGTCTGTCCCGTGCACAGCTGTAAGCGCAGACGGAAAGCGCAGACGGAAAGCTGCAGGCTCGCGGCCGCCATGTGGGATAGTACTCCGGCTTTTTATCCTCTTCATGGCAGACTTGCTGCATGCCCCATTCCGCCTAGTTTTTTTTTGTGTTTTTCTTTCGGTCAGGGCTGCGGATTATAGACAAAGAGGTCCAAAGTCCGCCGCCGAGCCCTAGCACTGCGTCACCGGGCGCGGCACCGTAAATAACCAATGACGGCTGATTTGCCGCCGGCCCCTTTTGCCTATGCCTTTGACCTTCTGCCGCTAGCTGGCCGTCGTTAGCACTCAGCAGTGATGTAAAGAGAGGGACGGCGTCCAGGCTGAGGTGGTCGGGCCCTGGGCCCTCCCCACCAAGAGGGGCGAGCGGCCTTCTCCTCGGCGTCTCCCCGCCGTGCCCTGTAATTACCCCTTGTGCGGAGCACTCCTTGCATGGCCTACTAGGGAGTGTAGGTCTTTCACTTCTGTGATCTCCAATTGCTGAATCACGTCGACCTGCCCTGTTTCCCCCTTTCAGTATATTAAATATTTACCATTTGGGTGGAATGAAATTAACCTGAAATGGTGTCATTTTGTACTTTACTGGTCAGAGTACTGTGCTTGCATATGTTTATGTGAAGCTCTCTGGGGGGAACTTTATAAAAATAAACTGAAATGAACTGAAATTGAATACTTCCAAAACAAAACATTCCAAGTAATTCAACCATACAGCCATGTTTCAAGCACTTGCATTTAACAACTTAGGAGGTTGAAATTAAATTGTTCACAATTTATAAATTCCTCCCCCTCCACATCATAAGGTTTAATAAGAGCCGGACCTGAATTTCTTCATCGCCAGCTTAACTTTTTCAGCAGTAGTCTGTAGAATTAGAGCTGAGCCCTGCTTTGCAGTATAGTGGCGTCTTCAGCTAATTATCATACCAGGGGTAAGTGGCGATGACTACAGGCCACGTGTATTTGCATAGTCCCTCCCACACTGTCCCAACTGATAGACCAGAGACGGGCAAGACCTTCTGCTATATTACATGAGACACGAATGGCCTGGACAGTAGACCGTGTTCTTTGGTGCCACAAGCGTGCGACAGCAGAGGGCAGACAGAGCTGCTTCTAAAAATACTAATAATGAGACGTTCCTGTCTGTCGCCCATTGCAATCATTTCCCACAATGCCTAAATTAGCTGGAAGCACTTTCCAGTTGCATACACGGCAAGTTCATTTTTCGGCCATGGTAAATGTTTTTTTTTTCTTTTTTGGTAGTTTAAAATCACAGCGTTCCCTGGAGAACGTAAAGTCCCATGCGGGCACCAATGTTCATCCGCGCGGTCTTTGGCTCCCGCTCCTGGTGATGTTCTGGGGCACCCCCCTGGGATTTCCTGAGCGACCCGTGTTTTTTGTGCAATACGGGAGTCAGACCAATATAACTGCTACCAGAGCATGTCAGCTGGGTTTTCTGACATCCTGTTCTGCCCTAGCGTGTAAGAAGCCGATGAGTTGTGACGTACAGGACCTTACAGTGGAAGCACATACTAGGTTCTCTGTATGGGGGTATGTGCTGATGAGTGCGTGGCTGTAACTGACTTGCTAAGCTGCAGAAATCTCTCGAGTTCCTGAGTTGCTTAATTTTGAGTTTTAAGCAAGAAAATGCACGTACTCTAACGTGCATTCACGTTAGAGTAAAACTATTTTAGTAAAATCAAGAAATAAGTCTTTTAAGGGCATGTACTAATGGGAAGCTGTGCTCTTTTTGTGGATAATTGTAGCTGGCATCGTGAAGATTTTCGAGATAACACTACATATCCAGAACTTGTTGAATTCCAGATGGTGTCTAGACAAATGTCCTGAGTTGGTGTTTTGTATTTTATTTTTTTTTTTTCTCCATAAGGCTTCCCTCTGCCTTATGGTGTGTTGACCCCATCTCAGGAGGCCCTGTGTGGCCCCTGGTGGAAAGGTTGAAGGTCACAACCTTCAGCAGCTTCTGTTACGGGGTTCCCCTCTTATCAGGGCCGGGAAGAGTGATGGTGGCAAGTGGGCCCCCTTCTGCCGGCAGCGGGGAGGAAATGGCGTCCCTGACTGACGGGCGGGTGCCTGCCACGTTTGATGGGGTTGAGGGGACTTAACACTGGTGTCACGAGGGGGTGGCATGAATGCATGCCTTTCTGTGAAAAAGCCTGTTGTGCCGGGGCGACCGGCCATGGTTGGGGCTGGATGTGGCGTTCACACGGGGAGTCTGAGCCACCCTCCCGTACATTGCTGTCAGCTTTAACGTGCTGTGTCTGAGAATGTGTCATGTTAACTACCACCAAGCTGCACTCTACATGACTTTACGCTCCTATAATCCCTGGCACCATTCTGTTTAATTAGACCCGGCAGGTCTAAGTTCTGTATTCAGCCGACACGTGTTTAATATGTAATTGCAGATGGGAGTGATTTGAATTATGGGAGGATTCTTGCGAATCGCACATCCGCCTGTCATCACTCCCCTGGCAGACACGGAATAAGCACCTGACAATGATGGGGGGTGAATAGGACTGGAATGGAGCTGGTTTATAGAGCAGCTCAGATCCACAGGCCTGGCTTGCCCCAGAAAGCCTTGGGATAATGCCTGAGGTGAGACACTTTAGCACTGATCAGCGTCTTGGAATAACTTTACTCCATCTTGACTCTGCGATAATGGGTCTGGACAGGGTCCCTCTTTCGGATGACTGATGATCGCAGATGGGTCTAATCTTGCCTCCGGTCTTTGCTCTGAGTTCTCCGCACACTAATGGGATTAGCTGGATTTTGTATGAAGAGTTTAATAGAAGATGGGAATATAGTTCTTGAGTTAGAAAAAGGCAAATCAGAAGTCCCTTGTGACCGGGATTGAATGAGAATCCTCTTCCCGCCCGCCAAATAAGCCCTGGCCTTTATTCTCTTTTTCTGAAATCCCTGACAAGCGGCATTGATGGGTTCTGATGGGAAGATGCCTCCGGCTGACCAGGGCGTTACCTTCTCCCATTGTGGTCTACTGTGAGGTCCCTGCATTCTCCCAGGACCCTGTCAGGACTTTACTTTATCACGGGGTGGGAAAAAAGGTCTGTATGGGCTGTCGGTTCATATGAACGGGAAAGAATGTAAGGGTCTTAGCAGAGAAAAGATTTAGCACTGTTGTGTAGCAGCTGGTCAGTATCCATCCCATCAGTCTCTTGAGGAGCAGCAGGAGAGCCTCGCTGGGCAACAGGCAAGTTTTTAGAGGGTCAACCGTGACCCCGTGAAGAGTCCCCATCAGTGAAGGTCAGCGACTTATGGTGACGGTCTCTATGCACTAACGTGGGCATGAGGAATACACCTGGGACCACATAGGGTCACAGGCAGGCCAAGGGATTCACCACATGCTCATCTGATCCGCTTTTGTCTGTTGGGGTTACGCCATGATCGTGATGACTGTAACGGCCATCCACAGACACCTCTGCTTGTTAGCATGTGTCCCGATTATCTACGAAAATATCATTCTCTTCAAGAGACCACACCTCTTATATGTGATTTTTGTTTCAATTCAGCTTATTTTTATTTATTGTTTGCCTGATATCACGGACCTGTTGGTGAGATATAGCAATCCGTGTGGAAAGCACAACTGTGCTGGCCTTAGCATGCAACTTTCTGCACTGGTTGGCTTTTTGCCAGAACATTAAATGTCAGTGAGGGTGACGGACCCTCGTTGTCTTTTCTGACACGTAGGTAAATCATTGGTGTCTGTAATCACATAGCATCCTAACGACTTTGAGTTTGTTCTTACGTAAAGGTGCTAGACAGGCTGGACACTTGACAGAAAGTAATTCAATATCTGTCTAATTAACTGAGCATGAATTAATGATTGTTTCTTTCATTCATTAGACATTGGTTTTGAAGGTGCATGTCAGGATTCAAGCTTCTACGCAGCAGAGCACAATCTCTCTGGCTTTAGCTGTTTGCTTGTGCGTAAGACTTGCTGAATGAAGCCTTTTCCCGCTCATGTATTTAGCAAATGAATCCCAGGCAACCCCTTCGGGGCCCATTGTGTTGAAGTGTGCTTTCTGTCAGTGACTATCTAGCGTTTTTAGGGGTGTGACATGGTAGGTAGAGGAACGTTACATGACGCGTTGTTTTGCATCACAGTGTCTCTCCTCTCCCTCGAGATCATGAACGGTGTCTGGAAAATGCAGTTCTCTGAGACTGGCCATGTTGGGTTTCGCGTAGCGAGAGAGGGAGGGAGAGAAGACAGGCACGTCGTTAGCCATGGTGTTCGGCGACTGCTAAGTTGCTGAAGTCTGAATAATGGCTCCTAGTCTGGTTTTGTCGTATGCGTTTGCCCCCTTGCAGCCCCTGCAGTTTGGCGAGCTGCGGGAAGCATGTCACCTGCCAGCAGACACGACTGCAGACACACAGTTGAATGTCCAGAGTGCTCATGACCTTCTGTGTTCATTGGCAGGCCTCTCATCGCTCAACATCAGGCATGCTGGTCACAGCGAGACCTACGGGCAGATGTTTCATCCATAATGTTCCACCAGCATGGACATTAAGTATGATAATAGTTAGATGCAGTCTAGCAGAGTAATGAATAGCTTTGGCTGAAGCTCCTGGTCATGTACTAAGGGATCTGCAATGGGAACCTTGTCTTCTGAGAGTTGGCACGGCTTGTTCTCTCGATGTTTGAGAACTTTGTTCTCAGCATTTCACGTTTCTTGTATAGAACACCACAAGTATCTTCATTTGAATCTATCCAAAATGTTACATTTATTCATTCATTTATTTTCTGCATCCCTATGTCCCATACAGGGTCTCGTGGGTCTGGAGCCGGCCCAGGAAACAGTGGGTGCAAGGCAGGGGAAATGTTCGATTAAAAAACCAAAAAGCCAGAATTTAACTAGGCTGCAGTCCATCTCCACTGTACACATCTTTGGGATGCAACTCAAACTATTATTTACTCAGGCCTTCTAAGCGTGCGGTATTTGGCATTAAGTGTTTAGATGTGTCATGCACAGCAGAATGGGCTCGCTGGATTTGTTTGCACAAGGTGGTCGCGGGGCCGTGCTGCAGCGCAGGCACTTGGGGAGCGTCTGCTTTAGTCCCCCCCTTCCCCTAACCCCCCCGGCGCATCTGACGCCAGATGATGTGCAGCATTGGGTCTTTGCACAGCCCTGTCAGAACCAGGTGGTTCAGACAAATGGCTTACAGATCCAGGAGCAGTGATTTGGACGAAAGATCATATCTTCCTTATTGGCAGTCAGATCTCACACGGCGAAATCGATCCCCGCGGCCGTTTCGGGATGCTGCCTTCTGTCCCCTTGATTAAGAAAGATATGTAAAAAAATGAGATTTAAGAGGCCTGTTGCGGGCTTTGTGCAGAATTAACCTTCATTAAGAAATCCGACCCATTTCTGAATTTACTCTCTAATAAGCTTGGCGGTTCGCCCTCATGGTGGTCTTTTGATTGCTGTAACTCTGTCCTTTCTTATTTGCTTACTACCCTTACTGGTTTGTTGCCCCTCTTTGATCACAAACTGAGGTATCCAGGACCCCCCCCCTCCCAGAAATAATAGCCTTGATTTTGGGTTTATACTTTACACTCATACTCCTCAGTGATTGGAGGACTTACCCACGCTCCCTCTGTTCTGCAGCGCTTTCCCATGGGTAGCTACTTACCACTTGTCAAATGGCTTGTATCCTTAATTGCAGTTTAAATCAATCTTCAGCGACACTGTGTATTTTCCTTTATGTTAGTGGCTGACTGACGAGGTCTGAGACATTTTCCATGTCGTGGTAGTCTTCCCTCTGCTGCATGAAGGCATTTTTGCCGTAGTGAAATGCATTTAAATAGGAGTTTATGGCTCCTTCTGCGCACCTTCATAAAGATGCAGTTTGGATAGTTCCTGAAGTCCTTCCAGTGGGAGCCACCTGTCACTCCCAGTGACTGATGGTATTCAGCAGGCTAAGCTACCTCCCTTGGTCGCCCGGTTAATGGTTTAGCATGCCCATGTGCCACTTTCTCGGCCGCTCGTCGACGGGGAAAACTATGATTATCAACATCTAACAACAACAATGTTCTAACCACAGCGACCAAAAGCGCCCTTGGGCGACATTAGGCAGAGATCGATTGTTATCACATCAAAACAAACTTGCCTGAACCGGGAGTGGGCAGTAACCGACCTGAGGCCGGCCGAGCTTCGCCGCGCACTCCCCGTCTCCTAAGACGGGCAGCCGCTGACTTTTTATCCAACTGCAAAATATGAAGCGTCCCAAGTAGAAATTAAGAGGCTTTAACCCCCGAATAGAAATACAGTAAAGCATCGGGTTACAGCCCCCTCGCATGTGCGAGATTAGTGAGGTGTGGTGGGTCCTGGGCCGAGTGATGGGTGGAGAGAGGCTCCGTACTGGAGCCCTTCGATTTGGAGGTGCTGGAAAAGGATGAACAATTATTTATGTTAAATCAGAAGATGTTCACGGGTCTTTTTTATTATCTGGGAAAGTCCTCATAGCTCTCTCCTTCTACATAAATGAGCCCATGCAATACTCACTTTTTTGGAATATTTTTGTTGTGTGCCCGCAGAGGCCAGTTGAAGGCCAAGCCATGTCTTAAGACCTGGCGAGAGGTGGATGTGACGCCTCTGTGATTAATACCTGGCTTTGCGGGGAATACGCACGCAGGCCTGCTCTGCACTCCGTTACAGGCTGCGTAGGGGTAACCTGTAATGCTCCTCGCAAGCAGAGACCGTGTCTCCTGTTATCGGGAGATCGACTGCGGCAGACCAAAGCAGCAAGCCCCAGCCCCCCCTTTCAGCGCCTTGCAGCGACAGAAAGTGAGGAATGTCCTAAATAACCCCCCCCAGTGATTGATGGGAAGGGGAAGTCCTGTCTGAGTTGGGCTTAGCTGGGGTCAAGTTCATATTGTGCTCCAGTTCCCAGATAACATGCACGCAGAGACTCCCGTCATCCGGAAGGGGGTCCTGGTGTTTGTCTAAAACCTCACAGCTACTGGTCCCACATTGACCCCTGGTGTTTTCCTGTGCCCTTCCAGACCAAACTCCACCAAAACCCAAGGGTGACTTTGCTTTGTCAGTCGCTCCTCCAAGACTGTGAGACAATCTGCATCTGTGTCAAACAAGCCACGACAGTCACTGCCTTTAATCTGCTCTGAAGACATACGTTTATAGATGGGCTTACAGTTTTGTAGCTCTGGGGTAGTTGGTTGTTTGATTTTATTTTTATTTTTTACTTTGCTATTTTAGTTCTGTCTTGTTATTCCAGCTGTTCTGTTATACTTGAGAGTATTTTATGCTTTATAAAGCACTTTGGTGTACGCTTGTCGTTTTGAAATGTGCTCTATAAATACATTTTGCTTACTTACTGACAAAAACTCAACTGAACAACTGAAGTGCTCCTTTTTTTAGCGAGTCTGCTGTAACGCTGGATGCAAGCGGCTCGCTTTCACACTCCCGTTTCCAATCGTCTCGTTTTAGACATCCAGCGCGAGTATTATTTATGTCTCTAATGCCACTTAGGCCAAAAGGCAGGCAGAAATTGGGTACCCATTTTACAGCCTCTGAAATTTCAGTGAGGGGTTTTTATCTGTCAGGTGAGGCATTTACTTGGCAAAAACTCAGGTTAATTTTTCAGTAAGCTCCAGAGTGGCAGTTTGAATAGAACAGGAATAAAAATTACTTTATTGTAGCTTCTGGAATGGCTTGTCTGGGGCTTTATCTCTTCTCCAGCATCCATTTAGAAATGAAGCAGGGGATGGAATTTGGCATCAAAAATCGGCAGTGGCCAGGGGGTCTCTCTTGAGGTTTGGAGGGGATGGTACACGCAGATTCCAGGCATCTGCGTTTGGGCAGCACCGTCTAAGGCTGACGGAGAGCCGGACCAAAAAGACCCATGGAAATGATATTAATTGGTGCAGGATGCTGCTTGGCATGGCTGATGTAGAAGCTAAACCTCAGCGCTGCAAGGAGGAGGAACATCAGAGATGGACACGGCCGCTCCCGAGCTGCACATCTGCAAGCTGCGCCTTTCTGCTTTAACAGTGATCAACTCCTCAAATCCTAGACAAAGTGCGGGGTATTGGAGGAGAATAAATGTGTATAAATAAATCAGTCCACGTTGAATAAATGAACAGTTCTCTGCTGAATAGTGTATAAATATAAATACCTACTGTGTGCGTCTTGCTCTGCCCATCCGGCAGGCTGCCTTTTCCGTCTCATATGTGCTGCGTACTTTAGAGTTTCTGCCGAATGGAACTGACAGGTGATTCATTCTGTTCCCGAAAACATCAGAAGACGGGAGTCCTTTCTGTACCCTTCTGCTCTGCCCATGCTGCATCTCACCTCAGTCTGATGAAGTTCTGTCCAGTTCCTAAATGCTTTGCCAGGTTTTGATTTATAAAGGAAAGAACTGCTTGTAATAATGGTGTAACCTGTATTCAATTCCACAGCAATTATTTATGCTTTAATTTCGCGCTGTTTCCTCGCCCTCCCACGCTGTTTTGGTTTAAGACCACCTGCTCGACCCCCCCTCCCCCAAAAGCTTTCTTAATCATCGGCTTAAGTTTCCCTCATGTGGAGCCGACCGGAAACGGGCATGTTGGGATCCTCCGTGTCTGCAATGGATGGAGCTGCTCGTGCTGAAATCGTCGTCTGGTGTTGCTGAGGATCTGCTGGTGACAGTGATGCATTACCCTGGATATTGCTTTGTGCCTTATCTCAGTTGTTGGCTCTGGCCATTACTTTTACCCCAGGAAACATTGTACATTTGCCTGAAACATTTTCCTCCTTGGAGCAACCTGGAACCGAAGTTCGACTTGCACATTGTCAACAAGGCGAGCCGGCTGACACTTTAATTATTTGAAGATTTCCAGAGTTGGCTGCTTTAGGGATCTGTAAGCAGATTCCATTATGGACCAGGCAGATGTTGGAATGTGATTAAACCAGATTATGGGATAAAACCTTGATACTCTTACATTTCAGTAACATTTTATGGGTACAGATAATTATTTTGAGGTTTACATGAAATGTACATGATTTTATTGTGTAAAAAGTAATTAAGACAGTCATCTAACATGTGTATTTAGGCACTAGAGTGGAGTATATTCTACAGAAAATTTGGCTTCCTTAAACGGGAAACGGATTGTGCAGGATTGGTTTATTGATTTTTCTTGAGTTGTATCATTTTTTCTTAAAAACCAGACCCTTTGAGTAGGATGACAACATGGTGTAACATAATAAAATGTTTAGTGATGACCTTGATTTACTGGGAAAGAGGACAGGAGTGTAGTTTTGAGTCTCTTAGTCATTCAGAAGGACAGTGAATTTAGCTTGTTTCTCTAACAGTCTCACAATTAGCACCCAGTAGCAGACAAAGTACCATCAGAAATGTACTGAGCATTTTTCGACCTGCTGTATTTTATTTTATTCTATTCTATAATCCCTCTCACTTGCTTGATTGACTGTTGACATTCAGAAATCACCCTGATCTTAGAAACAGGTCATCTTTGGAAAGGATGAAGCAGATAGAAGGAGGCATCTGTTTGCGGTCAGCTTCCCCGGAGCAGTCGCCTGCCTCCCGGCATGTAAATATTTGCACTTTTATTTCACAGCATAATAAATAACCATTTCACTATTTATTCACGTCCGTAAACATTCGCTGGGTTTGTCCTTTCGGACGTTAAAGGACAGCCATGCGTGTTGGTGCCGTACATTTAATGCCACTTTAATTCCCTGTTTTTAAATTTTTATTAATTTATTACTTTATTTTTCGCACGTAAGGCGTCCCGCATTGACGTATAAAGCCCTGTGTGCCAGCGGTGAGCGGATATTAGCGGCGTTTGGCTGCTTATTTAAAGCGGAGGCGATCAGGATACGGAAAGCTAATATTTACTCCCTCTGTCCAGATATACTGTGGGAGTCTGGAAAGGGCATGTAAGCATGAGGGGGTCGCCTCTCCTCGGCAGAAAACTCGGCATTTAATAAGCAACCTGCCCACTTTCCTGCCTGGCCAAGAAGACTCTCTGAACAGTTAGATACGTGCTTTTTCATCCAGCGTTTCCGCGGCCAGCGACCCTTTCGCATCAGCACTTGGTCACGTCCTCTGCTAGATTCGTCTTGAAGGAGGCATTCCTCTTTATCCTTGCCAGTCAGGAGTGCTGCTTTATGGCAGCGTGCCCAGCAGCAGCAGGATAATTAAATCTGTGCCTCTGTTTTACTCATCATCCAGGACTGGGGAACAATTTCATCAGAAAACAAATAGGCATGAATTGAGAAATGAAATGTCACCTTATCGACCAGGGAACCACTTTACCGAAATCACCGGCTCTTTCTCCAGCCAGACCAGCAGAGAGAGTGTTCTTCACGCCTAACTGTATCTTTGATAATCTTTTCTGTCCTTTTTTTCTTTGATTTCTAAAAGGATAGTTAATGAAATGTGTGCATAATGAATCGTCTGTCACTGCATGTGTACAGTCTAGATCACACAAAACCTCCTTGTCTTTATTCTTGTGATGAAATTGGTCAGAACCTATTACTGGGCACACAGGGACAGAGAAGGCCTTGGCATTCATTGGGAGTGATTGAATGAAACTTGCTGGAAAAAATGAAGCCGACAGTATTCTCGATTGTAGATTTTCCTAGAGGGTTGTTAACGGGAAAGCCCCGCTATTCCGGTCAGTGTGACAGTTGCATTTGCTTATGTATGTCCAAAGCAGTTATTGACTGAGGTGAGGTTCTGGCTCGGAAGGAGTGCATGATCTCATTACTGCTGCACTGATGAGACGTCTGTAAAATGTTAAGCTACCCTGCCCGGCCAAAAAAAAAGTCGCACACTTTAATATTTGGTTGGAGCGCCCTTAGCTTTGATTATGGTGCACATTGACCATGCATTGTTTCTATGTGCTTATGCACCATCTTTGCACTTTGTCCCAAACATATTTGCACTCATTTTTCACAGAGATCTTGTATTTCTGACAGGTGAGTGAGAACCACTCCATAAAGTCCTATTCAGCGCATCTCAAAGACTGTCAATGGCGTTAAGGTCAGAACTCCGTGGTGGCCAATTCACACGTGAAAATGATTCCTCATGCTCCCTGAACCACTCTTTGACAATTCAAGCCTGATGAATCTTGGCATTCTTGTCCTGGAATAGTCCCATGCCATTAGGGCAGAGATAATCCATCTAAGGGATATCCTGGCCACTCAGTAGATGCAGGTGCTCAGCTGACTTCACTTTATGGCTGCATAACCTTGCTGAGCTGTAATAATGATCCAGTCATTGGCTTTTAAGTATTTGCTGATTGAAATTATAACAGCTGCCTTTTTTTTGGCTGGGCAGTGTATTATTAATTTTTCGCAATAGACTATACTGCAACTGTATGTTTTTACTGTGTATATTGCTAATCTTGCTATATACTGCACACTACACAGCCACAACACTGCATGACCTTTATTTCCTGTTTATTGTCATGTTTGTATTGTTCTTGTCAAATTCCTTGTAAGTGTGACCTTCCTTGGCCAACAAAACTGATTCTGATTCTGGATACAGTAATAGGATCTCGCCATTAAAGTGAAACCGTGATTGAGTATGACAGGAGTCGCCCTCGCCTTCGTGTAGGCGTTTTTCATTGTTCTGGTCACACTTTCTGCTGCCTGCGGAGCGTCTGTCCCGGAGCGCGGCGTATCTGACGATAACATGGGCTTCATCACACCACAAATCCACTTTTTGCTGAGCCGGTGGTAGAACAGACGTCCTGTTTGTTCTGGGACGTCTTTCACCCAGTTTCTGAAACTTGCAAAGAATTCCGAACATCGACTCTAATTTTCTGCTCTGAAAGAGTCGGACTGAGAGTCTCACTCTCCCCCTCTGTGATTTAATTATTTAGTGATGGCTTTAAACACCCCATCTGCTGTTTACTGGGATGGACAATTCAATTAGGTCTGGCACTGAGGAGGCGTCGGCGGTTAGAGCCGAGGGACGGGAGTAGGAGCCACTGTTTGGTCAGCGTGCGGCGTGATTAGCGGCGCGCAGGCCGACTCGCCGACGCTCCCCAGCAGACGGCCATTCCCGGTTCCCGCTCACTCTGCTGGGGTTCTGCCTATTCTCCAGTCCAGCTCACTTTTCTGTGTGACTGGTTGTACTGGGAAACAAATATGCGATATCCAGTTATTCGTTGCAACTTCCAGTAAGAAAAAAAGGCTTATTTTTTTTCATAGCTGGTCTTTAGATTTGTCCCATATGTCGAATGTCGCAGTTTGTAAGGCCTGAATGCAGAAGCTTGTCTGATGAGGTCTGTGTCATGTGAAGTTATTTGTCAGAAAAAAAGTGAGTAAATAATAAGTGAGAATAAATATCGTAATAAAAATACAATTACATTTAATCCATTTTCAGTATGTAAGAGAATTATTCTTTGTTGTGAACTTCTGTCTTAATAAGTTAATACATTGGTAATACTTTGTTTTTTTTATATATATGCATATTGCAGTGAGTGATAGCCTGACAGAGCAGCCCAGAGTATAGCTTAAATAGAATATAGTATCATTTATATACATTAAATGTGTTTAAATCTGGAAAAGCTGGGAATCAGTGACACCTTTGGATTTGTTTAGATGCTTACGGGTCACCTTATTTAGCACGAGCAGCTCGGTGCACGTTCACCATTTCATCGATCGCGTGTCACATGTCGCACACAGGAGTCCGCTAATTAGGCCGACTGTCTTCATTTATAGGTACACAGTCAGTGCCTAATGAAATGCGGGGGTAAATTAAGATGGCTCAGACAATGAGGCTGATCGCATCCTTCTCCACTGGCTCTAATGTGCTGCTGATTAGCCGTGCTGGAAACAAAGAGCTGCGATACTGAAGGGATGTGAGCTTTCTGAAGATAAGGGGATTATTTCTATATATAAACAAGCGCAGCTGGGCAGATAATGTCACTGGAGCTGAGTGTTAGCAAGTGGCGCGGCTCTGACCTTTTTCTGTGGAACAGAGCAGAATGGGGTCGGCATGGTGGTGCAGTGGGAAACACTGTGGTCTCCACGGTCACGGGTTCGACACCTAGCGCCCCGTGTATGGGTTTGTCACACAGTTAGATGCTTTTGAGATTCTATTACAGAAGGGACTTGCAGGTCATGTCTTTATTGAAGGGGGCGTTGTTTGACCTTTACTAAGCTTACATCCTCTGTAAGGTCACTCAATAATCTGGATACGGCTTACTTTTCTGCTTAATTAATTGAGTGTTTAATTATACGTAGTTATATCGACTGGTGTCTGCGCTGCTGGCATACTGTAGGTTCCTAGAATTTTATTATCCTAAGCCATTAGGATGGCATCAGCTTTTTCAGTTTATATGGTACATTAGTACCAAAGAACAAAGGTGTAACTTTTTGAAGTCTGAGCCATTTGCGTGGGTCATGCTGTAATCTTGTCAGTCCAGAACTTACATGAATTTTTGAAACGGAAGTTGAGAAAAAACAGGCGTCTGTCAGCTGGTGTAAATGGGAGAGGCTGCTACATTAACCTCCCATAATTAATGCATTGTGCGTAATTAATGAAGGCGGGGGGCTGGGGATTATTGTTCTGATTAGTTCTCTGAAGCTGTCTGCCACATCCTGTCTAATTAGCTGGAAGTACAGCGGTCGGTTTGGACCGGTGCTGTGGCTCCCGGCGTCAGCTCCCCGCTGCTCAGGACCTACCCATAAAGCACCAGGAGAGCCCCGATACCTGCTGAATTCTCACCGTCTGTAACTTCAGTAACGTTTTAGTTATCTACATAAAATCTATGCATCTATAAAATTTGTTTTTTGCTGAGGCTTTTCCACAAAAGTTCAGTTACTATTATATTAAATTCCGAGTTTTAATGAGACATTAATAGATTAAGTAAATATTAGGTCTTTGGAAGTGGACACCGACGTGTTTCACTTTTTACAGGAAATTCATTGTCTCCACCTGAGCTAACTGAAATAGCTTTGCTTCTGTAAGGACAGTCCCAGCACCATGTCTGATGCGAGATTAGTTTTCATCTAGAAATATTTCAGTATATAATACCAGCACTATTTCAGGGGTAATTTTCATACACTGTAAACTTGGCCATCAGTACATTTAATGCATTAAATGATTTCAAACGATTAGTCTTTAGAATTTAATGGTATTGATCTAATGAGAAATGCCTCATATAAAGTACAGTATTTCTTGTTTTTTAAAAGACATTTTTATGACTGCGCGAATAGGATTAGCAGTTATAGAAACTGGGTGGATGGGTGGATGGGTGGATGGATATCTTTATGACTATTATCGAATGAACACTTTCTTCTGTAATTTTGGGACAAGCAGTCCACAGGCTGCATATATCATTTGTTCCCTGAGTCTGTTTAAGTTGGAAAAATAATAATAATAATAATAATACAGTAATAGTAAAATAACTTCGGTAAATATGGTACTGTACTGTAACTCAAGCCTCTGAAGCTGTGCATTGTTTTTATGAGCATGACAGAATAGTGTGTGAGTTCATTATTACGCACCATTGTTTCGAACCAGGAATTTTAATATAATAGACTTTATGGTAATTCGTTGGTAATAAGTCAGATGTTCCTAACCCGGGGACTGCCTGTACTGCTGGTAAATAACAGATTTGTAGCTGGCTTGTTATAGACAAGAACTGCTCAGTCTGTTAGCTTTGAGGAGGCTCTCTGTTGTACCCTGGAGCAGAGTACTTAACCTGGATATGTCCAGTAAAATATGATGACGGTGTAAATGTGAGAAAAATGCGGGAGCTTGTAAAAAAAATAAAAAAAATCTAACTGACTATTACATGTTGTGGAAAAATAAACCTGTAACTGGAAAAAAAGGCGAGCGGTAAGGGGTGCTGACAAAATTACCCACAATCCCCTCGCTTCCTATGTTGGCATCTTATCAGAGCAAAAATAACAGTGCAAATGATTGCAGCTTCTTCTCTTTTTTTCTTTTAAACATTGAATTTGCCTAAAGATAACTGAGAAATATGCAGGGATACGAGAAGCCCCAGCTCGCTGGGATGACCGTCCCCGCTCTGATCCTCGGCGGACAGTTGCTGTTTGCCGTTATGCCACATGGCTTAATGTTTTCATTTTCCACATGCAGCAGACAAGTGTTACACCAATAGAGGTGGAACCCTGAGTGGCGGACAGCTGGTCACGTGGGCTGGCCGCCAAGCCCTGGTCTCATGTGGCGTCTCGCTCCGACCGCGTCTGGGAAAAGGTGAAAACTGAGATGTCATGGACATTCTTAAAAAGTGATAAATCGAATCAAGCTGTGATTTTTTCTTTCTCCCCTCTAATGCCAACAGCCTTTTCCTTTGTCATTTTTGGTTTTCAGTTCCTGCACAGTGGTGGCTCGCCACAGTGACAAGACAGACCATTATGTCATCAGTGCCTCCTTCAGCTATTTTGTGTAACTCATTCACCAATCACAGAGCCTGAAACAAAATACAACACTCGGTGTTTGTCTGCAGGCCACTCATTCACCACTCAGAGAGCCTTAAACAAAATAAAACACTCTGTGTTTGTCTGCAGGCCACTGATTCACCAATCAGAGAGCCTGAAACAAAAAAAAACCCACTCTGCAGGCCCCTTCCCCCATTTCTTCCTCATTTCGACTAGAAATGTGAATAATTTCCGTAGGGACAGCATTTGTGGGTCACCGTCTTTGTTTTTGCCTTTCATAATTAGAGAAAGGAGCCTAGTTGGGGGTAGGTGTGAGCGAGGCCATTGGGCCAACAGCAGGGAGCTAAATATTAGAACTCTATGTTCTTCTTTGTCAAATAAAAATCTGTTCATTCATACTTACTCAGAATATCCTTCTTTGCCAGTCATTAGAGTATCTTATTCTCAGAAGTATAATTCCTTTCAATGAAAAACCAAGGTTCCCCCGTAAACACTAGTTCTGGTTTATTTCTAATATAGGTAAACGTGAGACTAATGGACGCCGTGTTAGCGTGATATTTAACATAAAATGAAACACTGCTGTCAGGGGCTTGAACTGCGTTAAAAGTTGATTGAAACCATGTTAGCCACGTCTAACAGCGGCGATGAGGACAGAAACCACAAGTGGTAGTGTGCCGAGCATCATGTTGCTGTTAAGGCCTTCTTTTATACTTAATGAACCTAATTAATCCTGGTGATGAAGGCGTACATAAACACAGGCAGTCTGAAAGGGGTTTCACAGAATAATTAAATAAATTCCATGGCATTCTGTAACATCTTGGTCTTTTGATTAGGCTCACTTTTTTAGCCTGCATCTGCTTTTCTAATCATCAGAAAATACTTTATATTTACAGATCTACAGTAAGTCATGGAGGACGTTGGATGGCTGAATCCTGACTGCCTTTCAGACTGGTTACAGCCAGCAGCATCCAACCACGACCCTGGCCTAGATGATTCTGGAAAGTGTCACAGTGGCATGGTATTATTAATGTGGCAAACTATGTCTTTAAAGCCTCTTTGTTGGTGCGCAGATATGTTAGTTTGAGAGAAATTGCCATATGAAGTAAAAACCTTAAAAAGTCTTCTCATGGCACCTGGTGTAAAACTCTCCTCAAGCCTTAAATTTCTCTCCCAGCCTCAGGCTCCCTACCTCTACATTGCTGTCGGAGCTTTGTGCTCCCCATCTAAAGGAGCATTGTAGAGGAGCAATTTGTCAAACACACATCCCTGCTAGGATCCCTCCACGAGACCCCCTTTCGATTGTGTCTCCCTCTTATTAATGCGACCAGCTGCCCTCACCCCCCCGACACGGTCCTGTCCATCACGGACATGACAGGAACACCTGCCAATCACACAGCGCCCCCTAGACGTCAAACACCTACACACATGCTCGGGGAGGTGGGGTGGTAGCCAAGCTGCTAGCCTCTCTCACTGCAGCGTGTGCGGGAGCCCGACCACACAGGGTTCTGCCTCAGTGGGATCTAACAACAAAGCACACCCCCCCTCACTATGTATCTATACCCCCACACGCACGCAGCCTCTGCCCATTCACCAAAGCGCGCCCCGCTTCTCACTCTGTGTAGGTACACACACACACACACACACAGCCTCT
>JAODKM010000001.1:2993981-3007781 GCA_026780845.1 Petrocephalus sullivani | reverse complement strand
GTGGGCCCCGTGTTGGCAGGAGAGAGCACAGAGGTTTGGAGGAAGCTGTGGTGCTCGGTGGCACACTGGGGTCGTGTGGGCCCCGTGTTGGCAGGAGAGAGCACAGAGGTTTGGAGGAAGCTGTGGTGCTCGGTGGCACACTGGGGTCATGTGGGCCCCGTGTTGGCAGGAGAGAGCACAGAGGTTTGGAGGAAGCTGTGGTGCTCGGTGGCACACTGGGGTCGTGTAGGCCCCATGTTGGCAGGAGAGAGCACAGTGGTTTGGAGGAAGCTGTGGTGCTCGGTGGCACACTGAGGTCATGTGGGCCCCATGTTGGCAGGAGAGAGCACAGAATGCCCTGGAATTCAGTTAAAAATTAGCTGTTCATTACAGTGAATAGAGGAATATTTTCTGAACTTATAAGATTAGTTGTTAGTGCCTTGTGATCTGCTCTCTCTGCTAGCTTGACTGTTATGCTCACAGATGCTTTTGTTTTATTTATATCAGTATTGACTGCCCCTTTTAAGGTCACATTGGTGAGTCTGTTTGGTGATTTGCCAAGGACGTGAGAATCAATGTACATTTGAATCTGGAATCTTGAAGCTGAGACGCAGGTCTGTAACCTACAGTCTTTCTGCTCGCCAGCTTGGGGGAACCTCGGGAACGTTCTGAAGAACCAGGGCAAGATCGTGGAAGCCGAGCAGGCCTACAGGAATGCCCTCTACTACCGGAGGAACATGGCTGACATGCTGTATAACTTGTGAGTGCCACCCGCGCCATCGATCGCTACCCTGATAACGGTAGATAATAGCTACCCTGGGGACTCCATTCCTACAGCCACCCTCTCATTCATCATTCATTGGACGCCTGATGTTGCATTAACCCCAGATGTCAAGGGTGTTGAACTGCAGAAATGTGTCCTGCTTAACATTAATATTCTCTTCTTTTTACAAAGTGCCTGTTACTTTAATCCATGTCTACTCGTTTATGCATATATTATGCTTATATGCAGTTTGTAATTATAATACACATTCCAAATGGAAATAAGAGCTGGAAGCAGTGCTGATCATAGCTAAGCTACCAGCTGGACGTCGACTGATATTTAAACTCCAGATGCACAGCTAGTTGACCATAATAAATCCAACCAGCAAATCTGTCTCATTCAGTTATCTAGTGAACTAAAATTTGTTCTTTAGTAAAAATTTACTTGCAGTTTGCAATAAGATACAAGATTAGCTCAAAGCCACCGGCTTTCCATACATGTTATGCAATTTAAGCTTAAATCTATCATTCTGTCATTATTGTGTGTAATGAATATTCAGATGGTAAGGAATATTACCCATCTCCTGTGAGTGGGCAGCTCAGGAGAAAGGGGTTTCTACTGGGCGGGGCCATAGGGGCACTGACCCCAGCATGGAAAGCTGATTGGCCCCTGGAGTGCCTCCTCTGTGTCACTCACAGGTTCAGAAAATATCACTTGCTGATGATAAGGCTGACCACTCCCATGCCTGCCACCTTTATATATAGAATCTCCCCTGAAAGGCAGTGACTGTAATGGTTTCTTGGAGAGGCCTTGCTCTGAAACCCACCCCATCCTTGTTTTCAAGGGGTTTGCTGCTACAGGAAAACAACCAATTTTCCGAGGCGCTACATCACTACAGGCTGGCAGTCGGGAGCAGGCCCACTCTGGCTTGTACGTATGGATTTGCTTTTTCTTGATTTATGGATCTGCTTTTTATTGATTTGTTGATTCACTTTTCTGTTTGAACTCTCCTGAGATTTTGTGTATTTTTAATAAGCTTGACTGAACACATTTCGGCCTCTCTCAGGGCTCTGCTGCATTATGGTGCATTAGAATTCAGGTCAGGATTACAAACTCGCTCTTGTTTCTGTTACCAATTGGCTTCCATTGTGGGACATGTCAAATTTTAAGACAAAGACCAAAAATCAAGTTTGCAAGTTCTTTTGAATGAATTATGACCAGTATTTTGTTTTTATTATAAGTAGAATTCACTAGCAGCAGAATCTGACAGGCACTGGCCTTCATGACATAATGCTGGTCTTTCTTTGCCCAGCTGCCTACTTGAACACGGGAATCATCCTGATGAACCAGGGACACCTGGATGAAGCCAGGAGAACGTTCCTCACATGTGCCGACATCCCTGATGAGAACCTGAAGGATCCTCATGCGCACAGGAGCTCTGTGACCAGCTGCCTCTACAACCTGGGCAAACTTCTCCACGAGCAGGGCCACCAGGAGGTGGGCAGCGGGGCTTGGCCAGTGAGCCAAAAAGTGTTAACTTAGCAAGTTCATCTTATATCCCTGATAGACCCCTACTGGTAGACCTAGTCCCTGAGTAATGTGACCAAACCTCCCTTTAAATGTACGAGTTGCTTGGAATAAAAATGTAAAGTAGAGTAAAATGTAAGTGTAAAGAAAGTCTATAAAAATTTTTTTGGAAAGCTTTCTATGAAAGCAACACACCAACCACAAAAGTTCTGCAGCAGCTCTAAGCTTTTTATATATACACGTCTCAGTCCATATTCAGTTTGTCGCCATAATTGCTCGCCTCTGAGATGGACTGAATAATAGAGGTAGCTTATTGACAGTTGTCAGTGAGTGGCCAGCAAAGCCAGGGCCGCCCTGTCAACCTTTCTGATTGGCTGTTTCATGGATGACAAATTCTTTTCAGCACCGGTCAAAGTAAACAAACACCTCTTTCCCCGCGCCTCTCTTTTAGGGACTGTAGTGTGGAACGGTAACAGGCCCTCTCCCCGTTGATGAATGACCCAGTCTTGTTTCGTCCTTAGGAGGCCCTGTTGGTGTACAAAGAGGCAATACACAAAATGCCAAGGCAATTTGCACCTCAGAGCCTGTACAATATGATGGGTAAGTGACATTTCAGATGGTCGGTGGTGGGCGATATCCAGTCAGCAATCTCCAGGCCTCCAATCACATTAAAATGCCAGCAATGTTTTCAGACTGCATCATGTTAAATCCTGGCTGTTTGGGCTTTATTGCTGCTGCTGTGAACCATTGCAGTCGCTCATACTGAGATTCATACACTGCCGTCATGCCAAGGCCTGCCTCTCATGGTGCAGCTCTCAGTGTTAAAGGTCTTTCATGGCTTCCCTATATATCCATGAGTCCTTATACTGTAGGTCCAAGATAGGATGGACTCATTTTAAGAGCCCGATCTGCGCATAATGCTCCTTTGCTGTACTGATTTGCATTCCTTATAAAACAGTGAAAATGTTTCTCTCTGCAGGAGTATCTTCCTCCTCCAGTGAGTTGCTCACGGTCTGAACTCCTACCGCTCATTTAAGAACAGAGCAACTGGGGATTCGTAGGGATGTATCAAACAATCTCCACAGTCATCGCTCCTCTTCTGTCATTGGCCCTTAACCTCTGAGCTGGAGGCAGTGAGGTTTCTGTGAACGAGGGCATTCTTCAGGCCTGTCCGGTGATGTCATGTAAATGGCCATTTAGGCTGGCAATCTGGCCCAAGCCCACGGCACATTGGACACTTTCATCTCGTATGACAGGCTGGGCTGGTTTCAGAAACAAGTACGCAAACGTGCAGTGAGTTATAGACCTCAGGGTTGGAGCATTTAGGCAAATCATGTAATTTTATAACCAGCATGTCACTGGCACTGAACAACAGTCTTCTGGTTATGCTTTGTAAGTTGAGAACTTGTTGAATCCTTCTCATGACCTCATGGCTAAAAGCCGCGCTGATTTGATGGGCCTGAAAGCCTCAAAGCACCATGTCAGATGACGTCGGTCTGCATTTAGACTCTTCTTAAGCATCTGCATTATGTAATCTGCCACCCACCTGCTGATCCTGATCTGCCCCGTTCTGGGTCTGAAGCCTGCATCCTACTGGAACTGAGGGATTTTCTAATGTCTGATTGCACTGCAGCTCATAGCATCTGCATGTGTATAGCAGAGTCCCTCTGTGACCCCCAGCTAACTGGAAAACAAAGACCTCTGAACTTCGTACAGCAGCAATAATCTCTAGAAAATGTAAATAATTGTCAAAACAGCTTCCCTTTTCTGAGATACGTCAATGGGCACCCTGTGAGCAATAGTCAGTCCTGTTCATGGTGGCAGCTTCCCTTCGACCTCGTTTGTCCCCTGAGCTTTACCTCACCAACACCCCCATCCCATGCTCTCTCCAGGAGAGGCCTACATGAGGCTGAACCGACTGCCAGAGGCCGAACACTGGTACAGAGAGTCGCTGAGGGTCAAGCCCGACCACATCCCCGCCCACCTGACCTACGGGAAGCTCTTGGCTCTCATGGTAAGTCACGCCCCCACACTCCTAGGTTCTCAATAACGGGGGGTGGAGCGAGATGAGCCAAATGGATTACCCCCGGCCAGGAAGGTGGTCTCCTCAGATGGCAGCAGGGCTAGAAGCTGATAGCTGAAGGGAGCAACCAACAATGGACTTTGATGTTTACACTACTTCTGTGACAGTCCCAGAGAATTCTGGGAAAAATCCCTCTCCACAAATATTTCCATTGCAACTTATTTTCCAATAAAATGCTACTCTGTGTTTGACTGGTGCAAATAATCATTTAATCGATCAAAAGGAACTTGGAAGGAAAAAATTTAAAGACACACCTAGTCTTCCCGGCAGTGAGTCATACAGGGGACCTGGACATACAGAGAGTCATTCGTGGACACGTGGATGTGTGAATGGGTGGACAGGTGGATAGGTGAATGGATGGACAGGTGGATGTATGAATGGGTGGATGTGTGAATGGGTGGACAGGTGGATGTGTGAATGGGTGCACAGGTGGATGTGTGAATGGGTGGACAGGTGGATGGGTGAATGGGTGGACGGGTGGATGGGTGGACAGGTGGATGGGTGAATGGGTGGATAGGTGGATGTATGAATGGGTGGATGTGTGAATGGGTGGACAGGTGGATGTGTGAATGGGTGGACGGGTGAATGGGTGGACAGGTGGATAGGTGAATGGATGGACAGGTGGACGTATGAATGGGTGGACAGGTGGATGGGTGAATGGGTGGACGGGTGGATGGGTGAATGGGTGCACAGGTGGATGGGTGAATGGGTGGACAGGTGGATGGGTGAATGGGTGCACAGGTGGATGGATGGACAGGTGGATGTGTGAATGGGTGGACAGGTGGATGGGTGAATGGGTGGACGGGTGAATGGGTGGACAGGTGGATGTATGAATGGGTGGATGTGTGAATGGGTGGACAGGTGGATGTGTGAATGGGTGGACAGGTGAATGGGTGGACAGGTGGATGGTTGAATGGGTGGACAGGTTGATAGGTGAATGGATGGACAGGTGGATGTATGAATGGGTGGACAGGTGAATGTGTGAATGGGTGGACAGGTGGATGGGTGAATGGGTGGACGGGTGGATGGGTGCACAGGTGGATGTGTGAATGGGTGCACAGGTGGATGTGTGAATGGGTGGACAGGTGGATGGGTGGATGTGTGGATGGGTGCACAGGTGGATGTGTGAATGAGTGGACAGGTGGATGGGTGAATGGGTGGACAGGTGGATGTGTGAATGGGTGGACAGGTGGATGGGTGAATGGGTGGATGGGTGGACGGGTGAATGGGTGGACGGGTGGATGTGTGAATGGGTGGATGGGTGAATGGGTGGACAGGTGAATGGGTGAATGGGTGGACAGGTGGACGGGTGAATGGGTGGACAGGTGGATGGGTGACTGGGTGGACAGGTGGACAGCTGGCTGGTTTCCATGACTGGAAATGACTGGATAGCGTTCCGTTTTCAGCACTAGTGCAAATGCTTGCAGTGTAGATGTACTTTAATTCTTGGCTGTTACATAGATATATGTGTTACATTTTCCAGTGTTTGTTTCTACTGTACATCCACTCCGTATATGAATAGATTGCCAGAGGATTTCATTAAGCAAAGCAGCCTATGAGTCATTGGAAGTCTGCCGAACATTCTGTATCCTGCATAGAAAAAGGGACTGAATGCTGGCTCCGGTGGTGAAGGAGTGTGCCTGCGTCTCTGCCGTCTGCATGGGCTCTGCGGAGGGCCTCTGACGTCCCCAGGCTTTACGCGGCGTGAGGAGTGTCATGCCACGCAAACAGAGCTATTCATTTTCTTTCTTTAACAGGCACATTTTGGGATATTAAGAATGCGATGTCCTGCCCATTCCAGTAATTAATTAAAATCTTAGTGGTATTGATGCAGAAGTTAACAGGAAGTCAGGAGCTTTTAGTAAATTCAGAAGCGTGTTTATGTCTGGGCACAAAGTGCTATTCATCCAGCCACAATGCCGAGCAGAAATAGCAGGTGGCAGCGGTGCCAAGTCCGAAGTCATCCTGGAGCGGAAGGAGAGCCGCCACCAGGGTGCTGACTGATAGCCCTGCCGGGACAGCCCGGCCCGGCACTCCCTGACCTTGGCGGGTGCCGGAGATCTTATCTGGGTCTGAGTAAGAATGGAGAATGGATCGGGATTCTGGGTCTGTTGAGGTCAGGGTCCTCTCTCGGGGTTTGGAACAACGCAGCTATGAAGGTAGGCTATGGCTAAGGTCACTCGTCAGTCTCCTCGTCTTCCTTTGGGGGGGTGGGGGGGGACATCGGTCATCACTTCCTAAAAGCTAAGGGGCCCAGCATACCCCGAGCTTAAGAATGTGTTCCTAAATTAATTTCCTCTCATAATCAGATTTAAATCCCACTGACAATGCCAAGCAGAAAGCCGGTATGGCTGCGGGGTGCCTGGCGTAGCGAGACATCGTGGGACGAGGCTGTCGTGCTTCACCAGGCCACTTGCCAGCAGGATAATATTCCCCTGCAATGGCTTGAGCCGAATTGGGGCTTGATCTGTTTAATAAGCAATTTTAATAAGCGAACTAACCATGCGTCATTCTGTCACATCATGTAGCACACAAAGGCAGGAGCGAATGCCTCGGCGCTGACATCACTGACATGTGACACTGAAGAACTCGGGGACGAGTCTGCGCAGTGTGCCCCCATCTGCTCCATTGATGATAAAGCCTTTGCACTCCATGTAACCATGGAGATGCAGGAGTGGGACTCGCACAAAGTGCCAGTATCAGGGCAGAGGAGTCCTTCCAGCTGGTCTGCTTGTTCTGTTGGAGCATGGCGACCCGGCAGACTGGCAGAAGACGCGGCGTAGCTGGAGATGATCAAAGAGAGTGTTAGTGAAATGAGCCAGCAGGGTTGGGCCTCTCCCCTCACAAGGCCTCTTGTGTGCCCAGGCCAGATGCATCACCTCCTTTGTGGAGATGTCTGGGCTCCTCGGGTTCTGGAGGGCCATCGCGTGTGTTTGCCGTTTGCCGGTCCGCTGGAAGCCTCCGTTTGCAGTGTGACACTCAGCCGGTTCCTGGGCCAGTGTTTGAGTGGCATTTTGCCGTACCTTCACGAAGAAAGTGAGGAGGACCTCGGGGAGAACCTTCCACTCTTTGGTGGCCACTTCTGGTGTCTCTAATGTAAAACCCAGATTTTACATGGGGGGACTTGTGATTGGCTGCGCACTTGTAGGGGAATGTAGCTATTCTCTGCTGTATGAATAGGTAAACATCCAAGCTAGCACTAACGTCGTGGTGTCGGTTTCTCCGGTTGAACAGCGTCGCGATGTGCTCCCGCTGGGCCGCCGTCTGTCTGTGCTCGCTGGCCGTGCCCTCGGGCCCGATCTGTCAGCGCCAGATTGCGGCTCTGCACTGCTGCGGCCTTGTCAGGGCAGGCAAAGATGAAGGACAGCGGCGAGGATCTGCAAGACCGCAGGGGCTGCAGGGGTCTTCTCATTGTCCCGGTAGCTGTGGCGTAACCTGCGGCGATTGTTGCCACAGCACCCATATGACATCATAATGTGAAGTCAAGAGCACAGGACATGCCTGCTAGATCACTCCCTCCTTAACTGTTCTGAAAAAGTATCGTCACAGCACAGAAGCACAGCTCAGAAGCATGCACAAGATGCCATTTATTTTTAATAGCTGTAAGAAGCGTCACAGCAATGCAGTGTTTTGAGTGCAGGAATCACCTGCGAGTGTTTTATTATGCAGGAAAAACAGCAAAAAAATTTGAAAAAATCGCAAACCCCAGGGAAAAGCAGTAGGAGCACAGACAGTACCCTGAGGGTCTGGAGCTGAACCTGTACCGGTGTCCTCACTGGCGTGAATGCGGGTTGAGTCCCCAATCCCCATTCTTTTGGCTCGGGGAGGTGATGAGGCGCCAGCTGGCCACTGGTCTCACTCTGCTGGATATCGCTCCGTCTGGCCCGGCTCAGAACTCAGAAATGAAACACAAACTGTTATAAATGTAGCACTTGTGCAGCAGCTGAGGACCACACCGCACGCTTCCTGACAGAGAAACAGGCGCTGACAGCCTGCTTTTACTTCTAGGGAGAGAAGGTGGAGGCAGAGAGGTACTTCCTGAAGGCCATTCAGCTGGACCCTGCTAAAGGCAGCTGTTACATGCATTACGGTGAGTGCAGGTCGCGGCAAAGGCACAGCTCTGTCACTGTGTTACTGGCAGCATGGAGGAGCACATGCCATTTGTAAAGGGGAATCAGGATTATTACTGGTCAGTTTTTAGTAGCGCCAGTGATTATAACCTACTTACATGCATGCTGATACATTCGTGAAATAGATAAAACAAAATATACCTATAGTTTCCTAGGCTCATAGTGAGAAGGTTCCTCCCCCCAGAAGTTCCGTGTCTGGACTGTCCTTCTCTGCACTGCAGTCTTACAGGAGCCATAAGAATTAAACAGACGATTGCAGTTTTTTTTGCTTTACTTTGATTTGGAGATTTAAGACCATCTTATACTGGGACATTAAAGTTGAAGACCAGTTTCCTTCTTAGCTGAGGCACTTTTTAACAGAAAGTGGACAAAAACCAGTGTTACATAGTCACAATTGGCACCGACAGACAGCCAGTAAACACCAGGGTCTCCTGTCAGCATGAATGTTTGTTGTTGTAGGGCTGATTGTTAAATACAGATTTACTACCCCTGTGTGTCACTTTCCAGCGCTATAAAAGTGCCTCTTTTCCTCTTTGTGGCCACTAGGCCAGTTTCTCCTAGAAGAGTCTCGGCTGGCCGAAGCCGCAGAGATGGCTGAGATGGCCGCCCGGTTGGAGAGCGGCGAGTTTGACGTGGTCTTCAACGCGGCCCACATGCTCAGGTGGGTGGAGCTCCATTCAAGTTTCTCTGACCTCTGACCCCAGACGGTTAAGGTGCAAAGTACAATCCTTCCTGAGACTGGAGATAATAACCCTCTTGTCAGAGGGTGGCCAACTGCTGCATTGGTAATGAACTAAAAATGTGTGTAACCTTATGATTTTCTTAAGGTTGACTTTCTGTGTAAATAAGTAGACTGTACAGAAGTGGTGGATTTTTCCTGACAGGATGTAATTACACTTTATTTGGTATGTTTCCAAATGAAAGTATGAATAAATGACATCCTCAGACAATATCGGAAATTCCCAGAAACGTGGGAAGATTTCCTGTGTGGCGGAGATACAGCACTGAGATGGAAGCCACTTAGAGCCACCTGACAGCTCAGTTAGTGCATAAAGGGTGCGCTTCCTTAAGGGCCCTGTTGAGCGGGGGGCGTTGTGGCTGTCTGGCCCTCGCTCGTTATCCTGCTCGCATGAGGTCCCGTTTGGTAAGCTGGTGCGCTGCCTCTGCTCCCGCTTGTCTTGGTGCAGATGTTCGAGGGCCCGATCTCAGCGTGTGTGCGAGCGGCACGCCAGAGGGAGCCGCGGGATGCGGAGGCCCGTCTGGCTGCTCTCGCCGGCAGGCCCGTTTGACACCTTCCCTCCCTCGCCATCCATCCTGTTGCCCTCTTTAAAACAATCAGCACCGTATTCTGGCCCTGCAGCCGCACTCGGGAGTTATTAATAATTGAAAAAAAAGTGTGAGGGTGTTGGGAGCCGCAGTGCTGGGTGAAGGCCTGTGAGTTTGGGCCTTCTGGGTGAGCAGGGCTGCCCCTGGACAACCATGGTTACAGGTTCTGCTTTGCGTTCAGTTTCCCATCCTGTTCCTGTTTACGCACAGTGAGCAGGTAGATGGTCGCTCAGCACTACGCAGCTACATGAATATTCATATTTATTGTGAAACTGAATAAGAAGGAGAGGAATGCCTGTAATATAACACTTATTTTATTCCCGGCACCTTTTCATCATTTTTTCCTATTTCTACATTGCTTACATAGTTATCCTTTACACTCCAATGATTTTCAGTTTTATATTCTGTATACTTTTTATATTCTGCTTATTCTCCTTATCCATCCATCCATCCATCCAACCGTTTGTCCTGTTTAGAGCCACGGGCGGTGGCATGGAGCCTATCCCGGTTTATAATTATAAAATTGTTTATTTTATATTCTGTGCATCTTTTTTTCTGTATTTATATTCTTCCTATCCTATCCTCCAACAAAGATAGCCTCCCAATTTCCTTGTACCTTGTACAGTACCAATAAAGGTTATTGAACCTTTGCCCAGTTAAGCCAGTGACGTTTTCCATATCATTTGTTCAGTAATCAGACTCAACAATTGATGTCACTAATTGTTCCTCTAATTATGTAATTTCTCTCTTGTCCGTCAGTGTCGCGTAAAATCACTAATTAAAATGTCCCAGCTATGAGCACAGAATGCCGTGTTGTGCACTTTTACGACAGGGAGCTCCAGAGCCAAACGTCCTTGACGCTGTCCTTCACTCTCAAAAGTTAGAGGTCATTAAGATCAGTGCCTGAATTAATGCAGATGTTTATTTGGATATTGTCAAGGGAAACGCCAACAGTTTGGCTTAATGCACAAAAGGAGGTCGAATTATAACTTCAGTGTATTGCTTAACTATTCGATGACTATGATACGTTGATATCTAGTCTTGTATTTAGTCTTCAGTCTCGTTTATTATTGTTATGGCCAACAGAAGTATTTTTGTTCTTTTGATACATGCAGATTAATAATATTTATAGATCTCTTTTTCCTCAGTCTTTTCTAATGAATTTGAAAAACATTGTTGATAAACAGGCTGAGGATGGAAATGAACAGAGTAGCTTAGTTTTGCGGCTAAACACAGAATAGCAAAGAGCCCAAGGAATGGCGCCTCGCCTTCCTGCTGTGTTCCTCTTATTCCTCTTGGTTAAACAATCATCATCCGGCACTGGATCTTAATCATCTAATATGCCTGAAGCATTTTAATCAGGCACAGATAAAATTGATGGAACGCATTATAAAATTTTGCCTGCCAGGCCTGCTCTGATTCCCATTAGCCAATTCCTCGGACCCCTCTCCTGAACTCCTGAGATCATTTTTCCATCTGTCTGTGAGAAGACTATGATGCTGCAGGTTCCTCTGTCGCACGCGGATCGTCGCCACCCAATTTCATCGCTTGTAATAGTGTTCACAAGACCTCAGGCAACAGTATCAATAGGAGATTTCCCAATTTGCATGTTGTATTACATCTTCCATAATTACGATCCCTTATATACACTGAAAAGTGATGGGAGAGATATCAAATTATGGTGCTTTTTATAAAAAACATTTGTGATTAATTCCACTAGTGATAAATTGAATTGCAAATAAGGCATTTGGTGTAAGGGGATAATTGCCCTAGTTAAGATGCAGAATTTAGTTGTATAATTGTATCAATTATTGGTTGCATTCATCTACACAAGCATGGTTAGGGGTATTGGGGCAATATCGCCACATTCCGAGGGTCTACCCATCACTCTCAGAAAGTACCTATTAAATAAAGTAGCTGTCATCATTCAGGCTGATTTATATAAGAAAAAAAGCTAGAAAATCTGGTAATGCAGAAGGTTTTCATTCCCCATGCAGTGTTAATAATAAGATCTAATAACAATGAGCAAATTACACTTTAAGGAGAACATTATAGCGTCTTGGCTGTTTTAAATCAAAAGTTGATGATGGTGTAGGACATGACGTTAACTCTTGCTTGCATTGTTTCTCTGGTCTCTCATGCCTGTTTTTTTTTTTCTTTTTAATTAGCAGTGGCTATAATAAAGGTCATATAAAGGTGTCTGATGTCAATTTGAAGGTTTGAAGGTCATAAGCTGTGGAGCTGGGAGTTAGTAAGACTGTCCAGGAGGCTGCGAGAAGCTTATAGAGACCAGGTCGTGCTCCTGAGGTGTCTTTAGATTGACCTTTGTCTTCCTGGGTTATTAGAGAAAGGTCATTATATACTGGAGCCGCTTTCAAGACGCAAGTGTTAAGGGCTTAGGGCGGGGGTCTCGACATACGGCCCACAACAGGCCCTTCAGTTGTCATTAAATTTGGCCACTGATCGATCGCACGGTTTCCATGGAGAGTAAGGATTTAATCAGCTGTGGTAAAATTTGCAGCTAAATTTCATGGATGTTTTTGCCACCAACCGCAGACCTCTGGTCAGCAAATTTTACGAGTGCCACAGTCCAGCGCCCTTGGCCGGCAAGTGTTACTGTTGGCTATTGTTTAATATATTGTAGACCCTGGAGAAGTGTTTTGGGCATGCCCTGTCGGGAGGAGACCCCCGGGGCAGACCCCGGATATGCTGGAGAGATTATATCTCCCGGCTGGCCTGGGAACGCCTTGGTATTCTCCCGGGGGAGCTGGAGGACGTGGCTGGTGAGAGGGAGGTCTGGGCATCCCTGCTTAGACTTCTGCCCCGCGACCCGAGCCCAGATAAGTGGCAGATAATGGATGGATGAAAAAAACCTGAGTGGCCTGTGTGAGCTGAAGGCCCCCTCGTCAGTGAACCCCCTGCTTATTTGAGTTTGGGATCCCCGGCTTAGGGGGTCTTTTCCTGCTGGTGCAGTAGGGGTCTGTTTAATGGCTTTGAGGAATACTGGAAAGCATATGTCTCAGTCCTGATGTGGTTGGTCGTGTTCCTAAATTACATACTTATTGATTTTTTTAATGTTGATACCTGAATAATAGGATTATGATTCTTGAATTACAAGAATCACTTGATTATTGATTTTTTAATGTTAGTCTGAATATTATTGATGTCTTCTAAATTATACTGTTAAGCATTTTGAAATATATTTCTGCCGATAATATGATTATGGGTGTGTTCATTGTTTCTGGGTTTATGTGACCATCGACTCTCGGCGTCCTTCTCCTTCACAGGCAGGCGAGTCTCCATCATACTGCTGAGAAGTACTACGCCCTTGCAGCAAGCCTGAGACCGGATGTAAGTGGAGGATTGGGCGGCCGCCTTGTGACGCTCTTCCTGTCATCCATCATCACTTAATCCATCAAGCTGTCTGAGCATACAGACACAAAAAAAGAATACTCTGTTGGGTATTTTTCTGTCAAACGTGTAATTTCATCTAAAGTTTACAGGTTGTCACTAATGATTGACTGTAGTTAAAGAACGATTATTAAAATTTATTTAGAATGTTTTGTAACACCACATTAACTGCACCTTCATAATGCATTCGATAAGCATTCATAGAACATTCAGTTCGCCTTCATAATGCATTCATAAAACATTCATAAGTAACACGAGTGGATACCTTAACATCCTAACATACCTTAACAGCTTTAATATACCGTATTTCTATATATATGCTCCAATAAATGCAGTCTCTTATTGTCGCCGGTCTCTAATAAGCGCTGGGCTTCAGAGGCGACGCAGCTAAATATTAGCTGGTCTCTAACAGAGGCCGGGTCTTTGATATTTGCCTACCTGCATATGTTGTACGCGTCTGTATCTTTACAGACGTGTGTAATACATGTGCATGTCAGCACGTTGCATATACACTCACCTAAAGAATTATTAGGAACACCTGTTCAATTTCTCATTAATGCAATTATCTAATCAACCAATCA
>JAODKM010000001.1:2961353-2977665 GCA_026780845.1 Petrocephalus sullivani | reverse complement strand
ATCTATCTATCTATCTATCTATCTATCTATCTATCTATCTATTTATCTATCGCTGAAAATGGGCCCCCAGGTAAACCACCCCATTAAGGTCCACTGGGTCTGCCTTGTGGGTACTGAGCTGTGATGCTGGGATGTTAAACACTTTATTATGAAATTGTCTTAATGATTTTGCCAACTGTAGGCTAATGTAAGTGTTCTAAGCATTTTTAAGGTAGGCTAGGATATTGATATTGATATTTATTAGGTTAGATGTGTTGTATTGAAACGCATTTTCGCCTTACGATAGGTTCTTAAGAATGTAACCCCACCGTAACCTATGCAGCAGCTGTATTTGTTTACCCTAATGTTTATAGATAGTGTTTAATGTTTTGTTAATTTGAACGAATCTTGACTGATATGGACTGATGCTGATTATTGAAAGTTATTTATATTCTGGCTAATTTGTGATTCTCGTATCAGTGTTTTCAAGCAGGTATCTCAAAGATTAAGCATTAGGAGGGCCTTTTTAAAGTGATATTGCTGTCATATGTGCAACGTTTACAGCCAAAGCTTTAAGCGTAGGCTTAAAGCGTCCTAAGCGGGAAATGAGCGCTGGGTCTCGTTAGGATGTTAGGAAACTTTGTAAAGGGAAAATGCACTGTTTGATTTCAATTTATAACACCAAATACAGACTATTATGCTTAATAAAAAAGTGGCTTTTCACAAACACATAAATCTTCACTCACATATAAAGACTAATACGTTGGCTATTTAATTAACCCTTTTCTCCAATGTCATACATGCCCACTGTGTTTGTGTCACTCTCACTTTATTCCTCAGAGACTCAGAGGGCGAGCGCTGTAAAGTGCTCCCAGGCCTGTAATTACACCCTCCCATTACATTACATTACATTTCCAATTAATCCCATCTGGTTCCGGATGATCTAGAACTTACCATGGAAAGAATCGAGTGTGAGGCAGGTGGACTGCCAGTCCGTCGCTTGATGTGTTCACATACACTACCGGGCAGAAGTTTTAGAACACACCAATTTTCCCAGTTATTTATTGCAATTCAAGTCGTTCAAGTCCAATGAATAGCTTAAAATGGTACAAAGGTAAGTGGTGAATTGCCAGAGGGTAAGAAAAAGGTAAGGTTACCCAAAACTGATGAATTATACAAAAAGGCCTTTTTCAGGGAACACAAAATGCTTGCTTGCACAGAGTGAGAGACACCCTGAACCAAAATGGCTACCACAGCATTCTGCCACACATTGCAATGCCCTCTGGAATGTGCCTAGCTGGTCAGGGGCTCATCCTACAGCAAGATAATGACCCAAAACATAAGTCCAAGCTATGCCAGTAGTACCTCAGGAAAAAAGAACAAGATGGGAAAAGTGGGGTGTTCTAAAACTTGACCGATGCTGTATCCTTACTTACAACGTCACGAAACGGGAGCAACTGGCCATTCCTAGGTAGTGTGAATACCACCTGTGTTGCCAGTTTTGAGAGGTGCAGGAGAACCTGTACCTGGGTATTCACTGGAAGCTCTGCCTAGCTCTACTTACGCCTAATCGACTCCTTGACAGCACATATGTTTGTAATGTGCTATTTACCTCACTGGATGAAAGTGTCTGCTAAACATGTACATGCAACTGGTAAGGAACTTCTCATGAGGAAACCACCAGCACAGCAACAAAACTCAGTGTAAATTAGTGCTACGTTCTAAGCTGCACAGCAGAGTAACCCGCTGAGCCACATTGCTGCCCAGTGTTAGTAATTGCTTGGGATTAATAAATCTTGGCCCCCTTTTTTGGAGTGCATATCTGGAAATACTCAAAACAAGTTGGTCTATTTTCCAAAATATGCCTTGGGTTGCGGTCCACATAAAACAAGCTCAGAATCTTGGCTCACGGTCGAGTCCTCGTTCACCCGGCCATTAAGCTGTCACTCGGAACAGGTGATATTTCATCATTAGCCCAGAAAAGCTAAAAGGTGCTTTATGGGCCATGAAGGCCTTTTACCCACCGCGATAGAGGGAACCCAAATGTCTGCACTCTGTATAAGCCACTAGGTTCTCTTTGTCTGCGACCGGCGATCCGAAAGACTGAGAATACAAACGTTATTTATACCATGCCGTTGCTGAAGGTGGCACGGAGCCCGTCAGACTCATTCTCCTGAGTGTAAGCCATGAAATGCAATTTATGTTTATCATGGACACATGGCTTTCAACAGTGACAAGAGCTGACGGCATAGTTAAGTGGCCCCGAGTTTTTGTATGCCTGCTGGCCCCCAACGAAGCTTCTTCCAGGGCATCGCTGGCATTTGAATCAACAATCGGATCCACAAGGCTAACAGTTTTTTACAGTACCTAGACAGTGTCTGACAAAATCAGGCACAAAGCTTTGCGTAGCACATCTGCCAAACATCTGCCACCCAAGTCAACGCCATGACGGCAGTCTCAAAATCACTCTGGCAGCTTTTCCTCCCCTCTCTTCCCTGCACTCTCTGCCACCCCGTTTTTTTAATCGTTTTCATTAACGTGCTTCCGTCGCTCTTACAACTACCTGCAACACCTGGGCACAAACGACCAGTCTGGCTTTGGTGCCGTTTGTAGGAGCCTTCCAGTCAGTGTAATGCGCATGACCCTCCTGCTAGATTGTCCCCTCTGTAATAAACACTTGGGTTCCTTCCCCAAGCTCTTTATGACAGTCCGTTTTTTGCAGAAGTGAAGCTTGGCAGATAAGCCGCCATTTAGACAGAAGCCAGCGGTGAGGTGGGTTGGCCAACGATCATTAACGACACAACCGAGTGATGTGCCATGGCTGCACAAAGCCGCGACTCCACTGTGACTCTGGGCCCTCGGGGTCTGGCAGACTGAAAGACCTCAATTGTAGTCTGCACATTTGTCAGGGCTGACACATCAGAGGGCTTGTGACTAATATTGGTCCCACTGAGCGGGTCACATTTAAAAATGTATTTAGGAAGAGTTTTTCCATAGCTGGAGAGTCTCCCTGGCACGGAATCTTGCTGTCAGAGATTTACTTGCTGAAGACATTTAATTAAGGCTATGGCTGGTAAAATAGCACTCCGTGGATTGCTAAAGTTGTCCTGCAATTGGCTATTTCTTGATCAAGGAGTGTCTGAAATGTACGGCTCAGATCTGGCAACCCATCCGAATGGTGTTTGTCTAAAAAAAATTAGGTTTTTGAAGGTTTAATTGAAGACTTCAGACATTACTTTTTTGTCTTTACATCGCATTATGTTGTGTGGCATTTCCAGTGAGGTAACATGATAATACCGCTGACTGATATCACAGACATGCCTGAGAAAGTGGGAGAGTTTCCTGTTTGCGAGGAAAGTCCCTGCCCCTCGCGTGGCCTTTTGAAGAGAGATGGAATCTGGTCATTAACCAGGTATTGGTTCGGATTCATCAAAAGCCATAAGATAAATTTTAATACTGATTCAGTAAAATATGAACGTTACAATAGAGTACATGCAATGCTGCAGGTGTAATTCATTTCATTTAATATCAGAACATACACCTCTGACTAAGCATTTGGGACAGGGTACAGGTCCTTCAAGATGGACGGATGCATGGAGGTACTTCAACTGTACAAGAAAACAATAAAATTTCAGATTTTCCCCAAAACATTAAATCTGTATTAGAACCAGCTAACGTCCCTGAGAGGTTCTGGGTTTTGCATTCCCACAAAGAAACCCCACATTATATCTCAGTCTGAATAAACATTATCGAATGAGTTTGTGTGGTTATAAAGGATTATACCTCTCTGTCTTAGTAACACGCTTCACCTCACAAAGCACGATTACAGTGTATAGTGAAAGGTTACAGAGCTCACGATTCATCATTTTTCTGTAAAACAGTTTCAGACTTTCAAGTCCATTAGCCTATGATTTACTATGTAAATAATCATTAAAACTTAACACATTCAGACATGACCTACCAGCACATTCACATTTTTTACATTTTCCCCCCCAATTTGTACATATTTTTGCCAGTTGCAGTCGAGCGAGACTGTAAAGATTGAAGTGCCATTCAGATGTGTGTGGCTGACAAAAATTTAATTAAAAATGCTATAGTGAAGAGGTCACATCACACTCGTCGTCAATTGCAGTAATAAATGTCAATTATTGTGTTGTCCAGCTCCTCACGATTTAATAGCTGACAGCTGGTGAATATACATAGTTGCATCCAGTGAGTTTTAGTTATAGCTTATAGATATTAGAGATATAGTAAGTTAAAACCTGTTAAAACCTGTTAAAACCAAGCCTGTTGATTTGCACCTTGGGATGCATCTTGACTCATCTAAACGTAAACGTAATTATAGATTTATCCCAAAGCTCCAATACACCATATAACAATAGTTTGGAAGCCCCTTGGGTACTTACAGCCTGCTTATACTGGGGACAGGTGGATGTATTTCCTTGCTGCTGAGAGGCTGTTTCTCTGGCTTCTGTCGCGCTCAGATCCGCCCCTCCGCGTGTGTCTAGCGGCAAACTAGCTCCCATCTCACCCATATATTCCCAGCTCTGGGCCTTTGATCCCGCTGACATGCTGATTTATCCCCTGTGTCAGTGCTGGTTATGGAAGCCTCACCAAACATGTGGTATCCCTTCCCGAACCCGCCATCTGAGCGCCTTTCCGACTGGCACGACATTATGTACATTTCAGGTTGTGAATAATGTGGATTTGTGACCATTACGACTGCACAGAAAGCCGAGGGACTCCCGCCATGTTTATGTGGAGAAACTGGCCCACGCTACGCTTGGGGTCCGGCCCCCTGGCTTCCACACTCCGCACAGTCTGAGCAGGCAGCAGGCCTTTGATGCCGAGACATGTAGATCCTGCCGCATCATTAGTTCAGGATAAGGCAGGCCGGCTCCAGTTTGGAATGGTTGGATGAGCAAAACAATTATTTAGAGGACTGAGGCTAAAGTTTGCTAATGGGGGGCCTGTATTAGAAGTGACTGAGTGGGAGGGGGGGGGGGCTGTGTGGTCATGTCAATCTGTGGACCAGATTTTTTTTTTTACTTTTCCATTTTCCCCAGGACAAGGAGGGTGGGCCAAGCTTATGATTGGCTGGCAAATCCCCCCTAGTCCCACCCCCAGAGCCCGGCCTAACCTAATGATAAAGACCAGAATGATGTGAAGGCCTGTTCCAGTGTACTTCTTGGTGTAATAACATATGAAGCTATTTCACTGAGAATTCAGTAAAAGCCGGTGATGCGGCTAGTTATGATATGCTGCATTCCATTTTTCGATGTTCCGAATAGTTTAACTTGCTTAAGCTTCCACCACGGTGTGGGCTGATAGGTCATTTAATGGCCTTTGTCACCTATCACCATACAGGGGCTTAATGTGCAGGGATCCCAACTCTGGTCAGCTGACCAGAGTGAGATTTTCAATTCAAGACAAGTCTGGACTCACATGCACATGCATTCACATGTATGTAACAGTTTTATTACCTTGTAAATAGTCTGCAGAGTTTACAAACTACCCCAAAGCTTTTAAATGTAGCTAATGTTATGTTGTTAATGGGATACTATAGATTTGCTGTAAGATTTCTTGTGTGAGCGTGAGAGTCTGAATGCATAAGTGTCACACAAGATGTGTGAGAGCTGGCAGCCCTGAACATGCATCCTGTGTGCTTAAACATCTGAGTTTGTGAGATGTCATAGCTGCTTGGTGACCTTTCCATCCATAAGAAAGTGTAATATTGACGGACGCATACGCAAATAATCAGCGTCGTTAGCGGGAAGGCTGCGTAGGTCATCTGCATTTCCTGCGGGAATGCACCCCCGACAACCTCGGCTGCATATTGCCCGCACCTGTGGTGCGACTTTCAATTTCCACTAGAACTGATAACTCACTGTGAGGAACAGCACTGGGAATGGCCAATTACTGGGAAGCTGGCAGTCGCTCGTGGCAACACGTGGGTGCAAAGCGCTTTCATCATTCACCAGCACATTCTGTGAGCTGCACACACGCTGCACACACGCTGCACACACGCAGCACGCCACACCCACCCCAGAAGTGCCTGGGAAAGGCCTTTTCTTTCCTTCTTTTTCTTCTTCAAATTTGTTTTATTGTGAGAAAGATGCTTTGTTTTCTTTTGAGGGTAAACAAACATATGAAAAGTATATTGTGCAGCGTTTTGAACCGAGTCACGAGGCAAAAAGACACTAAGGGCTTTCGGACCTTCGTTAGCCAAGCACAACACCCGGGCTGATGTCGTCAGGGAGCTTACCGCATGCTCCACTCATTTGTGTACATTTTACGCTTCCTGGACCTTCTCAAAAACAATAGATCCTCTTGGGTCACTTAGCTAGAACACTTGAGTCAACATTACCCCCGCAGCAAGGCCCCTCACCCTGCTTTTCCAGGGGAACATCTGTGGACCAAATCATTAAACGCAGTTGCTGTAGAACACATGTAAGGTAACTGGTAGCAGGTGAGGGGCGGCCGTTGCATGTGAAAGGTGGTCGTTACGGGGAAAATGGAAGCTGTAAAGGGCACGGTGGACATCGCAGAAGCCTGGGTAAGCCAGCATGTTTCTGTGCAGAAATTCTCAGCCCAACAACCGTACTTACTTACAAACATTACTTATGCTTCCAAACATACCATCATCACATTTAATTCAACAGATGTCTTAATCCAAAGTGATGCAGATTTTTGAGAAAAGTTGGTCAGACAGCCTTGGGCAACTGGGGGAAGAAGAGCCTCACTCAGGGGCCCACAGACAAACCCAGTCTGGGATTCAAACCACCAGCCTTCCAATCACAGGCACAGCACCCTAAGCCGCTGAGCCCACACACACCTCCTCCATCTGCCAGAAATACCCATTAATCTCAGGCACCATGCTGTACCATCATGGGGCATCTGCATGGAGTCACATGGCCCAAATATTAAGGGGGTGGGCCAGGAAACGAGGGGTGTGGCCTGGTACAGCGACCCAACCATCTGTCACAACAGTTACTGCTCTTCCAGATGTGACTTTGGTTTATATGTCAAATAAACCGATTATTGCGAGATCTGTCACAGGCCAAGACACCGGGAACTATCTTTGTGTGGTAAAGCTGGAAATCATGTCAAGTTTTTCATCAGATCACGTCAGCCGTGTCTGTGATTACAGGTTTTTCCTTATGGAACGGGTCCGTGTTATTGTAACGTAATTTTGATTTAATTTTAATATAATCAGCATGTAGCGATTTGATTGGGGATTACAGTTTTTGTTTTGATTTTGTTTATACATTTAATTAGGCCTTTGCCTGCCTTTTTCAGAGAGAGTGCATTTCGAGATTGGGGTGCCTGCGATGCAGACACTGAGTGGTAGTGAGTGGTAAGAAAGAGTGCTGTTCACACAGTACGCGGATGTCAGGAATATGTCACACATAAGCTTTTTTTAAACATCCTTTGCAGAAATATAGTAAGCAATCATAATCCCAAAAATTTGGGTTTATGGCTCATTAAACCCCCATTTTAATCAATTTTACAGTAAATAGATACCAATGGATATCCTTCTTAAAATTATCGGCTGTAATCAAGCCTTCAGATTTCATTTGGATTCCAGTAGAGATGTGGCTGTATCAGCTTTGCTTTACCAGGCTGTGGCCAGTACTCCCCAGGGCCCCCCAGCCCTCGGTACCAGGCTGTGAACACGCTCTGTAAGTACCTGGAAAAAATGGAACTGGTTAAACTTATGAAATCACAAATAAATTGAGTGACACCCCAAATTAGACACCCCAGATACAGCATGCGGGACTGGGGGGGGCATCCTTCCTCCAGGTCCTCACCTGTGCCTTTAGTAATATTCTGTAATTGGTATAAATCTGTGACAGTACAGTAACCAGGGGCAATTCTTGGATTTGACCCTCAACCAAGGGAATATGGGATGCCACCCCCGTGTGCCACATGATGAAATTTGCCAAGTGGGGGGTATGAAAAAAAAAACAAATCACAAATGTTGTCAGTATTATTATTTTTCGGGAGGGCTGGGACTGAGGCCTCCGTAAATATGGCCAAAAGCATCTGCTAAATATAAGCAAATGCAAAATCGGAGAGTTTAATAAAAGCATCATGGTTCAAGTTATGGTGATGTCACAATTTCCCAGATCAAATATCGGTGACTCCCTGTGGCAATCAGTCCTGCTCCCTAAGTTTATAGCAGCAGTGATTTTGTGGTAAGCTCTCATCTCCGTTCGTCTTTGCTTCGTTTAAAAAGCTGGAGATGGGCGATAGGCCTAGAAGCCTGCTTCTACCATCTCAATCCCCAGCCAGATATCCACGGGCTACACGGTGTGTGGAGAACATTTTCAGACAGATGCAAGTTAACATTTTCAATGTCTCCTGGGCTATGCAACTTCTGGTCCTGGTAAATATTAAGCCCCTCAAAGGTCATCGGTCCACATGCAGTCACCCATCACCAAGCTCCTACACTTGACACGTACTGGGATTCAGAAAAACATGGTACCTTCCAAGGGGACAGCGTGCCATCTCACATTGAGACTGTCTACATTAGGGATGTGCAATCTTATCCACAAAGGGCCGGTGTGTATGCAAGTTTTCCAGAAAACCTTTAGATCAGCTGGTCAAACCCAGGTGTAAGAACTCTTCGGCCAGTCGGTCCTCTACTTAGTAACCTACTTAGGGAGTTACAGTGAAAACCCGCACACACAACGGCCCGATCTGCCCACCCATGGTCTATATGGAAGCCATGGCCTTTGGATCACCTACATCAGTCTATGTTTCCGTTTCACACTCTTCAGCTGTGCTTAATAAGTAAATTAGGAAAAAAGTGAATTTATGAACAAACATAAATGGAAAAAAACACATGCAACTTAATTTGACACAGATTCTAAAAACTGCTTCAAGTCTGAGGGCTGTCTGTGTTAGATTTCGCGTTCGAGGGGAACTTTAAGGAAAAAGTTCTCCCTGTGTGAATGCGTGCTATGAAAGGTTCATTTATCTGGTTACTCATAAACGCTTAATTACTGAAAGTCCTTTGAGGTTCCTTTGAATCATAACAAGAGACCGAGTGTTCTTCGCAAAATTCTAATAATCCATTAATTACTGGTAGTGCACGCAAGAGGAAAGATGGCAGGCTGGAGATGAAATTAATGATATAGGCTGACTTTCAGCATTCTGGTTCCTTAAGAAAAGAGTCCTTGTGGAGTTTCTGCTGCTCTTTTGCGGCCAGGACCTTTGTTAAATCAAGCTTCCCCCGGACCTGGTCTGAGCGCAGAGAAGGCCATGCTTTCTTTGGCGCACAAATTTTGTTGTGCGGAGAGAATAATCACAGAACATTCCAGCCCCAGTGTGATTTTACTGGGGCCGAATACATGTCCGTCACCTATTTCTGGCTCTGTGTACTTGATCACTGGCTGTAGGGACACTCCACAAAGCTTTCTGCTGCAAACCATATGACAGAAAGCTAACCCTACATCTCTTGCCTGAGTGTCACAGGCTGTGGCCCAGGCCCTTACAGAGAGATAGCAATCAGGACGAGATTGCCAGCAAACAACGAGCCGTGGCGTCTAGCATTATGACATCATGGTGCCTTTTTTTTTTTTTAAATGTATGAGGCTAAGACTTGTTGGTCCATGTTTATTTTTTATTTGCTGTCACATCAGAGAATTTGTGACAAAATTGGGGTAAGGGTTCAGAACACCAGGAATCCCTGAATCCGGTCAGTTCTCATCCTCGTCTGCCGGCTGCGATCCCCGTTTGATGGAGAGAGACACAAAGAAAGAGGTGACTGTCGTACTTATGCTAAGGTGCTGTCGTACTTACGCTAAGGTGCTGTCGTACTTACGCTAAGGTGAATGTCGTACTTATGCTAAGGTGCTGTCGTACTTACGCTAAGGTGAATGTCGTACTTATGCTAAGGTGCTGTCGTACTTACGCTAAGGTGCTGTCGTACTTACACTAAGGTGCTGTCGTACTTACGCTAAGGTGAATGTCGTACTTAAGCTAAGGTGAATGTCGTACTTACGCTAAGGTGCTGTCGTACTTACGCTAAGGTGAATGTCGTACTTATGCTAAGGTGAATGTCGTACTTACGCTAAGGTGCTGTCGTACTTACGCTAAGGTGAATGTCGTACTTACGCTATAGGTGCTCGGACATGGAGCAGGAGTAGGTTCTAGATTCAGGGCTTGGCTATTCATTACACATAAGAAAGCATAAATTGTGTGCAACGTCATTAAAGAAACTGCACTATTTGAGTGTAAAGTAGGATGTCGGCCAAAAAGTAAATGCACACATAAACAAAACACAGATGTGTCTACTTAGCGGGACGAGTGCCGTACTCGTAATTAGGAAATCTGTTACAAGCGTGCTTTATAGTGTGGGTCAACAGCATATTTTGTATATCTGCGGTCAATTTGTTTTACCAAAGTAGAAGTAAGGACTAAACATCATTCAAGGAGGTTATTAGTGATTGTAAAACACTTCACAGAAATATTTATTTTTAGATGTTGCGTCGGAGTGATTTTTATCACTTTGCTGTCAACAGTAATTGATTTCTATTGGAGCATGTACTGAAGAACTTAGGTTTAGCTTTTAATTAGCAAAATGTGCGTTGAAATGTGGGTATATGCAATTTATATACAAAAATAAATTATTTCTTTGAACTGGTGGTCTTAGTCATAAAATGAAATCTTACTGGGCACTTTATAAAGTACCAGATTATCTGGCTAATATTTCAAATTATCTGGCTATTACCTCAAAAGTATCTTTTGCCGTTTACACTCAATGGTAATAAAACAAATCCAAGTTTTTTTTTGTTTTTTTTTTTACAAAATGGCACACCTTCAGAGTGGCATGAATTAAGCCTAAGTTTTTCAAGATGTTAACAAAGATGTTGGAGAAGTACGTTTTTAAACAGCACCCAGATCTTGCTCCCAGGTACACAGATCCCCTACTTCACTGTTGCCTTCTCCGTTTGTCCTGTAAGGGGCGGTAGCGGCTGCTACGGTCCTCCAGGTGCTCGACGCCAGAGAAGGATACCCAAGCATGCACAAGCATTCATCTGCAATAAAACACATGCATCTAAATATTACTGAATCATGTAGTACTTCATGTTATATATTGAATATTCCAATACATCATGTTAGCTAGACATATTAAATAGAAGAATAAATAACGTACATTTGTATTCCATGTATATCTCTAATGACAAGTCATTCAAATAACAGACAAGGGCGTCCAATGGCACATGTTAGGTTTGCATGTGACATAACGCTCCCATTCTGTTAGATGTTACCATTTTGTTTCCTTGTCATCTGAGTGCACAATGTGTGCGATCAGCGTAATACTGCAGTCCAGCTGCTTCCCAGTCGGGCTCCCAGAAGGCCTCAAATATCCTACTGTAAAGCACCTAGAATGAACAATGCTGTTTCATAATACCACGGTGATATACCCGCTATATAAATGAAAACATCTGGAATCCATCTTGCTTTTATTTTATTCCAAGACATGTTTTGTACCGTGACACCAGAGTATTTTTTCACACTGTAAAAATGGAAGTGGTCAACCTCCAAGGTCCTAAATATCATGTGGTGTCATTCCAGTACTCAGTTTTATTATGATCTGCTTTTACTAAAATACTGGTTGAGGAGGAAAGACTGCTTTGTGATGTGATTTTTGCAATGAGCCCCCCCCCCCAATTCATGGACACAGATGATCAACAAACCTGTATTAGCAACAGTGTGAGAATTCATAAACCATTAAGCATTCAGACTGAGCGTCTCTCAGCCCTTGTCATAATCACCTCTTTGGGTGGCAGCCATCTTGTTTGGCTGAGCTCATGCCCATCGTGCGCATTCGTTTTCCCATGAGCACAAAGTGTATTTCATTAGGGTGTCTAATTAAGCTGCATTACCCTGGCAACCAACCCAGCCTCTCACACTCACTCTGCTCGTCAATTCCTCGTTAGTTTGTAAAAATGCTTTTAAAGGCATCAGTCTGAGTTAGACACTGTGAATTTTTCCAGGGATCTACTGATTAAGCAAATAATAATAATAATAGTAATAATAATAATAACAAGAATAAACAATAGGGTTCCAGCACATGCTCAGACCCCCAAAACAACCACTAGGTGATATAATAATATCATCATGGCATTTCAGGTTCTGAGGTTACTAAAGGTACTAGCATTATCCTGTTGTTTAGCAACCTTACATCAAAAGCCTATTATTAAATGAAGTGTGTGGTATTTGGAGGGACGCTTGATTACAAAGTAAGTGACACTGAGTGGATAGTTAATAACTCATCTCCTTACTGCCTAAAGGTCAATTAAAGGATTGAATACTAAGATATATCACCCAATGATGCTGTCCAGGCTAAGTGCTTGTCCTGTAACAATGAACCACAAAGGAGTGTTCTCACATATATAAGAGCTTATTTTAAAAGTACGTATCTTCAGATGCTAGATTATAAAACGTTTAACCAAGCAGCTTTGTTTTCATTTAATTAAGCTGGACACCTTATGCTGCATAGCTGTAGCTGATTTTCAAGAATGGTAACTGGTTAATTAGACAGTTCCCCAGAGGTTCTGTTTCGCTAACTCTTATTGACACTCAAGGTGTCGCCCCATTCACGTGACGACCATAAATGTACTCTTACCATATGTCTGTCACTCGGTCTGCAAAGGAGGAAGGTGTTAAAATATAGAGGGAGGTGTCACGGAAAGATTAACGATGTGGAAATGCTAAGGCAGACATGTACTGAAGCACTCTGTCTAGTCTCCGTCCCCGTGAGGTAGGACACCCAGGTCTTGTTAATTACCAGGGCTAATGGTTACCTTGCCTTCTCTAGAACCCACCTTTCTTGGGTTTTAAACCTTGTTAAAACTGGTTTATTGATTAAAATAGGCAGAGGAATTAGAAACCAAAAGGGGAAGTATTTCAGGCATTTCCTGTCTAACATGAATCCCACACTCACTGTGATACTGCACTGATATAAGATGAATACATGCCTATTCCATCCTTACCGAATATTAATTGGCTATAAATAAACTTGCAAAAGATAGAAGCATATACAAAAATATTGTATATATACAAAAAATACACCAGTGTACAGCCGAACAGGTTGTGTACATTCAATCTCCCAAAGGATATAAAGTTCCATGATGTATGACAGAAAGCTGGCTGGGGAACTGAGGAGCTTTTGCTTAGAAGCTTTGGAGGCCATGGCATCTGTCTGTGGTGAAATAAATGCTTTCAGCTGGCAGCCACGTCTGACTTTGCTGCATGACGTCAGCGGTACACGGTGGAGTAGCAGAAAGACGGAGAGGAAAATCACACAAAATCACACAGCGGAGTCCGAAGCGGTAAATGTGGTTTAAAAAACATCCAAAGCCAAAGAAAGCCGATGCAAATTTTAGATTGTCAACCCTAAGTAAGCGTCAGATAAGTATTACTGTAAGTAGCCTGAAGTACATCATAGGGGATCATCCAGGAAAATGATGTTTATGATAGACACCAAGATGACGGGGGTGTTTAAGACGACTTGGACAGAGAGATTTGAGTATTTAAACTGCCGAAAGACATGAGGAAATGAGACAATGTTCATAATGTGTTCTTCATCGTAGATCAGCGGAGCAATAAGAGCAGAGTGTCAAAAACCGCAGCAAAGACAGTATCACTGGCACACATCTGTTTTGTATGTCCAACACGATCACAGCTGATCTATTCAAGTGGAAGCAAAACTCCATGGCCGGATCCCCAGGGATTCCTCGCTTCTGGGACCTTGGTTATTGACTGAGACATTGCCATCTTTCAGTAGTCCTCCGAAGGCTGCAGCTCCAGCAAGGGCAGGACTCTTAGCTTTTTATGGTACCTTCTTAGACCTGCTTTTCTTTGTTTATTCTGAAACAGCCTCTGTTTTAGATGGCGGTTTCATTTCTTCCCTTCTCCTGACATTTTTTAGCCTTAATTTTGACTCCAGGGTTGAAAAGTTTCTGTTTACATTTGCACTTTATCTTTAAGCTACATATAAACATTAATGTTGTCAAAATGAAACCTACAATCCCAAAGCTCTACTCAGATACAGTTTATTTTATGTATATCTTATGGGGTACATTGCAATGTTTGATTTCAGTCTTAACTTGACCTGGTAAGCACTATCAATCTAAGGGTTACCGTGTCGTCGCCAACAAAAACTCGAATTGAGCAAGAAATCTCAGTGCAAATTTGTAGCAGCTGCAGCAGAAACACTGATACTGTGTTGATGAACTGAATTTCGAATGGCAATGTGCCAGGCCTCTACTTTGAAACCTGCTGTGCCAAATTCTCAGGTAAGGTTTCTCTCTGCCCCAGCTGGAGACGTCTGCATTGCCCAAAACATTAAAAATCACCTGAGACAAATCACAGGCTGAATTCTGGTAAATGTCACAGACGAGATCTTATGCGGTTTTGCTTTTAATTAACCAAGAGATTATTGCTGATTCCTAGTTTGGTGTTTGAAAAGCTGCTAGTAAATTATTGTAAATTATTACTCACCATGTTTGATTATGCTGGAGATATCAATATGGTTTTCAAATCTTAGTTTGTTCCAAAGCTCCAAAGCATGTATACGGCATATTATAATTCACAGTACACTTTAGAATTAATAATGAGTAGTAAAGCTCAGCAAACATGATACATAGGTACATATTCCCTGTAAGTGCTAGCATGAGTTTGTCTGTGATTTTTCCTAATGCAATTCCAGACTCTGCAGAAGTTTCCACTTTGCCCTGGCACTCAGGCCGCTGACAGCGTCTGAAACTCTAAGGAATGTTTCTCCAAGACATGTATTGATTTCTTGGGAGCTCTGCCATGGAAACAAGTGGGTGATTGAAACAAAGTAAGAGGTAGGAACCCCTGCCAGGTACCTTCACAGTCGACAGCCGTCTACCTGCATAGGGCTTTGAAGCTATGTAGGAAGTACATGTGGACGCTATTCTGAGCACCTTAGCCAAACAGGTGTCCTGCATACTGTCCTGCATGCTGTCACGCAGTGCCCAGGCAGAACAGTGGCTATCAAAGCCCAAAAATCTGCTATTTTTGGTATTTTTTATTTGACAATCCTATTCATAATAGTCAATCCAACCGACTATTTAGCTAGCCATTGGGTTCTCAGACGTTGTGTTTAGGCTACTTGGACTGCATCGCTCACACGGGGCTGGTGCCTCTCGTCTCGGACGCACGTTTGGTGGGAACTATGGCGCCGTGTTTAGCAGAATCCTTATAACTGGAGGCTACCGGCCGCTCTTGAAGGAGAACAACAATTAATGGGGTGATTATGCTAATCTCATTCTTTTGTGCTGGTTGTTGTCTCTCTCATCGTAGGGCCCCGGTTCGAGTGAAGAACTGCATGGAGTGAAAAGAGCTGCTTTGACTTTGAAGTGAGCATTCAGTCATGCCACAGGGGCGTGCTTTAAATCTGCTGCAGCCTGTGAGAATTTCAGACGGGGGGGGAGAAAAAGTGGTCGAGGGCAGCAACTATTCGTAAAATCAGCACGATTCCCATTTTCATTAGTTTTTCTTCACACTTATTTCAGGTGTCAAATTTCATCTTGAACCCAGAGGTAAGTCTGGCATGTAATTATGGAAAAATACTTTTAACGTTCACAGAGAATGCATGTTAATTAAATGCGGCCGGAATATTGTACATGTTACATGGAAAGGCGTTAATGAATTAAAGCCCAATTATCATATGTGTCCAGCTCTCCAGTGACCACTCCCACAACTGACACATTCAATGGGGATTACATTCCTATGGCAGTGTGCACCCCTGGTAGGAGCCTCTTTGCAAGACAATTTCTGGGTTCAGTCAGTGACACTAAATGACTTCGCCATCGCTAATGTGAACTCAAAAAAGAGCATTTTTATGTATCACTCAAAATGGAGCAGTGTAACTGATGGATAGGATTCGTGCTCAGTTCACTGACATCATCAGCAGTCATGAATGCCTGGCATCGCCTCTGTGTGACAATGTGATTCGAGTGCAATATAATGGGCAAATAGCACAGTGCAAACGGCGTGTGCATGGAGCACGTCATAGCACAGTGTAAACAGAGTGTACATGGAGCACATCATAGCACAGTGTAATCAGAGTGTACATGGAGCACGTCATAGCACAGGGTAAACAGAGTGTACATGGAGCACATCATAGCACAGTGTAAACAGAGTGTACATGGAGCACATCATAGCACAGTGTAAACAGAGTGTACATGGAGCACGTCATAGCACAGTGTAATCAGAGTGTACATGGAGCACGTCATAGCACAGGGTAAACAGAGTGTACATGGAGCACATCATAGCACAGTGTAAACAG
>JAODKM010000001.1:2941505-2952712 GCA_026780845.1 Petrocephalus sullivani | reverse complement strand
TTCTCCCCAAGCGAGCTTGATGGGCCGAATGGCCTCCTCTCTTTGTATAGTTCTTATGTTCTTATGTTCTTATATACTTGGCAACAAACTCCATTCTGATTCTGATATGAGCTACTCTGAAGTGTACAAACACACTAGGTTCATAGGAAACTTATGGTATTTGTTTCATGGCAACTGGAACGTGTCTCTCTGGAGTCCTCTTGTAAGAATGTCTTGGGCCCTCGCCTAAAAAATGTAAGTATGAAACTGACTTTGCTCACATGGATACCTCAGGTAGAGTTTTGTGGATGTTTTGAGTGTGTCTCTTATGTAAGAACAAATCTAATCAAAATCCAAGGCATTTCACATGGGTATAAAATGTCATAGTGACAATGACAGTATACCCATTCTATGTGTCCCCCAATGCCGAGGGACTGTTTGCCGAAACATTTCTGGGTGGACAACCTCCACCCACTTGGGGTTTTTTTCAATGCAAATTATTATGGCCATTAAAAAGCAGCACAGACTATTTCTAAGCATTAAAAAGTGCATAATAAAGTCCCAACATTCCTATCCAATACACACAACAGTTAATTGGTCTCCTGTTTTTCATGTTTTTTTAACCCTAATGACTTTAAAGTGAATGTATTCAGGAGGCTGTACATTGTGGGATGCACGCATAACTATTGTGAGAGACTGAGGACAATAGTGGCCTTTAAAGTGGGCAGTGAAGACGTTTCCCTTTATAGTACTCAAAGTGCCCATATTTCATTACCCCTTTAGAGATCCCAGTCGTGTTTCTCAGTGTCTCGTGCATGAGGGCTCACCCTCTAGCTTAATCTTTATAGACCCATAAACGTCCGGTGAATTGGGGGATGCTCCTCGTTTTCGATTGAAGGGTCTCGATGAGGACTTACTGAGGGTCGCGCTCCACATGAAACACGACTAAATGCCCGTCTATTCGACTCGAAGGCCCGAAGGCCACTTCAGATAAACCGTTTAGTCAGACTTCGAGAAATGGGCAGTCGTTCCAATAGACTGAACCATGAATCTGCAGTGTGTGCGTTTCACAGTAACAACGGAACACTGAAGCTTTTTGAAGTGTCTATGGGTACAAGCAAAGACATTACATTTACAGCTCAGCCTCTATTACTACCCCTAAGACATTTTGGTTTTGGGAGCCACTCATGTATTTGTGGATATTTTATTAATTCTACATTGTACTTTTAGTAAAACATGAAACCTGCAATCTGTAATCCTCTCTGTATTACACTGAGTGCATGACCTACCTACCATCTGTTTTATTAATATGAAGAGTTAATATAGAGCAAATTATAAAGCTTTATACTTATTGCAGACGTTTAGTACCTGAGAAATAAAAAAACTGTTACTATTCTTACACCATCTATTGTGTCAAAATACTAGTAGATAATGTGTGTAATATCTGGCTTTACATATTTTTTTTCCTGTTGAAAATATTATATGAAGTTTCATTCAATGTAATGGTGGTCAGTTTTTCATACTGCCGAATGATTTTAGTCATAGATGCCAAAGACTGCTTGCTAAGTGTATGCAGTCTGTAAATCTGCAGTGTCTCCTGGGATCTTTAGATTTATGAAGCAAAAATTAGAGGAATAGGGTGATTTAACTCAATTTATCTGGTGATATCCATAACCAGGTGTGAAGTAACCACAAGAGTAATACTTAACGGGAAATTTCTGTACCTTTTGATGGCGGTCCATGAATGATGGTTTTTTTTTACAGACAATCCCTGGAACAATTGGGGGTTAGGGGCATTTCTCAGGGGTGCAACAGTGACCTGCTGAGCGTGGGATTTGAACCAGCGACCTTCCGGCTACAGTTCTAACCTGCTATAGCGCATGCTGCAATGTGTACAGTGAAACTCAAAGGCTTCTTTAGCAGTCAGCGATGAGCCAGTGAAGATAGAGGCAGAGAGCATTTTGCTGCAGGACCTTCCAGCCAGAAAGCCTGTTCCGTCACAAAAATGGGAACTCATTACATGACACGTTCAGTCATAGTTAAGGGTTTCTACTTATGGATCTGTATTTTCAGCTGTGGGTTACATCCCTTCCACGTTACTCATTCACTCTGGACCATGTTAATCAAAGAGAGCAAATCCTGCCTCTTTCTCTAATACCATGAATGCATTGTGATGTCATATCCGAAGGTCGCACCATTAGGTTGAGGGTCCGACCATTCATCTAAAAGTCCTCGTCATCCAGTAAAGTGTGAGTTTTAAACATATGCCAGGAAAAAAGGCCAGTGCCAGGGACATCACAGGACGTCTTACACTGCAAAGCACATTTTAATCACGCAGTATCATCTCAGCAAAAACAAATCAGCTGATCTTCAGCAGTGGAGGAAATAATTTCAAGATATTGAAACATTATCTAGTTGCATGGATGGATTGTTAAAAACGTTGACCAAATATATACTTGTCTTTCACCATAAATGTTGGATCAGCAGTCAGTGGGGCATTTAGATTTCACCCACCTTAATGTACTTGTGATTTGCCTTTTCCTCGACTTCACACCCAGTCTATGGGCTCGTTGTTCTGTAATGTCTAAATGTGTGTTTGTGTTAAATATTAACCAATCCTGGGAAAACAGCAAATGTGTGCAAGCTGCTCAGTACGGTTTATTAGCGTGTTTATCTCAGTAGTGCACAGGTTATGTCTTGGCCATTAAAAGCCAATTCCCATCCTGACCAGGGTAGAAACTCAATGCATTCTTTACATCTGGAACGGTAGCAAGGAACACAAGGCACTTGGTGCTAAATGACAGCAGATGTTTTTGTTTTGGAATAATATTTCACATGGACATCATTTTCTCCCCCAAGTTTATTTTGCCTTGAGTAAGTTTAGATTATTATCAATCTATAGTATTCTATCATTTTAATTGATGTTTTGAATTGACTTTAATTTGGATTTTTGTGACTGGATATTTTCTCTGTTTGTTTCTGTGACTACAAAATTTCAGCAAGGAACTTTTTGTCCAGGATTGCTTTCATTATGTCTTATATTATATCTTATATCTGCTCATATACACCACTCTCAGCACTGAGCTATGTCTGCTTATGCAGTACCACTCAGTCCAGTTTCCAGTGCAATATTCCCAATACATATTTTTTAAACATACTTAGGATTTATGGTATGGGAGGGACATAAAAAAAGGACTGAGCTTGAAATCAGTTTTGAATTCCATTTCAGTCATCAATTCAAGTTTCCATTAGTTAATTCTTTGAAGTGTTTAAATATCTTTGCAATTTCAGATGATTTCTAACCTCTGATTATTTGTGAATTTTCAGTACAAAATCAGTCCATTTGTAGTGCACGGGTGAACATTTTCATTTTTTTTCATTATTTATAATGCAAAATGTTAGTTGTCCTTAAATATTTGTAAATGCATGTATATGACTGTTGTATGTAATTGTAAGGGTAGCTATTGCATCTGAACACAGATGTGGCTAACCTGGCATTATACTTATTAATTTATCCTTTCAGGCAGGGTCTCAAAGAACAGTATCTTCGCTCCTCTGAACCAAGCCAAGGTACTGAAATGGAAGCGAGTCAGCCAATCAAAATCGTGGGTCAATCAAAATTTTTCCTACTTGTAGAAAATGTTTTCTTGATTATTACAAAAAAGAAAAATTGTTCAAACTATTTCTTTTCAGTAATAAATACTTAAAAAATGTACAAATGTAAGTAGGATTAAGTATTACTTATGTAAATGTCACAAGGGTCAAACTGACCTCTGTTGTTAATTTGTGAAAATTAAGTAGCTTCTGTGCTAAATGTGTGTCATTTCTTTAAAGGGGATTTTGGTTTAAGAAGTGAAAGAAGCCCTTGTCTTCTGGAAATGGTTTCGGGCCTGTGATGTGGGATAAGATAGAAACCCAAAATGCAGAGGCCCTTTAACTTGTCTCAAGCCCTTTAACTTGTCTCAGCCACGAGAATAATCACTGAAGCATGTGATTTCAGTTACGCTGCTCGGCCGTCCATCTCGGAAACTGAATGATGGCATCTTTATGACAAATGATGTTCACAAAGATGTTCGCAAAGGAAATGAACTGAGCTCTGGAACTGAAACCTGAGGCTTCCTGCCCAGCAGGTCATTGGTTTCGTCTGAAAATGATGACTTCTAATAAGGATGCAACTGGAAGAAATGACTTCAGAAAAATATTTGTGAATCTGTGAGTCTGAAGAACTGAAAGGTCAACGTCAGCTCTCAAACATCGTACTTCATGTTTGCAAAGCGGGACCTGACTGCCGTGTCCCTCTAGGGCTTATCATTTTCCGGAGAGGATTTGCCATGTGCAGATCATAATTGCTTTAATCAGCTGGACAATTCAACATGCTCCAGAAAGTATCCTCCTTTCAGCTCAGTCACATTTCTTACATCACAATTCTATACCAGTCAGCCAGAACATTAGAACCACTTGCCTAATATTGTGCAGGTCCCCCTCATGCTGCCAAAACACCTCTGGCCCGTTGAGGCATGGACTCCACAAGACCTCAGAAGGTGTCATGTAGCATCTGGCACTAAGACGTTAGCAGCAGGTCCTTTAAGTCTTGAAAGTTGCGAGGTGGGGGCTCTATGGATCGGATTTGCTTGTCCTGCACATCTCACAGATGGTCGATTGGATTGAGATCTGGTGGAAAAGCCAAAACCTTGAACTCTTTTTCACATTCCTCAAACCATTCCTGAACAATTTCTGCAGCGTGGCCGGCCGCATTATCCTGCTAAAAGAGGCCATTGCCATCTGGGAATACCACTGCCATGAAGGGGTGTACTTGATCTACAGCAATGTTTAGGTAGGTGGTACGTGTCAAAGTAACATCCACGTGAATGCCAGGACCTGAGGTTTCCCAGCAGAACAGAGCATCAGAGATGCCCAGAGCATCACACTGCCTCTGCCGGCTTGCCTTCTTCCCATAATGCATCATGGTGCCATCTCTTCCCCAAGGCAAATGATGCACACGGACCTGGCTGCCCACATGAGGTGACACAAAATGAGACCAGGCCTGCTTCTTCCAGTGCTGCATGTTTCAGTCCTGTCTCCATTGTAGGCACTGTCACTGGTTAGCCTCCGTACCACTTTCGGTAGGTAATGACCACAGCACATTGGGAAAACATCACAAGTCCTGCTATTTTGGAGATGCTCTGACCCAGCTGTCTAGCCATCACTATTTGGCCCTTGTTGAAGTCGCTCAGATCCTGACACTTGCCCATTTTTCCTGCCTCCACCACATCAGTTTCAGAAACTGACTACTCACTTGCCAAATATATAATGCCACCCTTGACAGGTGCCCTTGTGACGTGATAATCAGTGTTATTCACGTGGCATGTCAGTGGCTTTAATGTGAGCGTGGCCGTACGTCCGCAGGGCTGGGCTGTTCTCTCGCCTTCTGCCTCCTCCCGTGTGCGAGTATAAGGGTCATACTGCATGGAGGCCTAATACTGCCAAGAATCATTTTATGCTCCGTTTAGACACATAGCTCCCTCGTTTCATTCATTCCTCCTCATTATCAGACGTCCCATCAGCTGGAAATTTTTCTCAACAGCCAAAAAAAGTTTGATTTTAAACTTGCATAATAAAGATCCTGGCTGTCATCTGTACACTGAAATGCACATTTCTCCAAAACAGAAGTGAACATTTATGCTTTTCGTAACATTCATAACAAGAAGAAATCCTTAAAAATTCGATTCTGCCCCCGACAGCTGAAACACTCGCTCATTCCCATTTCCTTTAACTCTGGTGACTGCCTCCTTTCACAGTTGTCTGTAAATAACTGAGAGCCATCCCCCCCGCCCCCAACCATCTCCCACACACATACGGAAGGATGTCAGCAGACTCCAGGTAAAGCCTTCTCAGATCTATCAGCCGCGGGGACCTCAGCGGCACCCCAGAACCAGGAGGTCACCAGCTAATTCTGCAAACAGCGAAAGTTTCTTGTTTGTTTATAGGCATAAGCTGTCTCTAAACATGGTACAAATCGAGTTACGGGGCTTCTGGGCTTGAAATCCACCTTGGGATTGCATTCTGCTACAGAATTATCAGGACTGTATAAAAGCATGTGTTTGTATTTGGAAGCTAGAAATAAAGCTGCTTACTGACTGTGCGAAAAGGGACGTATGGTTCTGATTTTCGCATCTTGTTAGCTCGGCTCTCGCTATTTCTATTGAGATTGAGCTTGAAGCAGAAAATTGCGAAAAACTCTCTGCGACACGGTGGGATATGGATGTTAGGCAACACATTTATACAAGGAAGCCACCGTTACATTTTTGAAGTGGTATATTTCACACTGAAAGAGAGTAACACAGTTTACTAATCTAATTTACACTTGCATAATGGTACAGTTCTGCAAAACTAGATGTGTTTTTATACAGGACAAGAATCAAATGTGAGAGAGAGTCAGCTGATGTTTTTGTGTGGCGTTACGCACTGTGTGACTCACACTGTTTTAACACCTGAGTGGTCAGAAGCATCAGCGTGTGAAAGCTTTCTAATGGTCTTGCTAGCAAGGCGTGACAATGCTCCTCACTGTCGTCGTGGCCGTCAGCATTTTTGTGGGTGGGGGGGGGGTATCTGTATTGTCTCACACCGTAACTCACTGTCGGGACTTAAATCTCAGCTTCTGACCACTGACACTGGGCCATTTAGAAAAGAAACGTAAAAAGAGAAGGAGAGAGGGAACGTGAGACAGCAAGAAAGAGAGAGAGAGACTCACACACAAGAAAAGGTCACAGGATGGCGATCACAGTGAATGCACAGAAATGTCAATTTACGGTAATTAGAAGCGCCGCTTCCCCGGGTCGTGTGGGCTTTGCTGACGGATGGGGGGGTATAAACACAGTCCCTGGGGCAGCTGTCGACCCCACGGGTCACGACGAGGAAGGAAGCGCAGAACAGAGAGGCTTTCAGAACGCTGGTCGACACGGGGGTGGATTCGCTTACAGCGCCGAGGTGCAGCCGGGACAGAAAGCCAATGCGGCCAGAACCACGGGAAAGCCGGCCCGGATATATTTACCGCACACGTGCCAGCAAACAAAAGGCATGCTTTCTCAGGCACGCGGACCTCTCACCGCGGCCTCTTTGCCAGGTCAAAGCACCCATGACTCCCGGTACCGGTTTGTGCAAAGCAGTCACTGCCATTGTCAAAACATCCTGTTTTTGATTCTGTGGGCGTCTGAACACATGCATTCGGACCCGGAACATAAAGAATATTAAAATCTGTATGGAAAAACTTGATTTATGAGCATGTTTTTTCCATACTGCCTCCACCCTCAACTTTCAAGAGAGTTTTTCTCCATGATCTTTATTGAATTAAAATCCTTGGCAGATACCTTGGGAATTATTAACAGAAATTTATTTTGGATGTCTGAGGCAACCCACTGTCCACAAAACTTTTTTAATATGAGGCTGATGCCATTTAGATAAAGACACTTTGGAAGTGTAGGATGATACTTTATCGAATGTGTCCTACAAACATGTTCAGATTCACATGGTCTGCACACGGGTAGGTACTGTTAACAGTAATTGTTCTGCTGGCAAACTGTGTTAAAATAATCAGTGTCTTAAAATGAAGGTCCTTTCATATAGCCTTGGTTTGGAAAGCCCCTCAGACCAGCCAGCGCTGCTTTACATCTTCCAATGCGCAGTTACACCTTCCGATGCGCAGTTACACTGCTGCCAGATTTTCGTGCTCATTGTTTCGAGCGAGACTTGGGAAGCAAACATGAATTCGCCGGCTGGATTCGCCATGCCCATAAAGCATTTCCTGCGAGTCTCCTCTCCTCTCTGCACAGCTGATTTCAGTTTCCCTGAAGGAGGACCCTGGGGGGGCTTCACATTCAGGGGTAGCAGCCGGGGTTTTATTTGATTGGCTAATTTGGTTTACTTTGCATTCTCCCTGGAGCCTCACATCTGGACTGTGAAATGTCCTGCTAACAATGTGGCTGCTCTTTGCCAGAGTGGCCAGAATTGAGCCTGCATGCATCTTTTACATTCATATACTGGCCTCCAAATATTCCTTTGAAAACTGTTATAAGAGTGCAGAATTCCGTCACATCTAAATTTCTAGGTACAGATGTGGAGATTTCTTACTGTTAATATCATCAGAGAAATGTTGTATCTGAGTTCATGCACGTGTCAGCAGACCTAGCCATGAGGTAATGGCTCTCGGGGTAGAGACTTCACCGTATGAGATGCTGGATTTTCTGTCCTTTTGCAAGTGACAGCTGTTTGCAGGTGACAGCTGTTTGCAGGTGACAGCTGTTCCTTTTGCTTGGGGCCGTAAACATTTTTTAGGGCATAGCACTCCAGACATGTTAGCATAGCCTATCATTATGAAAACTATTGCTGTTTTTAGACCTCAAGAATATCTCGACACACTTGACTAAGCTCACTCTCCTCTCCAGTAACACTCTCCTAAAGAATCTGCGTTTGGTGAGACTGAAACAGCCGCACGTCCATCATGTGTGTCCCTCTCCCCACAGAGGACATGCAGGATGGAGGTAGGGAGGTGTGAAGTGACTTACAGGGTGTACTTTCTGCATGCGCTGCAGTGATTTCCTGCCCTTTGTAATTCTGTCCCATGTTTATTACAGAGCTCCAAAAAGTCCTTTAATGAAAAACAGCTCAGAGCAGAGCGAGGTTGTTTCTGTATCCCGCTGCGTCACGTTTACTAACCAGCACCCCAAGCCAGGCCAGTGGAACAGAGGACGTGTCCCATGTCTGTGATCACATTTTAGTCTTAAGATTAATCTTATAAAAGAGTGGGTTCCTGCCTTTACAATGGAAAGAATTGTGTAATACATGTTACTTGTTTTTGCAAATGTGTTACCAAAATAAAAAGAAACACTTAAATTAATGAGTAAATTAACAGCAAAAGAATACTGCCACTTGTACTAGGTTTGGTGTAATTAGGTAATTAACACAGCTACACACTTAGGGTTTATGTTTCTTATTGAAGCTTCAGAGTCCAACAGGAGACATTTCAGTCTCACTGAGACAGAGAGCATTTCCTGGGACCAAGCTGAGCGAGCACTTTGATAATGGCCCCTACCGTTTGATGAAGGAAGCCATGCCCGCCTGGTGACATTATCAGCAACGCGGGCAAATGCACACACCCCCATAATGCACTGCACTTTTATTTAACTTACTTGCTATTTCATATTGGCTGTAAGTGCTCTGTAGACTGCAAGATACTTTATGTTTCCCTGTCCTCTAATCTGTACACTGTTCTCTTGTTTTATGTAACTACAAGCACGAGGCCAAGACCAATTCTTTGTAAGTGTGAACTTACATGCCCAGTAAACATTATTCTGATTCTGATATGATATAGGAGGAACCATGCGATGTGCTCAGGATAAGTGCCTTATTGATCTCAGGCTATGAATGAGGTACATTGCGAGAAGATTCAGGGTGCTAGGACCAGCTGGAAGGGTGATATACGAGGAGAGCTCTTTCAGGAGAGCGTGTAAGGCTAACTGTTTAAAACTCTCAATGCTAGTTAGCAACATACACCATAGCTACACGCCACAGAGGGCATTAGGGAGCTGTCAAGGGGCACATTCACTGGTGAGGTTCACCCACTCAGTAGAATTGTTTATGACATTATACACCATCCAGATGTGGATTAAGTATCATATGGCCCATCAAATGTGCTGAAGTTCAAATCTCAGTAAGCGAATAAAAAAAAGACACATTGGACAATTGTGCAAATGTGTTTATCTGTTTCGAATTGTAAGAGCTTGACAATAATTTCACGTTATTACGAGCAGCTTGCAGTTGCCACAACACTTCCAGATGCGATCATGACAAATTATTAGTATGCATACTTTGAAGAAACGCAAGTTCACTTTCTGTTTGGATAAGGAATGGCTTCAGTGTTACACAGCCAGTTTCTAAATGTTTTACCACGGTTCTCACGCTGTGTGCAACAACGATGGATCAGAAAGATAGAAAATGCTATAAAAGATAAGACAACATACGCAAGGCCAAACGCAGAGGATGTCAAAGTGTGAGCAACGTCTGTAATCATTATGAGACGTATCTGAAGTTCAGACATGACTGTGGGTACAGACCTGCTGTCATACAACTTTTAGTTTAGCAAATCCTTTGTGTCTTTGTGGAAATCTGCACTTGTGCTTACTTTACTTGATAGGTGACCAGTAACTAGAACTCTGGTAACAGGGGGAGCACATTGATTCCAGTAAGTTTCTTTGTGCACATAGTCTGTCAGCATAAGTACTAATGTTTTAGACCGATGCTGTTTCAGGAATGCTAAAGTGGCAATAGCTCGACCGCCACTTAAAGTGACATAAAATGCTAACTTTGAGAAGCAGTGTTCCGCCACACAGTTTTGTATCTATCTTCCATCATGAATAAAAGAGTTTTCTGGGTAAGCAATACCTCGGGGCACTTAGGAAAGTGAAAAAAGCATGCACATATTTCAGCCTGGCTAAATGAATGCAATATGGACCAACGCACCATTTCAGCATGGAAGCATTCATCAGATCAGATCTGCTTTGTGTTGTGTTAATTCCACAGATGCACTGTTCCACTTTTGCAAGGAAAGCGGATTCACACTGGAGTGCAAATATAGTGTGACCGAACAATAAATTAGATTTTACTGCAAATTATTTTTATTCTAAGAAAATAATTAGCTAATATATGCAAGTAGCAACAGTTCCGTCATTTTTAAACTGTATTCATGTGCTCTGTTAGTATATAGTGCGCATAGAGAGAGGATGCTATTGTTGCCAGAGCAGGGCATTGTGACGGGGGCGATAGTCAAGCAGATCTCAGTACATGAAACAGAAAGGGCCACAAGGGGCCGAAAGAAATCAGGGTTAGGGTTAGAACTGGATAAATTGAGGATGGAGCTACACATGAGGATGGGGGACTGAACATAAGCAGAAACGGCTATGGCAATCACAGCAATGCTGGTGGTAACGCATAGGAGGAGCCACTGAGTAACATACATATAACACATAGGAGGAGCCACTGAGTAACACATACATATAACGCATAGGAGGCGGCACTGAGTAACACATACATATAACACATAGGAGGAGCCACTGAGTAACATACATATAACACATAGGAGGAGCCACTGAGTAACATACATATAACACATAGGAGGAGCCACTGAGTAACACATACATATAACGCATAGGAGGCGGCACTGAGTAACACATACA
>JAODKM010000001.1:2929080-2941405 GCA_026780845.1 Petrocephalus sullivani | reverse complement strand
TGTTGTGGCTTCACAAATGCTTTGCTGCATACCTCGGTTGTAACGAGTGGTTATGGGGGGGGGGGGGGGGTTCTGGGGCTGCCGCGGGGGGTTATGGATGGCCAGGGGGCTTTCATTCCGAATACAGGCAACTAGAGTTTATGCATAAAATGCAGTGAAGATCATCCATAAACTGTGGGAGGGCTAAATGATGTGTCCATTAACAGAATTCAATTTAGTTAACCTTACCGTGGTGATGGGTTGATCAACCTGACAAATATCCGAGTGAAAATTCATATTCAATTTCATATTCATTTTAATAAGATAAACCAGAACACTTCTTGGGATAGGCCGATTAATTACCTAATATCGTGTGAATATTGCGGTTAGGTAGATATTTCACCAAAGCATCAACTTCACCATAAAGACAAGCAACTAGATGGGAAGTAAACATGCAGCTTTCTAACAGCGCACACAGGCATGTCTGTCAGTGATCAGGAGTCCCTGTGTATAGCCAACAAAAGTGCCTGATGATCAAGCCTTCTTTCATTAAGATAATCACTCTGAGCAATTTGCAATGAGATGTTTTCTGCTGCATATGTCCCGTCATTGTGCCGCATTTACAGCTGACTATCTGAAAACTGTAGCACTACTAGCACAGAAATCACAGTACTGTATTCTCTTCTGTTCTCTTGATGCTTTTATCGACATAAAGGCCAGTATTATGTAGCACACTTGAATGATCACTCAGGTGCACTTTATATTTTGTTTCCTTTTACTGCAAACATACAGACACAGCAGCACATTGTTGTGGGCACGTCTCTGTCCTGTACCGCGTTTCAGCGCTACATTACAATGTATACCCGCTGCATTTAAACGGTCAAACAACAGTTTCACTTTGGCACAGATATAACTATACAAAATAAACATCAATGTTACTCCAGTCCGCTAACGTGACACTTTCATTAATATCTGCACGGTAATTTAAGCAATTTAAGGTCTCGATACTAATGGCCAGAGGTTAGTTTAGCTGCTAGGATAGCGTGGCTAACAGCAACAACTTTAACTCACGCCAGACACGCTTATAGTTGCTAAACGGCCAACTTCTCCCCGATGCACATGACTCTCCGTCCAATGCCACACCTTTCCAATCAATATTATGCCTCCTTACCTGCAAACATACAGACACAGCAGCACATTGATGTGGGCACGTCTCCGTCCTGTACCGCGTTTCAGCGCTACATTACAATGCATGTCCGCTGCAAAGCCGCTCACTAAAAAGTAGACTCCATCTTGTGGCGAAAATTAGTAACAACGCCTTCTTAATGTCTACCTAAAAATTACACTGCTGTTGCCTGTGTACAAGTAACTGTAGCACAGATATGTGAAAATAAACCAAGACATAAAACGTAAGATGTGCCAAAGAAACAATGCACATGGGATGACATGAACTGTAATAATGAACAATAACAGTAACAATAAAATAAAAGATATGGGGGCGTGCTCCCTTTCAGTCACTATCCTCACACTCTCCCCTCAAAAATATAATGGCGTCTCGACATTATGCAATTACCAGTTCACATTATGAATCCACCAATTAACATGTTACTATGCGTAGCATACAGGTAGGCATTCTCTAAGTAGGAGTCAGAGTTTATGAGAATCCATAAAAATGCAATGCTGTTTTCAGCTCATCAGATGACATGTATCTCCTGTTAATGTTATAAGTCTGCAGCAGCTGTTATTGTGCACGATAACAGTCTACTGCCACTTATGCCATAGGCAAGGTATCTGCATCATTTCTGAGAGTAAGTACCTTTAAAATAAGAATAACTTCCCACCTAACATGTAGTATAGTAGCCCTGGTGAATTGCTGTACTGTCTGACACTTAAAACTACCAAATAGTCTAAATTACTGTTGGTTAACCTTTAAGAACTTCATTAAAACTTTACTTAACTACTACTGCACTAAGTTCGTATTCTTATTAACACCGGGAATATGTAAATAACTAATATCATCACTGCAATAACAATTACTTTTAGTCGAATCTACTTAGTTATTCCTGAGACATAATAGGCTGACCTAATCAATGGTAAGTAAACATCATTCTAGGCTTTCTTCTTTGCAAAGGATATTTTTTCTGTGTGACAGGTGATTGGTGAATATCCTCCTGGTCGCTTTGTGCAGATGCAGGGGATTCATCTTCACCCTCTGTGTTCAGTGTCTCAGTGTTCTCTGGTGCTCTGAGTTCCTCCTCCTCTGGCAGCTGTTGTTCTGCACTGTCCTCACCATCTAGATCCTCAGCTGCTGCCACTCCATTGTGCGGCTGGAACTCAGGGGCATCAGGCATCAGTTGACTCTTAACCTGTTCACAGCTTCTCGCTTGGGGTACGATGATGGCTCTCCAGTCATCCTCATCCTCGGAATTGTGTTCTTGTTCTGTCTGTCTCTGCTTACTTACTTTCCTTTTCTGTTTCCCTGGTTCAGCAGGTGAGTCCACTTTTTCCACAGGGAGGAAGTCACATGGTAGCAAGAGGTTCCTATGGATGACCTTTCCCATTTTCTGGCTTCAGTTCATATACTAGGCTCTCTTGGTGGTTCCTTTGGGTTACAACATACACTTTGTCTTCCCAGAATGACCTTAATTTACCAGGTCCACCCTTATCATTTAAATTGTGGATCAACACTCTGCTTCCTGGGTGTAACGCTGCACCATGGACCTTTCTGTCATAGAGTATCTTGCCTCGTAACCCCTCTTTGGCGGCTGTCTTAGAAGCTAACTTCAGTCATCCCGGCTCTCAATTTCTCAGCATAGTCTGTGTGGGATATGCTTTGGTCTTTTGCTATGAGGCCAAACATTAGATTAATAGGGAGTCTGGGGTTGCGACCAAACAAGTGATAATAGGGAGCATAGCCAGTAGCTTCACTGCGTGTGCAATTGTAAGCATGGACCACTTTCGTTAGGGAAGCTTTCCAATCTGCCTTAGCAGTTGCTGGTAAGTTTCTGAGCATGGCTAACAATGTTCAGTTAAATCTTTCCACTTGGCCATTCTCTTGCGGGTGGTACGGTGTGGTTCTGGACCCCTTGACTCCATTGTATTCCTCAAGCTTAGCAAACAGTTTGTTTTTGAACTCCTTACCCTGGTCATGGTGGAGTCTTGTGTAATCTCCCCACAAAATCTCCAAATATCTTGTCTGCAGATGTTTTGGCAGCTTTATTTCGACAGGGGTAAGCCTGGGCAAACCGTGTAAAGTGATCCATCACACTTCTCCAAATATAAGAAATCAATGGAAACCTGTTCGAATGGATAGGTGGTAGCAATGCTGGTGCGTGGAGCTCTGGTTGGTTTATTGGGACGCGTGCTTTTCAGGCAGCTGCATACATGTGTGATGTAATGCTCAATATTACTCTGCATATGGGGCCAATAGAAGAGGTCTCTGATGAGATTCAAAACCCTTTCTATTCCGAGATGACCCATCTCTTCGTGGAGCTCCTTGTACACGAGCTGGTGGTACTTTTTAGGTAGGAGTAGTTGTGTTTTCCGATAAAGCAGCCCATCATTGTCAATATGCAGTTTCTCTCTCTGCCTTAGCAGTGCAGCCGTTTTGTTATTATGAGAGCGTTTTCCACATTTTGGCCAATGTTTTGAGATGACATATTTCAGCACCTCACCAATTACAGGATCTTCTTTTTGAGCCTCCCTCAGAGCCATTTTAGGGATTTCTGCCACTGATGTCATTATTTCATTGTTTTCTCCCTTATCATCGTGTCTATGGTCACAGGAGACAACCAGGGCTCACTTCCTTGCAACTGAGCAGTCACAGCCTGAATCACACCGTTCATAACCTCTGGTAGTAGTGCTTGTGTGCAGGTTAGCATGTACCGTTCCATATCCAGGGGCATGCGTGACAAACTGTCAGCATCTTGATTGGCTCTGCCGGGACGATATTTGATGGAAGACTGGAAATCAGCAAGTTCCGCTATCTACCTGTGAGTGGTTGCATTCAGCTTTGCGGTGGTGAGCACATACGTGAGCAGGTTATTGTCAGCATGAACTGTGAATGGTGGAGAATAATATAGGTAGTCCTTAAACCTCTCACATATGGCCCACTTCAGAACCAGGAACTCCAACTTTCCCGCGTGAAGGTGATCCATACACAATCACAGCCAGCTTCCCTTGTTGCCTCTGAGAAATCACTGCCCCTAGCCCTTCCTGTGAGGCATCACAATGTGCAATAAATGGCTGCTCAAAGTCGGAATATCCTAACACTGGTGGCTGAAGGAGAAGGTCAACTACTGTAACTGGCACAACACTTGTTGGTATTCGTCGGACCATGCGGCTGGGTGGCATGATAGCAACTGACCTCCGTTATGTTGCCTTCTCTTTTCATATCTTGTTTGTTTAAGCTTCCCTTTTACTGTTTTGTCTGAGGAAAAAAGGTCATAAAGCAGCTTAGCTATGCAAGAAAATTTTGGGATATAACTACGGTAGTATGAAACAAATCCCAGCAACTTCCTCAACTCTCCTATGGTTGTAGGCTTCCTCTGCTTCAAAGCCTGTACGGGGGCGATGTCTGCAGGATCCATTGTGTAGCCATCTTTTGTCACAAGCCTTCCCAGGAATCTCACTTGGTTTTTGAATATCTCACATTTCTTGGGAGTTAATTTGACTCTGTGGCTTTTATAATCGTGTAAGACACTCCTTAGATCATTCAGATGGTCTTCAAATGTCTTTGAATGGACCAGGTTGTCATCCAAGTATATTAAGCATATTTCATCCCGCAACCCCACTAAGCATTCTTCCATCGACCTCTGGAACTCTGCAGGTGCAGATGACAATCCAAAAGGGATTCTCACCCATTCATACAAGCCTCAGGGTGTGATAAATGCAGTGAGATGGCGGCTCGACTCTTCCAGGAAGCCCTGGTGATAGGCCTTTCCTTGGTCAAGAACCGAAAACCAGGAACTTCCCTTTAGACTGTTTAACATGTCTTGTATGCGGGATATTGGATGCCGATCAGGGACAGACTTTGCATTCAGCTCCCTATAATCACAGCACAGGAGGAGATTTCCGTCTTTTTTCCCACACACAAACAATTGGGCTGAAGTAGGGGGACTTAGATTTTCTTATCCACCCTCGATTCAACAGATCTTCCAGGTACTCTTTTACCTCTTTATGGAGTGGCTTGGGGACTGATATATATGTCCACTTCACAGGGGTGGGGTCACTGAGACGGATCTTGAGCTGTAGTGAGGGTATGGTTCCAACGTCATATTCATCTCGAGAGAAGGCTGTACATTCCTCCCTCAAAAGCTGTTTAACTTGTTGCTGCTTTGCTGAGGAGAGATGACTGAGAGGAACTGGGGGATCCCAACTATCTCCACCACCCTTCACTTCTGTGTTTGATCATTTCTTTTCCATACTGTCAGTGGCTGATACTGCTGTTTCTTTAATATCGGGAGTCATTATTTGTGCTGAGTTCACTGGTTCTGTTGGTGCAGGATAGATGGTTTTGACCATCTGTGTTTGTCCAAGTATGGTTCTTGGGGCCAGTGAAATATCATGAGCAGTGTTATTCATTACAGGGATAGTGATTCGGGACCAAGAACCTCCATGTAAGCACACAACACCCTGTTCTACATTCAGTCCCTCTGGCAACTGTGGCTGTGGGCAGGGCTCAAAAAGTACATCCGGATGAGCCGGGAGTGAGCCTGTTCTGACATTGCATTTTACTGTTTTTGTCTGACCCGCAGGGATAGTCATAAACTCCTTACCCATTTTTACCATGCTCTCTCCTACCCTGCCATCTTTACTTTTCATCAGCTTCAGAAATACTTCAGTTTTTTTGCAGTCAAAGGAAAATGCTGCGCTGACAGCTTCAGTAAAAACATGTGGTGGCTCTACACCCTTCTCCAGCAGGTGTTCTATCACATTGTAACCAATAATTGGTTCCTCTGCTACACCATCTTCACTAACTACCAGGACTGGAACTAATAGCTCTAGCTTTGTGGCATGCTCTGATGGTAACGTGAATTTAACATCAACCCAGCCAGAAAAGGGAATTGGTATGTGGTTCACTGCCGTCCCATCTAGTGCTCCTGACCTGAGAATCTCAGTGAGACTCCTGACTGTGGTATGTGGAATGTTCTGTCGTCTCCATTTTTCATTTATGAGACAGACTAGTGACCCAGTGTCCCATAAAGCTTTTGTTTCTACCCCATTCAGAAGACACGTGATCATAGACTTCTTCCCAATGAGACTGAGCAACTGTGCTCTTCACCTTGGAGAGAGAAGACTGACATTAACTGCTTTATTTATCTGTAATTCTGTGTTGGGTGTCCTGGCTGCTACCTTGTTCTCTAAATACTGAATGCCTACAGTGATCAGCTTGTAAATACCTTTATGTTTTTCAATGTTTTCATCTACAGACGGTAATGATGTGGGTGTTACACTCCTGGCCGACATATCTACCTTTCCTGACTTGTCCCCCAGCCTCCTTCGAGTCCTACAGCCCCTGGACAGGTGACCACTTAGTCCGCATTTGAAGCAATGGTCACACTGCTCTCCTTTGTCACTGACCTGGCACTTTCTGCAGCCACGTTTCCTGCTTACTTGCTGTCGAGCAGAAAACTTTGGAGGCTCATGCATGACTTTCTTTATCTCTCGTACCTCTTCTTTAAGTTGTCTGATTATGTCAAGGAGGTCAGCCTCTTTACGTGTCACCATTGGCTGTGTTTTTATGGTTTTAACTTTTGTGGATAAGGAGGATGACTGTTCCTGTCCCCCAACTGCTCCTACTGTGGCCTCTGGACATGGCTGTGTTTCTGCTTTTATACCTCTCACTTTGAGTTCTTTGAGTTTTTTTTTTACTTTTGTTGCCGTTCCCACTCAAGGCTGGCTGCCTCATTTGTCTTAGCAATCAACACATCATCAATTACTTTTGGGTCATCCAGGTAGTTTTTGAGCTGGTACTTGACACTATCACTAATTAGACCTGTCCGTACTGCTCTCAAAAATTTCTTCTGCACTAAGTCAGGGCTGTACTGTTAATCTGTGCCTGGTTAAAAGGAGATCTTTATTGCCCTGAACAGGAAGTTCTGTGGAGACTCATTACTTTCTTGGGTGATATTTATCAGCCGATGGTACAGATCGGTGGGACTATCCTCTTTGTAATGTCCCTTTAGAATAGTCTGTAGTTGTAAAAGCATATCACGAGGGTTAGGCCTGGACTAATCGCTCTGACGACAGCTTTAATTATTTCAGCCTCACTATGATTTTTCTTTAACCCCATGTCAATCTGATGGATCAGGTTATATAACTTGTCTCTCTGGCCTTTCTCTCCAATCTGGCCATTAATTCTAAACTGTCTCCGTAATGTTACTTCAGGTAGCTGGGTAACTAGGGAAGTAGCTAATGGTGGCGACACGGCATGACTTGATTCCTGACTCAATACCTTGTTTGTCAGCCTCAGCATTTCCTCCTCAATTTTCTTTGTGGAGATCTGGAAACTTAACTGCAGTGCTGCATATTGCTCTTGTAAGCTGGCCAGCGCAGCAGCATCTTTGCTGATACTACCCTCTATCACTTGCACTTGGTCCTCCCTCTCCCTCACTTCTTTAGCACTTGCTATTAAGCGGACCAGGAATTCATGTGCCACCTCCTCTTTCTCATCTTCAATGGCTGTCTCTTTTGGTCTGTTTATCAGTGGAGATCTTAGCCTGAGAACACACTTTTTGTAGCTGCTCAAACCTTAAAAGTACCAGGATCTCACTCAACTGGTCTTATAATCACTCCAGCTCCATTGTGTAGACAATATCTCACTGTCCTCTCAGCTGCAGCGCTGATCCCACTTCTGACACCAAATTTTGTAGCACACTTGAATGATCACTCAGGTGCACTTTATATTTTGTTTCCTTTTACTGCAAACATACAGACACAGCAGCACATTGTTGTGGGCACGTCTCTGTCCTGTACCGCGTTTCAGCGCTACATTACAATGCATGTCCGCTGCATTTAAACTGTTGGCAAAGACGCTCACTAAAAAGTAGACTTCATCTTGTGGCGAAAATTAGTAACAATGCCTTCTTAATGTCTACCTAAAATTACACTGCTGTTGCCTGTGGACAAGTAACTGGAGCACAGATATGTGAAAATAAACCAAGACATAAAACGTAAGATGTGCCAAAGAAACAATGCACAAGGGATGACATGAACTGTAATAATGAACATGTAACAATAAAATAAAAGATATAGGGGGGGTGCTCCCTTTCACCTCACAGTTATAACGGTCAAATTTTGCCGTAGCATTGAATTGGATATAGAGAATCATGTAATTCAACTGATATATGGGCAAAATGACGCCTCATGAAATGTTTGCTGTATTTTTTCACCCCACTAGATGGTGCGCTTGGTTTGCTGTGGGGCATGCTTTGTGCCCATTTTTTTGTGAAGTGAAGGTGATTAATCGTCATTGTTAACGCACCATAGCATGCAACAACGAAATGTGTCCTTTGCTTTTAAACCAATGTGACATTGGGACATAGCAGGGGGCAGCTACGTCGGCGCCTGGGGAGCAGTGCTTGGGGACGGTACCTACTTAGGGTACCTCAATGGTACTTGCGGGTCGGGGACTCGAACCGGCGATCTTTCGATTGAAAGCTGAACTGGGAGCTGAACCGGATGGGCGGCGCGCTAGGATGCAGCGGCCAAAACATGGTGCGATATTCATATTCTATTTGTATGTTCTGGTGCTTAGTTTGTGATAATGTCTGTTGGAACTACCAACAAACACGTCTACAACAGCCAATATCTTCTGGATATTATGGCAGCCACAAAAGTTGGAACAAACATTTATATATGCGTTTGACAAGCCATGTGCGTATGTTGGTGCCATGTAGCTGTCATAGCTAGAGCATCCTTAAGTAAAATGTTAAGTAAAATTTTTTATATACCACCATACCATTGCACAGCTAAAACAACAGTTGTAACGCTTCAATAGACAGCAAGCTATATAATATTGTTCGCTGCTAGAAGCACTATGGATCGCTGTGGGGAGTGTTATAAAAGGGGGGCCCTGTAAACCGTGCGCACCCTTCGCACTAACAGTTAAAAACTTACAATAATTCCATTATAGTATATATCTACTACTAATACATACGAGGGACGTTTCCGCACTATGATATTTTTGCTGGAAACGGTGAAGGCAGGAGGAGCAGTAACTGGTTGTGTCCGATCGGATCATGTCACTAGTTCCGTCAGGCAAGCTGGCTGCCCTTGCAGGTTAGCATAGAGTCGTCACCCTGTGATGAAGATGGCTGCAAAACGTATAAACTGCACCAAAGAGGAACAGCTTTCTGTCATGCTTTTTGTCGGCAGAAGGCACACATTAATCTCCGCATGTGTGCTCTGTATGGGGATACGGTATTCTCTCGTAGAGTGGTCTCGGGGGATTGGCATTCGAAAATGGCCGTACTGCTGTGAGTTGGTATGACGCTGGGAAAACTGCATCACTGTATCGCTAAAGAAGGTGACTAGAGATGTGATGCATTTTTTGCTGAACTAGTTTTTAAAAGTGCGGAAACATTTTGAACGTCCCTCGGATATATAAAGTATATCGATTGACACTTTACCGCAACACCTGCTGCACAAATGTGGCTGTACAATATGGCGAGTCCTACCTATCCGCCCCATAATGCACTGCGGCGTGACATCACATTCCCGAGCTCTATACTTCTCACCCCAATCTACAGACCCATCGACAAACAGGTCAGACCAGTTGTGAGAGAGGTGAGAACATGGCCACAGGGTGCTATATCTGCCCTTCAGCACTGTTTCAACAGCACAGACTGGGACATGTTCAGAGAAGCTGCCACTTACAAATGCATACTGGACCTGGAGGAGTACACAACCTCAGTCACCAGCTACATCAGCAAGTGTATTGAGGATATCATTATCACCAAGACTATCTTTACCCGTGCAAACCATAAACCCTTGTTCTCTGCAAAGTTATGCACCCTGGTAAAAATCAGGGACTCTGCCTTCAAGTCCAAAGACAGGGAAGCTTACATTACACCTAGAGCCAAACTGTCACAGGCGATCAAAGAGGCAAAGCGGGCACAAACAGAGAAGATCAATACACACTTCACAAGTTCAAAGGACACACAATGCATGTGGCAGGGCATTCAAACCATCACAAGCTACAAGCCGACATGCCTGACGTGCAGCAGTGAGCCCTCCTTTCCAGATGAACTGAATAACTTTTTTGCACGCTTTGAGGCAGAGATCAGGGAACCAGTGAGAAAGATGACACCTTCCTCTAATGACCAGGGGCTGCATTTCTCCACAGCAGATGTAAGGACTACACTCCGCAGAGTGAATCCACGAAAGGCTGCAGGTCCTGACAACATACCTGGTCGGGTGCTTAGGGAGTGTGCTGATCAGCTTGCAGACATCCTTGCAGATATCTTCAATACATCACTGAGCTCAGCTGTGGTACCATCATGCCTCAAAACTACCAAAATCCAGTGCCAAAGAAGCCTACTGTGACTTCCCTCAATGACTATCGGCCCGTGGTACTCACGTGCATCATCGCTAAGTGCTTTGAGAGACTGGTATTGAGGCACATGAAAACACAACTTCAGCAGGACCTGGACCCTCTACAACCGCCCAAACCGCTCCACAGATGATGCCATTTCATCCACTCTTCACCAGTCCCTCGCCCACCTTGATAAAAAGGACACTTACGTGAGAATGCTGTTTATTGGTTTCAGCTCAGCATTCAACACTGTCTTTCCCCAGAAACTGGTAGAGAAGGAATAAACACCCCCTCTGTAATTGGATACTGGGCTTCCTGACTGACAGGCCACACTCTGTCTTCGTAGGAAACAACACCTCCAGGGTCCTCAGACTGAGCACAGGCTCCCCGCAGGGCTATGTGCTTGGCCCACTACTGTTCACTTTGCTTACACATGACTTTGTTGCTTTGCACTATGGTTCAAATCACTAGGTTTGCAGACGACACGACAGTAGTGGGACTCCTCACCAATAATGACGAGTCTGCATACAGAGAGGAGGTAGAACACCTGGTGGACTGGTGTCAAAATAACAACCTCTTTCTCAATGTACAGAAAACTAAAGAGATAGTTGTCAACTTCAGGAAGAGCTCGGCAGCCCGCACCCCACTGTACATCAAGGGATCTGCTGTTGAGACAGTCAGCAACATGAAGTTCCTGGGTATGCACGTGACAGATGACCTAAGCACCACCACCGTCACAAAGAAAGCCCAACAACGTCTTTACTTCTTCCGAAAGATAAAGAAGGCCAGCCTCCCTTCTCCCATTCTCACCTCATTCTACCAGGGGACCATCAAGAGTGTTCTCTGTTGCTACATCACTGTCTGGTTTGGAAATTGCCCCGCCACTGAAAAGAAGTCCCAGCAGCTACTAGTGACGACAGCGGAGAGAATCAATGGGGTCCCTCTCCCAGCCATCTCCCACCTCTACGAAAAACACTTGATTCGCCCGGTGCATACAGCATAGTGAAAGACACTTTCCATCCCTCACATGCAGTTGCTCTCTCTCCTTACATCTGGACGACGGTTCCGCAGTATCAAGTAAATGCCAGACACTGCAAGAGCTTTTTTCCCCAAGCAGTCAGAGCCCTCAACTCACTGCAACAAAAGACTGTTAAACTCAACAACACAAAGACCTTTGCAGACACAAAATATTGGACAAATGCACCTTTATCATATCTACCTCATGCCAATTTGCATTCACTGAACTCGTCAACAATACCTTGTCCATAAACCAGATTTTTTAGTACAAACTGAACATTTCACTTTACTAAATCGCACACTTGCACTTTGTATTGTATTGTATTGTTACAGAAGCCCTGAATGGCAAAACACGCCAGCAAATACGAAAACACGCCAGCAAATATGGAAACACACCAGCAAATACGAAAACACACCAGCAAATACGAAAACACACCAGCAAATACAAAAACACGTCAGCAAATACGAAAACACACCAGCAAATATGAAAACACACCAGCAAATATGAAAACACACCAGCAAATACAAAAGCACAACAGCAAATACGAAAACACGCCAGCAAATATGAAAACACACCAGCAAATACGAAAACACACCAGCAAATACAAAAACGCACCAGCAAATACAAAAACGCGCCAGTAAATACGAAAACACAACAGCAAATACAAATACACACCTGCAAATACAAAAACACGCCAGCAAAAGCGAAAACACCACAACATTAGCGATACTGAAAACGGAAAGGGTATGTACCTACTGATCGTCACGTGCTTGTTACTGATTAGACAAGGA
>JAODKM010000001.1:2904717-2920347 GCA_026780845.1 Petrocephalus sullivani | reverse complement strand
CAGGACGATGTCTCCCAAGCAGTCACATGACCCACCAGGACGATGTCTCCCAAGCAGTCACATGACCCACCAGGACAGTGTCTCCCAAGCAGTCACATGGCCCACCAGGACAATGTCTCCCAAGCAGTCACATGACCCACCAGGACAATGTCTCTCAAGCAGTCACATGACCCACCAGGACGATGTCTCCCAAGCAGTCACATGACCCACCAGGACGATGTCTCCCAAGCAGTCACATGACCCACCAGGACAATGTCTCCCAAGCAGTCACATGATTTAGTCATTATGGTTTACTGGGCTCTCATGTGTCCAGAGCTTGCCATGCTGTACCTGGTTTTTGTTGCTGAAATATTACTTCACTAGCTCAATCTCGATCTACACCTGTCCAATCAGGAACCACAGGTATTGAGCCTCAGTGGGTCCAAGGTGGCTTTTGGTGAGGTTAGCTGTGAGGCCTGTCTGCCAGTTGGAGTCCAGCACTCAGCAAAGGCTAGCAAAGTGCTTCTGTTCCACTACCTATGTCATAGGTAGGCTCCCATATCCTTACAATGAGGCTCAAGCAAGATGTCCTTCAGCCTCTGTAATGTAGCAGGTGCGCCATGGATTCCAAAGAGGAGAACAAGATACTGCCAGTGAACACTAGAGGGAGCTGATGGCCATCTTCCCCTTGGCAGCTATACTAAGAACACCTACCAATGTTTTTTGAACAATAAACATAGACTATCAAAATGCATTACTTACGGATTTCTTTTTGCCCAAATTAAATCTATTTATTATATTATGGAACATGCACCATCTGTTTATTGTTCAAAATGGTATTTGAGCCATAAGAGGTAATTCAACATACTTTTCATGAAGTAATAATGGTTATGAAAGTGTGTAGCAGAATTAATTACAGTTATTGGTTTACAGTGACCTCATTTGGAGTTGTTGCCCTTTTATGTACTTAACTTGAGTATTTGAAGTTGCTACAACTTTTACTTTCACTTCAACTATTGCAAGTATTGCCTGCAGAATGCCCGTATTTCTGCACAATTCTGGGTAAAAAATGAATCATAATTTCTTCACTAGAGATAGTGTCACGTCCTGCCCATTCGATCCTCCTGTGTGCCACGCTCCCTCGTTAACCTCATGTGAATTCCTGCGTTCGCCAGCTGTTTCTCGTCTTGTATTAGTGATACTGTGTATTTTAGTCTGCGTTTAAGTTCGTTTCCCGAGTCCAGTCATTGATGTGACATAGCTTAGCGTGCTGTTCTCTGCTTGTTGCTGGCTTAAAAGGGCTTGACAGGCTCCAGTGCAATACAGAGGTATTGCTGATCCCTGAGACATACTGAGCAGTGATTCCATTCTTCGTCTAATTCTGAGTCATCCTGCCTGTCGTGCTCCTGTCCTGATCTCCTCACCCCGGATTCCCGCTGTGTTCTCCTTAGTCGCGTGCCCTTTCCCCGGGACTCACCTACTCGGCTTCTTCGACTCTCAGCTTTGTGACCCCGACTACGCCCCAGTTCGCAGATTCTGCTCCTGTTTGCTCTCCACAAAATAAACCTTTGTGGATGCAGTGCTATGTGCCGCCCCGAGTGTTCTGTCCCGTAACAAAAGCTTTTTTTCTGAATAAAAAGTCAACATGCTTTCCTTATTATGCTGCACGGTACTGATGTAATTGATGCTTTATTCAAACCTGTCTTGAGTGAATTTACTGTAAAAGGTTACTTTTTGTAAGAGCAATAAATTTGAATGTATAGCACTTTTTACTTTTAATGTACCAAGTACATTTAAAAACATGTATGTTTTTATTTTTACTTGAGTAATAGCTTTCTGGATGACTTTTACTTGAGTAACATTTTTGTTGTGCCATAAGTACCCTTACTTAAGCATGAAAATGGAAAATTGAATATTTTTTCCACCGAGCTGCATCACTAATGACCTCCATGATCGATTCCCTGGTAACCTCCACAGCTGGCATGTTAGAAGTTCTGCTGGCCATAGATAAAAGATCACCACCTGTCCAGCTGCTCACATCATTATTTCTGCCTTCTTGATAGTCAGCAGATAACCAGATGAAACTGTAGGTGCATCATCGATCAGATCCGAGCCGAGAGAATTTGGATTCAACATTTTGACAAATGCTGACGGTACTTACTGCTGATTGGTGCCAGTGAATAGAAACAAAGGAAAACAATAAGTAAGAGGAAATGCCTGTGATACCTGAACAAAGAATCTGCCTACTGATCCTACTCTATCAATAAAGGATAAATAAATGATGACTATGAGTATCACACTTGTCCCTGACTTACTAATCAATCAGTTGAGCCGCCTCTGGCCTGGTGGCAATTAGAGCCCAACCTTATTTAAGTGGTTCTCACTGCTCAGTCATCATCATAGCACCTAGAGCATAGAGCAGAGTTGAGTTTTATGGGCCAGATGGAGTAGGCCTGTTTTCTTTGGAGTTTTAGGCCATGGCTCTTGTTGACCACCATCATGCTTTGGGTTGAGGGGTTAGCCATTTTCCTGTTTGGGGAGTTAGCTGGCATCCTACAGCTGGTGTGCTCTGCCGCTGGGGTTTTCTACGTGTTTGTCCCTGTTTCTGAGTTCTTGTCCCCTTCTAGGTTCCCTGGTTCCTGGTTTGGGATCTTCAGCCCTCCACATTTAGATTCTGTCTTCTGGTTCACCTCATCCTCGTACAACTCCAGCTTCCTGGTTCCCCGCTTCCAGCAGTGTTTGGACTGTTGGTCTCAAGGGCCAGAAGATCTGGCATGATGGGTAGATGGCCCAGGCTGAGGTGTTTTTTCTCAGACTTTCAAGGCCAATAAAAACGTTTTACCAGTAAGCGCTGAGTCGTGACAGAGTATGTGTATTAAAATGCTGATGAAGATGCTGCCATGACTCTCACCAGAATAAGTGACTGGAAGATGGATAATATTGATGGTGATAATGATGATGACAGTAGTGATGACATTTAGAACTTTGTTCGTTCCAGCAGATAAGGAGCAGGTATGAATGACAGGCTGCAGGCTAGCAGCTGCCCGGAGAAGTCAGGGCTTGTCTGCGCACTGATGTCTTCCAGATGGCTTCTGTGGCAGCCTGTAGTAGCTGGACCGTGGAGAGAGAGGGAGAGAGGGAGGGAGGGAGTGAGTAGGAGAACGATAGAAGGAGAAAGAGCTAGCGCAGAGGGGGAAACTGAAGCCCTAAATATAATGTATCTGTAAGCATCCGATGTAAGGGTGCCAGTCCCCAGTAGTGCAGGTGCCCATCTTCTCTGTGGACTTGGAGAAGGGCAAGGTCCCAAACGCAGGAGAGGAGCAACATCAGATTCCTGGTCCCTGAAGCGCCATGACGAGCTGGAAGTTGGTGATCGTCGCTTTCGTCTACTGCAATGTCCACATGTGCGACACTCAGCGCCGGACCCGAGGTAAGAACCTCTGCACCTGCCCGCGGTCTCTCGCGGTAAATGGCTGCACCTGCACACGCTTCACGCTGGGGGTCATTGCAGCTTAGTGGTCTGGGGGTCATTGCAGCTTAGTGGTCTGGGGGTCATTGCAGCTTAGTGGCCAGACTTCTCGTGAGCCCACTGTTCAGAATTAGCTTGATGTAACATATTTGCGAAATACACAATATGGGCACATCAACAGTTAATTAGGAATGAACAGTGCAATGAAGGTTATCCTAACACTAGCAGGGTCTAGATCAATGTCCTTCACTGAATTTTAGACGAGGACCACACTTACCAGTGTGGAGGGGGGTAGGGGGGCGCCAGTTACTTTTGGTCCTGCCTCACCTTCATCCTTGCCTCTTTTTTGGGTGACAAACCGATCCATTGTAAAGTTAGCTAGCAAACTTTAGCAAACCATGCGAACGATTTCCTTCCTACTTTTGTGCTACCGCCCTCACTGATTGTTTGTTAACTATGTAGCTGCACATTATGGGGAAGATTGTATTGCATCTAGATAAAAAAAAAGTTAAAAAATGAAACATTATAATAAAAAATAATAAATCTGATGGTCAGGATATTTTTTTACTCAATGACCTCCGGGGGCTGCCAGTGGTTATGTTACATATTAATGACCTTTACTTCCTACACCGCCAATGTTAAGGTATCAGTAGCAGAATTTGTGCTCAGATAAAGCATTTTCCGATTTGGGTGGATGGGTGGATGGATAGATGGATAGATGGATAATCCATGAGCTGTATAAAATCATATTGTAGGTAATTAAGACCATTTGTTCAAAATCCATATTATATTTGATAGCATAATACACAATGAGGGCAAAAATTAATTTGGAATTTATGATTAATCCAGCTTAACTAAATGTTATAATTTGATCAACAATCACAATGTAGCTTTTTACATAAAAATAATAGTTGCATAATTTGTGTGGGGGGGGGGGCAGTGGGAGAGGAGGAGGGCCTCCAGCTTTTAAGTTTGCGGTCAGCTTCACCGCCAGTACCCCATGCTCACTGCCACCATTCTCAGGAATTTCCTCTAATAGCTGGAATCATGTTTCTGTTTAGTTCCCAGATCACCACTCACTCCATAAATTTTGACTGCCAGCTTTGAACCTTTGACTCAAACAGGTCTCAGACAGGATACCCATTTTGCTGTTGATTTCACCCATTATTCTGTCCACCTGTAACCAACCCACCTGAACAATATCAGATCTCAGACCTGCACGGTTTAACAGAACTGAAAAAAATGGGTTTTATTTTGAGTGATACATTTGAGTGAAAATCTGTTTACTTCAGCTATCACCTAAATGTAAATATTTAAAACGAATCTGTTTTCCAGCCTCTTTGCCATTGCTTGTCTACATTTCAGGATCTCTAAACTTCTATTGCCCTGATCTTCTGCCTGCCCCCGCCCCCGCCCCGATCCAGCTATTTGAATCTGTATGGCCATGGTCATCTAGTTGTTTGATTTCTTGGATCTTTGACTCCTACTGAAGATCCCAAACTGTCTGGCTGTCCTCCTCTCACTCTTTCCTGCTGTTTTTCTCCGGAACTTCTGGAACATTCTCCGGAACATTCTTCTCAGATTAGCATTAAAGTTGACATTAACTTTTTCCCCCCACAAAGTAGCAGGGGTGTATACAACACAATTAACCTGCGATGGATCTCCCTACACAGCATAAACACCCAAATCTGAAGCCCCCATGTTTTATCTGTTTGAAGTACATCACACTTTGGATTTAAAAACTGGTTTCAATATAATATAAAAGAGGACAGAGTAAAAAAGAAACAGTTTAAAACAAGGAATCATAAACAATCTCAGTAATCCACAGAATTGTTGATAAAATGTTTTGTTTTCTTTTTAGAGAACAACTACATCATCCTGGCTGTAAACACACGACTAGCAAGGCATATAATTTATATCAAAATATGTCAGCATTCATTCTTAAGGTGGTGGTGTCTGACTTCTGCAATAAAGTTGTTTTTGACTCAAACAATAGTTATTGCTAAAAAAATAATTGCAGGTGTCTGGTTGTGGACCATATGCTTGTTATTCAATCTGTGGCTGTGTCATAAGAGGAAACTGCCATGCCATTCAGAACTGAGACTCCTCGTAGTATCTATTGTTTCATCAGACCCAGCTGGTTGTTTATTTCTAAGTAAGCCAGACATTCCAGGCTGTGCTGAAGTTCAGGCATTCTAGATTCCACCGCAGACTGCCTCAGAGTGAACGCCGTTCCTCTGTACGGTGATCTCCGCTCCTTATGGCTTGTGGCTATGGGGCTGTGGTAGGCAGGAGCACCACGTTTGGGCAAAACGTTGTTTTTCCAGAGAGCTAGCAAGCTCCAGCAGCTACACCTGGATCCAGCTTGTAAGAAGACTAACATATAGCCCCAGAGTGAAAAGCCACAGATAGCATAGCTGTGGCGTATGGTTCTGGTTTACGCTCATTAAAAAAATGTGGTGTTCCGCAATGTTCCAGCTGAGTCGGCTTCCTTCGAATTGATGGCACCCTTGTCTGCTCTCCATGTGCCGGGTTTGAAGTCCTGTGGCCCCTAGACCCACCAATTCCTTTGAAGCCTGATGTTATGCCCCACTGATCCAAGACCTTCTCTTGGTCATTGTTAGGGGCTTTCAAAGGGAACTCTGAGCTACCACTCAGCCCTGCCATCTGGCACAGATAGTTCTGGCAACAGTAGTGATGAAGCCCAGGCTGATGATTGTTAAATCAGGTTCATCCATCACACCTGTAAAGACGTATCCTGAGTGTCTGTCATTTATCTGTATGGTATTATTCTCAATGCTCAACACATCACTGAAGTTACACCCATGGTCTTTCATGTCTCTCTCTCTCTCTCTTAGCTCTGTACCCCTCTGCGTTCAGAGTGAAGAGAGGTACTGCATCCATGGTCAACCCCATCTTCCAGAATTCCATAGATGACATCAACCTACTCTTTGAAGTAAGAGAACCCAAATATGACACTCATGAAGTGTTTGAAAAATGCTCTTTAGGTCGCATAACGTCGCTGTACGATTACATGCACTTAGAATGCACCAACGTTTGTTAATTGTTGTTGGCACCTTTGTGCACAAAAAGGTTGTGCAAGACTCTTTTTGATCTGGTTATGAAGAAAATAATGATAATAAAAAAATGGTAGTCAAAACAGCTGCTGTGATATGCAGGTTGCAAAGTTACTGTGGGGACAGGCTATGAGCCTAAAGATACGAAAAGAAACCTGAACTTTGAGAAACAATTAAAATGGGGGTAATAAACAGTATAAAACCAAAGATGTATTCACAAATTGTCATAAGTATTCTAATATAAGTGCCATTTATAATTTGATATAAAACAGTGCTTGATATACAGGATTCCAGAATGAGATGCAGGTAGGGCACTGGTTTAAGAACAAACCCATTTTACTCTTAAGAAAGTTATCGGTCTTATTACACACTTACTGTATGTGACCTTTCTGTGCAAATGCTTGTGTGATGCCAGCTGATAAAAGATCTTCTGGGAAGTCGTTCATCTTTATAGGTGGTGTATGTCATCCCACCCTCACTTCAGATCCTGATAGCAGGAGTGAAGATGGAAGATGAACACAGCCCGTGGACTGTGCTGGATGAAGAACTGGCATCTCTGCGCTGCTCCTGGAAGCTAGAGGCCATCTGTGAGGATGTCGTGCCCCGGAAGCTGACAGACATCCGACGGCTGACCTCCGCCCTGCTCCAATACCCTACTGTCCTGCGCAGGGAGGACTTTGAGCGCACGGTGTTGACAATGGTGTACACTGCCCACAGGATGGCTAACACCGATGGCCACCAGAGGGCGGCCTGGACAGAGTCCTTCATAAACCTGTATAAGGCCATCAAGCAGGACCTGACAACTCCATGAGGCTGGACTGGGTCCAGACATCCAAATCTATATCGATCTCATGTTATGTATAACTGAGTATATTTTCTGACAGTAAAGTGGTGAGAGCTGCTAAAGGATGATAGTGACATAAGATTGTGAAATTGTTCAGATCTTAAGTGACTGAGACAGTTATATGTATCATGTACTGTATATTTTGAATCATACTAATTGTTTAACAACTGATTTACTCTATTTTACATACTCTTTCCTTATTTTTCATTTATAGGTAAATGTGATAGATTAAGTCTTCTCGTGTCTTTCAAGAATTTCAGTTGTGTTAATTTTGTACAGGCTAATTGTATATACAGTAGTCTAAGCCTCTGTTAGACATGCAAATGTGTCATGCAAGGCTGTTGGACTCACTACTGCAACTTGCAGAGGAGACTCACAGACTGTTACACTTTCCGTCAAACTTGGATGTAAAAGAGGCAAACACTAGTCAAACATGGTAGGAATTCAATTCAAATAACTTACATAGATATGATCATGTGAAAAGTGCATATAACCATATCTGAAACAGATTAGCCATTGTATAAACTCATGATGGACTGACATCCTGTCCAGGGTGTGTCCTCGCCTACTTAGGGTAAGCTTTACAAGGGCAATAACTTGTTCAGAATAATTTTAATGATCACTGGGTATTTGAAGTGAAAACCTAGCTTGACCTAGAAATACATAATTTGAGCAAATACATAATTAATCAATAGCAGCTGTGATTCAGATGAACAGATACATAAATAAGCACATAGTCACTATTAAACAGGAAATAGAATATTCTGTTGCTTTGTGTTTAACAAACAGGTCCATTGGTGGGTGTCCTGTTACCAGGAAGTGAGGATGAATCCAAAATGGGCTTCATTGTTTTACTGTCCTTGCAGAGGTGCACAGGGACACAAGACAGCATCCCTCAAGGTCCACAGTGCAACATACGGACTAAAAGGACTTGCATGGGGACGAAGTCACAGAGGCACTGGCACCAGCTGAAAGACAATTGGACACCAGGGTGCCCCCTCTCTCTCAGTCACAGATTCAAAATGTACCATTGGCAAATGAAAAGGATAGTCCTTCCTTGAATCACCTTGGACATATAGGCATGTGGACTTCTGTTTAAGGCACCTCAAGAGGACTATGTGAAAGCCTGTTTATCCTCTTGGCATTTATAAGGCCACTCCCACTATGACATGTGATGCATCAGGCTTCTCCGTATCCTCCCTGCTGTCCACGGTGCCGACGTCCGACTGAGCCCCGGGACCAGTGGGGGGGCAGAAGGGCATGTGCTGCACCCAGGAGGAGGCCATGGAGCCGAAGCTGAAAGGAAGACTGTACACCTCTCCCACGTCCAGGGTGTCACCCGAGTCCTCCTCGTGGGTGCTCTTCCATGCCACGATGCCTCGTTCCGCTACGGATCCTATAGGCACCCAAAGAAATGTAGTAGATTACCCTTACTGCACATAAAGTTAGTTATAAATTAGGACTGGGAGATTTATCATGTTAATGCATTGTGTTAATTTTAAAGTCATAATGTGTTATAATTTTGTTGATCGCGTTAGGGCAAGTGGCATTTTGGTATCCAAATGAGATAATAATATGAACATAGATTCCTTCCCGGATGCAAACAGCATGAGAGCATGAGAACATGAGAGAACAGAATCCCAGAATTCAGTGATAAAATCAAAACATTCAGTTGGCACATCTCACTAATATTCAGCTAGAGGAAATGAATATGTTACGGTAATGAGCTTGTGACAATGGCCCATGTTTTCCCCTACATCTGTCTACATTAATATGAGGATTAAACATATAAATATATATGATTGTACGTTTAAATATTAGGTGAGATTAATTGCAATTAATCACAGAAAGCTGTGCAAATAATTAGTAAAATTTCCCAGTCCTGTACCTGGACCACAGAGGAGGGGGAAGACATCCTATAACCCTAACATAGGCCTTTAGATTTATCTTTATAGATCAATTTACCTGCAGAAATTCTTCCAAAATAAGACCTGGCTTACCTGGAATGGTGTTGTCAAGGACAAACCCAAAGAATCCTCCTACAAACATTCCAGTCGTCAAGAGCACATTAACCACCTGGTCAACCTCAACAATTCCTATGGATAGAAATAAGATTTACTATATTCCTGTTAAGTGATCTTTACAAGATACAGAAATCTTGCAGCAACATATGACACATGTTGGTGGCACAGTACGGTCTGCATGGTCTCCTGCAGCACATCTGAAGCCATTTCAATCTCTTACGTCTTCATTTTCTCAAGTTTTCCCCATCTCATTAATTTGTAATTCTGACAGTGACTGACTCACTAACTCCAAACTGCTTGCCTCAGCTTGTCTTGTCATGCTCATACCTGTTACTATAGCTGCAGAGTTCTTCAGTGCCCAGTTGGGAATGGCCAACCCACTTAACATGGAAAATCCAAAAATGAAGATGTTCCTGGAGGAGTTCATATCTGTGTACTGGACAGATGGCATAAGGTGAAAAGGGGCAAATCATCCTTCATTAAATGCCATCCCCACATGCTGTTGATCAGTGTTTTCCAATCCGGTCCTCCTGGACCCCCAGACCACAATTTTGCAAGGAGTTAGGAGGGAGCAAACACTGGACTGTCTTGGAGTCCCCGAGGACTGGATTGGGAAACATTGATATAGGTAATATTCATACAGCTCTAGTTCAAATATCATTTGAGGCCATTTTTCATCTTGCTGATTACTTGTAAATACCTGCAGGTTGGACACCCCAGCAGCTGATATAACCCCAAACATGACTAAGAGCATGCCGCCAACCACGGGAGTTGGTATGGTGGTGAAGATAGCGCCTATCTTGCCAAACAGCCCCACCAAGATCATCAAGATCCCACTGGCCAAGATCACTGTGCGACTTCCTACCTGTGGGTCAGATACAGTATTCACTCACATTGCCTTTCATTTATGATCCCTAAATCCTAATTTGTTGACTTGGTAATCTAATAATACTTCAGTAAATGTCCCTCTGACTCCCCTCAACCAACTGCATCCTTTATAAAGGAAGCCTTTATGACCTGCAGAACCTTAAATCATGACTTGTACTACTTGGAAATTCTATGGATAGTTATCGGTCTTCTCCACCCTCTCACCTTGGTGATGCCCAGCACACCTACGTTCTCGCTGTAGGAAGTGGTCCCGTTGCCCGTGCCCCAGGCCCCGGCTAGCAGACAGCCCAACCCCTCCACACCCACCCCACGGTTGATGGCATGCCTCGGTGGAGGAGGGGCCCCCGACAGCTTGGCACAGGCATGGTAATCACCTACGGACTCTACCATGGAGGATACTACTCCAGCCAAGATCCCACACACCCCTGCCAAACTCACAGTTGGTACACCCCATTGACCTGTGATTGAAATAAGAATTTTAGTTGTTTCTAGACATGAGTACCAATAAATAAATGAATAGTAAAACCATTACCAGTACCTTTCATTTAAAAATATGTAAAGCTATATATCACCTTTTGCTTATATACTCATTTAGATTATATAATGGTTATTAAAGTTCTAGAACTGCTTGGGAATTCAGCTTTCGTGCCTGGGTATGGGAACCTGAACCACGGGGTCTGGTTTACAACATCCCCCTTAACATCAGTACGAGCCAGGAAGCCATAATTGTTTGGGTCTGGAGGCAGGACATCATAGAGGGTCAGGAGGTAGCAGAAAAGCCAGGAGATGGTGACACCAAGGAGCACCTGCAGCACACAGAACAGACCAATATAAGTGCTATTTATAATATAAGCAGACCAATGCTGTCCCATTTTGGTGTATTTAACAATCCAGCCAATTACCAAAAGTAGGACACAGGTGACGATAAGCACTGTCACCTTGCTTAATCAAGTAGGATAACACTTTAATTGAGGGGGCACAAAATATATAGTATTATGCTATTATGTATGTGTTGATTAACCACACAATAGTCTTAGTTACATACTGATCTCATGTTCCTTCGTCATTACTTAATCACGTCATTACTTTTTTCTGAAGCAATTACCGGTACTACATTTTTTACCATATTAATTAATTCTCTAAACCTTTGTGAACTGCTGAATGCACTTCAGAAGGAATTGCTGAAGGAACTACTGAATAAACTACTAAGGAACTACTGAAGGAACTACTAAGGAACTACTAAGGAACTACTAAGGAACTACTGAAGAAACTACTAAGGAACTACTGAAGAAACTACTAAGGAACTACTGAAGGAACAAGTAATGAATAACACATGTAACATACTGAGCTCATGTTTGATCACCATTAATGAATTGTGGTGCATATTTTATCTCAAGTAGGAACTATATTTGTTCATGATTTGAAGTACAAATCCCCCTCAATTAAAGTGTTTTCACGCTTGCTTAACTTGGTGAGGACTGCACCATGTTTCAAAACATTTCTACACACTTCTAACTCTTACACATCCCACCATACATTTTTAAAGCTGTTCTCCAACTTCATATCTATTCAGTCTTGCTTATTGATTTTCAAGTGCCTACACATTCTGCTAGCTGATGTGCAGGTCTACCCCTTTGACTTACGGGAAGAACCTGAAACAGACGCATCCGTGAGGTGTGGAACTTCTTGGCTTTGCTGTAGGTGGGAAATGGAATGCTGATGTGCCGAAGGTACTGGGAGAAGATGATGATCAAGGATGCTGTCCTGCACGATTAGAAACAAAGGCACAGTGAAATACCTTCTGATTGCTTAATATTACAGTTAGGAGCAGTTATTACAGAAATTGAGTGAGGGAGGAGGAGGTGGAGAACAGGAGGTCACAGGATGGTGGACCATGGTGGCCACAGAAGATGCACGCACATGGCGGCGATGCCCCAGTGCTGTCCCGCATTGGAGCCAGCTGAGTCAAACAGGGACAGCCCAATCAAGGAGATAGTGGGAGCGACGGTAAGCGGTCCGATGAACCTCATGAGGAAGCCGATGAGGCCAGAGAAGCCCACCAGAATCTGGAAGCAGGAAGCCACCAAGATGGAGCCCTGCAGCTGAGCATAGAGAGACAGGCAGATGGGGAGGATGGGGCTGGAGTTACATGGTGGTGAACTTGGAGTTACATTGTGAAGGCTTGGAGTTACACAGTGATGGGTCTGGAGTTACATATTGGTGGACCTGGAGTTACACAGTGATGGGTTTGGAGTTACACAGTGATAGATCTGGAGTTACATGGTGATGGGCCTGGAGTTACACGTTGATGGGGCTAGTGTTACATGGTGATGGGGCTAGTGTTAAACAGGAATCAGGCAGAGTGAGCCACTTTCCTCAGGCCACCAAGAAAGCATTAGTCTCAGCTCAGACCCGAGCAGGAGGCAGTCACCATACTAGGCATTTTCTGGAATCATGTGACCAGGGTAATGTCTGTGATTGAGACAAAATTGAAAAGGTGGATCATCGTAAAATGCTGGGAGGGCAGGGATGTTCTCAGGGAGGGGTAAGGTGGTAGGACAAACCCCTGTAATTAGGTGCAATTACACAGAAATGAGACAAAGTAGGTTCACTCTGTTTACGAGTGAGAGAGCCAGAGAGTAATGATCTTAATCTTGGGGGTTGGTGGGTTGTTTATTTTTTTAGTAAGAGAATGTAACGGTTGCACTATACATCTGCTCAGTTCTCCAAGCTATTATGTCCTGTGGCCTCCAATGAAACAGTTTGGTTCCATCCTCCAGTTCCTGCATCCCATGGCCATGATGACCAGAAGTGGAGGTTATTTATGACTGTTTTCTTCTTTCTGTGCTGTAAAGCTGTGTTTTGGGTTGTCGTGCTCAGCCCCGCCCTTCGTGTCTGTTCCCCTGTTTTGCCCTCAGGTGGGGCTTGATTCGCCGCACCTGTCCCTCGTTGTGCTTTGCCTCATGTTTTACTCCGCTTGTTACCCCTGTACACCTGTCTTGTGTTTAATCCTTGATGCCCTGCCCTATTTAGTCGGTCTGCATCCTGTTCCCCCTGTCGGTTGTTGTCGATGCTCGTAAACGCTCGCTGTTGTGTTGGCTCCTGTGTTTACCCCGATTCCCCCTCTTCTGGAGAATAAACGCCCCTTGGAAGGGCTAAACCCCGACAGCTGCAGTTATGGGTCATTCTTCCTGCCGCCGGCGTGACATGGGTTTAAGCTGAACCTATTATCTTCAGGAACTGCTGTAATCTGTGGTAGCCACCAAGAGGACTGTATCTCACACATACACTCAGAGCGAGAGAGCAGCAAATGAATGAGATCATGGCAAATGTGTATGACAAGTTCATGCAGATATTTTGTGGACTCAACAGCTATGAAACCACAGAGCTAAAAATAAGGCAGGCTTTACAGTTGGTGTGTGTGTGTGTGTGTGTGTGTGTGTTCTGGGAAAAGCACTGAATCATTTGAGAGACGCATTCTGCAATGCATTCTGCAATACTGAAGTCACTTTCTCAAAACTCTTCACACATTTGCCATAGCATCAGTGTATGTGGCTAAACTGTGAATCATTTCTCAATGCTTTCATGCAAAATGCACCCAATAACCGAACGCTTCAAAATTCATGGATTCCTTTCTCATTAAAAATCCACCACCATCAAACCTCTACATTTTTAGAGTTCATTTTGCACACTCACACACCATTCACTCACATATTATATTTTATGTAATGATGTCTGTTGTTACTGTTTTGTAGGCCATTCCTTTGTGTGTGATGTAGTGTTCTTCCATACAGATATTAGGTGCTACTGTTTTGATGGTACGACTGTCTTGTTTGGCCAAGGTGTGTGCCGGTATCGGACACGTGTGTGTAGTTTTGAGAACGTGACTTCAGTATTGCAGACTGTATCTTAGCAATTGAAACACACTGTAAAATAACACTGTAAACACTGTAAAATAAAATGTGCACGCTACCAAGAAAAACTGCGTTCTATTTAAGAAAGCAGTTCTTTTTAATGGAAATATTGCTCAAGCAACTGAGAAGAACTTGCTCCTGGTAAATGAGTTCTGAGTGGTAGAACCTCAGAGGAGAGTCTTCACCACTCTACGTTTATGTGAGACACAATTCTTTCATACTTAGGTTAAATCAGCAAAGAGATGAATTTCATTTTACTGGAGCAGTTATCGGCTGGACCATTGATGTGTTTCTGCTTCTGATGATTCGTTCAAAGTGCCTGGATGTCTCCTGAGCTCACCTCCCTCAGACGGCTCTGCCACACCTCCACGAAGACCGGCGAGGAGCTGTTGACCAAGGAGGCATTCTGAGTCCAGGCTGGGCAGGTCCACTTTGGGGTGGACAGCAGTGCCAGGGATGGAGCCAGAAATGCGAAGGTACCACCCTGGAGGATAGGGAGTCTGCGGGGGGGGAAATCACACGAGGATAAAGACTCAACTACCAATCATGTGCTCAGTTACATGTTCTCCATGACGACCTGGGGGGACATATTAAGGCAGGGCTGGGCAGAAAGGGCCATTGTGTGTGTGGGTTTTCGTTGAAGCTCCCTAATTAGGTTACTAATTAGAGGACTGATTGACCAAAGAGTCCTCACACCTGGGTTGGAACAGCTGATCTAAAGGTTATCCCAAAAACCTACATACACACCGGCCCATTGTGGATAAGATTGGGCACCCCTGTATTAATGTGTCCGTCTTTCAGTTCTACAAGAAAATCTTTTTGTTAGTACTATACATGCTGTGTTGTGAATGTCCGTACAAAAACAGATATACTACCGTAAGGAGATTATTTTCCTCTAGAGTTGGTGGAGTGATTTAGTGAGACTGAAATTATACTGTAACTTTCAGGGACAATAATACATTTGACCTGTTTTCTTCTCAGAAAGTCCTGACTTGAATGAGAATGTGCTTGGAGTTCTGCAAAAAGGGTGCCTTAGATCAACAAGTTATTACATAACTAGCTGAACAGTGTTTAAAGTTTCGCCAAAAGAGTGACTGTTTCGATAAATGAGTTTTGGCAATTAACAAGAATGGGGTTAAGTGTTTTAGCAATTCAGAAAAACTGTGATGTAAAATAAGCTTTGGGCAATCCCTAACTGAAAGGGGGAAGCCCAGATCCTGCGTCACTTATTGGCAAATCATGGAGTCTCCATTGAGTCACAGTCACTAAATGAGTGGTCTGATAAGGGATGAAAGGACACAGCAATAAAGCTGTGCCCTGCCCGCACCCAGCCCGATATAAAGCTGTGCCCTGCCCATACCCAACCCGATATAAAGCTGTGCCCTGCCCGCACCCAACCCGATATAAAGCTGTGCCCTGCCCGCACCCAACCCGA
>JAODKM010000001.1:2883040-2894003 GCA_026780845.1 Petrocephalus sullivani | reverse complement strand
CAGCCTCCCGCCAACACCAGATACCCAATGAGATGGCGCTACAGCCTCCCGCCAACACCAGATACCCAATGAGAGAGCGCCACAGCTTCCCGCTAACACCAGATACCCAATGAGAGAACGCCACAGCTTCCCGCTTACACCAGTTACCCAATGAGAGAGCGCTACAGCCTCCCGCCAACACCAGATACCCAATGAGAGAGCGCTACAGCCTCCCACCAACACCAGATACCCAAGCATAGAGGATGCAGCAGACACTGTATCCAGATCCAATACTCCCTCAGAAAAGTGAGCTGACACCCATGGTCCTCACATTTCTACCCTAGATCCCTCTGCCAGGTTCTCTTCTTGAAATAAGTCTAATTGCAGGCTGTTAACTGGGTACGCAGGGTGGGGAGGGATCTTTGTGTCAGCTCCATCCCGCTATGCCCTTCCCTGGTTCGACCAAATTTCCCAAAGCACCAGCCTCACGTGGCTGCCCCAAGCACCCCAGTGCCACCCCCACTCAGGCAAAGAACCCCACACCACAGCCCAAGCTGCAGCTACAGCTGAGGAGCAGATATCTCTGAGCCAGACATTCTCACTTAAATCACGCTGATTTATTAAAGAGGATAAATATTTGTTTATTAAAGAGCATAAATACTATTCGGTGTTCCCCTTGAATGACCTCTGATTTATTCGGAGATAGAATGACATTCCATTGCCCCAAAGAGGGGGTTATGAATATATCCACCACCATCCGCTGCACAGGAAGCAGATGGTCTGCACTGACAGGCCTAAGTATGTAGGTCACAACTTCTATCATTGCAAAGAACCAAAGTCCAAAAACACGTAGTGTCATAAAAGCATAAAAGTTAAAGAGGCCTAGAAAACTATTAGTGACTAGTGCAAGGAAAAGAGGGTAGGAGTATGAACTCAAATCAAGCTCATAACAGCATTGGAGTAGGAGGAACACAGACAAAGAGGGTGGGAGTATGAACTCAAATCAAGCTCATAACAGCATTTGAGTAGGAGGAACACAGACAAAGAGGGTAGGAGTATGAACTCAAATCAAGCTCATAACAGCATTGGAGTAGGAGGAACACACACAAAGAGGGTGGGAGTATGAACTCATATCAAGCTCATAGCAGCACTGGAGTAGGAGGAACACAGACAAAGAGGGTAGGAGTATGAACTTAAATCAAGCTCATAACAGCACTGGAGTAGGAGGAACACACAAAGAGGGTAGGAGTATGAACTCAAATCAAGCTCATAACAGCACTGGAGTAGGAGGAACACAGACAAAGACGGTAGGAGTATGAACTCAAATCAAGCTCATAACAGCACTGGAGTAGGAGGAACACAGACAAAAAGGGTGGGAGTATGAACTCATATCAAGCTCATAACAGCACTGGAGTAGGAGGAACACAGACAAAGAGGGCAGGAGTATGAACTCAAATCAAGCTCATAACAGCATTGGAGTAGGAGGAACACAGACAAAGAGGGTGGAAGTATGAACTCATATCAAGCTCATAACAGCACTGGAGTAGGAGGAACGTAGACAAAGAGGGTAGGAGTATGAACTCATATCAAGCTCATAACAGCATTGGAGTATGAGGAACACACAAAGAGGGTGGGAGTATGAACTCATATCAAGCTCATAACAGCATTGGAGGAGGAGGAACGTAGACAAAGAGGGCAGGTGTATGAACTCATATCAAGCTCATAACAGCACTGGAGTAGGAGGAACACACAAAGAAGTTAGGAGTATGAACTCATATCAAGCTCATAGCAGCACTGGAGTAGGAGGAACACAGACAAAAAGGAGAGCACTCCATTTATACAAGCTATTTAAAATCCAGTTATTTATGTAAATCTTTTAGCATGCATTTTGTAAAAAAATAGCGTTTCACTCCCCAAAATGGCCGAAATAACCCTCTGGATGTCACTAAAAGCCTTGCCTCTTTGGAATCGTGCATCTCCCAACACAGTATTCCCGAACCTACCAATCCATTCTGCTCAGACTAATAAACCATTAAATCATGCGCTTAAGCTTTCTATTAACCTAAATATGGCAAGGTGTGCTCACTACCAATGAGCTATTTGCCATTACTGATACACGTGTGTCTGAAGTGGATAAACTCTCCCTCTTGCGTTTAGAGAACAGACTCGAGTCACTGTCACTGACATTCCTGTGCTGCCTGGCACTGATACCTGATTACATGTCTCTACAGAGTGTAGAGCATGGTCCGTAAAGCAGATAGGGCCACTTTCAGGAGCTCATTCACTTTACCGGCTCTTCACTTTGAGAGAGATACAAAATGACTAATGAATGACATCTCGAGATTAAGAACACTGTGCTTTCTCAAGCAGTGTCACAATGTTTATTTAATTCACTGGAATATAGAAACAGTATTTTTTTATGGATTACTCTGCCCTCCGGGGCAAAAAACAAATCCTATTCCCTGCACGCTGATTTACCTGTTGGTTTTACCTGTGAAGCGCTGCATTAGGACGGTGGCTCTGGGCTCGTCTCTGTGCCGGCTTTCAGTCCAGTTCCTTGTATTACAGCAGCAGTTGTCTTATGTAACAATAAAGTGGAGTAAGACTTTTTAAACTTTAAAACTCTTCAGCTATTCTCCTACCTCCCTTGCTGTGTAGTTACTAAGCATCACGGTTATTCAGAAATTTCACAAATCATGGATATTTATAATATCCATTATTATTATTATTTATAATAATTCTTGTAAAAGAGTCATTGTAGATAAAAAGTGTCTGAATGCTGATATAATGTCACTAAGCACATAAACAGTTACAGTTTGACACAATGTCTATAAACCTGGCCTGCATGCATAAGGAGTGCTATTTATAGTAGGGAATTATGGGAAAACCAGGGGCATTTTCTGTTTTACTGTGACTGTTTTTCTCCAACAGGGGGTAGTAAATATAAAAAAATATTTCTATGCATGAAACATGGATTTCGAAACATTGATTTATAATCCTAGAAATTTACAAGTATGAAGACTACATTCATTGAATTGATATATTGCCAAGTATTCAGGTCAAGGCAACCTATATTAATTAAATGTAAAGTTACAATTTTGCTAATTTTACAAATTCTGTTAGTTAATGGGTGATTATCTCCAGGGTTCAGAGACTGCATAAATCTTGCGGCACATTGGAGCTGCTTGTGGGACTGTGGTTAGAGTGAGGGTGCTGAGGAACCGGCCCACCCACTAATCCATGCAGCCACTCAATCAGCGATTTCAGATGAGACACGGGCAGAAGTTAGCATGTCATTTCCATGGTTACACACTTAATTCGTGTTATTAATTTGTGCCTTACAACTTTATAAAAGTGGCTCTAGCTAATTAGCCTTTTCAGATTTAGATCTTTTTGGACCTTACTACTTACTATCGGCTTACTACTGGCCCAGCTACTGGTCTGATCACTGGCATGAGTAGTAATAATGAGTAGAAACAATGCTGATCTTCAGGGATTCCCTCTTAACGCACATAATGATTCTAAGGAAAAATAACAATTGGAATTGCACTTTTCAGTGACCCTGCGTGTTAAAATCAGCATTCCACAGAGCCGAAAAATGTGACCCGCTTCTGGCTGGGGAGATGCCAGTAGTGCAAATTTTTATGCTCAGTCCGGCGCTGAGCGATTTATAAACATCACAATACTAGTACCCCGGCAGTAGTTTTTGCAATATATGTTTTTAATGGATAGGCGTTTCCAGAGTGATGCATGAACGCTCCGAGCAGTAAGAACTGCAGCTTGGGTCCCGGTGCCGGCTCGGGAGCCCGGCGGAGACGCTGACGTCACCCGGCCAGCAGAGGGATGGATGGATGGACGCGGCGCTCGCAGGGCTTCGGGGCGACGGCAGCCTCGGCGTCTGCTTCTGCATGAATAAGCAAAAAAACACAAGACAGGCGATGTCTGGAAAGCGTGCCAAGAGGGGGCTTTGATGCCTCATTGTTGTAACAGTAACATATTGCGGGCTGACTGGACTCCTTTCCCCATCTGCTGGCCGCTTGATGCGCATTCCATCCCGGCTTCCCCTTCATCTGATCCCGCCGGGCAGAGATTCTTCTTGCCGTTATCTCTGCCTCCGCCTCTCCGTGTGTCCGACGCCAGGACGGCTGTGACGGGGGAGGGAGAGCGTGAGAAGGACGATGGCCGCCTACGGGGGATGCGGGGAGACCGGGGATCGGTACCGGGCTGAGGTGGAGCGGCTCACTCGGGAACTGGCCGAGGCGAACCGCGAGAAGATCCGGGCTGCGGAATGCGGGCTGGTGGTGCTGGAGGAGAACCAGAGCCTGAAGCAGCAGTACTCTGACCTGGAGGCGGACCAGGAGGCGCTGAAGCGGGAGCTGGAGAGGCTGCAGGAGGTACGGGCATCCAGCGCTCGGGTTGCGGACGCGCTCGCCGCGTTTGGTCTTGATCGATAACGGAGAGTAATTTATTTTTAACGAGAGGTGCGTCGCAGACCCGGCCCCTTTATATTACCGTAACTGGGGAACTGTGCGCGTCCAACGCATGTCTGAGATTCTGGTGAAGTGTGTATATATATATATATATATTGCATATTATTATTATTATTATTATTATTATTATTATTAGCAGCAGCAGCAGCATCTGAGGGCTGCTTGTGCATTGGGGAGGTGCAAAGGTGCACTAGTCACCAGTAAGTGCCATCCGCCTATGCGTCACTTACTACAGCGCTGGAGTTTGTGCGCATCGCTGGTGGTGCAAAGCCAGCCGAGGTGGCACTCTCACTGTCAGGCGCGCCTTTCTGCACTGTGTGCAGGCAAAGCTACTTCCTCGCCTTCAGTGGTGGAATTACAATACACCAGCAGAAAGTGCATAGTTCTCTGGTTGCTGAAATGTTAAGTAGGGTCCAGAGTTTCCTTCTGGGTAAGCAGACACAAGGATAAAGCTGATGTTTTCCCCCACAAACGCGGATTAATGAAAAAAAACTTGTTTTACTGAGAAGTGACTGTAGTGCCTCATCGTACGTGTAAACCTTAGTGTAAGAGTGCAGTGGCACAGTTGTGGTGTAAGACTGGTACGTCTTCCCATCACAATTTAAAGCTATATACACGTGGGTCAAGTGAGGACAAGACGATTTTATCAAAGGCCTGGCATTTCCAGTGTCTATGTTGCATCCTGTGATGAGAACCCATAACTTAAACTAATCCACACTCCACACCTCTTTTTCCTGGGGACGTGGACATCCTCACATCAATAAATGAGTCATTTTATTCTGAGACCCTATGAGTCATATATACTGTTATTGTGGCATTGTGGTGTTACTATGGTATTGTTGAGTTAATGAAGGTGCTGATGTGGGGCTTTGTGGTCTCCTATGAACCCTTCTGTACCAGATCGAGCAGACACCTCCCTCGTCTGGGTACCACGCCCTGTGCGTAGCACGGCTCAGTGTGGTACGGCGGTCAGGTCTGAGCCCAGGGCTGTCATGTTCTCCTATGTTCATGATCTTCTCGGAGATGGTATGGGAGCCTGATGTGATCGTTTTGTCCACGGGGCCCGACTGCTTCGGAATGCTCCAAAATATATCTCCTCTTTTATATGAGAACGGACACATTCTGCCAGAGCTGAGCTGCTGTTTATCGCTCTCTGCGTCTCCATAAGTCTTTGCTTGAGGAGGTGCTGTGGTCCAGCCCGGTTCCACCTCATTTCCTGTATGGTCAGCTGAACGGCAGCCCGTCTGTCCGCCCTGAGTAGAGGTGGCAGTAGCTAGGGGGCGCAAGGCGAAAGGGTCACGGCACAGACCCCCAATACTGACAAGCTTCTCACTTGTGACTCACAACACGGCCAGTTTGCCTGGGTGACCTGAAGCTCATACCTCAGATGTTTAGTTATATCTATTTCCTCTCGACATCTATCCAGTGTACTAAAGATGGGATCTTAATTTTGATTTTGTAAAATTAATGTGTCTATAAATCAGAGGGGTTTAAGACATTAAACACTGAGTATCTCTCAACATCAGTCACTAATGACTGTATTTAACTGGTGTAAGTCAGCCTGCCTAGGCACACATGTCTAAGTGTGGAGATATTTTAGTCATTACTCTTTCTTTGATCTGTCGGACATTTTTAACCAAATGTGGGGTATGCATGTGATCCCCGAACATTTTGTAGGCAGGAAAGTCAGTGTCGTTAGGCTGGATGGCTTTTCTGTGTACAGCCTGGTACATCACAGGGTGTTAAACTGTCACACAGAGGCTGGACCCCAGCCTGATCAGCTGACAGGCGTCAATCGCTGGTCTCATGCCTGAACGTAAGCAAAGCTATTTCGGGAAATAACCTGTCATCTTCTTCATTTTTCTACACATTTGGTATCAGCCTCTGGTCTCTGCATTTTTTCTGAAGTTATTTATGGTCAGTTGCATAACTGATGCCAAAGTGACTTAAGGAGACATCCACCAGATGGTGCCTCTGGGTCCCTGAGACCTCCGAAACGCTGATACTGTGCTGAATAGAGGTGGGACTCGCAGTATTTTTGACTTGTTGGGTAGTGTGGCTTCTGGCCATATGGCTGCTTGCTCTGTTTAACTCTCTCCATGCTGGCGGAACCTATCAACTAGCGCAGTGCTGACAGGGTAGGTTCCAGACTGGTGGAGCCTCGTCCAGCTTATGGGTGTTCCTTTGATCCCCTCGATGATACCATAAATAAACCTGCAGTCTTCCTGGCAACAGGATCTTCAACCTGCTTTCCCAGCTTCCAATAGGTTCTTCAGGTGTGCTGCTCTGTTTGACCTCCTTGTGCCACTATAGGACTTCCTTCATAATCCAGGATCCCATATATTCTCTGCATTCAGGGGCTGTATCCTTTGAAGGATATAGTCAACGAAAACATAGTCTTTGTAGGCTGCATTCTTTGAAAGCATTGTCAAATGGGACGATCTGGCCTATGGATAATTTCCTGTTTGCATGGGCATCTGTTCCTGCCCTTACCATCGAGTCACAGAGCGCCGCTCCTATCGCCTAGCCGGGACAACTCCACTCTACCTCTGCGCAATGAATCTTGGGATATGCTAGATTACAAGGGATCCATCGGGTGGAACCTTTACGACTTGGCAAAAGAAGGACGCATTTCTAGACCGCATTTGAAGGAGCCCTCGAAATGGGATGGCCTTTTCGCACAGCTGTGACGCATTTGGTCTTCAAATGCAACCTTAGAAGGACACAGCCCCTGAATTGGGGCACTGCCATCAAAGCCAATTATTCTCACTGATGACCGGCTTGAGTTGATTTAAAATCCTTCTATGTTTTGATCTTACTGTAGAAGACCAGTCACACAGGCACCTCTCCCTCCATCATACCGACGGATCTCAGAGATCCATTACTGATGTTTGTACATTTTACGCTAAAACAGGCAACTTGTCGAGCAGCTCTGATTCCGGAGGACAGAGCAGTAACTGATGGAGGGCAGGGGTGGACCTCACTCGCCCCGCCATTCTCCTTACAGGCCAGACTATCGATTCCTCTCTCATTCTTTTACACTCCTGCCATGCTGCAGAACCTGAGCCCTCTTCAGCTTCGCTCTCCCACAGCAGGAAAGCAGAAGCTGTGCACTTCGCTGCCGCATCATGCCTCCTGCTGTGCTCCTTCTGCACAGGCTTCATCTGGCTATTTAAGCTTCTCCTTCCTCAACTGAACAATCTCTTCCAATAAAACGACAGTCATTGACATGTCAGTGGTATTTAGCTATTAGCTGTATGAGTTAATAATGTCATCAACATGTCAGTATTATGTAGCTATTAGTCATATAGGCCTTTCAAAGTCATCGATGTGTCAGTATTATTTATCTATTTCTTATGTCAGTTCAGAATATTCTTGGCATCTGTGGTTGTATTTTAGTGGCAATTATCCATCCAAGAAGTGGTTCTTTGGTCTATATTCGTAATCTTGTTCTTATTACAAGAGAAGGCTAGGTGCAGTGACTATATAGGCGTAGTCAGCATGGTTATATACTTGGATGGAAACTAGCAATAGGATTGTTTGGTATCCACAATCTCAAAGCGAGCAAAATGCAGACAGATAAGATTTGTTAGACATGGGTGCAGTTTTTAAAATCTTCTCTCAGTTTGTTAGGTAATGAAAATGAATATCTGCTTGTTCTATTGTTGTCTTTTCTGATCACAGATTCCTAGGACAATTACAGATTTTAGCACATTTGAAGTCGCTTAGCAATTAGAATCATCTTGCTCAACAAAGGTACTCTGTTCCCTATGACCTGGTCTTTCTGGGGTAGAATTGTTCCCTCATACCTCAATCTTTGCTCATGTGCAGTTTTCCCGCAAGTCCTTTGATTGTAGTCCAAAGAGATGTAACTCAAAGTTGCTCATAGTATGTAATGTGTGTATGTGCCCTGTGGTAGCCTGGCTGCCACGTGCCCTGTGCTGCCTGGAATTGGGTCCAGACCCTCCCATGACCCTATGTCTGATCACCAGTTGAAAGATGAATTGATAGATTTAACCGCAGTTGTCGAGGTGAACAGGAAGCAATTCCAGCAGTGGTCTGCAGTAACCAGAGAGGTAAAGAGAACACAGTAGATCATGCATTAAGCTAAGCCTCACAGCTTCCGGCTGAGCCCCGGGGGGGTATCGCATTGCTGCCAACGTGTGACGTATTCTCGAGAGACAGCAGAAGGTTTCCGGAGGCTGAGAGTCCAGCCAGCCACCTCTTAGCAGCCATTTGCTCCTCGTGAGCCCAACTCGGCCTAGCTGGGACTTTCACTGAGTCTGGTGCAGTAACCGTCCAGAAGACTTTACCAGACCACTTGTGGCTCATCAAATATGCAAATTAGGTCTTTAAGATAACATATGGGTGAAGTGTCTCTGTTAGGGCCAAGCTTAGGGCAACGCAACCTACTGCCTTACCGCACTGCGATGGAGGAGAAGTGGAGTGCAGGATATTAAAACCATATTAAAGGCCCTTTCCAGAAGCTACAGCCTTATTCAGCCTTCATCATCCAGCCATTAGTCATCATGCTTAACGTTGTTTCATAGATTGTTCCGATAACAGTGAATATGCAAACCGCTTCAGGCTTTCTTGTGGCACCATAGTCAAAACCTCAACATTATATTGAGAAGTGGGAGTTTTTGTCGAGAGAGATGAGGAGAGGGTGACTTCTGGGCCTGGTGGAGGTGAGCATTGATGGAGCTAGGAAGGGAGGAGGAATGTGGATCAGCATGTTAATGTTCCACATTCACCACTCACAGCCCTTAGCAGGCATAGTGACCTTCAACTCTCTGACATAAACAAAAGGAAAGTAGGCCAGCAGACCAGACGCCTGGTTCCAGGAGAAATGAGGAACGTGAACCAGGAGAACAGATGCCTGGTTCTAACAGGAATAAGTGAAATGTGCACCAGCAGAGCAGCTTCCTGGTATGCCCAGTTACGGGTGAAACAAGAGGAATGTGGATCAGCAGACCTAATGCTCTATTCCAGGAGAAACTAGAGGAACGTGAACTAGCAGAATGGATACCCAGTTCTGGGAGAAACAGGAGGAACCTAGACCAACAGCCCAGATGCCTGGATCTGGGAGAAACAAGAGGAGTCTAAACCAGAAGCCCAGATGGCCGGTTTCAAAAGAAAGAAAAGTAACATGGACTATCAGAATGGTCGTCCGGTTCCAGGAGAAACAAGAGGAATGTGAACCATGCATTTATCTAAATGTTTTACAATATCACATAAAATAAAAAGCTGCGTATCTACCTGGCAGGCAGGCTGTACTTGTCATATATTTCAATGTCTACTAATGTATATTAAGTTTCATGTGATTGTGTACGTCTGCTTTTATATCTTACTTATATCTTATTTGTGCACATACTCTAGCCGATCGGGCAGGGTCCAGCGGATGCCACACAGCCATACGCAGAACAGAGCTTTGCGCATGCGCCCGCAGATAAGGCAGCGACGAGTTTCCCCGTCCATCGCGCACACGAGAGAGCACTCTAGGTTAACGTTTAAATCAATAACGGAGCTGATCAGATAAACAGAGAGATTATATTTTTATACAAAAAAAATCTGATTTATTAATTTCTCCAGTACCGAAATCTATACCGTTAACGCCAGAGCTTATCGATACTCCGGTCTTTCAAAATTTAGCCCCGGGGCCCGTTTAGTACCGGGTTTCGGTACCCATCCCTAAACGTGAACCAGCAGACCGGGAGAAAAAGAGGAATGTGAAGCAGCAGTGTACCCAGTGTTTGGTTCTAGGAGAGCTAAAGAAGAACTTGGCTCAGCAGAAGCCAGTGCTCAGTTCTGGTAAAGGAATGTGGCCTCTGGGCAGATGTGGGGGGGGGGGGGCGGTAAGGGTGTATATTGATTTTCTCCTCATTTGTGTTAACATTGCTTTTCCCTGCATGTACAAATTTACAGAATGTTCTGCTTGTAATGTCCTATAAATTAAAAACTGATCCAGGTCCGAGTTACATTGTTCCGCTATTCGTATCAGATTTGTTTCAGGGCGGATGAAAACAGTAAAATGTTGCAGAAATATGAGTGGGGTAATATCACCAGAATGCTGGGTTTCGTGATTTTTGCAGGGCCTGCTATGGAGAAATCTGTACTGAATTCTTGAGGATAGGTGGGTTCCATTTCAACTAGCCTATAACATTTTTGGGCCAGTTCCAGTCTGGACTGCTATTTTGAATCATCATGAATGACAATGCCAGAGCAATCAGTAATAGTACAGCTGGCTGTTAATGTTTGCTATTGGCTAAAAACAGGAATCAGTCAAAGCATGATGCTTATTACAGTGCGGACCAATCAAGGTTTTCATCCCTGCGTAGAGACTGAAATGTCAACCCATGTATCAGCTTAGGTCTATCAATTTGTTTTGTTTGCCTCCCCTGCCGCCCCCTAGAGGAGGGGCTCCCCCTTTGGGTCTGGTTAGGGTTAGGGCTTCCTCTGCCGGCCCCTGGAGGGTGGGCTCCCCCTTTGGGTCT
>JAODKM010000001.1:2833299-2855859 GCA_026780845.1 Petrocephalus sullivani | reverse complement strand
GTTTTTTATACACATATAGTGAATACTGAACTGAGTTTTTAAAAAATCGCTAATGAAATTGCAATGGCGGGTTCGGGTTTAATTTCTATCATTTTACTACTAAATGAGGAAGAATTACCAACAAATGGCAGATATGTATTTCTGGTCTTCAAGTCCGCCGTGAATGAAAAGAGCGACGAGCGTCTGATTGCAGATCTGGCTTAGCCACCTGCTGGTCGGCAAGATGCGTCAAACTGCAGTGCCCCCGGGGGCGGGAGCCGCTCGTCGCAGCGGTGAGGAAGTTATAGGCTTATCCATGCCACTACATATACTGCATACTTGTTGAGGAGGTGCATGCAGACTGGAATGTGAAAGAAGTGTGGCTATCCGAACCTTGGGTTGTTTGAATGAACCAAGTCCTCTTTTGTGTTATAAGAATATGCTGTTGGCCTCCTGTATCAGTCAGGGATTGGGTTCAGGACCCCCTACGGACACCAAAATCTGCAGACACTCAGGTCCCTTATATAAGACGCCGCAGTATTTGTGTATAACCTCAGCACATTCTCCCGGAGCAGAAAAACATGCACAAAGCCCCAACACCTGACTGAAAGTTATGGCAGCCTGTGAAGGTACCCAGTGAATGAAGGTAGGCAGTGTGGCGTACATCCCGCGGCAACGTTTTGCTTTTTGAAACTGGAGCGTCATGGTGGAGCGGCACGGAGTAGCAGCACGGTAGAGCAGCGCGGTGGAGCGGCATGACATGGTAGAGCGGCATGGTGGCTCGGCACGGTGGAGCGGCACGGTGGAGCGGCACGGAGGAGCAGTGGCTTGCACTGTTGCCTCACACCTCTGGTTCCGTGGGTGGAGTTTGCATGTTCTCCCTGGGTCGTTGTGGGATTTCCTCTGGTTGCTCCCCACAGTCCAAAACCATGCTGAGGTTAATTGAGAGGTTGCGTGTGCTGCTGCATTTTTGTGTCATGATGCTGTAGTCACATGGGTGCATTTCCAGTGAAGAGCGTTCCCAGCGAACAACCTGTGGCTGTCTAAAAATACATTTTGGGTGGCCTTCGGCCCAGCAGCACTGCCCTTTTGTTCAGGTCCGGAACAAATTTCAATAACAAAACAGCATTTCATTAACTTTAACAATAACAGTAAGTTTCGGTATTAGACCAGGTTTGCCAATTTTGGTCAGCTGTCTGGAGTGAGATTTTCAATTTGCGACTGTCTGCACACACATGCAAAAGCTTTTTCATATATGTAACAGTTTTATTACCTTGTAAATAGCCTGTATGGTTCTGCTTTTGATGTAGCTAATTTTAAGTTTACAATGGAATAATATAGATGTGCGTAAGATATTTCTTGCATGAGTGTGAGAGTCTGAAAGCACGAGTGTCACGAGAGATTTGGCAACCTTGCGTTAAGACTGGCTTAACCCTCGCTGTTTGTTTCGACACTCTGGAATTTTAGGGGGGGGCCATGACGAGTTATATGTGTGTAGGTTTGATGGGTCTACATTTTATTTTTATACTTCAAGCAACGTCAGGCCTTTATACGTTAGCCATATTGACTCATTGTGCAAGGTGCATCACTGGCTGGGTCGGGATTACCTTGTGGTTTGGTCCTCTGCCCGGATGTTAATAACCCCAGGTGTATATCGATGCTGACATACGTCGTCCATTTCCAAATACGGCCTGTCTGTTGGAGCGGAACTTAGGGACATTCAGTGCATGGCTCCTGGGAAGGTAGAGGGAGGTCCATTTTCAATGTACCACCCGAGGGCTTGAAAACCAAGCAGAGAGGCAGGCCAGGCTGGCAGTGGTGTGTCTGTGAGCCGCTGCGGGTGGCCTGCCAGGGGCAGTGTGGCTTTCACCCATATAGGCTTGTCGCTCTTCACCACATGCCAGTCACAGTCTGGGCCGCAATCTGTCTGTGATTTACAGGTGGGCCGGAAGAAACTTGCACAGAAAAAACACATGGCCACTTCTCAAAACCGGCACTACTAACTTCCTGCTTCAGGTGCAGCTCAGGCTCCAGATGACCTCTGCTCTCAGAAATGTTACCCGCTCATCCGACAGGTTGTGTGTGATCCTGCATTTTTGTGTCGTGACGCTACAGTCACATGGATGAGTTTCCCGTCGCGGGGTGGGGTGCAGACACAGGCACGGATCAGTGTGCTGTCGCAGGCAGTATGCCGAGTCCCTGCTGGCTGCTACAGGTAAGCACAGGAATACGATACGCACGTTTGCCGGTTAACCTTTCCAGATATTGGGCTTGGTACCTGCTTCTCCTGATAGCATGCTTTTTGCAGGCAGGATTTTAATTTCAGCCATTGGGATGTTAGCTGTAATTTCCTCCAGATTTTTTTGTTGTGTTAGTCTAAACTTATTTTATGTCAGGGTGTCTTGGGTCTGAAAACAGTCTATTAGTTTTCTTTTCTTCCTCGATGGCAATACCTGCCTCTGGACATTTCTGAAGGCTGTGTAAATGAGGCGAGGTCCGGGGTCCTTAGAGAGGCGCGTCAGGATGGACTGGCCAGCCGCTCGCTGCCTCCTGACGCTGTCATTCCTGCATTAGGTGGCCGTATTTTTATCTCGCTGCTGTCTTAGTAACTGTTGAATTTGGTTTTGATAAGGCCCCACCTTTGTACTTAGGCAAAAACATGTCTGTCTGCTCTGCCTGCCAATCCAGATCAGACCTGGGGCTACTGTGCATTTCATGTCATGTAAAGCTTTATCTGAGCCACTTTGTCATCTGACTTTCTCTCTTTCATTTCTTGGTCTTTCCCCTGTTTTGTATTATTCTCTCTTAATGATGATGTATCATCTAAACACCCATTTTAAGTGCCTTGGGGCAACTCTGTTGTGAAAGGCGCTATATAAAAATAAACTGAATTGAATTGAATAAGGGAGGAGAAACAGAGGGAGGGCTTGTACCGGTTTTTAGTACCTAAGATCCCGTGACATAATGTAACAAACATTCCACATTATACAAACAATAAACAGGGACACTACGTAACACTGGGTGATTTATGCCTGGCGTTTCTCAGTCACCCAATCAGAGCATCGTTTGAGTATAAATCCACTCAGATGGCCATCCTCAGCACCTCCTGAACTTCACACCATGGTTGCATACATGACAACCTTGGTCCGCAGGCCGGCATTAGATTTTGAAATCGTGGCAAGTCTGCACACACACGTTTGCATGTACGTAAGAGTTTTATTACCTTGTAAAGGTCTGTAGGGTTTGCAAACTACTACAACGCCTTTGACGTAGCTAATTTCAGGTTCATAATGGAATAATATAGATTTGCTGTAAGATTTCTTGCGTGAACATGTGAGTCTGAAAGCATGGGAGTCAGGCAAGATGCGTGAGAGTTGGCAGTCTTGGGAATGTCTCCTTATCCAGGAATACCTATGAAATGGCTAATTCCACAGTGGGAACCAGCAAAGACCTCCCCATTCGATATGCGGTGTGATTTTTAAATACGGCACACACACTCATTGAGTCCTGTTCAGTTACATCATTTTCAGTCTGGAAGGCACCATGAGATGAATGAAGACATGATCTTGTAGGTGTCCATTTAGTTCAGCAAATCCAAAGTTTTCCCGAACTCTCAATCTAAATTGCGACAGTGCTGGACCTGTCTGGTCTCTGCGTACATGTCCTCGTTCATGATGGCACTGTGTCAGATTCGGGTAAGTCAGCTCCTTCACATACTGGTAATAACAAATGTGCCCAAGGTAATTACAGTGTCCTGCATTTAAATGTTTTAAAATCAGTTAAGTCTCATGTCGATTTAAAAAATGGCTTATTGCACACCGCCGCCCTCAGCATCGGGAGTCTTCTCTCCTCTTCCATGCCCTCTGGCTCTCCCTTCCACAGTAATTGTGTGCGGTTCCTGGTGCCCCGGGACGCTGGCTGCTGCTTTCTGCTAAGTGCAGAGGAGAGCTGGGCTGAGTTTGTGCTGCGCTCCTCACATATCCTTCCCCCAATTCATTTTCACTTCTCCATTTTGGTAAATGCTCAGTTTTTAATTAACTGACAGTCCCCCATGTGGGCCGCTTGGGGGGGGGGCTCGCACCTGTCAGTCCAGCGCAAACCAGGGCTAATGAAGCAGTTAGACTGGATGAGGCCGCCGCACTGATGCAGACGGCATGGCAGCCTGGTCCTGATTGGCTGCTAACTCTGTAGTACGTCACGCAGACGCCGCTGCAGTATCAGCCGTGTATATTTAATGTGGAAAAAGCACAGCTATTCGATTTGTCCCAGCAGTGTGAGTTAGGATGCTGCCTGTGACTGGAAGGTTGCTGGTTCAAATCCCATGGTTAGCAGGGTGATAACCCATCACAGGACACATGCACCATTCACACCTATTGGCAATTTGGCAACTCCACTTAACCTCAGCACTGCGTGCCTTGTGCCTAGCGTGTACGCTGAGTGTGCGCGATTGCGTGGACACACGCGGGGATCTGGGGATCTGAGAGACGGTTGGGTTGGGCGGCTGACCCACAGTCACGGCCCCACAGACAGCAGAGCCACTCCTACAAAGTAAAGGCCCCGGAAGCCGCAGGGAGACACAAAGCCCGGCTGTAGCCTGGTTATCTGCCCTGATCGCCGCCTGCATAAAAGCTGACGGGCCGCCTGGGGGCAGTTGCTTTGAGGGAAGCAGATTGAGGGTTTCACTTCCTCCTTCACTCAGTCACATGATCTGTGCTCCACTTCTGACCTGCAGAGAAGTGCAGGCCTTAGCATGCATGAGTGGTAGAGCGTACATTGAACATTTTTGGAGGAGGTCTCTCCTGTAGCTGGCCCTAGCCCAGGATTTGGTGCCTAGGAGAAGGGTTAGAGCCAGCTCTGCGGGACACTGCTTTATGTTGGTATCAATCTGTGGTGATCTTTTTTCTGGTGACCAGGTAATCCATGTGAGAGGACTCTTTCACCTACTTAAAGTTTATAAACTACTTTAAACCTGAAAGGCTCCTGTGCTACATAGTTCAGTTCTTCTTGCGCGTTGACTGGTTTATTTCCTTGATTGAAAGACTTGTCCAGCTGGTTCACATCAACATTAGCGACACGTGTGATTACAGGAGACCGACCAATCAGCACACAGCAGCACATGTGTGATTACAGGAGACCGACCAATCAGCACACAGCAGGAACTCAGTGCTTAAGTGAAATCCAGGTCTTTCTAGTTGAAGTGGTAGTTTACAAACCCTGTCCTATCTAGTGTTCTCTCCGACATGTATTAGCTGGTTACCCCAATCTCTTTCCACTGAGCTATTAAGGAAAGCCAGGACCTTGAAAAGCTGTCAATAAACAGGACAGATTCTGGTACCCCGAACAGTACCCACAAGGGCGTTCTTCAGAGTGAGTATTTTCCCCCCCAAGTCCAAATCATATTTGGGACTTTTAAAGACCCTAAAGAACTACAGTGTATAAACCAACCCGGTTAATCAGAATCATGCGTTTTATATCCTCATTGAACTGATTGTTTGCTCATAGCCAAGAAAGATTACCCCCCACAAAAAAGTTAAAATATATACTTAAAATGGTAGTCCTGTAGCAGACAAACTCTATGGATCTTGTTCTTTGGATGTTTAGTTGTGAAACTGTACCCTAAACAGCATTAGTCTTATGTTAAATGGTGAAAATCTTTATCATTCAAAAATTTTATTTTAACATCTTTCTCGCATTGCATTTTTTCACTATGTGACTATTGTGTCCATCGCAATGTCGCGATAGAGATGCCACCCCCCCTCACCCCCCCTCACGTCAAACTGGTTTGGGTGCCACTGCTTAGCTTTATCTATTGATTGGCTTGTCTGTGTGAGTGGGTTTGCTGCTTCTGTGGATGCTGACTCTTCTCCTGTAACTACATTTACCTGTAGGTACGAATAATGGAAACGGAACATTATTGCCCTGCTTTGCCTGCAGAAGGCCCCAGCGCTGACTAGCAGGTGGTCTCGGGGCAGGCTAGTGCGAAACGGCGCATCTCCCTTCGCTGCCTTACTACAAATAAAACTTTTTATTTAAAGGCGCCCTTCTAGCACCCAAGGACACCGTACAATAAAGCATAGAACCATAAAATACAGAGAACATAAGATAATTGTAGTAATAATAGAATATGGAAGTAACACTTGTGCCAAGTCTTGGTGTGAGAAAATGCTAGGCGACTCACTGCCGATCTCAGACTTTCTCGTGAGAACGAGTTTTGAGAGAATGGCCTAAATTGGAGTTTTAATTAAGGTCCTGTCTATATATGTCCTATTGAAAATATCAGGTTTTGACATTCTGAATAGGGCATGCATAATTGCACAAAACTTATTTAAAGGAGGGTGTTTTGGTGACTCGGTGTGTCCTATAATTCCATTATCCCCCCATCAGTCCCTAATGGGGGGTAATAAGGATGAATTAATCAGTGTGATGTTGCTGTGGAGCTTAAGGTTTTTAAGGTGTATTAGATCTTTGGAGGGGAGTTGGTATGGAATGATCGACAGGTTGAATCACGCTTGGGTGCTATCCTGGTAATAGCCGAATTTTGAAATTAAATTTTACGGAGTGAGTTTTTCATCTCCAAGATTTCCAAATTCCAGAAGAGCGTTACTTTGGAAAATACCGCCATAATTGCCTGATTGTAGACTCGGCGTGCATTGTGTAATATCTGTCCTTTCTGTGGGATATGCTGCTTTTACCAGGAAACAGCCTTTTAGGACAGAGGGCTCTCAGAGGACCTGCTATCAAACCACTGTCAGAAATAACTGGTGAAACACCTTTCCAGTTGGCTTTGCTAACCCCCCACATTCTGCAACCCCACACAGCTGCTATCAGCAAGCCTTGTGAACGTCTGCCATCCAGCGAGAGAGCCAGCCAGGTACCCAGCAGCAGTGGGAGCTGCTTAAATGGGAGGCACCCGGCCAGGGTGTGCCTGCAGCCCAAACCACCAGGTACGGGCCCACCCTGCACCCCCTGATCTTCTGTTTGGCTCCCTGCCGAAGCCCAGCCTGCCCCTCTGCACAGAAGGCTTCTCCTCTTCACTTAATATGCAATATCAATACTTGGAATGATGCCCAAAATCAACTCTATTGTGACGGTGTACATGCACAGTGAAATGAGTTGCCTGCCTTCCCAATGAGAGTGTCACATTGTAATAGTAATATGGTGGGCAATAGATAAGAATAAATAACATTTTTAAAAAGTGCAGTTGTGCTGTACTGTGCCTGTGTTTATACATTTGAACCGTACTTCCCGTAGTTGTGATGCAGTGTTTTGCACATGGCATCATGTGACGCTATCGGCTCTGGAATTAACCCTGTACCTCTGTCATGCAGTGCTTTCTCCATGGTAACGGTATCTGTGCTGCCACCCTGTGGCCATTCTGTGATATGGCATTTTGCCTCCATCAGTTCCTACAAAGCCGCCCCACCTCCAGCACCTGGTGAGGGAACAGCATCCAGCTGCTGCCCAGACAGGAGATCCCAGAGGCACGATGGAGGAGGAGAGCAGGGCGAGGACGCGGGAGAAGAAGTCCCAAGTGTACGCCCTCATCAGCCGCTTTGAGGAGAACAGGTACAACCCGGGAGGTCGGGGGAGGGGGGGGTGGGGGGCAGTGCATGACTATCTGTCAGTGTGGGTGTCTCCAGTAACCTCTGTGAGAATGTTCTGGAAAGTCATTTAATTCTCCATTGTCATTTTTCATCCTATTAGAGCAGTGGTTCTCAAACTGTGAGAACTCCTCGCACCCATCACCCCCCGCACTGCACCACGCTCTCTCCAACCCTCCAGCTGCTCGACTGGTCCCACCATCTCTCAGGGCACAAGGGAGAACTTGGAGTGCCCCCTGGTGGCACTTGAGAAAATCGGTTTTGCGCGGAAAAGAATAGGAAGTGAACATTTAAAATCAGTTTAATATTAGGTGCTCAATTTTCTAGTAATTTCTAGGTTGATTAAGATTTTTCGTATTTCATATTTTCATATATTGACTGCTTTGGTTTGATTCAAAGTGGTAATTGATTGAAAAAGTCTGAGAACCACCGTTTTGGATAATATAGCTTATGATCAGTGGATGTAAGCTGGATTGGCTAAAAAAATGTAACTGGTAATAATAGATAAAAAAAAAAATGTAAGTAAATATAGCTTTTGTAGATGGGCTGCAGCACACATGCGCCTTTTCAGTCGGTCTGCTGAGCGCGCCGCTAAGCATCCACTGTGTGCTAGCGGGATACCTTAGGGAGCGTGGGCAAATATCCCCAGATAATGGCGGGACGTAGAGAGCTGAGGAATCATTTCCTCGTCCTTAAATAGTCCTGTTTGTGCCGTCTGAGGGGGGGCTGGAAATCCTGGCTGCTTCCTGTGGTTTGGGTGCAGAGGGCAGGTGACTGGTAGGTGGGCAGGTTTGGCGGCACTGCTGAGGCCGAGCGACCTTCGCTGACCTGGGCGGGGGCTCGGCTGCGCAGACCCACTTAATCCCCTGCACAGTCGACATGTCCGCTGGGAGTTATGGTGTCTGTGTGTTTTTCCCCGGCTATTTATAATCCCTCGGGAAGCCCGGCTGTCCTTTTTTTTTTTTTTTTTTCTTCTGTGTGTCCGATGCATCTGCCTCGAGTCCTTTTCTGGAAGGGCCTGTGCCAAAGTTAGCCGGCAGGGAGGTGTGATTTAAGGTAAATGTGGGTGAGGAGTATAGCGGCACTGTGTACGGGCAGCCGCACTCTCCTGAAAGAGTGCTCCTCGGTCCCTCATTTGCTCATTTCTCTGTCCTCTCTCACGTCCTCCACCAAGGCACACGTACAGGAAGTCACAGTGCCTCCTTCTGCAGTATTTACCCTTCCCACTCTAATGCCCCACGGCTACCCCCCCACTTGTTCGTTCTCTCTCTCTCTCTCTCTCTCTCTTTTTGCTCGCTCACTCACTAGCTGTTGGGCTCAGTCTCCTGTTTCAGCCGCTGATTGTCCGTTTGTTCTCCTGTCTCTCCCCCTCCAGCGAGGTGAAAAGGGACGGCCCACTGCTGAGATCTCCCCCCAAATTGCCTGGCTGCCATCACGGGAGCAGACCCGTGCCTAAGCGGAAGGAGCCCCAGCAGGAGAGACCCCCCCTGAGAACCAGCTCACAAACCGCGACGGATGCCCCTGAAGCCGGCCCCGACGACAGCAAGATGGAGCCGCAGGCGGCCATCAGGGTCCTGGTCAACGGGGACGGAGGGGACGAGCATCCGGGGTCCCCGGCCAAGATCGAAGGGGCGTGTTCCGAGTTGAGTGTAACGACTGACGGGCAGGAGACAGAGAAAGATGGCCCGCACCAGGACGAGCCCCCGCACCAGGACGAGCCCCCGCACCAGGACGAGCCCCCGCTCCAGGACGAGCCCCCACAGGAGACCAGCAAAGACGAGCAGAAGGTAGAGGAGAAGGTAAGCCATTTAGCTGGGATGGCCCATATTTGCTGCTCCCCTTCTCAGACACCAAGGGCTCTCAGGGGAACTGCGTTTGTTGCTTTTTGGTGGCGTTTCATGCAGCTTGTCTGCGATTTCTGTGTCAGAGGTCGTGGGGCTGCGTAATGGTGACCGAAAGACACGGCCAGCTGGTTATGGTCACTCCATGAATAAGGAATACCACAGGTGTTCAGGCAGGCATCTAATCAGCCGCCTCGTCTGAGCAGCGCCCTTCACTTATTAATTCATCCTCAACTTGTTTTTGGACTCTTTTGTTCTTAAGGGTGTTTCGATGCCTCTGGTCCTCCTTAACTGAAACTGAGCCCGGGGGAGAGTTTCGAAGAGCGAGTCAGAAATAGCTACAGGAAATGGCTTGCATAGGACTTGTCTACATACAGAGCATAGCTTGGCCTGGAGGGCTCTGACTTTGTCTACCAACATCAGTCTTCCTTGAGAGAGCGTGCTCCTTTGGCTTTGGCATCTGACACTGTGTCAGTACTAATTGTAAGATCGTCAGCTTCTGTCCAGAACTTAATAACCTAGAAAAATTTGCCTTGGCTGAAAATAGGACTCAAATAAATTGTTGTTCTACAGGGAGATGAGGTTTTTCTTTACTAGATCACAGTTGTGGCCGTATAAAACATTGCAAGGTGCATGAAAAATTTAAGTTCTACATTGCTTTGTCAATGACACTAAATATGTTTATGAATAATTTGGGCGGTGGTGGAGCTTTGTCCTGTTGCTCAGCTTACTGCTTCGGTTTTGTCAAGGTCATGCTCCGTTATGGAGCGTTATGGATTATGGTCAAGGAGGGACAGGAGAGTGAGGCTTGCTTGTGTGGCCTTCAGTAGGGAGATTGCATTTAAGCCTAGAAGGAGGAAAAGGCTTGCTTAACAACAGACAACCATTCTCCATTTGTTGGCTAAATCCTTGTCCTTCCCCTAATGCATCAGCACCTTAACTGATTTCCTGTTGTTAGCCCCACCTCCACCTTCAAACCCGTATAGCAGCAGTTCCCATCCTAAATGCTAAGGAACTCCATGAGAATCCTCGGCACCCTGCTTATTCAGAGTGGATTTGTGCGCATCGCCTTGGTCAGAGAGTTCAGACCATGGTTTTGCGGGCCACTTGTTTCAGTTCTGTCGCCATTTAAAGGGTCGTGCTGTGTGGCTTGTGCTGAAGGGGAAATGGGCTGGCTAGGGGAAGTGGCCCGGCTCGGACTGTGTGTTCTCATGCAGCCTGACCTAGAGCCGCGTCTTATTACTCAGCCAAGAGGAAGCCCACCTGGACACAATGGGGTGTATGTCGGGGGTGGCGTGGGGTGTGTGTGTGTGTGTGTGTGTGCAGTCCGGGGATGTGTCAGCAAGTCCTACATGGACCAGGAAGCGGCCTAATTGTAACGAAAATGGAAGTGTGACAGCGGGCTATAATTTTCAGGAAGTCCTTTTAGCAGTAGAATGGCCTGATTTTATAGCCGGAAACATGATTATGGAATTAGCCAAATGGCTCCATGTGCAGATTCACCTGCACAGATTACGCAGCGGCGCCCAGTCGCCGCCCTGCCTGCTGCTTCAGTGCCCTGTGTTTGCTTCAGAAGTATGATTTACTTTGCTTGTGTTACACCCACTGCTTTGGGTCTTAATACTTACTTGCCTGAACCAGCAACCTTCTGATCATAGACACAAAGGCTTAGCCCCCTAGGCAGCCAAGTGCTTCACCAGTCATTGCCCTGAGTATAACTGTGTATGTGATGAGTAAAACCTTGATTGAGTACAGCCTTGGTTTAGGTGAAACCAAACTCCTTTATGGGATGATGTTGACTTAACCCCCCCAAAAAGAAACAAACATCACTTTGGATCAGGTTTGAGGGATGATTGTGCTATGAATTGGAGGAACTTCTGTCTCTCTGTAGGAAAGCAATGAAGAGAAGCTGTATAAGATAGCCAATGAGCTGCTGATGACGGAGAGAGCCTACGTGGCCCGACTCAGCCTGCTGGATAAGGTCTGTGGTGGAAGCCAGCTGCCATCCCTGCAGCTCATCATGTTATCTGTGATCTGCTCGTGCTGTCTTTATGAGTCTGTTTATACCCAAACCCACCTGGGGGGTGTTCCACTAAGCAGGCTTTTTTGCTTAGCCGGATAACTGGTCGAATTTAGGGTAGTCTGAGCTAAATATAAGTGAACAAAGACACAGTACATTTAGCCCAGACTACCTTAAATCCAACAAATTATCTGGCTAAGCAAGACATGCTGCTTTATGGAACACTCCTGGAGTAATACGCTTCCCAAAACTATTTGAAATATTATTCTTACCTTATTCTTACCAAGTAGCCAATCTTACAACCGATCATCCTACAATGGTGCTTATTCTCTGGGATTGATTTTATGGTCTTTTGGAGTTGGTAATGTTGTCTGTGGGCCTCTCCTGTATTTAATGTACATTATTTTCATAATTCTTTTTTTTAAGTAAAAATAGTTTGTGCTTTATGGAATTGTAACTGAGGTATAATTAATACCCCAGCCTTGTGGAACAGTAATGTGTAGAACATGTGAGCACTTCCTTCTCCTGATAGCCTGATGTCTTACTGCAGCTATCTTCTGTCACAGGTGTTCTGTGCTAAATTGACAGAAGAGGCCCAGAAGGGCACATTCCCAGTGGATGTGGTGATAAACGTCTTCTCCAACATCTCCTCCATCAATGCCTTCCACAGCCAGTTCCTGCTGCCTGACCTGGAGATGCGCATGCATGAGTGGTGAGGAGGCTGGTTCTGCGTGGTTCCCCCGTCTGCAGTGAGGGGAGCATGTTGCATCACTGACGTGTCGGACATGTTTCCACACAGGGGGTCCCAGCCCCGGATCGGGGACGTCCTGCTGAAGCACACCCCGTTCCTGAAGATGTATGCCGAGTACTTGAAGAACTTCGACAAGGCCATGGAGCTGCTGAAGATCTGGACGGACAAGTCCCCTCAGTTTAAGGCCATCATTCATGACATTCAGGTCCGCAGAAGATGCATGGTGTTATCGCACTTAATGCATGACACACATAGTTGAGGTTCGTCACTCTGATCCTCTTTCGTTTTAACGATCTAACGCAAAGTGTAAAGCTCAAGGCGCAACTAACAGGTATGGGCGTGTCCAGATCCATTTGGCTATTTTGATGGTGGGAAAAAGAGACTGTTCCACATAATTCTGATAAGACTTGAATGTTTTTCTTAGTGATGTGGTTTATTCTTTACTTAATGTATATGTACATAGAGGTGTTTCATTTAACAGTATCATTTATGTGAATGGACAAATTGTACTCTATAACTATAATACAACATATATAAATTAAATAAAAATCTGTTCGGGCACATACCTGTATCTATGACACCTGCACGGTTCTCAAATTCGACACTTAAAAATTGTTTTATATGCCACTGACATTATACGTGGCGTTTGTTGGTCAAAAGTTCAATGTCATTTTGCTGCCTAAAAACCACAATGCACTGACCATTGCCGACCATGCGCTGACCCTACGCTGACCATGCGTCCAGCCACACCTCATTTACAAAAACTGTACTCCTACGAGCAGGAAATCAAAATCACTTGTTATTTTGAAAATGTGAGCGCTTGGTTTTTGCATCACGCTGTCCTAACCTAGCATTTTTTATTTACCTAACGTTAGCCAAGTGGCCAAGATGCGCGTTGAAGCATGTTGAGTCTAGTTTGAGTTCAGGTGGCCATGGACCCTTACGTGCCGGTATCTCCCATAGCGCCAAGAGGAGTGTGCTAACCTCACCCTGCAGCACCACATGCTGGAGCCGGTGCAGAGGGTCCCACGTTATGAGCTCCTTCTGAAGGACTACCTGAAGAAGCTTCCCCAGGACGCCACAGACCGGCCAGATGCAGAGAGTAAGGCAGACCTCCGCGGCGTGAGAGCGGCTCCGGGCCCACCAGATCTTCCCTCCACCTTTTCATTACCCGTTTTGCCGTTTTACTGCCTGTTTCAAGCTTCAGTTCCTCAGCAGGTTGTTGGTTTTAAACAGTGGTGGCATGTCGTTTATCAGGATCTTTAAAGATCATCGCCATGGCGGCGACTCATAGCAACAGCGCCATTCAGAAGTCGGTGAGTTTGCCGTATCGCTGCACTGTGCAGGCGCAGCACCATGGGGGAGCACTGGAGACCTGGGCACTTCTCACAACTGAAAAAGAACTCTGCTGTGCCTCTGAGTGTCTCCCACAACCCTGGCTGAAGCCATTAGCTTCACTCTTCTCGGCTCGCAGGCATAGGCCTGTGAATTTTCACACAGAGGTTGGATGTATGGAGGCACATTTTTTTTGTGGGGTGGTCTCACTAGCTCAGCATGGTGCTTCTGCAAGCTCAGGAGATTCCCTTGCTTGTGCTGAGAGAAACATGACTATGCTACTTGGTGACGTAATACAGCCTGCAGATCTGCTATTTTTGAAGTCCCTGTGGAAGCAAGTGAAGGTTCTGATCTTTGTTCAACCTCCTTTGGGTCACTATAAACATTGTGAGCTTAGGGAGTTTATTAGCAACGATAATATTTTTTCTTATAAAGAGCAACTTGTTATGCGTTTGGGTATAGGGTTGTGCTATACCTGTGCATGAAAACGTCCAGTTCAACTCCTTCATCTCCCTTTGAAGGAGAACCTGAAGAAGCTGTTGGAGATCTATGAGATGCTGGGAGGCGAGGAAGACATTGTGAATGCCTCAAATGAGTTCATCAAGGAGGGTAGCATCCTCAAGCTTGCGGCAAGAAACACCTCTGCCATGGAAAGATACCTCTTTCTGGTGAGGGTAGGATGAAGTCCTTCTATGCAGCCCTTGGGCTTTGCTGGAGACAGATTCCTGTCATTCTGACCAACTCTGTCATCCACTCTTTCAGTTCAACAACATGCTGTTCTACTGTGTGCCCAAGTTCAGCCTGGTTGGACAGAAGTATACGGTCCGCACACGCATTGGCATCGAAGGTATGGAGGTGCGAGCCACCACCAATGAGGACTACCCGCACACTTTCCAGGTGTCTGGAAAGGAGAGGACACTCGAGCTGCAGGCCAAGTACGAACGACTGGTAATTCATCTCCACATCTAGTTCAGGCAAAGAGTCTTTGAGTTTAATTATCGAATTTCCTTCGTCTTTTAGTTCTGCAGAAGACAAAGAGGACTGGATAAAGGTATGCCGTTCCTCACTCAGTGATATCTTCAGTGCTAATCCTGGGTGGTGCACAGAAAGTATTAATTTAGGCTGTGTTTTGCAGGCATTCGAAAAGATAATTGCCGTGTTCCAACAGAAGAACGAGACCTTCAAGACTGCATCCAAGGAGGATGATATGGCAGTCAGTGTGCCATTTGCTCGGCCATTTTGTAGAGAACCCTAAAAATCACCTCTCTGTATACTCAGTTTGATGATAAATCATACCAGTGCTTCAGCATGTGTGTGTGTGTGTGCGCGTTTAGACTGCTGAGCTGGGCAAGCGTGCCCCCCGCTGGATCCGAGACAACGAGGTGACCATGTGCATGAAGTGTAAGGAGCCCTTCAACGCCCTGACGCGCCGCCGGCACCACTGCCGGGCCTGCGGTTACGTAAGTTGGCCTAAATGGCCTTTTTTATGGACCATGTGTCACTGGATCTCCCAGCTGGCTCTATGTCCTCAGCTAGAGCGTCAAGTATCGGGAAAAGTTCATTGTAGAGTCTTAAAGCACTTATGTAAGTTGCTCTGGCTAAGGGCGTCTGCCAAATGCTGTACATGTAAATGTCAAACAACGTGCCCACCGGTCCAGAGCCGGCTGGCAGGCTGGCCAGTGGAAGACCGTGTGTGTTTCTCACATCGTAAGTCCTGCTCTCGCTGGGATCCCGATTTTAAGGTGGTGTGCTGGAAGTGTTCGGACTATAAAGCAGCGCTGCAATACGACGGCAACAAGATGTGCAAAGTGTGCAAGGACTGCTACTTCATTCTGACGGGCCAGACCGAGTGCGAAGAGCGGGCCAAGAAGAGGGGCATCCTGGAGGTGAGGTGTGGCCCGGAGGTGGGCGTCTCGTCCGACTCCTTCCAGGATGTGAGCCGTGAGCTGACTCTCATCCTCCGTCCTCCCCAGATTGAGGCAGCCCAGTTCTCTGGGAACAGCGTTATGTGTGGCTTCCTACAATACAGTGAGAAGACCAAGCCCGGACAGAAGGTGTGGTGTGTCATCCCTCAGAAGGAGGCACTGGTGCTCTACTTGTATGGGGCACCTCAGGTAAGAACTTCAGCTCACGCCTGAGATTCGCAAGCCGCTCATCCACTCATGCCTTGGAAGCACTGACCTCCCCCACCTTATTTCACAGGACGTGAAGGCTCAGTCCACCATCCCTCTGTTGGGCTACACAGTGGAGGAATCCCCCCGACAGACAGAGCTACCTGCCAGCTTCCGCCTCTCCCAGTCCAAGTCGGTCCACAGCTTCGCAGCGGAGAGCGAGGATTTGAAGCAGCGCTGGCTGCAGGTGATCCGCAAGGCGGTGAAGGGGGAGGAGCTCCAGCCGTCGCCTAGCAATGGCGGCACGTCGGAAGGCACAGAAGAAGCCACCTCTCAATAGCATTTGAGAGAGACCTTGTGCCCACAATCGGCGCCCCCTTTGGGCCCAGCTGGAACTTTTCACACCTTCCAACAGGCTCTCAAGAAGAACATTTTCCGATTCTTGGAGAAGGTCTGAATACCGGACTCCTTCGATCTTCCAAATAGTGCCAATTGGCCTCTGCAAGGGCTACCCATCCTGGATGGATGGTACTGGAAACGGGTGCAGAACAATCAAATCAACACTAGAATCTGTGGTCTATCACCTCTAACATGACCCTACTGAGGTAGAGTCCCAGGGACTCACACATTTTCCCATAAGGCAGATTATCAGGCATTGATGGTAGGGAGAACAGACTCTGTATCAGAGTCTGCGCAGGACAAAGGAGGTCATGGCCACAAACTGTGGTCAGATCAGTGGTGCCTGGTGACCCACCTTGTATTGTCTGTACTCAGCTGTACTTCCTGGCCAGAAAAATCAGCAAAGGGGAACTAGGAAGCCCGTGACTTCTGTAGGCTGGGATGGAGGACCAGGGGGAGGCATTATGGATGTCTCCAAGCACTGCTACTCAAGGCTGAAAGCTTTTTACTGACTCGAGACATTTGAGAGATTCAGTCTGAGCTGCAAATAAGTGAACCCCAGGGGGGAAACCAGGGCTGCTGCTGGGGATTTCCTGTGCTGCGGCTGCCTCTCGCCCTCGATACTTCGAAGGTAATTACATCCAGGCTCTCAGATCTGTCTCTGGGAGTGCAGGGCACCATGGGTAACTTTTTTTTTTTTTTGCACACTTCTGTTAAACTGGTGGTATCTGCCATAACTTTTTTTTGCATTTGGTGTGTACAGTATTTCAGTCTGTGTAGAGCAGTTGTCAGCCTTATTCTGCCTCATGTAATTAATGTAAAGTCTTGCTTTTGCCGGTTAAGTGCAGGTGTGTATGTCATTAACACGGGTGCAAATGGTCTGTTTTGCACAGCTGTGTAACTTTATGCACACAGACTAAAAACAATCAAGGCCTGTCAAATGCAGTCGGCTGAAGGACGCATAAAATGCTCAAATTTGGCAAATGAAAGTTTGCTCTCTCGCCTGCCAGTGTAATTCCAGCTGAGCTCTGCAAAGAACTGCATAATAAGTCACACATGCATATTACACTTGATCAAATGTGGGAAATGGTATGGGTATAGCGTCAGCAGAGTAAATAGTTTGGATTCATATTTCTTTTCATTTGTTTAGGGGGAATCCTGCGCAAATGACATCCCAGTGTGATTAAAAATGCGGTCGAGCTCTAATATAAAGGCAGCACATTGGGCCCTTGAGTTAGGGCACCGGTTCTCGTTTTCAGGTTAGGCACTGTCTGGCAGCTAAGCCATACTTATAGTACATTTTCTAGACTGTAGCCTTGCAAGGATAAACACCTTAAGCAGAATGAGGGGTGGGGGGGATTGTATGCAGAAACCATCCTGTACACAACTGTCTCCTCAGGTGATGTAATCAGATGTCTGATATTCAGGTTATCAGTACATGGTCTCACGTCCAATAAACTACTTGCCCCGTAAAGTGGTCTTGTCAAGATGCTGTCCACCGAACATTTTGAGCCAAACAAACAGGACCCCCACAGCACCCTAAATACCTTAGAAAATTTTATTTTTTTACAGAAAACATCTCACAAGCCTTCTGTGAGTGTAAAATGAGACACACCAAGGAGAAGCTGGTTAAATGGCGAGGGCAGGGCGGAGGGACGGACGTGGGCGCCCAGGGTTAGCTCTTAGGACGACACAGCAGCCCACGGATCCTGCGGACAAGGGCCTGGATGAAGGTGTAGCGTGAACGCATCTGGCTGTAGAGGCCCTCCACCTCCAGCAGCTTCCTTTGCAGGGACTCGCTGAAGCAGCACGCCACATCACTCTGAAGCTGGGGGGGTGTGAGCGCTAGGTCAGGTTCTGATTAGAGGGGGCACTACACATCTGAACGTTTGAGGTCATTGAACTGGCACGCTGCTCACCTGTTCCAGGTCCTGCTGGCTGATGTGAGACAGACCCAGGCTGCGCCCACCACTCCCCTGCATCACACTGAAGGATTCTGGGAAACAAAGAGAGAAACCACAGAGTAGTACTGCGTGCAAAGTGTAGTTGTAAAACAAAGCTCAACCTAGTAGAAGATGCTTACCATCTCCCACGCGGGACCTGTACACACTAACACTGGGCAGCAGGGAGTCCTTTGGATCACTGGGGGTGCAGTACAGCAGGTAATACTCCAGGTGGCGCCACAGCACAAACAGGCAGGTCTCTATGATGTCTGTGTAGGTTAGCGGTCAAGGGAACCAGAACTGAATGGACTATAAAAGTCGAACTCTCTTCACAGTGGGGAAGTCCAGCAGTTCTCACGTCTCTCACCACAGATGTTTAAATACAGGTGAGAGCAAGGGGAGGCCACAGAGCACAAGGCCAGTGAGTGTCCAATGCCGCCCCCCCTCCCCATTCCCCACGTCCAGCAGCACAGACTCGCAGTGAGGCCACGGGAACCCCTGGCCTAAAGCCTGGATACAGGAGCACAGAGCCAGCAGCTTGGCCCTGTTGTTGATGAGCAGGATCAGGCGCCTTTTGGCCAGGACGCTCCTCTGGACCGAGGGGATCTTGTCCACGCCTCCGGAAGCTGACACCGTGGCCTGGCACAGCTGACAGGAACAGGGACTCAGAGAGAGAGCGTGGCGACCAAAGAGCTCCCCTTCGGTCAGAGACCTGGCCTACACATCCAAACAGTGCCCTGCACTACCGGGCTCGCCTACCTCCTTGACCTCGTCCGGGGGCAGCTGCTCGAGGCCCTGCAGCTTGTCCAGGCTCTGCCGGTGGTCCTGGTGGAAGCGGAAGAAGTCGGAGGTGGCGTTCCGGAGCAGGTAGAGTACGAGAGCCAAGCTGGGCACGCGAGAGCATGGCGCGGAGGGCAGAGGATCTGTATGGAAGAGGGGGGGCCCGCAGACCCGTCAGGCACCGCTGAGGATGTGGAACGAGGGCCGCAATCCACGGGGGACGGGGCTGACCTGCACGGGGGCCATCGCGGCCAGCCGGCTCTGCCACGGACGGGCTGAAGAGGCAGACGCTGAACTGGGCCTGGGCGGAGCTCTGCAGCAGCAGCGTCTGGCAGTACTCCATCACATTGGCGCAGATCTACAATGGGGCGGGGCCAAGCACCATCATTGGCTGGTCGGCTCTCACGGCACAGTCATGTGACTGGCAGGGGGAGGGGCTCACCTGCTGCATGGCCATCTCCATCTCCTCGTGGCGGTCAGCAGGGTCACGCGGGGAGATGCTCTCCTCTGTCAGCTTGAGCAGACGCACACGTTCACTGCCCGTCAGCCGACCCAGCAGGGAGAGGGACTGTCGCTGGAGGGACAGGCCACGCGTTACCACTAGCGACCATGTTACCGCCGGCAACCATGACCACACCAGACAAAGCAGAAAAACTGGCAGAATTGTTCGTACCTGGAAGCGGCTGATATGACTTTTAAACTCCATCAGGGTAGGGCTGCTGGTGTCCTGGACCACCTCGAGGGCGCCTGACACACATTAACCCGCAATCAGACAACACAGGCAACAGACACAACTCAGAACTTTCCAGATGGCAGGTGGCCATTTCTGGCCACTTACCAGGCAGTGCGGTCTTGCTGATGATGCCGGTGAGCAGGGCCAGCTCCTGCAGGGACGCCACACTCAGCTCCTGGCATCGCAGGATGGACTGGATGGTGTCCGAGTGTGCGATCAGCCACTGCAGCACCTGGACGCACGCACACACCCACACACACACGATACAAAGCGCATTAGGGTACCTAACAACCTAACAACCACTGTAATGCTGTAATGCACCTATAATCCACACATCACAGTCATACCTAAAACTGTTCACCATACAATTTTATTACCTGTGCTGCCCCCTGCTGGTGCTGAGTGGAAGTGGAGGTGAGGATGACCTGAAAGAGTCGAAGGGCTGGGAGCAGGATCTGTCTGTAGCGATCCAGGGGGCTGGGGATGAAGCCAGTGGGGTCCCTCTGAGCAAACATCCTACAGGAAGGAGGAAGCCAGTCACGTGAGGAAGGGGGGGCTTGCTCCATTATGCCCTTTAGCCACATTCCATCTCCACAGGCTACCTATGGGTGTCGGCCTCTGGCAGCATGTCGTACACCTGGCACTCCATCAGGTGGGCCACCAGGCCACAGCGCAGCAGCTCCACGGCGCCCTGGGCCGTCCTCGCCACCCGGGTGAGCAGCGCCTGTACCGAGCCAAAGGAGGGAGGGCCAATGAGAGCCAGCAGGGCACATAAGAGAGGGAAGGGTGCCCCCCCCATGCCCAGCTGATCACTTCGGGTCCATGAGGGCACGACCCAGGCCAGAAACACCACACCTAAAGAAAAATCCTTAAGAGCTCAAAGGGATTAACCCGTTCAAGTTCGGGGCGCGCTCCAGCTCTGCGATTCCCGGTACAGGCCCCTGGGGGCAGTAGGGGACGAGTGTAACCCCCACACACTCACCATCTTGGACTCATAGATGTAGAGGGGCTTGAGCAGGGGGGGCTGGGGCCCCAGCAGGGCCTGCAGGGCGCCGTCATCCTGCCGGAGGCTGTCCACCAGCACGCGCAGGTAGCCGCTGTTACAGACGAAGAGCAGCCACTGGCACTGGCGGTCGATGGAGAGGATGCGGTCCAGCACGGCCAGGGCCAGCATCTGGGCGAAGAGCGGCACGGTCACACGGGCGCACAGCCCCTCAGCTCGGGAGGAGCGCACGCGCGGGCGGGCGACGGCCCCCCTACCCTGCCGATCTCGTGGCCGTCGCAGGCGTCCCGGCACACCACCTCCATCAGCGCTGTGCCGTAGCTCTCGATGATGGCCAGGTTCTCGCGCTGCAGCTTGGAGAAGCCGTCCTCCGGGGCCGTCAGTCGCTCCCACATGGACGTCTCTCCTGGGCACCAAGGGGGAGTGGTGTAAAGAAAATGGGCAGCCCCCCCGTCCTGCCTAGCTGGCCGGTTCTTGATCAACATAAAGAGTAGCACTATGGTGCTATTGAGATCAGTGGTAGTCATGAAGCTTAATGTCTGTGCTAAGCGTGCCCCGCATATAGCCCCTGCCCGTTTACGCTCCCCCCCCACTATCCCACCAACCATCGTCTTCCCACCACCTCACCTATAGCCCTACCTCTCCTTGTTCTGCCCCGCTCGTGTCCCGACCCACTGCATGCATGGCTCCACCCACTCCCACCACCCACTGCATGTACGGCCCCTCCCACTCCCACCACCCACTGCATGCATGGCTCCACCCACTGCATGTACGGCCCCTCCCACACCTGTCTGCAGTGTCTCTGCCTCCTCTGGTTTCTGGGCAATCTGCAGGTAGTAGAGGAGGGAGCCATACAGATGGGCGCGCAGACGCTGGAAGCCACCACCTGGAGCACAAACGCACCCAGTCGGCTACATTAATCACATTCACATGTTTAGCAGATGCTTCCGTTCCAAAAAGCACAGGACCAGGCAGCATCTCCAGAGCAGCTGGGGTTACTTCGCTCAAGGGCCCCAAAATGCTGCCAAGGGGTCTGAATCCACAACCTTCTGGAAATGGGTGCAGATCCCCAACGTAACGGCGACCCACCGGTACAAAGGATGAAGTCCAGCAGCTTCCGTAGTATCAGGTGCAGCGCCGAGTTGGCAATGGAGGCGAAGCCAGACGTGCCCCCCCCCTCCAGGCCCCCGCTCTGCTCTGACAGCACCGATTGGCTGAGGTGAGCCGTCAGGGTAAAGACCGCGCCAGCCACGATGGGCATGAGCTCGACGGCAGCGTCTTCGGAGAGCACCTGGGGAGAAATGGGCGGGGTCAGCATGCCGGTGACACGCCCCCACCTGGGCGGCACGGGACGGGCGGACGCCCACCTTGTCGTGAAGGTCCAGCAGCAGGTCCCGGATAATCAGCTGCCGCGTGTCTGCCGGGATGAGATCGGGAGGGCAGGCGGTCAGCATGGTCTCCACCAAGGCCCTCCATGACTGCAGCGCGTGCCGCTTAGCGCTCAGACTCCGCCGGACGCGGTTCCGCTCCACCACCTGCTGCAAGATGGAGTTCACCTCCTGGGGGGGAGGGGTGTCGTCATGAGGCATACACAACCGCACCATAAAACACATTAAGCGTCACTGTGCTGAAGTCTGGAACCGTCGTCATTACACACCCAATGGTAACACCAGAAGCCCCACCCACCTCCATCAGCAGAGGGCGCTGGCCAATGGCAGCCACTCCTTGCAGGGCGTTGACCTCAGCAACCAGCACCCTGTGCAGCAGCTTCAGCAGGGGGGAACGAGATGGCGAGGCACGGTTACTGACAGCGTTACCGCTTAGGAATCACTCTTTGGGCTCGGACAAACCGAATCCGCATCAGACAGGGATGATGATGTACCGGGCCGCAGAATCAGGCAGGGACACTGACGTACCGGGCCGCAGAATCAGACAGGGACACTGACGTACCAGAATCAGGCAGGGACACTGACGTACCAGAATCAGGCAGGGACACTGACGTACCGGGCCGCAGAATCAGACAGGGACACTGACGTACCGGGCCGCAGAATCAGACAGGGACAC
>JAODKM010000001.1:2805757-2817096 GCA_026780845.1 Petrocephalus sullivani | reverse complement strand
CTAATAATCCTTTAGGTGAGTGTACATTTTAAGCATTTAAGCCCAATCGCAGTGCAGTCTGTTTTCCTCATCATAGGCTAATAGTATTGTGACTTATGGGTTCTGTTAGTGATTAGCATGGTTAGTGATTAGCATGGTTAGTGAAGGTGATTAATCGAGGTGTGGTGTTGACGAACCACAGCATGCAACAACGAAATGTGTGACATCGTGACACAGCAGGGGGTAGCTATGTGAGCGCCCGGGGAGCAGTGCTTGGGGATGGTAGCTTGCTCAGGGTACCTCAGTGGTACCTCAGTGGTACTTGCGGGTCGGGGACTCGAACCGCTTGCACCCCTAACCACTACACCGCCTGCCTGTCCCAATTTAGCACGGATTCCTAGCTAGTTAGCGATTTAGCGCGGTTTCCTAGCTAGTTGGCGATTAGCACGGTTTCCTAGCTAGTTGGCAATTTAGCACGATTTCCAAGCTAGTTGGCGATTAGCACGGTTTCTTGGGCATTCTGTCTAAGGCAGAGGTCTCCAACTCCGGTCCTGGAGAGCTACTGCCCAGTAGGTTTTCTATTCCACCTGGCTTCTGATGAGCCACACCTGCTTCTGGTATTTTCCTGAGAACATTGTGGCTCATCAGAAGGCAGGTAGGAGAGAACCTACTGGACAGTAGCTCTCCAGGACCGGAGTTGGAGACCTCTGCCTTAGACAGAATGCCCAAGAAACCGTGCTAAGGTATTCCCTTAATTTTCCCAACCACTCTGGGAAAACAAAAATTCACCTGCAGGGTGCCCCCAGAGCTGCCTGATCACCTGCTGCTCTGTACTCACAGGGCCTCCTCGGCAGGAGGAGCCAGAGGTCTGGCTGCAGGAGGAGGTCAGCACAGCAGAGCTGTCAATCAGCACACGCAACAGGAACCCTGCACTGACGGTGAGGCTCCCTGACAGGTGCTGGGTAGCCAGTCGGCCCTAGACCCCCAGGGTATTTAGTTCCTTTCCACTTCTTTATCCCTGTATCAGGAACCATTTCGCATTATTTACCAAACTCCTGTCAAATGCTCTGTGGCATCTGTGTCGTGAAAGGCACTATATAAAGATTGAATTGAAATTGCTGAACGCAAACTAAGAGTGGAATGACATGCTCTCCCCTTCAGTGTCCTGAGGACTCCATGCTGGTGTGCCTGGAGCCAGACTCTCTGACTACGGGCGAGTTCATCACCATTGGGTGGGTTTCCGTTAGGGAACCCAGGGGCGGGGCCACATGCCCCTGCTGAAAGCTGATTGGCTCCTGCAGTGCCTCCTCCCCTGTCACTCAGATTCAGAATACTGGCTAATAATAAGGTTGGCCCATCTGTATAAATTGTTGCTTCTGTAATGCCCCCCAAAAAAAGTCCTAAAATCGCTCCTGGCTTTCGGTATCACTCATGGTTATTTTTTAACGACAACGTGAATGATTGATTGGTGTTCTGTGACTGCCTGCGGCCTCAGGACTGAGAAGGCTGGAGACCCGTACCTCTGCTCAGCCCGGGGACAGCAGGTGCAGGCGAGTGTGTGCAGAATCGGCCTGCCCGAGGTTAGCTACTCAGGTGTATCATTAATAAGTCGTATCATCCTTCAACTGCATAGTTGTCAGATAAGCCACACTTCTCAACCTGTCCACAGGAGGGCGTCGGTTTCTATAACATCGATAATGAGGAGTACGAGGCCATGGCCGTGGAGGTGAGGCTACTGCCGCGGAAGCTGCGCTTCTTCTGTAGCGCCGAGCGGAGGGCCCAGCTGCTGTCGGAGCCGCACTGTTGAGGCAGAGCGCCACCCAGGGGATGGGCTGTCCCACTGGGGCAGACACAGATCATCCAGAGGAACAGACCCCAGCGAGTGATGGACTGGTAACGATTCAGGTGCTCTCATGTGGAAATAAAAACCAGTAACACAAGAACTTCTTAGTTTGTCCAGATTGTCTTTAAAAAAAAAAAAACTGTACCCTTTGTTCCCGTCTTCCCGATTTCTGGAAAAGCACATATTTTAATCTACCACTTAAATCCTAAGTAAAGAAACGTGTTGCAGGCAGCGTCTGGGGGACGTTAAGTGCTTCGAGCAGAGTCTTCCCGAGTGTACCTAGGGGCGTGACCTTATGCATACACTGACTCGCCTCACCTGATGCCTCCGTGCACCTGAAATTCCACGGCAGTCCAGATAAGGTTCACAGTCACCCAGCCACAAAAACAAGCTGGCCTGTGACTGAGGGCACAGCCATCGACGTCGTCCCGGAGATGTAAAACCACGGGTGCTTATCACGTCGGGCTCAGTGTGCCTTTATGGTGTAACGTGCGTCGCTGTGAGAGGTCCCCTCCCTGTTGGAATCTCAGCCCCCCTCCCAAACTAAAATTAACTCTTGTCAGAACAGGGGACCACCTCCAGCTGAATGTGACTCGGTTTTTAAATAAGGCAGAAAATATGCCATAAACATGATCACCCCACATTTCATTTATTTTGTAGACAGCGGGGTTAGGCAGTCTGTAACAGAAGCCGTCATTATGTTAGGACAGCCAGAAAGGATGCTTATGACGTCAGCAGGTTTGTACACGAGTCGGTCGCTTTAATGAAACAAAGCAGTCTTATAAAGTACTGCAAGTACAAATATGACCTCCGATCCCGACTACAGCTCGACTCCACGCCAAGTGCATGCTGGCGGTTTCAGGTCATTCACACTGGAAATTAGTTAGGGTCTGTCAGACTAGAAGCACAATAAATATGTTAGAGTTGGTGGTGCGACGTTCACCAAGTAGCTAAAATCACGCTGTCACTTTAACTCGCGATTTCCAGGTTACAGAGGTGAATAGTTCACGTCCAGAAAGCAGAAATCCAGACCAAGATTTAGTTTCAACCAACCAGTTAAATATAAGGAGTCACAGTCAAAGAGTATTCAACTGGTTGGTTGAAACTAAACCTTGGTTTGGATTTCTGCTTCCTGGACCTGGACTACACCTCTGTCAGCTTTTCTCCAGTGTAACTGGCAGTTTAAGGGTCACATTAACACACATTTGTATATATTGTGCAAAAACATGTATCTTTACAGCCATTATGTAAAAATAACATAACACCATCTCTGACAATTAAATTAAAATTGTACTGTACAATCATCTCCAACATGGCTTCACATTATTCACCTCCCTCAGTATTAAATGGCTAGTATTTAATAAGTTTTTATATCTTTCATACTTTCTTAAAGTACATCTATTAGCATCCTCAGAAAAAGAGGAACCGTATCATAGGTTTACTTGTGGAGGGGCCCACGCTTGGCTCTTTACGCACCCCAGAAATTGACTGGGCCCTTACTGCATCACGTACGCGCACACACACACACACACACACACACACAAAACTCTCAACCACAAGTTACACTTGTTCCTCTTCTCCAGGCTGGAGAGGGTTTTCCCAGGTCAGCTTCTGCTTCTGTTCTTCCTTTCATTATGAGCTATGATTTCCCGAGACTTTCACCAAGTGCCCTTCCTGAAAGGCAGTTCTATTCTGCGCTCTTTCCGGAACATGGGAGGTCCTCTTGAAAAAACAGAATTCCCATTTCACGCTCTTCAGCCGGCGGCTCTTCCATACACTTCTTTGGAGAAAGGAATGACAAACTTGATTTTCATGAAGAAAGGCTAGCTCCTACGAAGGGCACACTGAGGCCTACGAAGGGCACACTGAGGCCTACAAAGGGCACACTGAGGCCTACAAAGGGCACACTGAGGCCTACAGGCTGACTTGCGGTTGCGCTTTGTGCAAACTGATCATGCCAAGAAGCGGGACACCCCCCAGCACAGAGATATCACCAAAGAAGCAGAAGATTAAAAATAACGATTTCAGGTGTGTACCAGGGGTAGGTAGAACAGCATGCAGCTGTGGATTTTGTTTGGTCACAGGGACAAGTTGAAAATCTCCTACAGTAAGTGACTGAGACTACACTACAATTCCCAGAAGCCCACAGCAAGCCCATGAGGATCGCACCATAGGCCCAGAATTCCATACAATCAGTTGGCCGAGAAGAAACCGTAAAGCAAGACAATACTTTCAGGGTCAGCAGTATTTCTGACGTAAGTAGCTTGAAGAGGCACATTAAATCAGGTGAAATTTTAATGCTATCCTCTCATTATTCTGACTTGCTCGTTACCACCTCAGCAAACCAATAAAGACAGGAACCAAAGAGAGGCTGCTCCAGCCCCAAAAGCAGATGCCCTGGCCTCCAGAGCAGAGATCCAGGCCTAAGCACTTAGCTGTGACTTCATACTAGGCAGGCGGCGGGTGTCAGATGGTTTCACATTCTGGACACAGGAAGTGTCCGTCTCAGGGCTGTTAAGATGAGGCTGTAGCCTACACATGGAAGCAGTCTGTGAACCATGTAGGCCCCGATAAGGTGCTTCTTTCCCAGTTCTGGGTCACCTAGCAGGAGAGGATTAGTTTCCGGAGCCAAGGCGCTGTAGGGAAAGGCAGTGTCTCCTGGACAGATGAACGCAGTGGGTCCCAGGCCTCAGTGGCAGCAGGGGTTGTCGATGACAAGCATGGCGTCGATGCCATAGAGCTCCAGAAGGTCCACGAGGAAGCCCCGGTCTGCTTGGGGGTCCAGGCCCATGGCCTGCACGTGCTCCGCCGTGAGGGTGGGGTCTGCGCTGCTCGCCACCTCCGACAGCGTCTGGAAGATCCGGTTGTTCAGCTCCATGAAGAACCTGTTGCAGATGGAAGAGGAGCTAGAGCTGGTCCAAACGTCCACGATACACTGGAACCATGTTGTACACTGGACGTACGGTGATTCTAATCTTGGAGGGCATCTACTCACAGGATGAAGAGGTCCTCTTCACTGGAGGAACAGTCTCCATCTACTTCCTGTGAGTATAACAGCATCTGTCTGAAGAGATTGTCCTCGTCATCACCGTCATCATCACCATCATCATCACCGTCACTGTCACCAGTCACCCAGTCCTACCTCTGCTCACTCAGCTTCCTGTACTTCTCCCGGTCAGCACTGTTGAGGCGTAGCAGTGGCTGCAGGCTCTCCCTGTGCGTCTTCACATTCTGGTTGTCCACGTAGACGTCATACAGCTCCTTCTTCTCCTCAAATATCTTCTCGGTGGTGCCTTCAGGAGGAAACGTGCCAGAGGCAGACCGTGAGCATTCAGTTTGACCTCAATCGACCGCTCAGGCCCTGGGGCAAACTCACAGGCCACGTAGGACATCTCAGTCTCCAGGGCAGCGATGTCAGCCACGTTGATGTAGAAGAAGGGCCGGAACTCCGGCACTGAGACCCCCACCCCCGGAAGGGAGACGTTGGCCAGGCAACAGCAGCAATACACTGGGGGGGGATAATCAGGATTCACGGTTCACAATTTTCAACATCAAATTCAGTGCTTCTTAATACCATTTTTATAACCTCAACAAAAATAGGAAAGATAATAGGCCCTGAGCAGCAGTCTATACTTCTCTCAAGAAGGTCAGCCATTGCACAGATTCAGATGTTCCTAAAAGAATCGAAATCTGTCAGAGGGCCAAATGGTAAGGTTCTGCGCGGTCACCAGACCTTTGTGAGGGTGCAAATGTACCACCTCTTAAATGCAGTGGGCGTGGACTGACATTTTATTTATTTCAAAGCTAAACATCCAGAACACCGAACATTTGGGAAATATTAAAAAGCATCACATTGAGGCAAAAGTATTCAATACCACCCCCCCCCCCTTTCTATATCCAGATTCTGAGAGGGACACCACTTTAGGGGACCCCCCCCCACACCTCTCTCTTGGATTTTAGTGGTTTTCAAAAATACTTCCAGCACTAGCCAAATCTATTTCAAGACTTTAACGATTCCAGAGGATCCCCGGTGCGAGCTGTGGGGAAGCCAGTCCCTCGAAATCTCAGTGCCAAAGCAGATCACACAAGCGCCGGGACACACACGGTCGCACACGGTCGCACACGGTCGCACACAGTCGCCCACGCGGCAAACAGCCAGCTGTGCTTTTACTTGTTAGCACTTTTTTGTAATCACACTAGTTACTGCATTAATGATGTTTGTTTACATGTCTGGGGACTGGGAGCGCAAAGTAATCATGTCTGTTCATTTTTAACTTATTTAGGGTCCCTGTCTAACTTAACTGCGCGTGTCTGTCTGTGCGCCTGTCTGTGTGTGTGCCTGTCTGTGTGCGCCTGTCTGTGTGTGCGCCTGTCTGTATCTGTGTGTGTGTGTGTGTGTGTGCGCGCTCACCTCTATAGCACACCACTCCCACAGGAGGGGGTGAGAAAATGAGGATGCGCTTGCGAAGCAGGGCGACCTTCCACAGCACCATGATCTGCTCCCCGAAGAAGTGGATGAACTGGGACATGCAGCCGGCCGGATGGGTGATCTGCAGGGAAGGGGTCCTTAGGTCACTGGCAGAGGCTAAAAATCACAGGACTAGAACCTAAATACCGCCAGGTCAATCCCAGCAGGGTGCTGCTGTTCTACCTTTGAGCAGGGTACGTACACTGAACCGTATCAACAGGTAAATCTCTGGATAAGACCATCAGTCCAGCCACTGAATGTAAATATACGACAGTCAAATTTGGTACCCGCCTTCATCTCGGGATTCATGCAACAGCGGCCATGTGGGGGCGCCGTGGAGGCACTGCTGGGGCAGCTAGTGACCAGGCCGTTCCCTGCGAGTGGAAGCACCGCCTTTTTGTCTTCGTAGAAGGCCTCCAGAGGTGAGTACTCTCCCGGACACTGAAGCTGATGCCTGTGCAGAAACGGAGACACGCGCCAGTCGGGGACTTTATGGTCTTTAGTGAAAACTGCCGACCATTAATGAAACTATGGTCAGGACCTGTGATCTGAGCCAGCACTGAGAGGCACACAGCTGTGCACCCTCTCTCTACTGAAAGGTAAACAAAAATAGCTCCATATCCATTTTACAGTGTGATTAAGACACTGAACAAATATTTCAACACCAGCCACAGTCCGTATTTGGTATGAAGTGCATTATTTTGCAGTTAAAGGCAATTTTACCATAAGATGATGTGAACAAAGTACATTATGTACTCTGAATGGATTTCACAAAAAATATATGAACAAGCGTCCAGTTAACTAGATCAGTCATTGGATGGTTTCTGCTGGAAAAATGAAGGCGACAAAAACGTTTGTAAATTGTGACCATTTTGCCCTGCATCTCAAAATTAACACCTGTGAGGGTGTCTAATGTCGGTCTGCTCGACTCCTTCTGAAGGGTCACCCCTATTCTCTGATTAATGCAGAGAGGGTCTCACTCTGCTCCTCTCCAGGATTCAAAGTCAGGGTGAAACAAGCCAGCTTTCAACGGCCTCTAACCCAGTGATCATGACAAGGCCCAAACGAGCCAATTCATACGGCAGTGGATCCTGCCCGGCGAGAGCGACTCACCTGACCTGGTTCTCCAGGAAGTGCATGTAGCGATAGAGCAGGGTATAGGATGGGGTCAGAATGCCCACGGACTTCATCCGCGCCCCCCTCTCCAGCTCGCTCTCCACTGGCATGTTTGCGAAACACGCTAGGCCGAAGAAGCAACCCTTCCGGAAATATCTGGAAAGAGACGGGGGTGGGGGGGTTGGTGGGCAGCCACGGGGTGCGGAGGCACGCCTGGTCCGGAGCGGGGCCTTACATGAAGTCACTGGCGATTCGGTGGGAGCCACTGGCCATCGACTTGAACTCCACGCCCTCCAGGTTGACGTCAGGAGGCAAACACCATTCCAGCATATTCCCTGGTAACAGCGACAGCCATGCAGCCAGGTCAGAGTGCCAGAGCAAACGTGGGCCGCCGCTACCATGGCGTCCACCGGGCCACATCCAAGGCATCTGGCAGACACAGACGCAGGACCCCCCCCAATCCCCCAAACAGTTTGCCGAGTCATTTCACAATCACACGCAAACACATAAAAAGGGAACTTTGCGGTTAAAAGCAAATGCAATCCTGAGGTCTCCGTTTCTCACACAGCCACACCGATAAACAGCCCTCTGCTTAAACACTGTGAGCGTGCCAGGCGGGTGCATTGTGCACAGGCAGGGGGAGGCCCAGCTCTCACGGGCCAGGCAGGGGGTATCTAGATTACTTCTCCAAAGACAGAAACTCTGCACAGTCATGCCAGAGATCCCGTCTGACCAGCTAGGAGATTTCTGCACAGCAAAAATAACCAGTATCTGGGTGATATGAATTTGAATTTTGCATCTTTTAATTTAAATGTGAAACACAATCCATCCCTTCACAATGAGTACTAATCCTGCAAGGAGGGGGTAAGAACAGGGCGCAAAACACCACAGCAAGTTCAAGTCACCTTGAGAGTCCTGTAAACAAATTAAAGTAATTTTCAAAATGTGGCCCACCCACAACACTGAAGATTTAAGTGGCCTATGATTTAAAACGTTTAAAACAACTGGTGTTTGGTACAGGCAGTGCAGTAAGTGACGGTGAATGGAGAAGTCATTAATCAATCTGACGTTCAGACGCGGGCACGTCTCCCGCATTAAAAATGGAAGCAAGGCGGAGTAATGGCCTGGAGAGCCAGACACCTGATAGCCGAAGAGGCGCCTGAGTCACTCGGGGAGCGCGGCGCGTGCACGCGCACAGGTACCTGGCCGGCCAGGGGGGCGCTCGTGCACGCGCACAAGTACCCGGCCAGGGAGGCGCTCGTGCACGCGCACAGGTACCTGGCCGGCCAAGGGGGCGCTCGTGCACGCGCACAGGTACCTGGCCGGCCAGGGGGGCGCTCGTGCCCGCGCACAGGTGGCCGGCCGGGGGCCCGGTCCCCAAATGGCCACACTCCGTCCCATTAGCGCACCGTAGCCGCCCAGAGCAGTGCGAGCCGGGCCGGCATCCCGAGCAGACACCCCGGGGGCCCCGGTCCCCGCCGGCTACTCACCGGAGCGCGTGTCGAAGGTCACCACGAAGACGGCCACCACCTGGTCCTTCTCCTCCCAGCCGGGCGCCAGCGCCGCCCACCGGCGCAGCGGCGCGTCTCCCTCCGCGGGGCCCGGCTTCCCCCCGCCAGCGCCGCCCGGGACGGGCTCCGCGCTGCCCGCCGAGCCGCAGGTAGCGGGAGGCGGCGGCTCCAGCGCCGGAACCTCCTCCCAGTCGAGCAGCGGCGCATGGTCCGACTGCTCCACCATGGTCCGCGGGATCCGGATAAACAAGCCGGCGAAAGGAAGGCGTCGCCGCTAGCTTCCGGCTCCCCGAGCTCGCAGGACGAACCGAGCCTTATCCTAAGCAGCCCCTGCTACGCCAGCGGAGGCGCCGTCGCTGCTGACGACCCCCGTCCGCCTAGGTCCGGCCGGGTAGGGAGACGCGGTGCGCCGACCTGCCGGACGCCAGTGCGCATGCGCAGTGCTCCGCGGGCCGGCAGAGCGCCCCCTGCTGCTCACACGGGCGCGCTGCCGCTACGCGCCCTGCTTCCTAACGGCGGCAGTCTTTCATTATTGGAGCCCTTCAATTAAACTGCCATTCTTCGTGTTTCCTAATCTATATACAGTATGTGTCACTATTATTATTATAATAATTATTATTATTCCACGCCTTAGACACCGGCCAGCAGCGCCCGGCGACGCCCGGCCCCCCGCTCGCTGGGCGGGACCATCCGGCTGCCGTCTCGTTAATTACAGGATCCGGCTCCCTCCGGCCGAACATCGCGGCAAATTTAAAGTTTGTCGGAGCTCCGGAGGAAGTAGCCGTCGTTACAGCGCTACGCCGCCGGCCACATGCACGGATCCAAACGGGAAGGTGGGTCACTGCCTGCGGAGCGGCTCCCGAACGCTTAGGCGGCCCAGACGGAGGTGCTCGCTGTCAGGCGGCTGCGCTGCGGCCCTCGCAGTCCGCCGGGATAATGCCGGGATAATGCCGAGCCCCGGCTCTCCACGCATCCCTAATGTCCCACTCGCAGGTACCGCCGTGTGGCAGAGAGGCAGCCGGGCCGCCCGAATCGGCGGCGGCGGCAGGGGGGGGATCCGCGCTCGGGGTTACGCAGAAACGGCCAGTTTGCAGCTTCCAAGCGTCTCCCGTAATAAAAACGCAAATTCCCGCATGGTGTGAGACGCCCGCCGCGGAACCCGCCGTGACTAAGCGCCCTGTCCGCGGAGTTGCGTCGTTACACCGGCTGGTGCCCCCCCTGTCGTGGCAGGGATGGAAGCGGCCAGCGCCAGGGAGCGGACGGTGCAGCAGCTCGACTTCTCCAGCTGCGAGGAGGACAGCAGCAGCGACAGCAGCGGGGACTGGGCCCCCCCGGGCCCCGTGTGCAGGACCCCGCAGGCTGGCGGCTCCCCCGCAGGCTGCAGCACCCCCCTGCACTACGCCACCTGGCGGAAGCTGAGGCTCTGCGACTCGCCCAGCACCCCCAAAGTCCGTGCACGTGCAGAATGCTCAGAATGGCATGCACCCGTAATGCTCCACGGTGAGAATAATGTATGTGGCGTTTAATTCCCACTCCAGAGCCTGCTGTCAAAGTCTACTCTCCCGAGCTCCAGCGGGAGACCGTGTCACAGGGCCCTGCGTTTCACTAGTGCCTCGGACCCCAGCCGCCAAGGGCCCGTGCCCACCGTCAACGTCAACCCCTTCACTCCCAACACATTCCGGCGCAGTGAGGAGAACAAGAGGAAGAGCCGTGGCGATGAGGACGACGGAGTCGGCCGGCTGAGGTAGCCGGCCTTGTGCCCCATGTCGTTTTACCCTCCATGCCTCTTTCCTGCAGTTCCCTACAAAGTATCTTTTTGCTGAATAATGGATCCTGGCCAACTAGCACTAATATGCTCTTTCCCCCAGAGAGAAGATGGATGGTAATTCGTCAGAGGAAGAGGCTTTTCTCCCCTCTAAGGTACAAAACCTGGCTGTACGTCATGGTTGAGTGGGATTATGGTCAGATTCCATTCTTTTCTTTGTTTAGGAGAAGGTGAAACGTCCCTAATGACCTCCCCCCTCCAGGCTTAGTCAATGTCAGTCCCCCAAATCTTTACATGGCTGGCATTTGATCAATATTCTGTCCAAGTCTTTAAAAAAAGATGGGTGGGGTGGGCACCTAAAGAGAGCACTGAATTTGGCCAGGCTGAAAAGCGGCTCTCATCAAGCTGGAGTGTTGGTGGAGTGAGCCAAGGACCCGGTGTCCCTCAGCTACGTTGCTCATGCTGGCTGACTGACTGTGACCTCTCCCCCCCACCTGCAGAGACTGGCTGTGCGGGATTCCATCTGACTGACTGTGACCTCTCACCCCCACCTGCAGAGACTGGCTGTGCGGGCTTCCACCTGACTGACTGTGACCTCTCACCCCCACCTGCAGAGACTGGCTGTGCGGGCTTCCACCTGACTGACTGTGACCTCTC
>JAODKM010000001.1:2766813-2782271 GCA_026780845.1 Petrocephalus sullivani | reverse complement strand
GTTTCTATTGCGATCGATGAGGTTAGAGTAATAAGCTGAACGTGTCCTATGTAGAGCTTGCTTATATAGTTGCAGGCAGTCGGCCCATGCCAACTTGAAAACCTCTAAACCTGTGGACTTCCATTTGCGCTCTAATCTGCAGCACTCCTGTTTGTAAGAGCGTGTGTGGTCATTAAACCAAGGGGAGTGTCTGGTGGTTTTGGCGACTTTGTTTTTCAAAGGTGCCATTTCATGTAGAATCTGACTAACCACTGTATTAAAGTCCAGTGTGACTTCTTTGACATCTGTACTGGACATGAAATTCACATTACTGGCTGCATTTATAAAACGTATGGAATTTCTATCATTTAGGTGACGTTTTGAAATAATCTTCTCCACTATAGTTGCAGAGGGTGGCTGAATCATGAAGGTGATTAGAAAATGGTCGGAGATGGACTCGTTCAATGTACAGACAGATAATTGATGAATAGAAATAGTTATAAATAGTAATAAATAGTTATAACCAAATCTAACGTATGATTGTGAACGTGTGTTGGTCCCGTTACATGCTGATAGTATTCAACCGAGTCCAGAAGAGACAGGAAACTTTTACTAAAGTTAAGTCCAAGGCTGTGAATCATTCAGCTGCGACTCGGTCTGCTTGTGTCCTGAACGTGATGGAACGGAAGGTCGCGTATGGGCTGTAGATGTTGTTAGCAGGCTTCCTCTCCCTGCAGACTCGGACCTTAATCCTCTCTTCTCTTCTCCTTTGGCCTAGATGATGCCGGAAATCCGAGTGGCTCTGTTTGGGAGGAACCAGAACCGCAAATTCTTGGATTAACAGACTCTGGAGAAAGGGTGGTGTTATTTTCTCCATGGTGACTGAAGGAAAGTGATGTTTATCAAGGTATCTGTTTTGAGGTCCCAGGATCCAGTGCCCGTGTATGCTGGGGGAGAAAGACCTTCCTGAATGGAGTGCAGTTTGTCGCTTGGTGTTGTGTGGTGTGTGTGTGTGTGTGTTTTTTTTTGTGTGCGTGTTGAGATGAAGTAAATGTGTTTACTTTCATAGCTACCGGAAGCACAGAGCTGGTAGACGTTTTGGTTTTCTAAAGCAAGGGGACCCCATACTCCGGATGCTGCCCTAAGTGTCTTGAAGCCTGTGTTGAATGTTGGTTGGCTGTTCTTTGCTGTCCTGTGTAATTGCAACTCCTGATAACAGGCTGCTTGGTAACTGAATATTCTTCAATATCAGGGATTCCCTGTAATATAACTAAAATAAACACCTGCACCTCCAGTGGTGAACCAGAAAACTCTCCGGTCAGCTCTTGGTTTATTCGATTGTCACTGTTTAGTCAACCCAGCAGTGTTACAAACTGGTAAAATACAAGATTTCACCTGCTCTCTAACCATGAGGAAATGTGATCTTAGTGATGTGACCCGCATCTCTCTGTTTCCTATATTGTATTGTGTATGTGGAAATGTCTTGTATACACACTGTCCACTTGCTTTTTTAAAATTTTTGTTGTGCATTGCTTATCTGATATTGCTGATGTGGAAATAACATTTGAGACAAAACTAATTTTGTTTCATTTGTCTCCTGCACCCTATTTCTTATTGCTAGTATGAAGAAAATTACAATGATAGCTATTCATTTCTGACAATATCATGACCACAAAATAGAGGTAATGTTTAAATTGCCACATACTGTTCAGCTTGAACTGGAGAATTTTTAGAGGCTGCCCCCCAGTGGACAGTTCTGTAATAACAAGGCAAGGCGAGTTTATTTGAATAGCACATTTTCTACACAGTGGTATTTCAATGTAATGCATCTAAACATATGAAATGAGATAAGAAGGAGGTAAATGGTTAAAGAAAATGTTATAGGAAAAAAAGAACAATTGGCGTTTAACCGGAGATCTTAGTGGCAAATAAGGTTTTTGGTTCAGATTCCAGTATTATGATGATGGGAGTGGGCAAGCCATGCAATGCCGCAGGACAGAGTTATTAAGCTACAAAAATACACTGAAGACACCATAAAAGTCGTCATCGCAAATAATCCAGAGCAAATGACTGGATCGGTATTATAGCTCAACAACATTATGCAGCAGTAAAGTGAAGTCAGCTGAGCACCTGAATCTACTGAGTGGCCGGGTTATCCCATCAATAGATTTTTTCTTCCCTAATCGTATGGGACTATTCCAGGACGAGAATGCCAAGATTCATCGGCTCGTATTGTGGAAGAGTGGTTCAGGGAGAATGAGGAATCATTTTCACACATGAACTGGCCACCACAGAGTCTTGATCTTAACCCCATTGAAAGTCTTTGAGATGTGCTGAAGATGACTTTACGGAGTGGTTCAACTCACCTATCATCAATACAACACCTTGGCGAAAAAAGCAAAATCAGGATGAAAATAAATGTTGAGATGTTGCATAAGCACGTGGAAACAGTGCCATGACGAATGTGCAGCATAATCAAAGCTAATGGCTGTCCAACCAGATATTAAGGTGTGACTTGTTTTGGCTGGGCACTGTGTCTAGTTTTAGATCAAGCACAGACTCCCTCTGCTGGTAAGAAATGTCCATTACAGGATACCGGGGCGTCCGGCTCTCAGCAACCAGCACAGCTGATTTCAAAAGCAGCCATCTGCTGGCCTAAATAACAAAGGCCGTTGGCCAGTTTGGCTGTCGCTTGCCAGAATGGCCTTAATGTTGTATTTTGTGTTTCTGTTTTTTTCTTTCAGACAGACACCAACTTCTGGCACAGATAAGCACATACCCCCCCCCACCCCCAACCTATACGTATCTTTCTGTCAGACGTCCAGAGAAACTCGGGGTACAGCAGGATGGTGTTTTCTGCTCTCTCTGTTCCATTCAGCCTGCCTAATCCCTTAAGTGGCCACAACGGGAACAAATAGACTCACACCCACGAGTTTAAATTATGATTCAGCCAGGGGGTGGGGTGGCGGGTGAATCACATGTGACTGACTTCTGCACGTAGTCACTGGATCTTCCTCACATGTATGAGGGCTGCAGGGGCCTGGCTGTGTGTAGGGTCCATGGTGCAGTCTCTCTCCCAGGCTCCTATCGCACGAGCACGCACACGCAGGCACGCCACAGCCCGCCGAATGTTACAGGCACCTCCAGTGACAGTGTTACAGCATCTGATCGGCGATGACAGCCACGCGCTCACAGGATTCTCGAGTCTGCCGAATACCACCCTGAGGGACTTGCCATAGGACTCTCTGTGCGTGTGCGTGTGTGTGTGTGTGTGTGTGTGTGTGTGTGGGGGGGGGGTTTCTATAGAGCCTCGATGAAAGCTTCTCTCCCGGTCGCTCACGCAGCCCCGGGGTGCGACAGCTGCCGCGATCGTGGCTCCGGCTGCGCAGCCGGCCGTGAAGGGCTGCAGGGAAAGGGGGCCGGCCTCCTGCGCGTCTCCCAGGCAACCCCGCTCTCCCCGGCCCAGTGAGCCTGGGCTTGACGGGCAAGGGGGAGGCGGGCGGGCTGTGCAGGCAGGAGCTCCCCTGTGAAAGAGGACAAGGGGAGAGGGATTCAATCACGCAGCGGGACACAGCCCGGCCCGGGGGGACCACGCCGACTGATCCTGTGTTTACACAAGCGGCCTGTCCCAGCCCCGACGGCCAAAGTGAGGAGAGTGTGTGACTCTCGGCTAACAATGCGTGACAGCCGTCCCGCCGTGGGTCAGCGACGTGCCGTCCCTAGCCGCTCCTGGGGGCTGACTCGCCAGCGAGGAGAGGAGAAGGTACGGGACAAACCCACCAGCTACTGCACATTATTCTCCTGGCAGGATGACTGACACGCAAGACAGCGGGACAAAAATGAGAATTTGAATGAGAGGATCAAAGTACATCTCTTTGTCTGCCGCTATCTGTGGCCCGAGAGATCCGTAGCTTGGGACGGGCACGCATATGGGGGAGAGGTCACCTGACTCTGTCTGCCAACCTGTGCTCCCAGAGCAGGGACACCCTGAAGCCAATTTGTCAGAGTGGCGTCTTCGGGCCACCGGCCTGGGCCAATCTGTCCCCCCCGGCAAAGCTCCCTCCATTTTCACAGTATTGTACCGCGTGATTGTGCTCCATTCCAGGAGAGCAAAGCACACGGCAGCACTTCCATTGTCATCTGCTTCCTCTTTGTTCCTCATTCTACGCTTCCTTTAGGGTTCCTCTCTTTTCCACTTGGTCAGCCATAATCTCCTCTCTCAGTTTTTTTTCTCCGCCTTTCTCCCCTTCTCCTCCTCGCTCAGCTGGTCTCCTTCTCTTCATTCCCTCTCCCACATCGCTCCCGGCCCCTCACACCTTTCCTACCGGCCCTCCTTTGCTGCTCTGCCCCCCCTCCCTGGCTGAGTCCGGCCCACACCGGTGCCCAGTCACGTTCAGTGCCTGCCATTCAGTGCCTCCCTTTCAGCCCAATGTTCCTCAAACTCATTGGCTACTGAGCCCCAGACCACGCCCCACAAAGCCGAGGCCGGCTGCCCGTTGGCCGTTGTTCAATATCTCTGTTTAGATATGGTAATTCAGCACTCACACAAAACAAATCACCGAAAATTACCTGCATGTGTCGGGTGTCACCAGGTGATGCCCTCGTCCTTGTGTATGAAAGTCAATTGATTGACGGTTATCAACAATGGCCACTTTGGGTAAAGAACTCAGGGATGCAAACTAGTATAACAACTTATTTTAGTGATATTGCCCTTATCTCCTAGAAAGTGCTCCAAAGAATAAGATTAGTTACTGTCCAAATTATTTTTAAAATATATTGGGGTAGATTCTGGAACATTCACCATTTCATCTCGGTTGAATATTTTAATATACCGAATGGAGGACTAATGCGTCTTGTCAGTCTAGTCTACTGTCATTGGCATTCATTCCTGCTGCCTTAAGCTGCATTAAGGGTTAATGCTTGGATCCCTGTGGATGGCCCCTAGCTGAGCCAGAAGACCAATAGCAAACACAGGGTAAGAGATAGGGCATCCCCCCCAGGGTCAACGGTTTCGGGTTACAACAAGTCACTTCATCAACCTGTTTGATGGAGTGCCTGTGTGTAATTGGACACTGCATGACCCGCAGCAACCAATCAAAAACAAAGTGAAAAAATCTAAAAGACCTGTAAAACTTGCCACTAGTGGAAAATCTAGTGATTGAATGGCTTAAAGGGAAAAATTAGGTAGAGGACAAGTTAGATGTGGGGGGGGGGGATTATGCAATTCAGCTGCTTGTGATGCACGCCGTAACATGACCATAAATCACAGAGTATTTCAGGATGATTCCTTTGTGAAGGACACGATACTGAGCGGTACATGTCGATGATTTAAACAGGCGATCACAGATAGGAATTAAATGATACTTAAACATAATTAAGACAAATGTCTGCAGTAAAGCCAACGATCTGCTTCTCTAGTCCACATGTATAATACAGAGAGTCCTGGAATGTCAGAGTTAGGCTCCACTGACCCTACAAAATGCTGAAAGAACAAGGCAGAACAACCCGAGGAGTGCTAGAAACCAGGAAGCATTTTAGAAAATGAGGATTTCATGCCACTGGGAACAGAGAGCACATATGCTCTTGTCAGTCTGGTTCCTCACGCCCCAGGACGGTAGGTTTGATGCCCACTGCTTCCTCTGTGTATGGCAGTCTCATTGAGACTTGGTGTGGGCTGCCATGTGTGGGACAAAGACATGCAGTTTATGGGAAATGTTGACAGTAATTTGCCCCTGCTCTTTGACAGGATGTGTGAATGCACCCTGCAAGACACTGGCATCTGGTCCAGGGTGTACACCAGCATTTTGCCCTGTGCTACCAGAGATTGGCCCCACACACACACACAATCCAATCCAAGACATACCATTAGAAGATGGCTGGATGTACAGATGGATGGTGTAAGAGTGTCCTCTATGGTTGGCCTACTACCCCATCCATTGCGTGTCCTGCCTTTTTAAGAAGTAAGAAGTAACATCAGGGTTGTAGACAAATACACCACATCATTTACTTAAACTACTGGACCTTGGAAAACCATTTAAGTAGGCTACTTATACACTCAGTCAAGAAATTACTAGGAATTTAATAGCATTACGTTGCAATCTATGTGCTTAATGACATGTACTGTACTAACAAATACTCTGCACAGAGAATGAAAGTGTGCTTCTTCCAAAACGTGGGATTGAGATTGGGAATCTTTCCGCATTTTTCGAGTAGATGAGCCGTTGAAAGGCAGATGGGTGTTTGTATGTTGGAGGTGTATTTCAGGAGGTGAAGCTGGCCCACCGTGGGCATCCTCACGCTCAGTCTCCTAGCAACACCGCGGTACAGCAGGAGCCGGTGCGTCCCCTGGGGGCCGGGACCCCCATCACGGCACCGGCTGAGCCGTGACAGCTGTCCGCCACCAGCAGCGCCAATGTTATTCACTTAAAGTGGGTCAGATCTGAATCTCTTCATCGGTCTACTGGATCCTCACCATCACGCTATACGACGTGTCCCCAGAACGTGCAGTCAAAGTGGAGTCAATTTTCAAGGTGACTGGTTCGCTAACAAAAAAGGACCTACGTCCACCGAAGCCCTGGCGAAAGGCATAGGTTTGTTTGGAGCAAACTCAATAGTCAGTACAAATATTCAATTGTGCGTACTCTAGGTGTGGGGAAGGTACGACACATGCATTTAACTGTGAGATAAATACAGGTAAACAAAGAAAGAGGCAAACTGGGTATAACGGATAAGCGCTCCACCTACCCTGCAGGTCTGGGTGTCATACATCAATCACACATTTACCTAAAATAAACAGTCATTTAACATAGCAGATTTATAACGGTTATAATTAAATAAACTGCTTTCTAAAATAGTGAGATGAGCAAGTTTGAAATGTGCATTAAGACCAGTATCACTGCATTGGAAATAAAAAGTTATGATAGATTAGATATACCCCCACCCGTCCCATACTATACCATCCCTTCTCATCCCATCCCATCCCATCCCATCCCAGGCAATGCAGCCGCACGGGACATCCTCACAGGAGCGCAGAGGGAGCCGCACTTTCCTCCCCCCCACGCGCGCTCACCCCTTAGGACCCTTCCCTTTAAATGGGGAGCGACCTACCGCGCAGCGAGGGTGGCCGCGGCCGGCGGAGCCCCGTCCCAGCGCGTACAATGTGGCCATAACCGGGCTGGCCGGCCACGGCGGCCACTCGCCCGTCGCCAAGCACACAGTAGCGGGGCGAAACCGGCGATTATGACGAGGAGAAGCTCACGTGTCTCAGTGCCCCGCTCCGTGTGGCCCCCGGACCCCCCCTCCCCGAAGTGGTAGCGCCCCCCCATCTGCTCCCTGGCCGTGCATGTAGCCCGGAGCAGATCGGAGCTCTCGGGCTGCGGGTCGGAGCTCTGAGCGGGTTGTGCGTTGGCCGGCGTCGGGCTGCTGCCGAGCCGCTCCTCGGATGTGACTCTCGCGGAGGGAACACTCGCGGCTGGAAGATGTCCCAGGGATGTAGGCTTTCTGCGGAAGAGATCCGGTCCTGGTGGGAAGTCCCCGCCATCGCGCACTTCTGCTCGCTCTTCAGGACGGCGTTCCGGCTCCCGGACTTTGAGATCGAGGTAACCGGCCGCGAAGGCGCCCGGGTCCCGCACACGCTCCGCGCCGCCCGGCACTTCGCAGTCCCCAACTTCTCACACTGTTTGGCCGCCGCGCTCGGCCGCCGGGGCCGGTCCAAGGCGGGGTGTCCCGGCGGGGGCGGCGGGCTGCGGCGGCGTGCTCCCCCCGGCCATGTGCTCCTGCGCCCGCGTCGCTCTTCTTGTCCTCCGGTCCGGTCCGGTCCGTGCGCGGCGCGGCACTTTGCGGGCCATTCACGCCGAACTTGCCGGCGCCGGACCCGCGGACGGACCTTCCCGTTCATCGGGCGGCTAGTCGGGGCGCCGCTCGGAATGAGGGGTAGGAGGCGGGCTGGGGCGCCCCGGTTCGGGCTTTGTTACACTCCCCGTCAGGAGCGGTGTATAACGCCGTCCGGCGCGCACTTTGGCTCCCAGTACCGGACCTGCTCCCGCCTGTGTACGGCTAGACGGAGCGGGGGCGCCGGGGGCTGCCGCCTGCGTGCCGATAACTTCGGCATCGCCAATCCGGTATCCGGTATATCGCGGCGGGAGGTCTAACCGCCGATTATCCCGGAACGGACTCGGTTAGCGGGGCTGCGCTCTGCGATCTGTGTGAGCGTAACGGGACGGGGGGGTGATTAAGGTCACCATCGTGCATCCGCACCCCCAGCAGCCCATTCCCCCTCTTTGTTATGGAGCTGGGGGGGGGGGTTACTTCGGGAGAAGTTGGAAGTCCTCGGCTTTGTTAATAAGCCCGCTGGAGCTTGGCAAAAAAAGCGCCGGCTTTTGTTAGGGCGGTAATCGGCCGGCTCTGCCTGCACGCCGACGTGCCAAACGCGCAGGTAGCTGGGGGGGTCGGGGGGGGGCATCGGCTTGGTCTGCTTTCCCGCCGCGTCCTCGTCTGTCGCCGCCGATAAGCGCCTATTTATCCGATAAAAGTGGCGATCGCGCTTTGAGGGACCTGTTTGGAGGGACACCTTAATCTCATTAGTGCGCTCGCTCATCCAAGGTGACACCTGAATGTCGCCATTTATCACTGTCAGCCTTCTCTGCGTTGCCACTTTGTCAGAAATGGCCCCAAAGCTAATAACACGGGCCGAGACCCATCCGCACCGTGTCGATAAAACGGCACCTTGGCGGGATCCGTCTCAAAATACACACAGAAGTATGATGCACATTCCCCGGCTCGTTCGGAGCTATTAATCAATGCCATGGTTAAAAGCTGACCTTACAGAGCTGGGTGGCATTTTGCGGTGCCACAGCGGAGGATAAGGCCAATGGAGTGATAACTGGGGTGAGGACAGTGAGGCACATTCCAACACATCTGGGCATGTACAGGCCATATAGGATCACCTTTTAAACCCCGGATAGAAATGCCTGGCCGCTTACTGGGTGCTGAAGCCCAGGCGTCTCCATCACGTGAAGTTAGCTGCCTATTACTAGACGAGTCTTCGGTCCAAATCAAACCAGCAAGGTAACTGCTGAAATATCTGCTGTATAACCTCCGTCTGGCCTTTAATCACACAAAAACCCCAGTAATACCTACGCAAATGAAAATTATAGGGCTGAAATACAACTTTTGTAATTACTCGGCTACAGTCACTTGGTGGTCGTTATGACTGTCGTTTGCCTGGGGAAATGTGGACTGAGGACTGCTTTTATTTAAATGGTCTGTACGTGATTTCCTCATTATCTCAGATTTAATAAAATGCTGTGAAACTGCTTCTTTCCATACTCTGCTGACTTCTCTTGCTTCCTTTTGACCGCTTTCCTGGAAATCTGATCTCAGGCAGGTTTTTAGGCGCTGACGCAGTCATAGTGATGGCGGAGAGGCTGAATGGTCATTTTTGTTTTGAGCCAAACCATGTTTCTGGCTGTGGGTCACGCAGCACACACACGCACACGCAGCACACGCACGCACACAGGCGAGGTTAGTGCCGGCCCTCTGAAAACCTGCTTTCAGACTGACGTTCTCTTGGGGTGCGGGCAGTGGGGGGGGGGGTCACCAACACTTAAAAGGATGACACTGCTTAGCCATTAAAAAGCAGGCGGTGGGGGGGGGCTCGCCTGAGTCAGCGCTGGGCCCCCGCTGGTGCCTTTGACACATTCATCACTGTTGCTGAGGCGCGATTGATGTAGTGGGAAAACAGCAGAGAATTTTCTTTTATTACAGGGGGGTCCACGTGCTGGCAGGCACGGGGGTGGGGGGGGGGCTTTCAGGCACGCTCATTCGTCCCTGAAGAACATCTCTGTCTTCCAGCAACGCTGAGAAGTTTGCCTGACACATTTGATTAGTCTAAGTTCAGTCATGTGATTTTAATGAAGCGTCACATGACTGGCTGTTTATAGCCCTAACGTGCATCTAAATAGGTGTCCTGTAAATAGCAGGTGGCCAGCTCAGTAAATACAGCTAAAATCCAGGTCTAAGCGGATTGGATCTGCTCCGTGGGGGGGGGGACGGCCGTTGGGCGATTCAGCATAGGTGACCATGAGAGGACATCACTTCTGTCAATGATCACCAAGGCCCAAAGCGGGGTCCCACGCAGGGGAAGGTGGGGGCTCTGGCTCTCCCTCCCGATAGACCCTGGCCTGATAGCTGGGGTCCTCCCCTCCTTGCCATCGCTCTGAAGTGTAAATTTCCTCTCCCTCTTTCTGAAGATGCGTTTTTTTTCGCTTCACTGGCTCAGCGTGCCCAACCCCCCTGCCCCCCCCCCTTTGAAATTTATTTAAGATGTTGAGATTAGAATGTTCCAAGAGCCTTAAATACTGGCTCAAACCTACAGGCTGTGATAATGAGGTATAATTATTGCTTTATTGTATTACTATTTGCAGTCTTTTTTTTTTTTTTTTTTTTTTTTTGAGACCTCCCCCTCCCCACACCCCCAAATGGCTGTTTGATGACAGCTGTAAAGCCCTGTAACCCTGGAAACTCCACCCCATCCACTAGGGCCTTGAGGTAGCGTGCTGTTGGCTGAGTCCTCTGGGACCTTGTTCCCCATAGTTCTGGCGTGTTTACATTGCGTCACGCACCGTGCCGATGTGCGGGAATAATGTGCTGTGTGGCCCGAGCCCGGGCTGGGGCTGGCGTGCTCTTATCGATCTGCTTTGTCGTCCTTGAACTGTGGGCCAGTCATCGTGAAGGTCGTGAGGAGATGTCGGTTCTTGCCAGCATTCTATGCATGTTAATTCTATTTATTTCTTTAGAGCAGTGTTTCCCAACCCAGTCCTCGGGGACGAACCTACCAGCAGCTAGGTTGGAGCAGAAACATGGACCATCTGCAGGCCTTAATGTAGAGTTGTTGGCTTATGGAGCAAAGGCCTGTAAAGGCTGCTTAGCCATCTATGTACGGCCCATTTAATGCCTGAACTTGTGGCCAGCAGCTTGTGATGTTGTTGCAAATGGACCCTTTCTGTTTGGAGGGAGTCCTTTTCTGCGTGAGCCGGGCTGTTTGTTGGCACGTTTTTGGTCACCTTCCTGGGGGTAGGGAAATGCTCTGGGGTGATTTGACCTGCCGGCAAATGGCTCCATAACCTTGAATAAATATTTCCTAGCTGCCCCGGGTATCGATCCCACTGTGTTTGTCCACGCCGCCCCCTGACATCCCGCAGGGCAGATCCCGCCGGCGCCCAGGGCCCCTGCATTCCCGCGCTTCCTGTCTCCGCGTCCCCCTGGGGTCCGCCGATGTCATTCCCAGACACTTCCCGTAGGGAAAGCCGCGTGTGAGTTGCGTGGGAGGCGGGCTGCTGCCCGGCAGGGCCGGAGGTGCTGCCTTCACGCCTTTTTGCGCTGAGCCGGCCTTTTATTGGCTGGTACCTTGCAGAGTTGTGGCAGGTTCCACGGTGTGGACCTCGGAGCCGCCTCTGCCTTCCCCCTTTGTTCCTGCGCTTCCGGTGTGTAATAATAGCCCCCCACCCCTTTTGGCCGGCGTACAAAACCGATCCTCAGACATTGTTCTCCATTTACACTCGAGCGTCTTTCCTGGAGCCCCCATGCTCCGCAGGGTGAAGATGCCCCCCCCAGCAACCGGCTCCATTGTCTGGGCCGAGCACACACTGTTACGCGCCACCGGCGCGCAGGAGTGCTGCAGTTTGGGGTTGGGGGGGGTCTCACACCACCGTTAACAACTCTCTGCTTCCCTGTCTCTTCATCAGTGTGACATCTGGAGAAGGGGAATGTGGGGGTTGGCTTTGGCGTCTTACCTGCGGTTGTTCTGTTTGTATGTGCAAGGTGCAAGTGGAACGGGGTGGGGGGGGGGCTGGCTAATCTAAGGGGAGTTTTTCAGCAGTGATGACTCTTACAGAGCGCTCTTGCTCTCTCTGTGTCTGTTGTCCGGAGCGTAGCCGAGTTAGCAGCTTGTCCTGAAAGCTGGAACCCCCCCCAAGCCGTAAGCTGGCCGAGGCCCGGGGCCTGAGAGTGCCCTATACAGGCCTGGGCTCACGGAACTCTGGGAACGATGGGCTCTTTCCCAGACTGCCTCTGCTTGCTTTGTGTCCCTGTTAAATCTCTGGGGGTGGGGGGCATGGCTGCTGCACCTGTTTAAGGCCCCTCCTGATTTATTTCAATGCCATGAATGTAGCCCAACAGGCCTGCACTTCTGCTCTGAGCAGAACATCTACCTCCCTCTCAAACTAGTCAGAGGAGCAGCCCCCCCTCCCATCCCGCTGTAACCAAACGGCCTGGGATTCCCAGTTTTCCTCCCTGTTGTGTGAAGCCATGTTGTATCTTGGGCCCGACCTGCTGCCCCGCCCCAGCCCACCCCGGCCAGCAGGGGGCAGACCCTGTGCCAGCTCTGGGTGGCCCTTGTTCATCCCGAGGCCCAGCCTGGCTTGGCCCTGGCAGCACCATGACTAACACACAGATGGTGGCTCTCTCTTCCCCCCACCCCTCCCCAGAGGGTGGAGGTGCCCTGGCTAGCCGCTGATGTCTGTCGAGGGTGCATTTCGGCTGGGGGGAGGTTATGGCTCTTGATTGTAAGAGGGATTTAGCCCCATTATGTTTGGGAAGGAGGAGCTAACGACAGGCTCCTCTCAAAACAATAAGCTTCTTGGCGTATTGCTGATTACTGCTGTGCATGATTTAGGTTTATAAAAAAAAAAAGCAGATCTCCACCACCCCAACCTGTAACTTGAAAAGGACCTGGTCTGAGAGAAGGGGATGTGGCCGATCAAGGTGGGAGGCCACCTGCTGACGGCCACTGTGGTTTGGGGAGGAAGGGAGACGACCCTCTGCAGACCGTAAAGGGGGCCCGCGTAACTCGCGCCCTCTGCGGACCGTAAAGGGGGCCCGCGTAACTCGTGCCCTCTGCGGACCGTAAAGGGGGCCAGCATAACTCTCGCCTTCTGTGGACCGTGGCACTATGTCTGTATTCCGTCTTCCTTTGTCAGTCCACCCCCCCTTCTCAGAATCCATGTGTCTGGCACGGAACACGGCAACCATGGTACACACACGCAATCGCTCGTGCACGTGAATGGCTCTGCGGCCCAGCTGTCCAACCGCTCTGCCATCACTGTCACATGCAGGTGCCCAGTATCTTGCCTGTGTGACACTTGCGTGCGTTTCACTGGTTTGTGCTGAAGCACCAACACACATGCATGCAACATGAACACACACACACACAAATAAACCTACGCGCGCACACACAGACCCGCGAGCACAAACACTTGCATTAAGAAACCTGCACGCGCATGAAGAATCTCGCATGTACGAAAACCCCACGCACACAGAAATCTGCACGCAAAAGCACACACGCACACAAAAACAAAGTCAAACACACAGAACCCCCCCCTGCCCCGGCTAGCTGATTATGCACAGTCACTCACATGCACCCTCACCATCCTTCCCAAACACTCAGCTTGATCCTAACACCCTCACCTCCCCCAGGCCTGACTGACAAGTGCACACAGCGGTACGTGCATCAGATGGTTTGGCAGGGTGGGGTGGGGGGTGGTAGAGGGGCCGGCTGTGAGCTGGGGTTTGTACCCCCCCCCCCCCCCCGTCCATTGTTGGAGCTCCGATGGCTCTTCGTCTCCAGTCTGTGGTGGCCACCGCACCCCCCGCCACTCCCAGGACTGCAGTTTGTCCCGCACATCAGCAGATCGGCCGGATTCGGAGGCCCAGCCAGCCTGCAGCTAAACCTGTTTAACACTCTTTTTTTGGTCACCAGCAATATAACAAGGCTGTTTTACTGGTGTGGCATTTGGTGGAGCCAGACTGGAGCGAAATGGGTCTCTGTGGTGAGTGAGGGAGGTGCTGTTCTGTTTGTGTGTGTGTGTGTGTGTGTGTGTGTGTGTGATGCAATAACCTGTATGGAGCAGGTAAGGGAGGACGATGGCTCCCTCAGCCCTCGTGGCAACCGGCAGGAATGTCACCCCACAGGCTCGGGACGTGCAAGGAGGGGCCGGGCTGTGGGAGCTGGAGGCACCGGCTCAGGGACTGTGGGAGGGACGGGCTGTGTGAACGTGACTGGGGGGGTTTGCGGCACAGCAGGAACAAAGAACTGGAGCCGACCGGCTCATCTGTTCCGGGGAGGCTGGTCTTTTGTGAGGGAACATCAGTGGCTCTGCAAAATCCTTTTAGCGCTCTGGGCTGGCGGGGTGCTCTGAGCGAGCCGCTAACCGTGCCCTCGGCCTGTGCCAGCCCACCTTCCTGCACCCCCCCCCCCACGAGTCCCTTCAAATGAGCCAGCTGGGCCCCCGCACGGATCCGCTTAGCCACCCCGCCCCCCCGTTTCCATGGTGCACATGTCACCTGACGGCCTGGCAAAATCTCCTTGGGCCATTGCCCCAGTCCTGCTAGTAACTTTGGGCCGATATGATTGGATGAGCAGGCTGAGCACGTGGGCCACTCACAGGTCCTTATCTCAGCTGGTCCCGGCACTGCACGCTCCTCATGGGGCTTCCATTTATTTCACTTGGAGTCAGGTTCAGCTTTTTGTGTCTTTAGACAGTTTGACCAGTTTTGCAAAGGCTGCATGATTGCAGAAGGGTATCTTGGGAGTGTAAACTCTACATCCAGGCTACCGTCAAGCTTTCTGCAATCAGTACTTCTAGTGCTGGCTGAGCTACTTTACCACAAACAGCTTGTAGAGTCTCCAGTAGCTTTGGGAGAGGCCTTCTTGGGTCTGCTAGCCACGCCACTGAGCTCTGTTTCGTGTCCTGGGTCTGTGTGCAGCTTCTCCCAGAGGGTGGGAGGCTTGACACCCTAAATGGTCCTCACATGCTGCCATTGACATGTCGACACCCCCACACGTGCATGCACCTGGCCCTGACACTGGGACAACCCACTCCTAAAGCTGACTGGGGCTGACTCCTGATTGGATCCTTCACTGAAATGGAGCTGTTGATTTCAGAAGGACGTAGAGAGAGAGATCCAGATGTCTGGTGAAGGCAGTCAGTGGAAACCTTGAAAGCACTCTTGTCCTGGTCAGCTTAACCCCCCCACCTCTCAGGTCTGTGCCCCCTACCCAGCAAGGGGGAAACTCTCTGAGGCATTCCAGAAGGTACCGGTATTCCGGAAGGGGGGAGGGGTGAAGGGGGGTGGGTGACCAGAGGAATGCACCCTATCTGGACGTCTTGCAGGGCCCCCCCATTGTCCCCTGGCCCCTGCTTGACAGCCACCACCAGTGGGAGGGATGCTGCAAAGCTTCAGCAAACACCCTGCAAAGTCCCCCGACATTTGTCGGTAGGCGCACGTTTCTCGGGAGTACAGGTGCCGGTATGTCTGTTAGGGGGGTGCACGTGTCTTGGGAGTCGGTCCCCGCCGGTCCCGGTATGTCTGTTAGGGGGGTGCACGTGTCTTGGGAGTCGGTCCCCGCCAGTCCCGGTATGTCTGGTGGGAGGTGCACGTGTCTTGGGAGTCGGTCCCCGCCGGTCCCGGTATGTTTGTTA
>JAODKM010000001.1:2738749-2757205 GCA_026780845.1 Petrocephalus sullivani | reverse complement strand
ACATGCTACATTCTGCTAAATCCTCAGTATGGATGAGGCAGTAGGCGAACGGTACCTGGATGACATGCTACATTCTGTTAAATCCTCAGTATGGATGAGGCAGTAGGCGAACGGTATCATGACGACATACTACATTCTGCCCAATACCGAAGTGTATAGCTTGTGGACACCACAGCATCCCACGAGACCACTGGCACCACAACCAGAGATGATGAATGTCGCATGCTCAAATTTTTATCAAGATGCTGGAGGAAATGCCATTACTGTAGAAATTTTAATAGAAAAACAATACCCAGTGACACGTTGCTCTTTTTTTTTTTTTTTGGGGGGGTCAAGCTACATCATTGGTAAACATCAGCGCTAGATAATATGCCTGATGGCATCAGCGGTGTGCCCACGTGCATGCATATTATTCTCATGCATACATACAGTATGTACTGTATTAATGGTCGAGTAGTAGGCTTCTGATCAAATTCAGTATATACTGTGAAAGTACGCCATTTTGGACGTGCCCTTAGCCACGGTCAGCTGTGGTGAAGGTGAGCCCGACTCAAGCTTTAGGCTGCAAGTCCTATAGGGAAAGTGAGGAGGTCTACCCTGGTCCTTCTGAAGAGATGCTTATGCCCAGACCCACCTTCGTCGACGTGCCATCATCAGTGTGTGAACATGGGCACCTAGCGGCCTCTTGCCCTGGTGTGCACCTCCAGCGGTGTAACCCCGCGTCCCGTCCGCAGAACGTGCCCGTCGGCGGAAGCAGCGCGAGGAGAAAGCCTGGCTGCTGTCCCAGGGCCAGGAGCTGCCCCCAGACCTGCTGCACCTGGAGCCGCATTCTCCCGTCCGGCGGGCCCCCCGCACCAAGGAGCTGTAAGGGCGCCCCGTGCTCGCTCTGTCGCTGTGCCTCTACTTTCCTCCCCAATTTGCCATCATAGCTGTCCTACTTATTACCGCTGTTAAGTCCCGGTGACCCGTAGCGGCCTGTGCTAGCTCTTATTTTACCCCAGCAATCCGCCATTGACTAATGTTGATCTGAGCTTCTAACCTGGGTTGTTGGATAAAAAATGAAAGATTTTAAATGAAAATTCAAACCTAACACAATTGCCTGGTGCAGCTGACATCCATGTTTGGGGTTGTCAGTAGGGACATTGATGAACATGGCATCTGATTTACCTTTAGAATTTTTTTCTCAAATTTTTTTTTTTCTTTTTCCTTTTAGCTATGAAATCGACGACGATTACACGGCGCTATACAAAGGTACGCCTGACGCCTCTGTGTCATTGTTCCTGCATCCGTTTTTTAAACCCTGATGTTTATCGGCTGAGGGATTATCCCTCATTTCTGTTTGGTCTATAGTTCTGGAAGCTCTGAAGGCCCACAAAGATGCGTGGCCCTTCATGGAGCCTGTGGACGAGTCCTACGCCCCCAACTATCATGAGATCATCCAGGTGAGTATGTGAGATGGGCCACAGCGCAGACAAACTTAGGAGATGAGAATAAAGTAGCCGCTTGTCTATGTTGGAGAGGGAAACGCTGCTTGTTGTGTGCAGAGCCCAATGGACCTGTCCACCATCGAGAAGAAGCTTAACGAGGGCGAGTACATTGCCAAGGACGAGTTTGTGTCTGACGTAAAGCTGATGTTTGAGAACTGCCAGGAGTACAACGGAGAGGACAGTGGTAAGACCTGCCGCACTTAGCTTTGTGGTGAACTGCATGTTGACTGGTCACGGTGAGAAGGTTCTGGACCTGGTATGGACTGTGAGCCATGAACTGGGAGACCTCAGACGGATGTAGGAATCTCGTATCCTTCAGCAAGAGGCCTTGGGCAGATGAGGGGAGTTCGCTTGGGTTAAAGGTCTCTGCGGAGCATTGGCTTGTAGGCCATGTGACTTTGATTAATGAGGAGCGAGTAGATGGTCCTGTGAAGTGGAGCCGGGCTTGGAGGGGGCTCTGCTGAGAGGCATTCCTGCCCAGTCCCTCTAAGGAGCCTCTGTGGAGCCAGCCATCCGTCTGAGGGCCTTCTCAGGGGAGGGGTATGGGGGTCAGGGGTCACAGTGGGGCCCCCTGACCTGTTCAGTGATATACATATGCTGAAGAAACAAGGCCTGTGTGTGTAACACACCGAGGGAGTGCTGCTTTTTGTCCAGCAGTCCCCTGTGTGTGAATATATATACACACACACACACACACACACACACACACACACTAGACTCACCCCTTCTTGTTTCCCAGAATACACCATGATGGCTGAATCCTTGGAGCGGTGCTTCGCCAAGGCCCTGCTCAAGCACTTTCCCTCGGAGGAGGGAGACACGGATGAGGAGTTCCACATCAGCAGCGAGGACAAGGAGCGGAGGGAACGCCGCCGGGGCCGGGCGCAGCGCTCGGGGGGACCGGCTGCACTCGAGGGCCTGGTCCGTGCCGCCGAGAAGCCTGCTCGACGCCGGCGTGACTCCCCAAGCGGGAAAGGAGCCCCTCCTCAGGAGGAACACAGACGGAAATCCACCCCACCACCCCCCACCTCTCCATGGTCCAATGGGCCCCTGAGAGGTCCCCCTTTTCAGGCGGGACAGCCGCGCCCCCGAGCTGTGGTCGGACCCAACCCGTATTGTCCAGCGCAGATGGTAGGTGCCAGTCACCTCCTCATGGCGATACTCGCATAATCATCGTGTTTGTCCCGGGAAACTATAGCCAGCCGTCGGTGACGGAGGGGAGGCTGACAGTGCCCCCCTGTGGTGGGGCACTTAGTGGCATGCATGTTTCTGGTGATAGTGATGATGATGGTGGTCCATACCTAGTGGCTCTTCCTCTGGTCCTTCTCCATGAAACAGCAGCTCCAGCGGCCGCCTGGTCCGGCTGAATTTAGCCAGCGCTTCATGTTCCGTGGACAGAGGCCGCCAGACCCACAGCCTGGAGGGTTCAGACCGGATGGCCTGGTGAGGTTCAGACCCGGAGGGCCAGGCTCGTGGCACCTCCCCAGCTTCAACATGCAGGTAAGGGTGTCATGGGCATCTGTAGGCTGGCTCCCACCTGTGGCACCTAGTCGCTGACCCCCTCCCACCGGCTCTTTCAGCACCCATCTGGCCAGGAGCAGCACCTCAGCCCCCGCTTCCCAATGGACACCAAAGCCCGGCCACTGCCCCCACAGCACCAGCCCCCACATTCCTACATGGGCCCCACTCACGGCCCTTCGCTGGGCCCCCGGCCTATGGCCCTGCAGTCCGGGGGCCTCTGTAGCCCGTCCCAGGAAGGCAGTTTACACCCGGCGCGCCATCGTCCCGAGGGCCAGGCCGTGCACGCCGGGGGAAGCCACTACCCAGGTCCAGATGTCCCACCGCAGCACAACTCATTCGCTCGCTTCTGCCCCCCTGTGGAGGGCATGCCTGCAGTGTGGTCCGGGATGGGCGGCCAGGGACACGAGCGGCCGAGCGGCCCAGCCAATGAGGACCAGGGCAAACCGCCCACTCCGCTGCCCTTCGCCTCCGGGGTGGGCCGGCCCCTTATGCCCTCCAAACCCTGGCCAGAGCAGCCCTCCAGGTACCCAGTCCTCAACGGGCCGTATCGGATGCCTCCTGCCTCCTCCCCGGGGCCCATGTCACAGCGCCCTCCCGGGCCGCCGCACGAATCGCGGCCCCTACTGGCATCCATGCTGGAAAGCCCAGAGATGATCGCGCTCCAGCAGCTGTCTGCCTCCTCGAGGCCCCCCCCCACTGGGTCCCCCTGCCACCCACCTCAGGCGACCCCAGCCCCCGGGCTGCGTCCCAACCTGCCTCCGCTGGAAATGCGGCACCACGGCCTCTCGGGGGACAGCAGAGGTGACAGCCACTCTGCCAACGGCCTGGACACCGTGCCCAAAGGTAAGATGGGGTGGGGGTGTTGCGCGGGGTGGGGGGCGGATCGCAGCCCTCAGAGCCAACGGGCTGCCCGTACTGCACACTAATTATTTTCACAGCAAGAGGCTGGTGGAATATTCATGAGCTGAACGATGTCCGTCTGTTTTTTGTGGGGGTGGGGGGTGGTTCTGTTTTCTTCTTCCACGACAATGGGGAAGTTTCCATTGGCTTTCTCTGTCCCAAATCCCGCTAGGTGTGACCCCCGTCGAGCCTCCAGCGGCCGTCCAGCCAGCTCGAGTGGCGCCAGTACCGGCCAAGCAGGAGCGTCGCTCTGTCCCGAGCCCCACGGAGCACCCTGACCAATCTGGTGGGGGCCTTCAGAGCCCGTCCGGCCCAGACGTGGGCAGGCAGCAGGGGCGGGGGAAGGGCGAACCGGCGCCGGGACACCCCCAGGGCACAGAGACGTGTGACAGGGAGGGGAACCGCGTAGCACAGTCTCCCCAACACCAGGCATCCCAGAATGCACCGCGCCACGGCACAGCTCGAAATGCGCCGCATGCCGGACGCCAGCCCACAGCCCTGGGCCACGCTCCTCTCCGGCCCCCCAGCCAGCCTGGGCCCTTGGAACATGGGGACAGGAGGCCAGGGGAGGCCCCAAATGGCAGCCCTGCCCCCCAGCAGCACACTGGGCCGGCCATGATGAGGTCACCAGCACCCCCCAATGGCCACTACAAGCAGCCCGCTTTTAGCCCAGAGACTCAGCATCCAGGCCAGGGCAGGCCTCCACATGGCCCTCGAGGGCCAGCAGCCTCTCACATGCCTCCCCACCCCCAGGGGCAGGAAAATGGGCCCATGGTCCAGTTCAGCATGAGCGGCACCCCCCAAGCACAGTACCGCCTGCCCGTCGGACGGACGCTGCCCACGTCGAACCACCAGCCTTTTCCCCTGCAGCAGACTATGAACCCCCATGCTACCCCTACTCAGTATCCTTCTTATCACCAGCAGGGGGCAACGTATCCCTATCACATGGCTGCCCCTAGCCACCAAGGGAACTCAAATATATTCCCCCCGTACCAGCAGACGCACTACTACCCCCAGGCCCAGGGCAGCAGGCGAGGCAGCTTCCCTGCCGAGGAGTGGCACGCCACACCCTACCAGCCTTGCCACCCCGTGCCCTCTAACGCCTACGTCTCTTCCAGCGCCGCCCCTAACGATCCCGGGCATGTTAAAGAGAGCAGCACGTCCCCGGAGGGCGCTGGGGGCTCCCTGCTCTCCCCAAGCCCCCGGCCCGAGGGTCCTCCAGAGACCAGGGAGTCCAGTAGCCCAGTGAAAGTGGCTCGTGTGGAAGGAGGCCCAGACCGTTCCGAGAGCCCCAAGGAGATCTTGGACCTGGACAGCCACACCGCCATGGCCCGGGGTCGTGCCACCCAGCCGCCGTGCGCCCCCGGCTTTCTTTGCGACCCCCGTGCCATGCATCCTGGCATGCAGCAGGGTGGTGCCCCACCCCCCCACATGATGTCCCACCCTCCCTATTCAGCCCAGTCGTACCCCGGTGGTCATTATGCTCCTCAGCGACCCCACCCGCACCTAATGGAGGCCCTACAGCGCCCCCAGCACATGCCTTATGCTGGTGGTCAGTCTCGCATGGCCCCGTACAGACACCCTCAAGCTGGGGGTCACTTCCAAGGCATGATGGTCTCCCAGAGGGGTGCGGGGCCCGAACATTACCTTCACCCTGGGTAAGGGGAGCACTGGCACTACTTTTGCCAGATTTTTTTGGCAGACGCTAGTCCAGAGTTTAAATAATTCACCATGTTTGACGTGTTCAGAGGTTGTGGTATGAGATTCTTTACTGTTCCAACAGGCAGCAAGGGATGTGTGTCGGATCGCCCAGGGATCACGGCGGCAAGCAAGGCGTGTGAACAGCCCACGGGGATGTGAGCAATGGGAATTCTCCGAGATACGGCCCACAGACAAGGACAAGCCCTGGCTTCACCGCACACTGAGTGAATGGGAATGAATGTTATGGACCTGCCTGTCTGCATGCCAGTCAGGTAGACATGTAGGAATGCCCCAGGCCATCAAACAGGGCTGGCAGGCTGTCCTTACTGCATCTAGGGGGTTTTATTTGTCTTTAACTTCCCGGGGAGCGTCTCTTCCAGTGCTGAATGCCAGCTGTCAGTCCAGTATCGCTCTAGCACTGGAACGTCTGCGTGGTTAGACTCAGGTCCATGACGACCAACACTTCTGCCTCCGCAGTGAGCTTCTGCTGTATCTCAAGCCCCGAGCCACACCCTCTTGGCCTTTGTCTACTTGTTGAATGTATGAATTAAATATTGGCAGCATGGGGTTGCTGTGCAGAAGTTCAAGCACCAGCGCGGAAGTTCGGGCGCTGATGCGGACACTCTCGTCCCTATGCTGCCTTGCCTTGGCACCAGCGCGGAAGTTCGGGCGCTGATGCGGACACTCTCGTCCCTATGCTGCCTTGCCTTGGCACCAGCACGGAAGTTCGGGTGCTGATGCGGACACTCTCGTCCCTATGCTGCCTTGCCTTGGCACCAGCACGGAAGTTCGGGCGCTGATGCGGACACTCTCGTCCCTATGCTGCCTTGCCTTGTTTTGACACAGCTGTGGTGTCCCTCTGATCTTGCCTTTCACTGTAAAAACTGCACTGGATTACTATACTTCAGATACTGGAATTAGTGGCCTTGGATTTATTTATTGTCTGTCTTTCATTCGTTCTGTATATACAGTGTACAACGTTAGTGTTCTTCTCTTCAGTTAAGGTGTACAAGTGGCCATAGACTACTTTACATTTTACATTATCTTACATGAGTTGAAGTCTGTGTCCCTGGCATGTTCTGCTTAAGTTTTTAAATTGAGTGTTTTTTAACTCTCGTAGCTGCTTGTATGATAAATGCACATTTCATTTAGGGTTAGTTGTAGTGAGTAGAGTTTTGCAAGCAAACACCCGCTTTTTTCAAACTGAAAGTCCTCAGGGTATAGTGTTAATACGGGTATTTTAAAATTACTTATTTGATGGATAACTCCACATCAGTTCATGCTGACGAGGTCCTGCTGGATTGTGTGTATGTATGTGCTTGTATATAAAATTTTATATATATATATCTTCAGTCTACTGGGAAGATGACTGGTGTCTTCACTGGCGACTTGGGCGTGCTCTTACTGTGCCGTAAAAATCTGTTTTTTTTTTTGTTTTTTTTTTTTTTTGAAGGTTTAAAGGTGGTATTCTGCCTGAAGGCATGGAGGGCCAGCTTATCCTGGTTTGTGGGGACGTCTCGAGGGGAAACGATGCATGCTGTGCTTCTCCACTGTCGGTCTGGTGGACCTTTGATGTCTCCATGGTCTGGCACTCCCATTCTTCATTAGCAGAGTTTTTGATATTTTGTGTTTATTACAGCTGTTAATCCTGTGCTGTTAGTGATCATTTTTGGACTATGGTTCCCCCTCCATGGCAGTTTCATCTACCTCAGAGGGCTTCCGGCCCTCCCCCTTAGCCGCCCCCCCAAACTTCCCTCGTTCCACAGCAGCCCTGAGCCCCTCGGGGTCTCCTGCTCCCCTCGCTCGTGCAGGTGCCACGAAATCTGAACCAAGTCTGGAAAAGGAGTGTCAGCAAGTCTTTGAAGAGTCCCTGGACTTCAGACTGATAACTCTGAGGGAGAGCTTAAGTTTCTGTACCTGTAAATGGACCTTCCTTTGTGCGGAGTAAAACTGACCGAAGATGACCGAGAAATTCAGAGCCATCCATCATACAAATATTCTTTTTTTTAAGCAATAGTTGGTGGTGGTGGCAAGTATGAAGGACATCAGCATCAAAATTGAGTTTATGCTGCCACATGGTGGACATGGTGGGTATAGCACCCCGGAGTCTGGTGTCTGTTACAGTATTCTCTGTGTTTATCTTCCACTGCTGTTTGGTCTGTCTGCACTAGGAAATGCTAGACTGGATTTAATGTGAAACATATTTATTTGTTCCTTATTTTGTATATTTTGACTTGTTCTTAATATAAATGTGACTCTTGTTCCAACAGTCAACATTTACCTCAGTAGTAGGGTGATATAAAAAACACAAAATCCCACCTTTCCTGTGATGTTTACGAGTTCTTGACTGACATAGATTATTTTGGAAATGAACTGAAGTATTTTCTAAACTGTACATTTCTTAGAATAAATAACTTTTACACAATTTTTGTGTTCTGCTTTGTCCCATCTGGAAAAATATTGTTGTTCACGCATTGTTTTTTTTCTCAAATCAAATGGATATATGATATATGAACACAAACCCCTTGCTGCATGTTTCAGTGAGTTGTAAACTAGACCAGCACAACTGGATTATATTGACTGGCTGTCATGCTGCTGACCACATGCCATAAAATTCCTCAGAATAATGAACATTTCATTATTTTACAATACCATTTTAATGTGCAACAAATTATCGGAGCAGTAGTTGTCGACCAGTATGATGACCTTGAGAAGTTGGGCTGCAGGGGGGGCGGCTCTCCTCATGGCAGACAGCGCCTCATCGGGGAGGATCAGCACCACACTGGGCTTAGGGAGGACCTCTATTTTCTGTTCATAGGGACAGTCAAAAAGGAGAACAGATGGTCTCTCTATGCCAGTGTTTCTCAGTCCAGCTCCTGGAGCCCCACCTGCCAAAAAGCTTTCGGTCAGACCCGCACTGCTTACAACCTGCCACCTTTATTATTAGGCCATTAAGAAACACCTGATGCTAATTAAGGTCAGGCTGGAGTGAGAACCTCCTGGAAGGTGGGGCTCCAGGAGCAGGATTGAGAAACACGGCTCTAGAGGGACCCACAGATGGTCTCTATTTTTACTCCTGGTAGGGACTGTCTGTGGGCCCCCGAGGACCGGATTCGGGAAAGCTGCTCTACAGCTGTAATATCACGAGTGTGACATGAGCCCCGTGTGTCATTTGGGTGTAGATGTCTGATGATGCACAAATTTTTCATATGCTCCCATTCCCTAGTAAAGTGGCCAATAGTATGTCAGTTTATAAAAGGGTCACTTCAGAAATGCATATAAAATTCTGTTGTGGTTCAAATTTGAATTCTACCTGCATCAATGTGGCTGGTGCATTTTTCGCTTATCAGCAGAGGGTTGCCTCTGTGGGAGTAGCCATAATCTTTTATTCTATCTCGGTCTGTTTGCTTGCTTTACAAATGTTCTCTTGGGTGTTTGCTTTGGATACCTGCTGCAGAAAGGTGAGGGCATGGCTAATGCCCTTTCTCACCAAGCACTCTGTTTTACATTAGGGTGATTCAGTTCCACTCCCTCAGCTTCTGGTCATCGGGTGGGACCTGTCAGACACCTACCTGCATTTTAGAAATCCCTGATCACATGCTTTATTGTCCAGTGCTGGCCGCTGCACTCCCGGACAACAAGATGGTGTTGCAAGTCTGTGCCGAGGTGTATCTCAAGGCATCGGTTAGTGTCCCTGTTCCTTATGGCCTGTCCCTACGAGGGAGTTAGTGCATGCGGGGCGTGAACGACAGTGTTAATGCGCCTATCATTTGCATTTACAGCATTCGACAGATGTGCTTAGCCAGAGCGACTTGCATCAGTGCATAGCAACTTGTGTAGGTTATCATTTTCAATACTAACAGTTAAAAATTATATGGTGGTACCTTACCAGAAACGCATTTCCCAAATGATACTTGTACAGGGCTGGACTACGATTAAAATGTGGCCTTGGACTTTTGCCCATAAATACCCATCATGCATACATACAGAGATTGGACGATGGAACTGAAACACCAGGCCGATAGTGAGGGCTCACGCCTGTGTATGCGTGGCCTGTGGCCAGTCGTCACTGATTGCACATTCCATCAGTAAGAGCAGAGTGTGATGGTGGAATTAGAAGAGCGATAGCACAGCTGTACATTAAATACTGCAAAAAGTTCTATGTAGGTCGTATTGTTGGTGCGTGTCTGGCTGGCACATCCACGCCCAGGGCTGCAAGTCTCCAGCCATGTTATCCACGGGAATGTCAGCATAGCACCACAAAGGATGGAGCACATCCAAGAGGAGTAACTGAAGCAGAGAAGCAGAAGCTCTCTGAAAGGGATGTCTGGACATAACTCGGATTGTACCCAAAAAACATGAAACCACTCACTGCAAAAATAAATGCGCACCTCGACTCTGCTGTTTCCACCAAAGAGGAGAGTCCTGCTTTGTCAGGAGCTGCACAGAGTCAATACTTATGGTCAGGCTGTTACAGCCAAACCTTTGGTCACTCATGCCAATACCAAACGTTGGTTTGTGCTAGAAGCCCACATTTTGGGCTGTGGACAATGTAAAACATGTTTTGATCCTCTGATGAGCCCACTTTCACCGTCTTTCCCATCTGGCAGAGTTTTGTTGTGGAAAAGCCCCAAATAGGCTTACCACCAGGGCAGTTATCCTGATTGCAGCATGGGGATGGATCAGTGATGGTTTGGGCTGCACCATCATGACATCCCCTGGCCCCACTACTTGTTCTAGATGGCTGTGTCACTGCCAAGGACTACCGAACCACTGTGGAGGACCATGTTCACCCAATGGTTCAAATATTGTACTAAGGTGGTGCCGTGTATCAGGATGATAATGCATCAATACACACATTAAGACTGGAGACAGAGTTGTTTGATGAACACAAAAGTGAGGTTGAACATCTCCCATGGCCTTAACAATCACCAGACCTGATTATTAGGCTTGGATAAAAAAAAACCCCCTGGCCACTGTGCAGGACTTGTAGATGTCATTCCCAAGACAAACTGATGCTATATTGTCCACAAAAGGAGGCCCTACGCCATACTAATAAATTATTGTGGTCTAAAACCATGTGTTTCAGTTTCATTGTCCAACCCCTGTACCTACAATAACATCTGCAGTTTGGGGAGGTTCTCCATGACAACCCACCAGGACAATACCCAATATGGAAAGCAATTGCACACAGCATTCTGGATCTAACTGTTACAGTTTTTCTGAGTTGCTAAAACACTAAACCCCATTTTTAGAACAAAACTCAGTCACTCATTTGGCAAAACTAAACCTAGTTAGACACAATGTTCAGATCTGAGTCACCCTTTTTGCTATACTCTCAACATTCTAATTCATCAAAACACATTTTGCCACCATGGTGAACTTGTACAAAATAAAAAAACAGGCCACAAAAGTTAAACACAGTCTGCACACAGTTGGTGTCATTTATACACAATGTTTCTAAACACGAGAGGAGGCCAATAAGTGAGTAGAACATAGAATTTGTGTCAGATGAGAGTATAAGTGCCATAGATGAATCATATTTCGATGTCAAGGTATGATGGGTCACAGCAGAGAATGTGTCTACGACTGCCTAGCAAGGAATGAATGTAGAATTAATATTCTTCTTTGACTTTGGCTTGGCAGTTGTACATTTCACTTTGGATTGTCTTTTAACTTTGTCCTTTAAAGTGACTTATTTGGAGTGATGAACATTGCAAACATTACATTCAAAACATTGCAAAACATTTCTTCATGAATAATTGTATACAAACATTTTAGCTATGTATTTGAACTTATTTTTTTTTCACAATAGTCTTGGTTTCCAATTTTGCAGCTCAACGTGCAAAGACGCACATCCACAGTAAATATGTTTCTGCAGACATTTTTTTCCTGCAGTGTGTAACGACTGCTCAGTAGTGTTCATGTACTGACTGGCCGGGTGCATGACCTTAAGCCAGGGGTGTCCAGTCATATCCACAAAGGGTTTTTGTGTATGCTGGTTTTCGGGATAACCTTTTTATGTCAGCTGTTCAAACCCAGGTGTGAGGACTCTTCAGTCAATCAATCCTCTAATCAGTAATCTAGGGAGCTGCAGCGAAAACCTGCATACACACCGGGCCTTTGCAGATAAGATTGCCCACCCCTGCCTTAAGCTGACTGATCTTGCAATATGAGTCAAAGCATTTCTGCATGTAGCTTGAAAAATGTACTGCTTTAAGAAAAGTATGGGAAGTTGTAGGAAATGTGCTTTAGCAATTCAGAAAAACTCTAATATTATTATTTATGTCTCACCCAAGCAGATCTGAATGTGTATAAGGCAAGTATTTGCCGTGCCATTTGAAATAAGCAGCGAAATCACCTGTTTGAAGTCCCACAGCATGTGAATGTTCTTCTGAGCCTCAGCACAGTCATACAAGCCGGGCGACCCTTCCACGCCAAGGTCGCCGAGACAGCGGTTACTATTATACCTGTGTGACCTCGGGTTGATGTAGATCTGGCCGCTCGAGTGGAGGTAACAGATCTGAGCAAATGGGAGGTGCATGTGAGTCTGAGGCAAAATGTTTTTACTGAGAAAAAACAAAGTATTCAGGCTATATTTTTAAATGCCAGGTCAGTGGTAGAAATTTACATTTTGATCAAGATGCCTGTGAGAAGTCGCCCTGGTGTTGCCTACATTCCCGTGAGTTTGTTTGGACTGCAGGAAAAAGCTATCGAACACACCCGAACCCGAGTTCCCAGCACTGAGGTCTGAGGCCACTGCCAACTGGCCACGAGTGCGTTTATGCCAATCAATCAGTCTATTGCTTATGAAATTTAAGCAGAAATTGAATAAATGAACAAATAATGACCTTATTTATGTTTAATAATAAAGAAGCTAATTCTAGTACGATCGAGTAGTGACGAATTCATAGAAATGATTAAAAACACAATTTGTTCATGTTGTGGAACATTTAGGTTTCTGCCCCAATGTCTTATAAGTTAAGCTTACAGGCAAGCTCCAGAGTTAAAATCTTAATACACACCTGTGGTGCAGCCCCATGACATTCATAGAGTATGGGCGTGTTCCCTGGGATGGGTCCTTGATCAATGCATAAATCCTTCTTTAGGTCATTAGATATCTGCCAGTTGGAAATCAATAGCGTAAAAATGTTAGTCGGCAAACATGGTGCACATATCATGGCTGCTCAATAAAAACACGTATCTCCAAAAATCCAGTAAATCAGGAGCGTGGGAAAAAAAACACATTTTCTGAAATTACTTTTTATACAAAGCAAACCTAAAACAACCAAATGAGGCACCCTTAGCACCACTAATAGAAACATATCTGTATACAGACGTCAGTGTTTGGTCTAATTTTTAAATGGACTTATGTTATGGACTTATATTATTGTTGCCAGTGAAGCAAATATGTCAGTGCCAACAAGCCACAAACTAATTTGGCTTTATATTCACAATTAACAACATTTACAACAACAACGATTTTTACAAATCTGAGGCTTCACTCGTAATAATTTCCCCGGCTTCCCTGCCCTGCCCCCTTCTACCTTGGTCGACACCACTCTTAATTTTAATCCTTCCCTCAAAGGTACCATTTCAGAGCCATATCTGAAACCATTTCAGGTACCATTTCAGAGCCATACCTGAAATGGTTTCAGGTACCATTTCAGAGCCATATCTGAAACCATTTCAGGTACAATTTCAGAGCCATATCTGAAGCCATTTCAGGTACCATTTCAGAGCCATACCTGAAATGGTTTCAGGTACCATTTCAGAGCCATATCTGAAGCCACTTCAGGTACCATTTCAGAGCCATATCTCCTCACATGCCAACCCTCAGCCTCTGACAACAAATGAACTATCTGGTCCGCGGATCTTAATTTAGAGACAGAGGCTGAGGTCTGGGAGTTAGCTGAGTCACGGTCAAACAATGCACAGTATTTCACAGGGTCCATTGGTCCAAAAGCAAACTAGCTTGCATCTATCCAGGCACTGATCCTAATTGTGATAAATGTCACCTTGGACCAGAGGTGGGTAATGCAGTCATGGAGACTACTGGTTGAAACAAAATCTTGGTCTGGACTCCTACTATTTCCATCTGAACATTGCATCTCTGTTTGGGACCAGGTAAACTCAGCCGCATGTCCAAGTCTGTCTTTGTGTGACTCTCAGCCATCACAGCTGCAGACATCCAGCCCTCACCCTTAGCTGGCTTGTCTGGTCTCTCACCCACTGACCACTGACTGCCGTCCTGTTTCACTGAACTAATTACCTTTTCAAATTAAATAACACAATTAAAAGTTCTGAAGTTGAAACAGGCTTGTTACTCGATGCTGTGGTCTCGCATCTAAATATTAATGGGCAAATGTTGCGTATTCCGCTAATTTCCCGTTTATGATCTAATATAATCCGACCGTACGTTGGCTCAGTAAATGGATGACATTCTAACTCCATCAGCACTAACCAGCACAATGTCAGCTTGCAGGTACAGAAATATGGACATTATGTTTCCCTCACTCAGGTCAAGGGAGGGGGGTGGGGGGTGAGCTGTGTCCTCCCCCTCCCTGCTATTCTCTGTCACATACTCCTTTTCACCGACTTGGCTGAGCAGGGCATTGTGAGACTAAAGCCATCTGGATGTCATCTGTAAGATTATCTCCAAAACCAGACACTGACTGACAGACTGACACCTGCTCGGACACGACCCCCCTGGATTTGTTAAGAGCCACAGTCTTCACCCTTCTGCCATCCTCCCCACAATCCTTGGCACTAAATCGCCTCCTAATCGTTCCATCATGTGACAATGTACAACAACAAACATGCCTCAGATATAAGGTAGGGCACCTAAAATCTAGCAAACTGTAAATACAACAGCAGAATTTCCCCAAATATAACATACAGTGCCGTAGGCAACGAGGCTGGTGAGATGGTCTAGTTCTGGATACACATTGTCCAGGTACCACTTGAAGGGTTTACACTTGAGTTTCTCTCTCAGTTGCTTCCTCCCCGAGATGTCGCCGATATCAATGCCATGGTCCTACAGGCAAGCAAACTACATCAGAAAGCCGTGCGTGAGAAAGCCATTGGCGTCCAGGCACATCCACCGTGTCTATTTCACCTTAAGGGGAACGTTCCAGGCCGCATAAACATTAGTCTTGTACTCATCCATCCAGACCTCGGCTACCCTCAGAGCATTCCTCAGCATGGTGATACTTAAGTCGCGCTGGTAAGGTTTGTGGGCTCTCTCTATGTGGGCGATCTTGGAACAGGGTACCACCTCTATGCTGCCTCCACACAGCCACACCTGCAGAAGGAGACACACGAGCCTGAGACATAACAATACAACCACTACTCGTTTGGCAAACAGCTCCTGTTAGTGGCTTCTGTAGTTGTACCCATTCAGTTACATAGTTCCTCCTACGAATGTTGCTAATGTAGTAACTATGTTTTTGGGAAACACACTCCAGGTCGTACTTAGTTTATCATTCGTGAAGTAGAAATATTTTATGATATTTTGTACGTTATACTACAGAGATCTCTCTCACTCTGGTGTGCGTTGTAGTCAGATATACGAAATTTGGTCATAAATGTCCATTAGTCAGAAAATAAAACGAGGAGTGGTTGTATGTGCTAATATACTAATATAAATAATAGTACTGTGCAAATGTCTTATCCAATCAAAGAAAATGTTTGAAGCTATTTATCTGGTATAAAGTGTACACAATTTTACATTAGAAAATATACAAATTCAGAGTAACACATTAAAAACTTTATCTTTACTGTATCTTTATCTTTTGTAAATTTCACCACCAGCTCACTTAATAAATTAATTCAAATTGCTAAATAACTCAATGACGTTGATTAGCCAAATATGGTACGCTGGTGGTCGAGCCAAAAAATACTTGGGGATATTGGATGGTTACTGCAAGCACTGCGAGAGGTCTTGAAATTACTAAACTAACACATTTTGACAGTCATAATATCATAGTTTTACACCAACATGAAGATCATTTAAACATCATCTCTGACTGCCTAAGACTTTTGCATATTACTGTATGTTTAACGTGACTTCACGTTATCAATGTCACAGCAGGTGGGATGCAGGAGGCGGGAAAGTACGCGATACAGGGGTAACAAGGGCTTTATTGAACAAAAAGGAACAAAACGGAAAATAGCAAGGATCTCAGAGTGAACTGAGGAGGCCAGTGAACTGTCAATACCAGGTTACGCCAATGACGGATCAAACACCAGTGACTGATCAAACGCCAATGACTGATCAAACGCCAGTGACTGATCAAACGCCAATGACTGATCAAACGCCAGTGACTGATCAAACGCCAGTGAGTGATCAAACGCCAATGACTGATCAAACGCCAATGACTGATCAAACGCCAGTGACGGATCAAACACCAGTGACGGATCAAACGCCAGTGACTGATCAAACGCCAGTGAGTGATCAAACGCCAATGACTGATCAAATGCCAGTGACTGATCAAACGCCAATGACTGATCAAACACCAATGATGAATCAAACACCAGTGACTGATCTGGAGAACACAAGCCAGGGAAGAACTTAAACAGACATCCAGTGAGGGAACAAACAAGAGGCGGCTGGGAGTGATTAAGATGAGGGCAGGAATGAGAGGCAAAGTGAATGAGCACCAGGCGTAGTTCACAAATCGATCTGTTTAATCACTTCCATTGAACTTACACGGATTCCCAGCTCCACATTCTCTCCGCCATACACTCTCATTCCACTATCCAGCAATCCAATCTCTCCAAAGTAAAGCCTGTCAACCACAAGAATTCCCATGACGGATGGGCTCCTGGAAAGCAGAAGGAAAATATTATATATAATTATATCACGGTACTGCTAATCTGATTACTCAGAAGTGTGTTGATTTATTTTCTGTAACCACACACATAGTGCCAGCCCGGTGAATCACAGTAGTAAATCAATGTGCAATTATTTTTAACTAATGTTACATACAATTCTAGATATATACTAGAGTTAAATATTACTTGAAAATATAAAACCAAAGAAACTATTACAAATCACTTAGACAATAACAGTATTCAGACTAAGGACCAGACCTATGGTCAGTGATTTATTGCCAAAATCATTTACTGATGTAATACACCAGTCAGAGACTTGCCTTTGGGCTTAGCAACAGCCAATTTCGGACTAACAACTGGCTTATTGTTTTAGCAATGGACTAGATTTCTGATGAGTAATGGTTGGTGTAAATGCATTTTTGGCTACTAAACGTGAAAATAGTGTCTTTAGGCACAAACCTTCAAGCCAAATGTGTAGTAACTGCACTACTTCAAGCTTAGCTTGTCATGCATTAACTGTTACATAAGTTTGTGTTATATTGAATTATACTTTATTGATCCCCGTGGGGAAATTGACTTTTCACCTCCCCCAACCTTGCTCTCCATGAGAGTAGGCTTGGCTGTGAAGGGCAGCGCCCAGGGAGCTGGGGGTTAAGGGCCTTGCTCAAGGGCCCACAGACGGCCAGAGAACCGGCGACCTTCCGATTACAGGCACAGAGCTTAACCTGCTGAGCCACACTCTGCCCCCGTGTTGTAGGAACAACACGATGATTGCTTCACAATGCTGGATTATAGAGATTGCAAAAGATGGCTCACTGGTGAAGAGTCTCCGTGCTACTCACTTGCCAGGTAGAGATGGATCATTGAGTTTGTACCACTCAGGTCTGAAACGCTCATACATGCACCACAGAGCCCAGTCAAATCCATCTGCTGCCGCAGCATAAGGAATGACCTCCAGGGTGTCAAACTTCACGTTGTCGAACACGGGGCTCAGCACCAAAGTGCGATCCTCCTTGATGCGAGCCAGCAGTGGTTCTGCCCTGGAGGAAAACGGAACTAGTTTCGGATGCGTTTATCCAAAGTGTCTTTCCTGGCAAGGTGCCTGCATGGGTAATGAGAGCTGCTCATACCATTCTATGTGGACTTCAATGTGAATGTCAAGGATGGCCACCACATCTCCAGAAGCCAGCTCCCACCCCGACACTCGAGCTTGAGCCAGTCCCATCTGCCTTTGGTGCCTCACCATCTTCACCAGACCGGGCCGCTTTTCATGGATGAAAGCGATGTAGGCACTCAGCATGTCCTTTAGGTCCTCTGCAGAGCAACACCTCCTTTAATTGTGATTTTTGTTTTGTCTCTATCAGCCATACAGAGTCCCACAAGGATCTGTCCTTGGCCCCATTGGCTGCTCCTCCTGTACATGATTCCACTTGGTGAGATTCTCCAAGAGTACAGGGTTGCGTACCATAGCTATGCAGACAACACCCAGATCTATCCCACTCTTTCACGAGCGACTACTGTCATACAGACTCACTGTGTCTGTGCCTTGAAAAGGTTAAAAACTGAACGCAACAAACCTTCTTTCAATTGAATAAAAATAAAACTGTGATAGCTCTGTGTGGGATCAGAGAAGTTGGCTGACACTCGGCGCTCACCTACATACCAGGGCTTTAAGGACTGTAGCCGTGCAAAAATCTTGTTGGTGTACTACTGGATGGAGATCTTAGCTTGAGTGATCAAATAAAAGCTATAACTAAATCAGCATACCTCCATAGCATAAACGAACATGAATGACTGCAATGCTCTCCTCTCTGGCCTTCCCGATAAGACTATTAGCCTGTAATATCAGAAGGATACGTCCATTCCTTTCCACACAGGCTGCCCAGATACTTGTTCAGTCCCTTGTCATCTCCCGCCTTGACTACTGCAACTCTCTTCTAGCGGGTTTGCCACTGAGCGCCATTCGTCCCCTCCAACTGATTCAGAATGCAGCTGCTCGACTTGTTTTCAA
>JAODKM010000001.1:2722066-2732432 GCA_026780845.1 Petrocephalus sullivani | reverse complement strand
CCTCCCAATCACGCCACTCCAGGTCTCCCTGTCATTGCCCACGTGAGCACTGAAGTCCCCCAGCAGAACAAGAGAGTCCCGTTTAGTGCATAAGCACAAACAACAGTCAGGACCCGTCCCCCCACCAGAAGGCGAAGGGAGGCTACGCTCTCGTCCACCGAGGTAAACCCCAATGTACAGGCGCCCAGCCAGGGGGCAATAAGTACCTATAGGGTTATAGGTTCAAATCCCACTTCCAGTCTGTGTGGAGCCTGAACATTTGCTCCAGCTAGCCAGGTTCTCCTCCCACAGCCCAAGGACATGCAGTTAGATTAACAGGTGTCTCTGAACTGCCCATACCGTGAATATCCCCTGAGATGCCTGGGATCGGCTCCAGATCGCCCCTGTGCCCCAGACTAGGTTAAGTGGTTGGATGGATAATGCTTATGTTTACCATGAAAATGATCTGTCCCAGGTCCGCCATTGGTCTGAGGTACATAATGTCATACTGATCACAGCGATGGGGAATCACAATCTGGGATCCAATTCGCCCTGTGGACACCAGAATAAGTAGGGTAGTCAGAATCATACTGACAGGAATAAGGGTGTGAGTGTTATTACAAAAGCTGAAGCATGCCTCCTGGACAGCTGCTGGCAACATTAACCACACTCCTGCTCACCGGCATTATATTAAGAGCCTCGAGGCCAGTTCAAACTCACCCAGCCGGTTGACCACATATCGGCCTAAGAAACCAGTGGCCCCAAAGACAGTGGCCGCGACTCCACTGACAGAAGAGCGCCCCCCTTTTCCGTGCGGGATGACGGCATGGTGCACTTTCCTCCGCTGGCCTGTCACAGAAACAGCCTGCAGCACGCCCGCGGATGCAGCACCTTCAGTGGAGAAATACGGCTGGGCTGAAAGACCAGTCAGCACCAAGAAACTGGTCCTAGAAACCTCACCAGGAGGCCTGATGTTGTATTACTGTGAACCAAACTTCCAAATTTACCTCCAATTCACTGTCAAACGTTTCTGTCATATGTCCACAAACAATAAGCAGCCATGCAAAGTTTTACATTTTAACTTGCTTTTCATGACCAGCTCCTCGTGGTCTTTGTAGACCAGGGGTGCCCAATCTTACCCGCAAAGGGCTGTTGTGTATGCAGGTTTTCGGGATAACATTTAGATCAGCTGTTCGAACCCAGGTGTGAGGGCTGTTCGGCCAATCAGTCCTCTAATTAGTGATCTAATTAGGGAGTTGCAGCGAAAACCCGCACACACACCGACACTTTGCGGATAAGATTGGGCACCCCTGTTGTAGACGGAGTCAAGCCAGAAATAAGATCATTAAACTGACAGACTGCTTGTAATGAATCTCCATCTGTTAATGGTAACGCGTAGGTTTCATAGTTTAAATTGTGAAATGAAACACTGGAAGAAACTCCTGACTGCTGTACATACATCATAATACTAATAACCATTTTGGGTCAGAATAATGAGTAATTTACCTATGCTTTGTAGCGTAACACACAGGATCATGCAGTAGGTCTTAAACGGCTACATATGCACTTTGCTGCTACAAAACACTTGGACCTGCATAGTGATCTTGCATTTTGCATTCTTTACTGCCAAAATACGCTGTGAGAAAGACTAACGTAAAAGACAGGCAATGACTGCATAACAGTGAGCACCGAAAAGGCCTGGCTGAAAAATGCTTGAAAACGAAGAAGGCGTAAAATGTTACTCGCACAAAACGCATTGCAATAAAACTGGGGATTCATATGCTACTATACATATTATTTTAGACAGTAATACAAACACTTACAGGAAAGCCGGGAAAGGGCACTCGTAGGACGGCAGACAAGAACAACGGCCGCCATGTTTGCGACGCAGCCCCGACAAGCCTACGGCGTCCCGCCGCGGTCAAAAAACATCCGCTACGGAGTCGGACGCAGCGTTAACGCGCGATTCACTATCCAAACGTCAAATTGATAGATGAAATGACTTTGGTGTGGCCCATCCATCTGTCCAAAACATCATGGACTTTGGTGTGATGTATTATGAAGAAATATATGCCTTGGTAATCCTTCCATGTTAGTTATATATACAGTTAGATTTATTTGTCATATGTTAACACAGGGTCAACATTACAATGACGTGTTGGACGTGAGGGTAAACAGAATGCTGAGAGACTTGTTTCCCTTTCTCAGATGCTGAGAGTGTAGAAATTAAAAAGAAGACATAGACATGTCATAAATAAAGAAATGTTTGTGTGTGCATACGTGGGGGGTGGGGGTAGGAGTGGTAATATATTGAGAAAGTGACATGAGTAGGCATGCAACGATACATCGCGAATCGGTTAAAAATCGGTGTAAATGTATGACGATTCAAAACGGCTGATGTGGAAAACGAATCGCTATTTTTTATGAGAACAAGCACTTAGCAGAAAGAACAGTATAACGTTACATTTGATTTCACGACGTCAGACGGAACGTGAGATGGCAATTAAGTAGGGTGACCAGATAATCCATGTCAGGAAGGACACTTTGAGCTACTTCAGATTTTACAAACTACTTTAAAACTGAAAGGCTACTGTGCTCGACTAAATAGTTCAGTTCTTCTTGTGCTTTGATTGGTTTGTTTTGTTGATTGAAAGACTCGTCCAGCTGTTTCACATTTGACATTAGTGATGCGTGAATGATTATAGGAGACTGACCAATCAACACGCAGCAAGAACGCAGCGCTTAAGGGAAATCCAGGTCCTTTTAATTGAAATGGTAGTTTACAAATCCTGTCCTAGTTCAAAGTGTCCTCCCTGACATGGATTATCTGGTTACCCTAAACTAGTATTATGTGCAATTATTATGTAACCATTAACTGGTATTATGTTCAATTATCCAAACGTCACTTTCTCAATTGTGCGCATTTTCAGCGCAATGTGCAATTACTGATACTCATGTCTAGGGATGTAATGATACACTCAACTCACGATGCGATGCGATTCACGACACGATTTTCTCACATTTTGATTCAAAAATATTCCTTATCTCTTCGAACTGTGCAAAACATGTCCTCTTCTTAAAAGTGCAACTGAAATTAAGTAAAATATTGTTTTTTAAAACAAATCTCAGAATAAAATAACTCAATAAAGAGAAAAAACAAATTTTTCTATAGACGTCCATTTCTATAATATATGCCTATATATTGACCAGATAATGACCAGATAATCAATGTTATCCCAGACACTTTGAGCTAGGACAGGATTTGTAAACTACCATTTCAATTAAAAGGACCCGGATTTCACTTAAGCGCTTTGCTCTTGCTGTGTGCTGATTGGTCAGTCCCCTATAATCATGCATGTGTCACTAATGTTAATGTGAAACAGCTGGATGAGTCTTTCAATCAAGGAAACAAACCAATCAAGGCACAAGAAGAACTGAACTATTTAGCCAAGCAAATGAGCCTTTCGTGTTTAAAGTAGTTTGTAAAACCTGAAGTAGCTCAAAGTGTCCGGGATGACATGGATTATCTGGTCACCCTATACTAGTTAATGGTTACACCTGGCCTGATAGTGAATACTGCTCTTGAGTCCGAGCAGCCATGCTACTATATCGCCCGGCAGATGGCTCCCTAGGCCTGGTGACCAGATAATCCATGTCAGGGAGGACACTTTGAACTAGGACAGGATTTGTAAACTACCATTTCAATTAAAAGGACCTGGATTTCCCTTAAGCGCTGCGTTCTTGCTGCGTGTTGATTGGTCAGTCTCCTATAATCATTCACGCATCACTAATGTTAATGTGAAACAGCTGGATGAGTCTTTCAATCAACGAAACAAACCAATCAAAGCACAAGAAGAACTGAACTATTTAGCCAAGCACAGTAGCCTTTCAGTTTTAAAGTAGTTTGTAAAACCTGAAGTAGCTCAAAGCGTCCTTCCTGACATGGATTATCTGGTCACCCTATGGCTCCCTGATGATGCTATGCGCCTTCCGCACACTGCTTGCTGCCCGACTGCGCTCCTTGATGATGCTGTGCGCCTTCTGCACACTGCGTGCTGGTTGACTGCGCTCCCTGATGATGCTGCGCGCCTTCCGCACACTGCGTGCTGGTTGACTGCGCTCCCTGATGATGCTGCGCGCCTTCCGCACACTGCATGCTGGCCGACTGTGCTCCCTGATGATGCTGCGCGCCTTCCGCACACTGCGTGCTGGTTGACTGCGCTCCCTGATGATGCTGCGCCTTCCGCACACTGCATGCTGGCCGACTGTGCTCCCTGATGATGCTGTGCGCCTTCCGCACACTGCGTGCTGGTTGACTGCGCTCCCTGATGATGCTGTGCGCCTTCTGCACACTGCGTGCTGGCCGACTACACTCCTTGATGATGCTGCGCGCCTTCCGCACACTGCATCCTGGCCGACTGTGCTCCTTGATGATGCTATGCGCCTTCTGCACACTGCATGCTGGCCGACTGTGCTCCCTGATGATGCTATGCGCCTTCTGCACACTGCGTGCTGGCTGACTGCGTGCTGGCCGACTGCACTCGTTCATGATGCTGTGTGCCTTCCGTCAGGTGTAAAGCTGTGAAAGGTAGCAGCATTAACAAAGTTCGGCCACAGCTCATGGGGAAAAAGCTGTTTTTCAGCCTTAAGGTTTGTGTCTGTAGGGCCCTGATGGTAAGATGGCAAAGGGGATGATTGGGATTTCAGATGCTCTGAGTCCTCCCCTGCAGTTGGTTCATATTGAAATCCTCCAGGAGTTACCAATTTAAAGGCAAACTAGTTACCGCTTGAATTTCAAGTTGGGAAAACACAAAAGTCTATTGCATCACACAGCAATATTTAAAATTTTTCCTCCTCTTTATATTTTTCTACAGCGCACATGTTTACTTTACTGAAATGTCTAACAGTGTGGGACAGGTGAGCAACTTGTCTGTCCTGAACACTGTCGCTAAAAATGCAAATAACGTACATCATCCAAATGATCATATTATGTTATATCCTAAAATGTAACTTCTTGAAAGTCTCTCTCCATGGGGCCTCTAGTTTTCTCACCTCTGCTGCACCTCCTCTGCGTGTTCGTAACGGCACTGTGCTCAGTTCTGAATTCCAGAATCAGTTCCTCAGTTTTTTTGTGTTGCGGATGTTGCCTCCGGCATCCATGTAATTTACGACCATGGATTATCTTGATGCCATTCTGTCAGGTTCACAATACCCACTGTATGCTGCTTTCTTATCACTGGAGATCAGTCCACAATGTTTTGTCCTACAAGTGACACTATCGCCTCTGCACTGGAAATATGGCAGCCATTGTGGTGTGAGCTATGAACGGGTAAACAGAAATATCCAGGAACATCCATATCCTGATTAAATATTTTATTTTCAGTCAGTTCAAGAGTACACAAGCTGCTTTTTCCATGACACGCTATTTCCTTAAAGTAATCTATGATCCAAAGGAATAGATACCTTTGCACAGCAATCTCCTTCACGAGAGACGTGGATAAATGAGGCACTCAAATAAGTTTTATAAATGGTTTTATTACACATATAAAAGACATTAATTGCATTAATAGTAGGTTGAATCATATAAGAGAATTTTATTTAGATAAATAAACTTGTTGAATCAGTATTTAAATAAATTCTCATCTCAATATTCCAGTATTTTTGGGTTAATATCTAGTGATGTGAGTTTGATCATAAGAATAAAATCCCACATATCATACATTGCAAAGAAATAAAGAAATAGTTTATGGCACGGGGTGGGTTGCCATTTTCCAGAGCTTTGCAACTTTGTCATTTTGTCATTTCCAGGGCTTGCTTGTACTACAAGCATAGTTTTAGTGGCTTTAAAGGTGAGACTGACTGGTGGCCCAGGACCAGCGTGCATTTAGTGCATGTCGCTCGCTGGGGAAAAGTGCCGAGTGTGCGGTTGGCATACCCCAGGGGTGTGCAAGCACTCTGGACGCTGAAAGGCACAGGTCACACGCCCACCACATTCCCACCAAGCCCCCCCATCAACAGCGTGAATCGAAAAGCAAATTAAAAACTAACGATTGCCATAAAAGACCCAGCTTCAGCAGGTAAGAGCTTAAATCAAAAAGTAAATAAAGGATCATTTGTAACACATACATTATATACACTGGTAAACACGTAAGACCTAATCACCTTTGTATAAAGCATACATTATTATCGGTAATCAAGTAAAACCTAATCACCTTTTTATAACGTACATTATTATCGGTAATCAAGTAAAACCTATTCACCTTTTTATAACGTACATTATTATTGGTAATCAAGTAAAACCTATTCACCTTTTTATAACGTACATTATTATTGGTAAACAAATACTATTCACCTTTTTATAACGTACATTATTATTGGTAAACAAATACTATTCACCTTTTTATAACGTTTACATTATTATTAGTATGTAGTACAAAAATTAAGCAAGAAACTATTTTTATAAATATCTCTGCAATCTTACCATATCAATTCACTGCTTGCTCATTAATTTTAATGATAAAATAACATATAACTCATCACATAGTAAGTGTTATAATACTAAACAACTATAAAACATAAACCAGTGATCAAAAATACATACTGAAAAATATGCTCAAATGCCCCACATGTGGGACAGTTAATATAACGATGTTCTCCATGATTGAGTTTATCATTGGATCCAGCTATTCAGTCTCTGCTCTTCAAACCTTGCTGAATGATGCAGATTCACATTTTTGTGACGAAATAAATAATGTTTGTGCTTCTGTAGTGAAGAAAACGTTCTGCAATTACAGGACAGCTGGATATTCCGCACAACACTAAACACTCCTGTACCACCAGCACACCCTGCAGGGGCTCATAGTGTTGGTGACCTCGGACCTCGGTCTGGATGCAGAAGTCCAACAGAACCGAAGAGGATCGTTTGGGCCTGCCAGGACACATTCTCAGGCCCCTAACCATTCTATCAGGCTTCTCTGACAGAACAGAGAACTCAGAGCTAAGCATATACATGGCACAAGTAGCTATAGTTAGACAGCTGCTACAGGGCGTCCTATTCCTGCTATCTAGTTTGGTTTCAGCTGTTAATCTGTGACTGGGCTCTCGACCTGCATTTCACTGTTGCTAACTTCCATTGCTCTGCAAAACTAAGTGACACATAAACCGCATAACTTGCAGAGGGCATCGCTGACCTTATGACCTAGGAGTCAGGTGACCAGCTCTGTCAGAGTATGTGCCCCGCACACACCTCAGAGCCCCATGCAGCACCCTGCCCTGGCTGTTATACCGTGGGAGAGGGGTCAGAAGATGGCCCCTGGCTCTCGCTGTCTGTGTCGGGCTCTGATTTCGGCTCGATGATGATGTGGACTGGTCTCTCCCCCATCACCTGCTGGGCTGCCGTCTCCACCGAGCTGCCCGAGTCACTCCCGATGGTCTCTCCTCCCAATGACCGCCCGGTCGGACCCAGACTCTCGGTGCTCCTTGCACTTCCCTGTCCTTCACTCTGACCGCTGACCTTGTCCAGGACATTTGAATCTTCCTTTTCTGCTGTACAGCAAAGACAAAATCAAATTAGTCCACTCTGACCTGGGGCAGTTCGACAGTTTTTCTAATTTATCCTCATTAGCCAATGATATGATCTGAATTGGCTAATGACAGAAAGGGGTCTCTCTACCACTCATCTTTCACAGGCCTCCCCTGTATACATCCCTGTCTTAAACAATGACCAATGTGGCGACTTACATAATATAAAGAGCAGAACAGGATACCTTGTTATGGAGAATCAAATGGCAAAAAATTGTAAAAGTTCGCTGGGGAGGGGATAGTTGTCTTACCTGTCCTATTATTGGCCACTTTGGTGGGAACATTCTGGTTTTTGATTTCCGAGTTGACTTGGCTTGCAGTATAGTATTTCAGAGGTCGCGTCCGGATACGGGACCTGTTGATCCGGCCCTCCTGAATCCAGGCGTGCTGCAAGGCCTCGTCCGGGGTCATGCGTGTCGCTGGGTCCCACCTGCATGGCGGCAGACAACAGCCTTGACGACACGTCAAGCAGACTCCCTGGCCCCCCTGGAGAGTGACTGGGCCAGCTTGCCTGCACTTACATCAGGCAGCCTTTAAGGAAGTCCAGGAAAAGCAGGTCACTGGTCTTCAGCACGGCAGCCAGGTCTTTGGAGCCCGGTGTCCTCAGTTTGCCTTTGCTGTTCGTGAGGTTTCTGGGGTTACCTTGGGAATCTTAAAAAAGATGATAAATTAGCAAGGTAGCTAAACTATTCAATAAATGCGCTCAAATTAAAAATTCAAAGTATTTCTTTGTAGGGCAAATTCCAAAGTCTCTGTGCATCCATGCATCCATCAGAAGGCAGCATGTGGCTCAGTGGCCGAAACCTCTCTGCCTGTGATCGGAACCTGCGTGAAGTTGCCCCCCCATACTGTATGTCTCAGATTTCAACCGAACTGGTCTCAATCGTATGTGCTGCGTTAGTGCTGGTGTGAGCCGTTAAAATTTTTGTTTGTTCTGTTTTAGTGTCTGAGATATAAATGTTTGTTTACATGGTGATGTCATCAGCGTGAAGTTGGCCCCCCATTTGCATCTGATTTCCACCAGACCGGTCACGATCGTGTGCGCTGTGTTAGTGCTGGATTGTGCCGTTAAAATTTTTGTTTGTGCTGCTTTAGTTTCTGAGATATTAATGTTGGTTTACATGGTCACGGGACACCAGCGTGAAGTTGGCCCCTTATTTGCGTCTGATTTCCACCAGACCGGTCGCGATCATGTGCACTGCGTTAGTGCATAATTACTATGCACCGGATCCACCCCGGAGGTGTCAGAGGCTCCGGAACAGGGGTGCGTTTGATGGAAGGTTGCTGGCTTGAGCCTGGGTTTTGGCAGAATAGTCACATGTCTGTGGGCCCCTGAGCGAGACCCTTAACCCTCGGCTCCACGGCCACTGCTGTAGGTGGCTGCTCTTCGCTACTAAGCTGGCTCTCATCTACATGTGTCACGGAGAGCAAGATGGGCTTGGCGAGAAGACGGGGTCCCCATGGGGATCACGAAAGTGAATCATTACTATTCGTCCCTCCTCCATCACTATTAACCAGGACAGGATCATCGTGCTTACCGAAAAATAGCTTTTTTCTGGATGCTGACTGGACAAAATCATCTGGGGGCATTCCCAGCACCTAAAAAAAAGACTAGTGCTGTCAATCCCCTTGTGGCTCTGTCACAGGAGTTCCGTGACAGCATACATCGAGAATGCGATGGGTACCTCCATGACGCAGGCCATCTGGTCCATCTCGCTGTCCCCTGGGAAGAGCGGGTAGCCGGTGTGGAGCTCAGCCAGGATGCAACCCAGGCTCCACATGTCGATGGCCATGCTATAGGGATGGCCCAGGATCACCTCAGGGCAGCGGTAGAAGCGGCTCTGGATGTAGGTGTACACTGCAGCGATCCGGACAGAAAGACTGTTGCTGCGGACAGGTCATTCAAAGTAGCTGGGCCACGAAGACGACTGAAGCCCCGCACGCGAGAACGGAGAAAAGCACGAACCTCTCTGCTGTTCATAGCAGCTGGAGCCGAAGTCGACAACCTTGATATTCCACTGTCCCCTCTGTGTCAGGAGGATGTTCTCCTTTGGAGAGGAAGATGGAAACTCCATTCAGTGGTCAGCTCATTAATCAAACGAGCCGTCTTTTCTCAGGAGAAGCTACCATGTGACCAGCTGTGACCCAGGCTTCTCTGAGGCTCTCTGCTCAACGTGACACACGAGTGAGGATCAGATGGTGGTGTCAGCCGGTGGCCGGAGCTACGAGGCTCAGGGGCCTCGCGGTTATATAACGACTGCAGAGCACAGGCAGAGTCCTAACCAGGGCCATGCAGAGATGTTTGAAGGGGCGGGTGCTCAAAGTTAAAAAGGGGCACATAGAACCAGGCTGAATAACAACAGCCCACATTCGTCAAGAATCTAATACGAAATGGCATCATACTATATCACTGTCATCTTGTGGGGACAATGCAAAGCAAGAGTAGCCTATATTTTACCTGATGGGGCACAATGTTATGTTGAGGGGTTGCTGTAAAATCAGCATTTTGTCATATTTGAAATATAAATCTAATATAATGTGTTTCTTAATGTATTTTCTTTAAAATACAATGTGTTTTTTAATATTGTAATTATAATAATCCATAATTATGTGCATATGTGCATTTTTAGTGAAATATAAGCCCTCCAGAAAGGCGGGGAAAATGCCTGTAACTTACTTTAAAACTAAATATGTTCCCTAAAACGGTGGACAGAGTTACAAGCCCATGACACCCTTACCCAGTTAGCTAGCGGCTAATGACCACCCTTACCCAGTTAGCTAGCGGCTAATGACCACCCTTACCCAG
>JAODKM010000001.1:2699508-2718163 GCA_026780845.1 Petrocephalus sullivani | reverse complement strand
GCTGTCAAACCCCACTGGCATGCTACTCTGCACGCTGTGGCACTGTGTCCTCTCCCACAGCTGCCAAACCCCACTGGCATGGTACTCTGCACGCTGTGGCACTGTGTCCTCTCCCGTGACCTTGCGACAGACTCACCTCTTCTTGTTGCGTATGATTTTGATGGCCACCAGCTCATTGTTCTTGTGATCCAGGCATTTCAGGACTTGCCCAAATGATCCCTTCCCGATGACCTCCAGGACCTCAAAGCGGTAGCTGATGTGGTCATGTAAGACCTGGAGAAACAGTGTGCTGAACTGGAAGCATGCTAGGGTCTGGAGGGTCTGTAAAGTCCAGTGCTTTACTGTTCTGTGCAGTACCTTTACTACTCGTAGTCTATGCACCCATGCATGAGCGTACCTTAATGTAGCTCCCCTGCTCGTCGTCATAGCCCGAGTTCTGGCCTGCTCCTTGGGAGCCATCAATCTTTTTGGTCTCCAGGCCCAAGTACCAGATCTCAGAAAAGTCCATGATTTCTTCCTGCTCGAACTCCGTCAGCCGGTCCTGGAAGTTCTTCAGGGCCTCTGAGCAGGAAATTAGTTGAAGAGGGAGAAGGTCTGTCAGCAGGATGCTCTGCTGAACATACCTGTCTCACAGGATCCACTACAGCTTCCAGAAGAATAATGCCTGGTTATTTAAATGGCTGATGACAAAACAAAGCACTTCACCACTCCATCATGTGATGCTCCCTACCCCCTCTTCTCCTCCCCATACCTCCATGCCCCTCCCCCTCCTACGGGTCTGTACCTGTGGGTGACATGGGGAGCCTTTGTCCTTCAAAGAACCTCTCTTTATCACATTTGTTGATGTCTTTGCCAGAGATAGTTGCAGACAGGCGTGTGGGACACTGGGGATTTCTCTGTCTGCCCTGCTGGAAGAAAAGAGTCAGGATTGGTCACTTGTCTTCCACAATTAAAACATTTACAATTACTGTAATATCTCATAGACTTGCCTATAGCACATAGCATTACTGAATCCATCCATCCATCCATCCATCCATTTTCTATAACTGCTTAGCTGGTGCAGGAAATTCAGTATAGAGCATGAGGCAGTGGATGTCCTGGCTGGGATATTGAATGGTGACAGGACACTCACACAATCATAAAGAGGCTCAACAGTTCACCTTAACCACATGTAATTAGACCGTGGGAGGAAACCACACAGACAAGAGAAGAACATGCAAACTCCACACATGCACACACATAACCAGGGGTGGGGATTAGATCCCACAACCCTCAAGGTGTGAGGTCTGTTACGGGCTTGCCCATCACTACCGCCTGTTGGGGGGTTTCTGTGTTTGTGTTGTAGGCTGGAGCACTGACACAGGTGAAGCTGCTCATCTGAATTCATCAGCGCATATAAGGTTTTACCTGGCCGGGGGTTGGAGGTCTCCTCTCTCTCCTTCCGCTTGTCAGCGTGTATCAGTTCTTGTTGTGTTAAATAACAATAAAGTATTTTTGGTAAACTTTATCCACGTTTGGGTTTCCCTTTATATTACCAAGCTCAAACGAGCCTTATTTGGTAATATATCACAGTGCTAATTCTTTAAATATGAAAACAGTGTCGGGGGGCACGGTGGCACGGTGGTTAGCACAATTGCCTCCACCCTAGCTCCCTGTGTGTGGGGTTTGCATGCTCTCCCTGTGTTGTCATGGGGTTTCCTCCGGGTACTCCGGTTTTACCCCACACTGCCCGTAGGAGTGCATGTGTGAGTGCCTGGTGTGTGAGTGTGTCCTGCGATGGGTTGGTCCCTGCCTTGCACTCATAACCTCCGGGGTAGGCTAAGGACCCTCCACAACCATGGACAGTATAAGCGGTTACAAAGAATGGATGGATGGAAATAAAGATGCTGCAGACAGAGGATTACCTGCCAGCTGTTCCTCAGCACTTTGTGGCTGAGCTGGGGCATGATGCTCTCGGATTGGTGCTGCAGCTGGATCCGGGCCACCATCTGCTTGACGGGCACGTCCAGCTGTGGCAACTTCTACAGTGAGAGAAGGAAGAGGAAGCGGGGGAGGGGTGATAATAATCCACCTAAAGAGAAGGGCATGGGGCAGGATAGAGGAACCACCCCCTCTCCCTAACCTGGGCCCCACTGTGTACTGCAGGCCCCACATACACTCTATGGCCAAAAGTATGTGGACACCCTAATTGATAAGGCACACCAATTGCTTACATGGGTATATATCTGAGCACACAGTACCACAAAGATATGGAACTGAAAGGATGGTTCAACAGGAGAGGTTAGTGACTTTCCACTTGCCAACATCATTGGACGCCATTTTCCATCAAGTCTGTTCACTACATTTCTGTCCCACTAGAGCTGCTCTGATCAACTGTGAAGGATCAAAATGTCTGAGAGCAAGTACAGTTGCAAAGCGGTAGGACACACATGAGGGACCTGACCACCCAACAGCGATACCCAACCTGAATGGCAGCAAATCCCACCAGCAGTGTTCCAAAATCTGGCATAAGGCCTTCCCCGAAAAGCAGGGGCCATTATAACAACAGGGCCAACCAACTTCGTGTAATGATAATGACAACGACGATATGAATGATAATGACGATATGAATGATAATGACGATATGAATGATAATGACAATGATGATAATGACAATATGAATGATAATGACAATGACGATATGAATGATAATGATGTGTAAATGAGCGGAAGCTTGACAGCAAAGGGCAGCCACCTGCAATGGCGCCCATGGAGTTGGGGCTTAAGGACCTTGCTGAAGGCCCCACGGGCCAATTTGCCAAAGCCGGGCTTGAAACAGCGAACTTCTGACCCCAGGCACAAAGGCTTCACCCACTGAGCCAAACACCACCTTTGGGTTTATAATGAAATGTTGGACAACTAGTGTTCAAACCCATCACTGAACTTCAGAGCTCCAGTCACGCCACCACTGGTTGGGGCTGGGCCCCACCACCCCTCTGGACATCCGTCTTTGGACCGCTATTGATCTTAGTGACGTGCTGAAGCAGCCAACCTATTATTGGAAACAGCATCTTATCACATGTGGCCCCCAGAGGAGGTCAAACTGCCAGCCTGATTATGAAGCATAGAGACAGGGGCTAAATATAGGCATGTGTTACTCGATAAAGCAGGCATGTGGTAAATAATACTGTATGCAGCATCTACAGTACAATGCAGGACTGCTGAATAAGGGTTTACTCTGTAACGGAGCACATTTATTCTGAAAGAGAAGCACATTTATTATGTAAGTGTCCATCAGGCTGGGGGTAGCTCCCAGTAAGCACTGCTCTTTGCTAGGAGGTGGTAAAACCAGGATAGAAGGCAAAACTATCACCATCTTTCATGTAGTGCTTGGGATGCATGGATTTTGGAGCTAATGTAAAAGTTTGAAATAATTGGGAATGTTGGAGGTCAGGGGGCTCTCTCATTGGCAGATTACTGAGAACGTGGGGGGTCAGGGGGCTCTCTCATTTCTCATTAGCAGATTACTGAGAATGTTAGAGGTCAGGGGGCTCTCTCATTGGCAGGTCACAAAAAATGTGGGAGGTCAGGGGGCTCTCTCATTGGCAGATTACTGAGAATGTGGGGGGTCAGGGGGCTCTCTCATTGGCAGGTCACAGAAAATGTGGGAGGTCAGAGGGCTCTCTCATTGGCAGATTATTGGGAATGTTAGAGGTCAGGGGGCTCTCTCATTGGCAGATTACTGGGAATGTGGGAGGTCAGGGGGCTCTCTCATTGGCAGATTATTGGGAATGTTAGAGGTCAGGGGGCTTTCTCACTGGCAGATTACTGGGAATGTTGGAGGTCATAGAGCTCTCTCATTGGCAGATTGTTGAGAACGAGGGAGGTCATGGGGCTCTCTCATTGGCAGATTACTGAGAATGTTAGAGGTCAGGGGGCTCTCTCATTGGCAGATTACTGGGAATGTGGGAGGTCAGGGGGCTCTATCATTGGCAGATTATTGGGAATGTTAGAGGTCAGGGGGCTCTCTCATTGGCAGATTACTGAAAATGTGGAAGGTCAGGGGGCTCTCTCATTGGCAGATCTTTACAGGCTGACCTATAAGTCCTTAATGAGGAGGCCTGACCCTGTGTCTTAGCCTGACTCTGATGACCACTGAGACATCTGGGGCAAGATTGCCGGTTTAAGTCCCCAACCCGCAAGTACCGCTGAGGTACCCTGAGCAAGGTACCGTCCCCAAGCACTGCTCCCTGGGCACCCACACAGCTGCCCCCTGCTGTGTCATCTTGTCACATGGGTTAAAAGCAGAGGACACATTTCGTTGTTGCGTGCTGTGGTGCGTCAGCAATGACGATTCTTCACCTCCACATACAAGTTGGACTGTTGCTGTATTCAGAAGCTCACCTGTGGATAGGGCCGGTTGGTCCCCAGGAGCGGACGCTCTCTCTGCGGGTGAGGGAACGCATTGGGCCTTGCAGACTGTTGTAAGGAAGAGAGGAACGACAACGTGCTGGGTGACTGAGGCGTGACGCACGGACAAGGGGCATGTGCTAATTGCTCACACTTCCTAGTCCTCCAAGAACCAAGAGTTAATGCTAGTTCACAATTAAGAGTGAAAACCCCACATTCTTAGCTGTAACTCTACAGTCTCTGTAGGACCAATATAGAGATACTTTAAAAGATTAAAGTGGCCTGCTTGATGGTATTGAGCCATACCAATATCATCCTGGAGGGATCCTACAACCCAAATCAGAAAAAGTTGGGACAGTATGGAAAACGCAAATAAAAAAAGAAAGTAGTGATTTCTAAATTTACTTTTAACTTATATTACATTGAAAACAACACAACAGCACATTATTTAATGTGTTCCTCGTGAATTTTGCTTTTTACAAAATAAACACGTATCCCAATTTTGGTTCTAGCAACACATTTCAAAAAAAGTTGGGACAGTAAAGCATTTATCACTTTGTAATGTTGCCATTCCTTTTCACAACACTTAAAAGACGTTTAGGGACTGAAGTGATGAAGTGTTGCAGGTGTAATTTTGTCCCATTCTTCCTGCACACAAGTCTTAAGGTGGGCAGCAGTGCGGGGTCTTCATTGTCGCACCTGCAGGTGTCGATATACATTTCAAGCTGGACTTTCTAAGTACCTGATTAATTCCAGCACTTAGGAGTCGCGGCTGAGTGGAATGCAGAATCCTTCCAGGTTCTCTGTCATTTGAGGACCCGAGCTGAGAAGCGCTGCTATACAACAAAGCACTGTAGGTTTTTGTATGTTTTTGGGATTAGCCCATCTGACGCAGAACGTCAAACAGCATGAGCTACACTCACAGCACAGATGTGCCTAGAACCTGCCCGAATCCCACTGTAACACCTGCCCACCTTCCCCTGTGCCCCAATAAGTGCATTGCTGGCCTTAGTACAAGACTGCAAAGCAGAAGAAACACTATCCCAGGAGTGCAGGTTCAAATGCTTCTGTGGGTAAAGAGGTTTGGTTGGATTCCAAAACCATCCCACCTCATCTACTGCGCCTTGTGCAAGTGCCGTATGTTCAGGCAGAATCTGAGACCAAGTCAGAATATTCAGAGTCATATATTTTCAAGTGCTATATTTTGAGTAACTCAACCTTTGAAGACCCCCCCCCCCCTTTCTCCCCCAGGCTGCCCCCCACCCCAGCCCCCATCTCCAAACCCGCTAAGTGGGTCAGTGTGAAAATGGATTAAAGCACACAGGTATGTTCAGCAGCAAACTGACACGGAGGAGAGCGGAGCTAAGCGTAAGCCATGCCTCCGCTTAGTGGAAGCAGAGACTGGATCTCAGCATGATGGCGATGGAAACCAGTCTGCAGCACTAAATGCATTCTGACACTGTAGAAAATATACATAATGTAACATACTTTATCTTTTTCCACTGTGTGCAAGGTTTCATTACCTTTTCAGAAACCTCTTATCGGTTTATTCAAAGTTAGAGTAATGATTCAGAAATATAAATGGCGTCAGAAATAAGGGTAGTTTCTAATCGTGCAGTAACATAGATGCTTATAAATAGGCTACATTACTATACGAATTGCAAATCTGATCTTATTCGAAGGGAAGGGGAATCGGTTGGAACATTGCATATAACAAATTATGATCGGTTCAGGTAATATTTCCGCTGGATGCTTCGGCCCGAGCTCATATCAGAAAGTAACAGAAATAAGATGAGCACGTAGGTCGCTTTCCTTGTTAATATTATGGTGAAAATCCACGAGTTACTGTGTCACGTTAGCAATCAGCAGCCGTATCGTGGAACCTCGCGTCTTACAGTAAATCTGTCAGCACATGCTTGAGAAGAATGTGGGTAAGCTTTAAGCTGCTTCACAGTCGACCTTCCCAGCCGCGGAACCGGAGCCCGACCTGATACTGGGATCGGGGGGCGGGGGACCCCCTTGCTATAATCTGCCGGCTCCCGGCTCCCACCGCCCGATGGCCAGACCGCGCCTGCCCGAGAAACATCTATTTCTCCCTTATTACATGTAATTGTGCATGTAAATATATATAATCTCCAACAGTCATTTATTCCTGAAATGCATTGAATTGATCATAGATACAAAATTGGTGCATGTCATGCTTTTGCTTTAGTACGAGACTTAATTACTTAATGTAACAATGCTATTCAAACCTTTAACGTCAAAAGTACCTTCCTACAAGCGCGGTGTTCGAGTACAAAGTATTTATGTCATTTATAGGCTAATTTCGTTTATAATTTAATGTAATTCTCTTGGACGGATTGCATCAAATGTTTAATGCTGTTATATATTTCGAATGATTGAAAACTGAGCATAAAATAATTTCCACAGAAACTGAATAAGCTTGCGAAATATAAGTACATTCATATAAATTCCTATTCATAAGGTGAATTTCAAATCAAATGCAGTATTTAATACTGAGGAGTATTTTAATTGCTCGCGTCTGCAAATCTTCAAACAAGTAAAATATGCTCTCACCTTATTTATTTCGGGAAACATTCCTTTTAAAAATCGTGCCCAGACTCAACGAAAGTCCCAAACTGTCCTAAATCCGGATGGGTGCAGCACACCGGCGCATCCTCGCGGAAAGGGCTCCCGATCTCGAAGGAGTCCGGCGGCAGACGGGTAAAACTGAAGAATGATTTGCTAATTTGGAAAATTGCAAGCTGATCGCGTTACAGTTTTCGTTGCCGTCTTCGGCGCACTTCTGCACGCCGGGCTTCAAAAGCCAGCAGTCAGCAGGAGATTAGGAGGCATAGGCAGAGCTGTAAGTATATTCGCCTGGCCGCGCACGTCTCCGGAGTCGCCACCTGTTTAGACGTCCGTGCTTGACAGCTGGGAGTCTCGATATAGATTTGTTTTTGTCTGCACCCTAATCATCGTCGACTTGTGTAAACTGACGCTCCCGGGTAAATCCGACTGCATCAGCCCGTAAACATATCGCGTGACACGCACGCATGTGGCGCAGCCTTATATACCGAAGCCCACCCCTGGGTTTCCATCAGGAAAGCTAGAGATCCCCTTAAATCCGACCGTGCCTTCGTTATTCTAATTGCACATTTTAATCAAGAATATACCACATTTCGATCGACTGCATTTACCAGGATTGCAGCTTTTTAAATAGCTATGCCGAGATTGTCTTGCCTATGAACTCTATGTTAATGTATTGCTTGATAAGTAGGGGAAACAGGTCTGTAACTGTCAGTAAATCATTACTTAGATTTTACCCCCTGGTGTGGGGTAAAATCTCCCGTCCCAGTTACTGCTCAAGGCTAAATGAGTTACTACGTTTGTAAAAACAAGACGATAATGTTTCCAGTTTTCCCCCCGTACAAAGTACTTTCGTGTAATTAAGTAATTACGTTAAAATGAACAAATGTGAAGAGAATATTTCGAGAATTGTGTAAACGAGGCACCCTGGATTTCTGAGTGCCTTAGCCGATACCTTTGCATTTCTTACGATAGCCCGATGTTAGTTTGGCCTCTGAAAGTCTGTCACGCGCTGCATGCATCTGCATCGTTTACTCTCTCACTGACAATGCTAAGCTATCCTTGAGGCTAACATTTACACTTTACTGCGTGATAAAATTCTCTCCTCTCTTCTCTCTGAAGTACCATACATTGTTGTCATTGTTTCATGTTGGTCAATTTATAAGTCGCAGTGCATTGGAAACCTACACGTCTTACACCTTGTGGACAGAAAACTCAGTGCTGTCAATATGGCTGACCATGGGCACTGGGACTCTCCGTGTTAGCTGGCAAAATTATCGATAGATGGATCTCCTGACTGTGTGGCTGCAGGAGCCTCAAAGGAGTGAGAGAACAGGGCTTTCAGAGCGACGTGGGGGCCGGGGGCACAGTCTCTCCCAGGTATGATGCTCTAATCATAATGTACGTCAGCGCTGGGTGCATCATCGTTAGAGAGACGTCACACAACAAAGGCACCTGGGAGAGACTGAGTAAGTGGACGTTATGTAAGAACAGCCATGGAGTTGCTTTGTTCCTCAGCATAGGGGTGCTCCCTGCTGTCTGTACAGACAGCACACTTACACTGTCCCCATATAAAATAGCCCCCATTTTCCCTGCGGATCCCACAGGAAAGACAGCGCGCTCCGAATCCCACTCTGCCTTCCCTACCAGAATTCTATATCTCTGACAGTAGTCATGGAAACCATTGCACGACTTTCAGGAAGGCACAGGAATATTTTTGAGATTTTTCAGTCAGTCTGTGCTTACAGAATTCTGGTGATGTAACATAGATGTGAACTATGAAGATTCACCTTTTACAAGCACGCTTGTTCAAAACTCTCCCCCTAAACTGGGATTGTGTCTTTGAAAACGCTGGTCAAATGTGAACAGTTGGTGTTTCAGGTAAGAATAGCAATATGGAGAAAATGTGCTGTGGTAATATGAACAAGGGAAAGCTAACAGATTCACACTGTTGAGCTCTGACAAAGAGGCTACCTAACGTGTTATTTTCTGATAAAGCTGCTTGGACCTTGATTACAGCCCTGACTCGGCACTTGTGAGTCACAGCTAAAGGGCATTTTCTCTCTTAGGCAGTGCAGTGTCCTGCATGAAGGTGATATTTAACCCCCGTAATGGTCACCCACTACATCACTCTATCTTAAGTCCTACCTGTATCCTAATCTCTCAGAAAAGTTCAAGCAAAGAAAGTAATCAAGGAAGGTGGCTCATCTACAAAGATCCACTTTGTCGTCCCCCAGCAGACCACAGTCACAGGGATTACAGGCCCTTCTGAAGGTAGACTGGAACTTCCCAAAAGACATTCATCAATAAACGCATTGATACGGGTGACAGGTATCCTAAAATGAAAAATGCTGTATTTAAAAAAAAAACACACGGCCAGAGGCTTGGTAAATCAGTTATAATGGTTTTAATTATTCAACAACTGGCACCTACCTATTAGTCACGTACCAGCTAGGTCATTCAGACATGGGAGATTTGCTCTGTTCCTCAATATCATGGAAATAAGACCCCCTCCTATTCTGGGAATCCCATAATATGCAGACTGCATTACCTTTCCTGTACATAATGCACAAGACCCTGTAACAGCATGAGGTGACCCTGACAACCGTAACAGGCTGGGGAATGAGATTTAGCATAGAGGAAAGCTTGAAATGCTTGATCGGCACACAGGGAGCAGATCTTTCACCAGAGGCGGGTTAATAGAGGAGGATAAAATATGCTGATATCACATTACAGAAGAAAGACCTCAACCTGAGAAAGAAGACCCCCTTAATCGCTTACAGTTTTTCCATTTTGGTCCGAGGTGGCAGACCGCCAACTTGCTGAGGGGATGAATGTCTGTACTCGTGTAAAAAATTTGAACTTTAAAATTCAGATTGTGTCGGACAGCCGAGTAGGGACCAGTGTCGATAGTGTATAAAACGGGAGTGATGTTTTTGTGTGTGACAGAGAGTAAAAGATGGACGACAATCAAAAACGGTGACTTTTGTCATTTGCTCACGCGTCCGCTGCTGTGGAAGGTTCTCTGAAGAGGACCTGACATATGAGTCATGATTTTGATGCTCTCATTCCTCCACAGATTTGGGACACTCCTTAGGTTGTTATGCCTCATGTGATGATTTTCCACTAGCTTTCCGACACTCTTCAATGCGCTATGATTTGTGTATGACAGCCATTTGAAACGTAGTTATGAGCGTCCATATGGCTAGTAATTTTAGTACCCAACCAGAGTCCTCAGATTGTGTGGAGAGCCTGGGGCTGTGTTCACCTTTGCAGATTTGCTGTGGAAAATTCGAGGCCTCCTGGCTTTTCAGCAGATGGTTTGCTAAGCAGAAGTAGACCCAGGGGTGGGCCAACAAGGCGGCACGGCAGGTAGTTAAGGTCAACCCCCTCTCTTTAAAACCCATAACCCGCAGTCTGTCCCTCTTCTCTAATCTCCCGTTAAGCGCAGGACACTGCGTGTGCATCAGGGGCAGGTGGGGTAAAATCCACACTGCTGCCACGTCTGTGGTTCCTTGGATCTCGGCCCAGAAGGATCTGGGTCACACACATGAGTATGATAACTACGGAGAGGAGAACAATGACTAAACTCCAGCAAGGAGGGCTGAGGGCTTCAGCACCACGTTATCTGGAAGATGCAGCTTGGCTCTCCTGCCCAAAAACCCAGTATGACACGCAATGTTCACAATAATCCACCCACCGGCATTCTGACTGAGAAGTTCAGATGGTTAAGCGATTCTGAGGAAGGAATGATGCAGTGCCAGAGGAAGTATGAGGGATCACACACACTGTGTCTGTGTGTGTCTCTTTTGGTATTTATGGTAAGGGTTTGGGCTGAGTAGGGGTTAATGCTGTCATAGTAGGGATTAGTGTTATGCCCATCGAAGTGAATGGAGAGTCCCCAGAAAAATATAGGTACCTAAACTGTGTGTGAGAGAGATTGTGAGAGTGTGGTTTGGACCGCATTTATGCCTCATAGTTGAATCCAGATCGGACAACAAACACACAAGACTAACATTAGTCTTATCCTGAGTGTTAGCAGAATACTTTACAAATATCAGATATCAAAAAAGGACATCAGTGTAACCCACTCCCCAACGTCACTGGTTGACGAGTTCTGCATTTCCATCGCTCCTGTCCACTCATGATCTGAATCACGAACAGTACAAACACAGCACACCCACACATGCACTATTAATTGCGCCGTGCTTGTCAAGCACTGCTGTTTCAATGACGTACGGTCCAAATGGGAGAGCATCATTCGGGATTTAACTCACAACAGGTTGACGGATGGCGCTATTTTCCAAAAATGGGAGCACAGTTCAAGATGCCCATAAAAGACTGAAAAGGTCGAGTGTGCTACGTACACCTGTATGTGGATACCAATTTTTTCAACATCTCATTGCCTAGCCCTGGTCTCACCTTATCTTCTTCACACAAAGCAAGGGCCCATGCTTAGTTCAGTTCACTCCAGGAGCATGCTCTGGGAGACTACGGTAGGGACCACTTTCCCTGTGTAGCTTGTGGGTCCTGACCATGTATTCGAGGAGTGTAGGGTTTAGACTGGCCCAGTAAAAGTGAACATGATCCTCCATTTGGATCACATAGAGGTGACACATGGTACCGTTAGTGTTAGACTCAGATTCCTGGACCTGGTTCCTGGCACACTGGTGCAACCCCAGCCATGGCGTGTCATATAATACGTTTCTGTTGCTGGGCTTTCTGTTGCTGTTTTGAATCGGAGGATGTGGTTTGTGTTTTGACTTTTCTCCAGAGAAAGCTGGTGAACAGGCAAGGACATCATGAAGACATCAAAGACTTTTCACATTTCTGAGTGTATCCATTCTGCTTCCTGAGGGACATCAGCCCCTTTGAAGAGATCAGGAAAACCGCCATACATATCTGCAGGAGTACTGACACCACCTCTGTAGGCCAAACACCATGATGGATGCATGTTGTGTGTCACACATCACATGCTCCTCACCCCGAGCCACAAACTGGGCTACTCGCCGGCTGCTGTCCATGGTCCTGGAACCGGACAACAAGGCTTCACGGTTCTGCTGTAAGATGAGAACTTTTGCACTAGCCATTGGCCAAACATGCCCTCGAACTAAGCGGCGTAGGGGAGACATCCAAGGAGAGATCTTTGTATTCAAGAAGGTATGAATAGACATGTGTAGAACACCAGCTCTCATCCATTGGTAATTAGAGCTAATTAGAGGTATTAGCCAGGTGACAAATTGCTTTGCAGCTGCATTCTGATATGTGCATAGAGAGACTCCAGGCTCATCAGACTATTTGTAGAAGCCCAGACTCATGGTGGGTCACTGGATAACATGGACAATACCAGATTTCCGAGCTAAACTGCTTTTACCCAAATCCAGCCCTGAGATCTCCAGGACCGACAGTGCCAAGACAGCCTGTCTGCTGCTTGTAGAACACACAGCTTCTGAAGAATAGCTCGGTGACATCGCAACACTGACAATGTAAAAGTTAAATCAGCTACAAAATGTTTTCATTTAGTGCTGTGGTTTTACATATAAATATAAGTAATCATTAGGATTGGGGGCTCCTGGGATGGTGCACTTACCTCATGCCTCCAGAACTGGTTGGTTTGAATCCCACCTTTTCTATAGATTTTGCATGGTTCCCACGTTGTGTGAGTGTCCATTGGGTAGTCTAGTCCTCCTGCATGGGACCTTGAGTCTCCAAGTTGCCCATTGGTTGCGTGTACCCTGTCCAGCTGGGTGTTCCCTTGTGGCCCTGAAATAGGCTCCACCCCCTTGTAGCACATATATGGCTAGAAGATGGACTTCTTGTTGTCTTCTTCGTGTTGTTGAAAAACAAGGAGCGAAGAGAGACTTATATTCTTCTCCCCCATGCATGATTCCCCTCAGCCTGGCAGTCTCACTGTGCCTTCGTGGTAGGGTTGGGTACCGAGGTCAGTACTTTTAAAGGTACCGACCGAATGATGTCGGTACTGCCGGGTATTGCTTCATGTCATATCAAACGGTGCCAAATTTCGGTACTTTCACACGGTACTTTTTCAGCGGCGGTGCGCACGAGCTGCGCGGGACATACGGAGCTGGGTGAAAACTTGATTAATTTAAACCTATCTCACCCTTTCAATGCAATTTACATTTACAGTAGCAATGGGATTAGGGTTGGGTACTGAAACTCTGTTCTAGTGTATAACTGCTGCCAACGTGAACGGTGAATGATGCCGTGAGTTTCGGTGCCACTGAAATAAGAGCGCATGTGACACATACGGCACAATGCAGGCGCGGAAACCCGCGTTTTAAAAGTGTGTTTTCATCCATTATTATTGAGAAATCGTTTACTTTTAGCTTGATAGCACAATAGACATGTTTCAATAGATAATATATTTTTCTCGTCAGCGATGTGTTTTATCCATTATAATTCGACACGTTTTATGAGATTATTGATGTATATTTAGCTCAGTAGCCTCATGTCTTGTTGATTATAACTGTATATTTTACTTGAAAGCAGTTTTACTGGGTATAACGTATATAAAATACGTATACAAATAACGTATTTAGCTCCATAGTAAAATATGTTTGCTGAGCCGGCATGAACTGAATAATTACCGTGAGAAATCTACAATGTTAGGAATTTTACTCTACCGATATGCATTTAATCACAGTCTTAGATACATGTAATTTACATTTTCAGGCACAGTCTAAAGCAGTAGCCATCAAGTTGAATTTAGCGTGTTCATGTGAGTGTGTAATGTCGATGTGATGAACAATAAAGCCCTTACAGTTAAGAAGACATATCGGTGAAAACCGGAATGTACATCAATAATGTAATAAAATTGAATCTATTGTACATATGATTAATCTAATAAAATGTCAGTTATAATCGATAAAGCCATGGATCTAAAATATACATTAATAATGTAATGAAACTTCTACTGTGTGTTTTTCTTAAAGTACCGTTTTAAGTACCGTTTAGGAACTCGAATGAAACCCAAACGGTACCCAACCCTACTCCGTGGGACATGTGTAGGTGGCGAGTGACATGTATTCCAGCCACACAATTGGGGGGTATGGGGTTTGGTTCTGCTGGTGGCCTTGAGTATGTCAAATGTGTGCATTCATTACTTGCTCCCACTCACAGGCACGGTTTTCCCAGAGTTCCACAGCAAACCCCATTAGCGCTCGCTAACTGCCTGGAGTGGGACGGTGCACTGGTCCCAACTGCAGCTGGAATTGCATGGAACGTGTCATGGCAACAACTCCATCCTGGCCCCGAGGAAAAATGTGACAGATGACACCCAGCCTTGGGAGGGAACACACTGCTTTGTAGCAGCTATCGAGGCTACTTGCACTAAGGACACGTGACAGGGTCCAACTGTGCAAAGAACCTTAGCCATCGTTCTGATGAGTTGGCAGTGAACTTGTAATAGCTATGTACTTTCCTATTTTAGAAACTATACCCAGCAATTGGAGAGAATGCAGGACGGATATGTTATACAAAAAAAGAATCGCTGCATACCCCTTATGGTTATTCTGCCCTAAGACGTCCTTCAGATTGCCTACAGAATTCACACCAATGTGATTCAAACCCCACTTACAAAGACTGATAATTATCTTGGGGGAAGAGAATGCCGACTGAGGAACGTTTTACTACAATGTTCAGATGAGACTTTTCCCATCCCAGTAAAGACCTGGGCTCCTTCCTCCCATCACCTTGTCTCTTGGTTCGCCATCCTGTCTGGACAGCAAGCCTAAAGATAAATCATCGGATATTTCAGTGAGTGTTTCCATGAATTCTCCTCGACCACTGTACAGCTGTTTTTGTCGGCCTTTTACCAGCTACATGCCTAGTAGAACTTGCTTAAGTGACAGCAGGGAGAGGTTAACACGACGCACATGTAAACAGACATGCACGCATGCACCCTGACCGCCCGACACCGATACGTCGTTGTGTAGCGTGCCGCTGCAGGCCGGCCAAGTGTCTTTCGCTCCAAGTGTCCGATGTCGGCGGGGAAACATTAGCGGGTTAAAGGGTTCATTGGGATAATGGGCTGCCTACTGTAGCTGGGTCCCCAGGGAGCGGACAGTAGGGGAAAGCCTGCCCTGGCAGGTGGTGAGGACCGGAGTGCCCGAGCACATAAGGCACTAGCTCGTGAGCAATGGACGGATGACACATGAAAGCACTTTGGCAGTCGTGCTTACGCAGATATGGGGAGCTGGCAGGAACGGGTGAAACCGGAGCCCTGGGGCCATCGCACGGAACGCAGGGCCTTTTGGGTGCCATTGCGTGTGCCTGCACCTGACGCAAGGTGACCCACAGGTTCCCCAGGCAGCGCGTCCGGAAAACACCAACAACGCCTTCAGTCACAAGACCCCTGGAAGGATCCCGCCTCTGCTTCCAGGGACAAGTCGTTTCTATGGTTGAATGCGAGGAGGGGGGTGTCTTTTCACAGGTGTCCGTGGGTGTAAAAAAAACAGCTGAACTACATTGAAACATCACGATAAAGTTCAAATGACTCATACACAAAACAGAATAATAACTTAACATTGACTGTGCAGTACTCAAGCAAATACTGGACTGAATTAACACACTAAGTTCGGTAGACCAGAGCTACTCAAGCTTGGCAGCCAGGGCTCCTTTGCGGCCCTCGACCTGGTCCTGCCGCGGCTGTGGCTGCCCTAGCTTGGCACTATGTCTCCTGACCTAACTGTAGAGTGAAGAGAGGATGCATGTCCACAGAGCACAGAAATCCCGTGGTGGCACAAAGCCTCATCGCACATTTGAAGGTTCCCTGTTCTATTTTTACTACGCCTTTTTTAAACCAGTCTCCCTGGTGTCGGGCTAAGGGGCAGGCAGGTTTTGGAGGGAGTTCCATTACAGTCCTATTCCGCTGCTCCTCTGGTTAAACTCCCCTTCCCCCTTCCTCACCCACCTCTCTTTGCGACACAGGGGTCCATCTCACTGGCTCTGGCCTCTTCTTTCTTAGCACGCAAGACAAGAATAGCCTGAATTCTCAATGCTTCCCACAAATGCTTCTACAGTTTGAGTTGAAGCTGCTGGTCTTATTGGCCAGCGATTCTCCATGGCGCCATACATCAGAGCCCCCCCCCGCGTGCCACAGCTGTGCGGACCATAAAAACTTCATCCGCTGGAGGTGATCCATGGATTTCATGACTCGAGACCAAAAGACCATTTGTGACAGATGACTGGGTATGATTTTAGATCAGAACAAAAAGAAACATTTCTTTACACAAACCTACAGAGTAAAGTCACCACCAAAGAAAACAGGAAGCCACCCTTAGTACCATGTCATTAACTATGACCATGCTCTGTGTTGTGCCATGAATGGTGATCTTATATCCTACCATCTGCCATGAAGTACAGCTTGTATCATTAAGACATTAAGATCCCCATCATGCTCTGCCAGGAATCTATGGGTAATGACAGGTGACCAGCTATCCTTTGCTGACCACATAGCAGCTGTCTCTCTGTCTTGTAGATTAACTCTGTATAACACCAAGAAGGTCAGGCCTAGTCTGCCAGAGTGGGCAAATTGGTTTCTTGTCCATGCACTTATCATCTCATAAGTAGACTACTGCAACTCATCACGTACAGATTTAAAAGCTTTGGCTGTCAAACCGCTGTAGATGATTCAAAATGCAGTAGCACATCTGGGATTCAATCAGGCCAAAGGTTCCCATGTTTCACCCCTCCTTGTCTCTTTTCATTGGCTCCTCACCCCTCCTTGTCTCTTTTCATTGGCTCCTCACCCCTCCTTGTCTCTTTTCATTGGCTCCCCATAGGTGCTTGAATCAAGTTCAAGGCCTTGGTGCTACCTTTCAGAGACATTACTAGAACAGCATCCATCTACATCAAAACCAACAGCTCGTCATACCCTCTCTGGTCAGCTGGCCAATGCCACCTGGAGATCTGTCCACCATGAGAGACCTCACACCCTAGATGATTTGAATGTGTGGTTCAGTGAAGGTGAAATGAGCTACCAAACCACATCCAGCCATCAGATTCCCTCTCAACCTTCTAGAAACACTCCAAGATCCATCTGTTCCAGGAACAAACCTGTCAGCCATACTCTGCGATCCCTTTGCCGTTCTTTTGTCCTCCCTCCCACTCTTAGGGGTGTCTTTTGATTTGAATAGCCGTCCCAGGTTCTTGCTGTGTTTGAAAGGTGCTGGATACCTCATGTTATGATGCCACTTACACTTGTATTCAGTATTTCTAGGCTAGATAAATTGAGTGTAAACATTCATTTGAACCACTGTGGACAAATCAGAGGGCAGCTGCGGAGACCTAAGGCCCCAGCCCTTGTGCCTCTAGAGTAGGGACAGTAAGTGCACAACAGCGATCGCTATGTTCCACTTTTTTATGACCGCACATACTGCTGATGATGTTCCCGGCTCCTTAGCTGGCGCCTATAAAATAGGCTTTTAAAAGTCCAGGGACAGCGTATAACTGTCTTCACATGGCCAAGGCTGATCCATCACATACACAGAAAGAAACAGGACAGAATGTGTTCCCAGGTACTTCTACAGGATGCAGGACAGATGAGTTAAATAGGTACCTACATCAGGCTGAAGTTCAGACCTGTTACATTAGTTCCGACAAGTTAAAACCTGAGGTGGATTAGCTGCAGTGGTTGCTCAGATCTTCCTTCCCAAAAGCACTGAGCAGGAAACCCACTGCCTGTCAGCATGTCCGAGGCACACTGTTTCTCACGCTGACTCTTTTAACATATCCATATGATTATAGGTAAGGTGTTAGCACCCTCCCTCAATGGTACAGCAGCAGCTCCCCTTTTTGCGTATCCGGTATGAAATGATGCTTATGGTCCTACCTTACTCAGCAGAGGCAGCCCACTGTTTTCCTGCTGATTCAGCATCTCAAGATCACTCCTAGTATCTGTGCTGTTAAAAATGACACAATGTTACAGCCTAATAGCTGCTTTAGTCTGGCATATTTAGCCTTATATGTAATGTACAATTATCATTTTTGGTAAGTTACTTTACTTGACCGGGCATGGATAATATAGTATTATGCTATTTCTTATGTATTAATTATTCATAAAATAACTTAGTACCATGCTGAACTCATGTTAATTCATCATTAATGAAACAGGACATGTTTTATCTACAACCCCAAATCAGAAAAAGTTGGGACAGTATGGAAAACGCAAATAAAAAAAGAAAGTAGTGATTTCTAAATTTACTTTTAACTTATATTACATTAAAAACAATACAGCAGCACATTATTTAATGTGTTCCTCATGAAATTTATTGTTTTTTACAAAATAAACACGTATTCCAGTTTTGGTTCTAGCAACACATTTCAAAAAAAGTTGGGACAGTAAAGCATTTATCACTTTGTAATGTTGCCATTCCTTTTCACAACACTTAAAAGACGTTTAGGGACTGAAGTGATGAAGTGTTGCAGGTGTAATTTTGTCCCATTCTTCCTGCACACAAGTCTTAAGGTGGGCAACAGTGCGGGGTCTTCATTGTCGCATTTTGCGTTTCCAAATGCGCCACGCATTCTCTATTGGAGACAGGTCAGGATTGCAGGCAGGCCAGTCAAGTACCCGTACCTCTTCTTGAAGGCAGCATATTGTGCTCCAAAATCTCTATGTACTTTTCAGCATTAATGGTGCCATCACAGAAGTGCA
>JAODKM010000001.1:2676147-2690410 GCA_026780845.1 Petrocephalus sullivani | reverse complement strand
GGCATATGCTTGGAGCCGTTCGTACTCCGAAAGAGCTAGTGCAAGAGCCACTTTCTTGGAGGCTTCCATCTTGGATCTGAGTGTGGCAAATGGAATGTGTGACACTGGGTTTTCCTTGGTTTTTCAGCGGATGTGACGTCACTCCGCGCGCCGAGCTCCTATTTTCGAGAGTAAAAGGAACGCACGATTAATGCCTTCTTCCTAGTTCAGAGTAGATGGTGCCATGTTTGTAGTTCCCAAGAGGCTGTATGAAGGGCCAAACGTCAGCAGAAGTCACTGAATAGGACTCCAACATTAACGCTTGTATCTCGCAAATGGAATATCGTTGAAATAAAATTTATTCTCAAGACTCTACAGAATCCAGTGATCCCCAATTGGATCAGTCCTAAATATCCCCAGGTAATCACTCCAGCTATGCAGAACTAAATTGCTATATTGGTTAGAATTTCATCTGTCTTGGTATGTTTTTGAGGATTGCAGGGCCCAAAACCAAACTGAAGCTAAAGTCATATAATTAAAGTTAATGTTTAGCAGTTAGCATTAGCTTCTGCACATTTTTTTTGTGTTTATCGGTTTAGCATAATCGACTTAAACTTGGGAGTTAATGGATTACCAGTTATCAAATCTAACTTTTCAGTTAGCCGTGCTCACCACTGGGTGGTAGGGACCGCCAATCCACTCTAATTGGCCAATCATCTCTTTGGAATGGCACTTCAACACGCCCCATGATTTAAACACAGGATTACATGTGCTGACACAGCAGTGTATGATAATCTTCCAGGTGGACACCCTTCCCCCCTCCACCCTATGGGAGCTATCTCCATGGCAGCGAAGAGATAAAACTGGTGTTTCCAGGAAGAGCCCGTCCCCTCTCCCACTGGTGTGCCCAGGAGCACACTGCCACCAGCCCTGTGCTCCCTGACAGTGCTCAGTCTACTCTCTCTCATTCTGTTAATCCTACTGTTTGGGTTTGGGGTCTGACGGGACAGACGTTGCGTGCGAAGCCACCATTCCCTCATGTTAAAAAAGCGCTGTAGTATTTGATGCTCAAATGTTTTTCTTGTTGCTAAACTCATGGATTTTGACTCAAGGCTGACACAAGTTATGAATGAATTTAGTCGAATGTAAGTGTGTGTTCGCCGGTTTATATGTTTTTATAGCTTGACAAAATATGTAAAAAAGAGGCCAATTGTACAAATATATTTGTTTTGTGAATAGCATAGCCTGGCTTCACTCCAAAAAGCTTAGCGGCTCAACTAACTGAACTATATGTAGTGAATGCTATTTTCTTCTCAGGAACAAACAAGTATTTACAGAAGTGAAAATATAGCAGTCTCAGGTGACCTGAGTTTCCCCTTTTTAACTGCTATACTACATGGCTAATACCCAGCTGACACTCTGCCTGCACTTTCCCTGATTACACCCCACCTGTCTCTTTCTGCACCAGAACCTTCTCTGTGACACTGATGAGCCCTCAAAGTCTAACGTGAGACACACGTGGAGGGATGCCTTAAACGGAGCAGATAAGGCTTCCACGTGAAGGTGTGAGTGATCCTGTCATTGCAGGTCAACTCGGTCGGAGTCCTTGCAGGCTGTGGAGTGACCTCCAGGTGACACATAAGACACTCCAGGCTGATATTTCTGCCGTGTACAACCTAATCCCAGTTTACCACAACATATCACTGTCTACTGCACGCCATTTGACTCTTTATTACATGATAAATTCATAGATAGAATTGCTTTATTGTCATTGTACAAATAGCAAGTATCATGAAACTGGATCCTTGGGTATCCCGTCTAGTTCTCCCATAAGACACACATACACGCACTCACATAATTATGTATATATACATGTGTGTCATTGGAGAGCAAAATTGGCTGTATGAGGATATATATATATATATATATATACCAGTGAGAGTGTGAGAATGAATTGGTGGCAGATTTTGGGGTTAAGAGCCCTGACCTACTAGGTACCAGATTCAAACCAGTGACCTTAAGTACGAGTGAGCATGTCTCATTAGAGTACAGGATGAGATATGTTGGGATTGAATTTCACTGTAATTGCTACCCACACTATACATAAATATATATGTATATATATATATATATATACACTCATATATATATGTATATGTATGTGTATATACATACATATATATCTGTATACACACACACATGGATAGTACAGGCTACTGCCTGAGGGGCCGCGCCGCGTCCTCTACGGTCACAGTCACTCCTTCCAGTCACTGTTCTCTACATGTAGTATTCTCCGACGACACACCCACTTTCACGTCTGCAAACGAGGTTAAGGGAGGACGTAGCCCATAGCAGGCGTTTGGTCCACGCCGCCTGGGGCTCGCCGATTTGGTACTTGAGTGGTCGATGATAGTGTGCGGCTCGATTGGAAGAGAGCTACACAGGTGGGTGCTATCTGAGCTGGCTGGGAGCGTGTGGAGCGGTGGGTCAGAGGGGGGGCCATACGTGGGGGCCACGCGCGCTGCGATTATAGGCCCTGGCAGGTCAAAGGGCCCCCCTCTCCAAACTCACATTCCAGCTCCCCGACACCAGTGAAAATAGCACCACCAAAGCACTGCCCTGTTCTGCATTTGGGTGGGGGGGGGGGGGCGCCGGGTGTGAGCCTATCATGGCAGACTGCTGTCTTATACATAAAGGCTGCTTGTGTGCGGCTCACCCAGCTGCAGCATATGGCCTCTGCAGATGTCACTTTCCATGAGCCTTTTTCTGTGTTTGACACCACGAACCCCAGCCGTCCAGAATCCCCTACCCCTTCTCAGCATCACCTCCTAGCTCTCAGATCTCACAGACAAACTCGCATGGTGTTTCCTGCCCTGGGCCGAGCCCCTCCCACTAACACGCCCCAGGTTTGCTAACATGTTGACTAAGAAGTGTAGTTTTATTAATATCTGAACTTCTGACCCAAAGATATGCAACTTATTTGAATCTCAGTGTAGGATCTAAATGTACTATGCTACTCTGAATATTTCATATATTAAGTATAAATATAATCTATGTATATGTAGCCTATTAATTGTGTGTGTATGATTCATAAGGTGTATTACAAAGAATAACAATAAGCAATTGAGGAGTGTCTAGTGGACTTAACATCTCTGTAACGAGGTTTCCGCTAAAGCCAATACCGCAAATGCCGCAGCTGGCCGCGTGCTGCATTGCAGTGTGCTGCCCAGGAGATGCAGACACGATGCAGTTCTTCCACATCTGCACCAGCAGAGGGCGCCATTCCGAACGTACAGACCCGCACGAGGGCTGCGGCTTCCAAGCGCCCCAAGAGCTGTAATGAAGAATGAAGTGGGACCATCAGGCTTTGACTCCTAAGCAGACATTTACCAACAGACAAAAAAACCTGGCAGGATGTTGGTTATGGGTTAGCCATCAGGATCAAACCAAAGCGTGAGACACAATCAGATTAACTTGCGGCTGACTTGCTTTATACTGAGACAAACATTTATAATCTTCACCTGTTCGTTATTAGTACTAGTGACTGATTATATGTAGTCAATTTTCCTGTAGAATGTAATTCATGAAGCTTATGAGCGCTCCATGTTCAACCTATGTTTACCTAATGATACATTTTTTAAAGACTTTGATGCAAAATCATTGACTGACAGTTATATTACACGTAAATTCTTTGTCAATACATCTGCAGGCCAAGAAAATGCTTATGCAGTAAAATCTAAGCCCGCAAGCCAGCCATTCGATCATCGATCGGCCTCCTTATTGTCATGCTGTCTCAGAATTGTAAGCAGAATATAGGCCTATACTGTGAAGGGTTATTTTCCATTACAGTTGATCTATTTTGCGCGACAAACCTTGAGAAGCCATCTATGTTATAACTGGCAGCCTGTGTATAAGTGGTGAAATACAATAAAAAAAAAATATATATATATAATATATACATCACATCAGAAACAACCAGTAGTTTTAAATAAAACATTAATTTCAAATAGTAATACATTAAAACCCAAATTATAGTTCTAAAATAGCTCATCTAATTTAAAAAGTTAACTGACAAACAGTCTTATTGGGTGCTTCTTAATTAGTAACACCTTTGCAATAACATTAAACCCCAAACATTTGTGTTTAGTATGAATTGTGTTTAGTATTAGTTTGGGAGCCTACAACTGCAATTAATAGCAAAGTGGCAGGAACAGAACTGAATGAGTTGGTCAAAAAAATATGACAATACAGAAAATGTCTGTGAGGAACATATGTGCAGATATGTTAAACATTGCTCGTCACTGGACTTGTGTTATGAAACCAACACTTTTGGAACATTTTTTACAGAATTAAGCAAGCATCCCAAGACTGTCTGTGAGCACTGTATATAGTCAATGAATTTAAAATCTGATACATTTCATATAAAGGTAGTCATAAAACAGCTCAGCATTCATGTTTAATTGTATTAGAATAATATTTTTGTTGTTTTTGTGTGATAGGATTTCAATGATATGCCACAACACAACACAAGTTAGTGTTACAGAAATGGTTCATTTTAGCCTGGCTAGCTCCAAGCTTGCTGCTACCTAACACTACAGCATCGCCTTACACACAGCAGCCCAGTCCAATGCGAGGGCAAAGAAACCCAGCCTGGATCACCTTGCTTGGCACAACAGAGGAAACGCGATGAAGGAAACCTCGATGTTCAAGGAATGCCACCCGGCCGCCATCATGGAATTATGGGTAATGTTCATACTGTACCTCACCACAGGGGATGAGGACTTGGTACAGAAAGGCATCACCAAATATCAGCTGTTCAAGAGAGGATTCCAAGCAGCCTGAGACCAGCCCACAACCCCACACTCTACTGGTGTCATGACGTCATGTTCGCGTAGAGATCTCGTCTCTGTTGAGCAACTCAGGACCTGAGCTTCCGTCCGCCTCCTTCTAAGAACATGACAGAGCAGGCAGGAATCCTGATAGCTTCACTTCCTCAGCAAACCCCCCCCCCCCCACCAGATTCACCCAGATCAGCTGCGATATCCTTGGAGCTGAATCCATGCCCATTGTCTGACACTGCACTTGGCTCGCCCCTCCAAAATAATGTTAGGGCCATTTTGACACCAACCAGTGCTTTTTTGTTCTTCAGCAAGAAGCTATGGGTGTAACAAAAAAAGCTTTGCTGATTAGTACCATGTCTATAGATAGTTCATGCGCTTTAGCTGCAATGCAGTGGTTTGCTGGCAAACGCTGGGATTCCACACGAGGGCAACAATGGGGCGTGGCACACAGGAGGGTTGGACGGGAGGGCATGACAGTACCCCCCCCCAAAGGTGCGCACCCTGGGCACGCCAAGAGCAGGCGAAGGCCCGAGACCGGGGACAGGACCTAAAAAACAAAACCACAGACCATCAACGGGGCACAGGGAACAGGACAGACACACAGAACAGGCACAAAGGCAACAACCAGGACAACAACTGACAAAGCATGGGCAGGGCACACAAACACAGGGGTAGCAGAACAGAGGACACAGAGGGGACACCAACCAGGGAAACAGGGGGACCAGGAAGGGACACGGGAGGGACAGAGGGAAACAAAGCAGACACAGGAGGGACAAAAACAGGAGGCACAAAACCAGGGGGAGATAATGCAGGGGGCGGGGGGAAACGGGGAGCCAGAGGGAACCCCAACGGGCAAGAGGCGGCAGCTGCAGGGGCAACAGGCGACCGTGACGCAGGAGCAGGAGGGGACCTCGGAGGGGCCAAGGAGGCAAGCGGAGGGACGGACGCAGGAGGCGAGGAGGGAGCCAAAGGAGGCACCAGAGGAGGCGAGGAGGAAGGCGAAGGGGACCCCGGCGATGGCTAGGAGGGAGGCGAAGCCATGGCAGGCAACGGCGCAGCCATAGCCGGCCAAGGCCCCGTCGACTAACAAGCCTTCTGTCTCCGTCTTTTCCCTCGCCCGGCTTCACACCATTACACTGGGTGACCTAGGCATTACAGAGCCATGTCCTCCTCTCCGGAAAAGATGCTAATCCAACCTGTATGTAACGTTTGATGAATTATTTATTACAATTTGTTGCTCTGATGGTAAAAGCCAGGTAGGATTTTTTTGTCATTCAAACAGGGTAGCAGACCATGGCGTAACATGACTTCACATGACGTTACTTCAATGACAGGACTGGTACCCGCAGGTGGCCGACAAGCCGAGGCAGGGAACCCGCAGACGGCTGCCGAGGAAATGGAGGCAGGGCTGTAGACGATGGACGAGGCATCACAGGGGAAACTGCAGGCGACCGCCGAGCCACAGGGAACGAGGGCGAGCCAGGAGGCAAGGCGGGCAGGAACCGACCCCAAAGTAGATGATCCCTTCCCTTCTTGGAGACCGAGAGATGGGGCCACACCCGGAATCGGCTCTGCTGTTGAAAAGGCGGAGGGGTTATCACCCCGATGTGGTCCCACGGGGCTATCACGGACACCCCCAAGGGGTCCCATTCCAGCTCCCCCACCTCCACAGGGAAAGGAGCAGTGATCAGGCAGTCTGGGACCACCTCGGGGACAGGGACTGGGATCACGGGAGCAGGATCAGGAACCAGGGCAGGAACCAGTGCGGGGACCTCAGGAGCAGGAGCGGGAGCAGGGACATCAGGGACTGGGGCCGGAGCGGGGACTGGAGCCTCATGAGCAGGATTGGGCCCCTGTGGGCCGGGCTGGAGAGGCTTGAGGAGAGAAGAGGCCCCTTCTGGGCCAGACACGGGAGGCTCGGGGAGAGCAGAGGCCCCTTCTGGGCCAGACACGGGAGGCTCGGGGAGAGCAGAGGCCCCTTCTGGGCCGGATACGAGAGGCTCGGGGAGAGCAGAGGCCCCTTCTGGGCTAGACACGGGAGGCTCGGGGAGAGCAGAGGCCCCTTCTGGGCTAGACACGGGAGGCTCAGGAACAGGAGACTCAGGAACAGGGGCCGACTCCTCTGGGGGCACTCAGGGCATGTCTGGAGACAGGCAGGACCCGGCGGGCACGTCTGGAGACAGGCAGGACCCGGCAGGCGTGTCTTCCTGCCTCAGCCTCCGTTTTCAGCGGCGAGCCCTTCCTAAGAGCATCGGGGAGACAGAGGGAGGCGCAGAGGCGCCCTCTACCTCAATTCTCCCCAGTCAAACTGCCCTGGCGCCAGTGGTTGCGACGCCCTCTTCTGACCCAGAACAGGGCTCGGCAGGGATCTCGGCAGACTGGGAACAGCAGCGCCATCACCTGGACCAGACAGGGGAGCCGGAACTGGAGTCACAGGAACCGGAACTGGAGCCACAGGACCCGGAACAAAAAACGCCGGTACCACCTTTCTGGGGATTTTGGGGACCCGCGGGATGGTGTCCTGTATGGACCTGGCCCCTTTTTCCGGCGCCGGCAGCATGGCGGCGGAAGCAGGTGCCTGCCAGTGTGTCTTCCCAGCAGTGGTGTCTGCGGGGACACATGCTTCAGGTGACGAGAGGGGAGCGCAGGCGGTGTCCGTGGCGAACACCGCCGGGTTCAGATTTTGGAGGGGGTCCTCCCGACTCGCAGCAGGACGGGGAGCAGTAAGGGAGACAGCCCCTACGAAGACCTCCGGCTTTTTCTTCCGTCCCCGGCTCTTCCGCGATTTACTTCCTGCTGCGGGCGGCGACGTGGTGGGCAGCTCTGGGAGCTCCAGCCACTGACCTGGGGGCAATCCGCTGTCCAAGGCTACCAGCCGCACCATCGCCTCGGCAACCCCGCTCCGGAGTTGCCGCACCTTCTTAACGAGGGCGGCATCCGTCCACGGGGACTTCTCCTCCAGGATGTCCCTGGTGTGGATGGCTAGGGCGCGAGCCCTGAGGTCCTCCCGCACCTCGGGTTGCAGCACCCAGTAAATCGCCTCATCAACAAGACTGAGGTACTCTGCCTCGGTCAGGTAAGGCGTCTTCTATTTTCAGAGTCCTGTCATTCTGTAATGGTGGGAAGCCGGGCGAGGGAAAAGACGGGGACAGACTACGGGTATCTCCCTGTCGGGAGCTTTATAAAGCATAACAGCTACACAGAACATGAGACTTCACAAGACGTTACTTCCATGACAGGACTGGGAACCAGACTTGAACGCGGACTAAAATACACAGGACTAATGACGATCAACGCAAGACAGCTGGTGAACGCTGGGATTCCACACGAGGGCAACAAGGGGGCGTGGCACACAGGAGGGTCAGACGTGAGGGCATGACACCCAGCACCCTCTGAAACCGGCGGAGGACACGGCTCTGTAATGCCTAGGTCACCCAGCACCCCCTGAGACCGGCGGAGGACACGGCTCTGTAATGCCTAGGTCACCCAGCACCCCCTGAGACCGAATGCCAGAGGAGGACATGACTCTGTAATGTCTCTGGCTTAAAGGGCGCCAGCGAGGAGAGGCGATCGCTGCAGACTGACGGCAATCGACGTCTTCCTGTAAGATATGAGACGCGTAGCTCAGTGACTTTATCTTTGGAAGACTCGTGTTAAAACACATACGTAGTTTAAAACGTCAGACTTTTTTGCAGAAGCAAGCGGTACTATTTCCCCTTGATTTTGGGGGGTGAAAATCCCCCAGTGTTTCATGCTCTTTCTTAATTTTTTGAGCCTGTCAAAAAGACCTTATGGGACTTCTGTGACATATTAAATATCTTAATTTATATCAATAGCATGTTGCTCATTGAATAATGAATCTTATATTTATTCGCGGGTTGGACATTTTACTATTTCGTCAGATAACGTCACTTTGTTATAAATAAGCATATTCATTATTGCAGTTATTATTGTCTGCCTTTTACCCCGTTACATGCTAATTACAATTAATGCGTGTTCGCCACTGTCACGCAGAAGCCAGCTCGCCCGTCGGAAGTGTTTAAGGCGCACTTCTCTTAGCAGAGACGTTTATTTAAGAGTAAATCTCTGCCAGCACCTTCCCACTCAACACTAACGAAACGCAAAGAATAGCAAGGTGGCTTCAGGCTTTAAGTAACCACAATCAGAAGGTATTTCTGTGACGGTCTGGACAGAACCACGGCACCCCAGAAGCAACCATTTACAACCAGTTGCGTTAGGTTGGGAGGCGTGAATAACACAGATGTGTCGTGAGAACAGCTGTGACTATGGATTTGTGCAGAAAGGGCTTATGAAATGGGACGTGTGACGCCCAAATGGACTATCGCGGCGCAGTGTATTCCCACGATTCTACCGAGCAAAGAAAAATAAACAGATGATCATTTAACGCCCGGGAGGGGGGGGGTGACATTATAAAGGAAGGAAACAGGTGATGAAGGCGACGCGCTCCCTTGCAAAAGGTCGCCTGGCGCTGCCCGCACCCCCTCGGGCGCGTCAGCGGGCGCCGAGTCCCTCCCGCCGAGAGGAGCGCAGAAGAGCGCAGATCGCACGGGAGAAGCCAACAAGTTGGTGCGCGGAGCTCCAGCGGCCGCTCCTGCAAGGTAGACCGATCTGATAAGCGCGGAATGCCGCCTCGCCGGGCGTGGGGTCCGGCCAGCTACGCGGGGGGCGACGGCATTGGACGAGAATGGCACATAACCTCCCGTTTCCTTCATTCTCTCTGTGTAATAAGTCCCGCTTCCTGCGTGATGCCTCTGCTTCGCCTACTTACTTTTAAAGTTCCCGTCGCCGTTTGTACGCGTTTTGCCGGGACAGCGCTCGGGGGCTCTCCTTATAAATAGCGAGCCGCGTGGCGGTGCCCCCCTGCGTGACGTCGGACGGGCCCCCCGCGTGACGTCGGACGGGCGCTCCCTGTCCCTCGCACGAAGACGTTTCTGCTGCTTCCCAGGTAAATGTGCGCTGACTTGGGACAGATACACTGCCAGCCGGCGCTTCCCTTTTCCTACGAGCACTTCGCTGGTAAAAACATCTGCCTTTTTAACACATGAACGTTGTATTTGTTTCGTTTTTAACACACGGCAAAGATACAGCTCTGGGTCTGCGGCGTCTGTCCATTATTATCGGGGTATTTATTATGTAAATGCGCTTTGGCTCACACGGTGAACCTAACTTAGCTTCACCTGTTGCTGCGCTCTTATTCGAGAATTTGGGTTATGAGGATAAACAAAAACAAACGTATTCTGCTCCCTTTATATTGTTTTTTATTCATTCGATTGCTGTTTTCTGCATTCTTTTTCAGGTGCCGTGTAAACTGCAGTTTGTTTTTATTGGCCTATTACAAAAGTTTTAAAACTCGTTTATAGTACTAGTTACGGAATATATTGGGAGCATTTATAAGGGTCGAGAGAAAGACTGATGAATGAGGCTTTGCAGATGTTTATCCAGCCACTGGAAAGGGATTAATTTGGGTCATGTTATGGATTTTCCGTTTGACTGGTTTTATGTGCAGGCTGACCGATGACGTCGTTGTTACGGGACAAACTTTTGGGTTATTATTTTTTTATGATTATTATTATTATTATTATTAGGCCTACTGGGTCGTGTTATTTTGAAAGTCTTGATTATAGCGACTTATAGCGTTATGGTCCTTGTACGGCAATTGGAATAAAATAAAACGGTCAGTGTAAGTATGTTTAAAACGTTTGACCTGGCTGCTGTGTACACAGAAACCTCTTTGCATACGGAGTCGTTCGGCTGCGGCACTGCACGGACCAGACTACCGGCTTCGCTCAGCTGATATGATTTTTTTCCCTCTGTGGTCCTCAGGAGTTAAAGGAAAGGCTAAATTTGCCTATTTTCCAACTTACCTCCTGTAGACGTTATACTGATCTATTTGGTTAGGGATTTGACGATGTGCTGGGATGGTGATATCTAACCACCAGAAAGGGTGTGACTCACTGGAATTAGCAGACTGAGTCATGACATTTTCTGACACATATAGCTTGATTCAGACGCAGTGTTAGATGTGAATTTGGCAGCTTAATCTGTTTCAATTGTTGAATCATTTAAACTGTTCAAGCAATATTGAATAAAGTGTTTTTTATGTTGCGCTTTTTCTTGCAAATAATGGTTGTGTGGGACTTGTAGACTTGTCATGTGGCATAGCTGGTGGCGCTGTGGCCTACCATCCCACCATGTGACCTCTGCCTTCCCCATTCCTCAAACCATCCATCTGGCCAGTAGCCAGACTCTGGCCCTGTGGCCGTCCTGTCGCCACCATCCAGGGGTCAGGGCTTAAGCTCCTCCCCGTGCTTTGCATTGACTGTATCCTCCCCGAACGTCCCACACCACCAAGCCTCCTGCCATATCCTTGCAGATTAAGTGGATTAAGTACTGCCTGTCTAGCTGCTGAAGGCCATCAGGGCTCTTTTGTTTCTAATCACTAATATGGGTCATCCGCTTTTCTCTCACTGAATAAATGTGACGTGATGGAACCAAGTTCCCGAAGTGGCTGCGAATCACGTCCATAGCCAATGTCGAGAATTGTCCCTTACTGTGTACAGGGGACTCGCCCTCTCCCCATCTGTGGGCATCGACGGCTCTCATGCCCGGCTCTCCTGATTAGCAGCGATGCACATGTTTACCCTGTTAGAGCAAGAGCATAAGCACTAAACTGGCTGATTAGCGAGATCGCTACAATGCCCCCCGAGTTTCTATGTCACGAAAAAGTTTAACACTTTGTAAAGAACACGGTGGCCTCTTATGCGCTATATGATGCAGTGTAACATGATGCCGTCCCGCGAGGAGTATTACCCATAAATATCTGGGCATATGGTTAGAGGCTGAATCTGCGTAAATGTTCTCCACCCACAGCCGGGAGCCGGATGCTAATATTGACTCGTGCACACAGCTAGTCATCATCGCCAGCAGGCACAGAGACCATTTGCTGTCCTGAAAGGTCAAAGTCCGTGCCACTGGGTTATGGGAGTATTAGTGAGCGATGGGGGTGTTCACAGGGGGTCAGAGTGGCAGCCCCCCTAATATCCCGGGGCAATAAGGAGGCTGACCCTAGCCACCACAGCTCCCCCGTCCTTCAGATTCACCGACTGTCTTGCCTCATTTCCAGGCTTGGCCTACAAAGGCATATTAGCTGCTGTTTGGAAAGATGTCTCAGTGTCTGTTTGCTCTCTTTCTGTGATTGTCGGCCGCTTCTGCACCCACCCTCACTTCCTTCTGGAATGTCGACAGTTCTGTTCAGGCACACCTTCAGGGTCATGACACACCACACCTCTCTCAGGGCCATGGGCCTCCTGGGACATATCTGCAGCATACCTGGGGAACGGTGCAGGAGATCTGTTTGCATGTTTACCTGCGGTCTAGTAGCAGGAACAGTACTGGCGTCACTGACCTAGTATTTGGGAGTGTTACCTTTCCATGATGCATCGTAGCTGTAACCCTTGAGGGAAGCTCCCAGGTCAGATGTTTGATTCTTCAGACGATTGACTGGCGTTCTGGGAGCCATGGCATCCGTGTTTGACCTTGTTTGAGCTTGTCATGGGCCAGCTGTGTGTTTTTCCATATTGCTCTCTGTGCTGGCCCTGGGGGCCGCCCCTGACCCCCTCTCGCCTTAACTGGGATCCGTGTGTTCTGTTTGCCCATTTAACCGTGTGCGGCTCCATTGGGAGAGAACCAGGAACAAAACCTATTGTTCTGCCACCCAACTGGTTGTTCTCCTCACTTGGCCCCTTCCCTACAGCCATCCAATCACTTGGCCCCTCCCCTACAGCCATCTAATCACTTGGCCCCTCCCCTACAGCCATCCAATCACTTGGCCCCTCCCCTACAGCCATCCAATCACTTGGCCCCTTCCCTACAGCCATCCAATCACTTGGCCCCTCCCCTACAGCCATCCAATCACTTGGCCCCTCCCCTACAGCCATCCAGTCATCCCACATATTTGTGGCTGCTTTCATACAGTCCCTCACCCCATGCTGACACGGGGTTGATCTGAGCTTCTTCCTCCTTCGGCTTCACAGAGCAGAAACCACAGGGTGACCCTCCCGCCAGTCCCAGGCAGTCATCCTTAGTCTTATTTATTTAGCGGGCACTTTTATCCAAAGCATCATACAAGTTGATTGCAGGGTCATCAGCCCCTGGAGCATCTGGGGGTTAAGGGCCTCGCTTTGAGGCCCAATAGCGGAGTCGCTGTGCTGTCGCTGGGCCTTGAGCCAGTGACCATCCAATCACAGGCCCAGTGTTCTAACCCGCTGAGCCACACACACCACCCTCTTTTGCTCATTGTCTGCTAATGAGAAGCATTGGTTTTCCATGGCCGCAGCCTTCACGTGCCTTTGTGGGTCGGCTGCTCCACGGCTAGGATAACACTGGCTTCTCCTACGCCACTTTTTCCCGTGGTGATAATGCCCTGTCCAGATGGTTGCCGTATGCCCTAACCCAGGAGCGGAAATCAGCCTCGCAGCGCTTTGCTTGCTGGGAAAAATGCTGTTGAGATGCAGGAGGGGAAATAAAAATAAAACGTAACCGTTGACGCAAAACGTTCCTGAAAGCATAGAGGGGAAGTAGGAGACCTACATATAAATGGATAAATTGTTTATGTGGTTTGCTGTTGGTCCAAGTGCTCCATGTCATCGCGACTCTGGAAACTATGAGAGAAGATGGGAGATTTCCTTTCATGTTCCTCCTCATGGCTCACTGTCAGCCAGTGAGCCCTTTGATGTCGGATTTGAAGTTCTGGCTGTGGGACTGTTCTAAGGTTAAACGCTGCTTTGGCCTGCAGCATGCATAATTAGTACAGCGTTCGTCTTGTGGAGTCGACACGTGTTAATTCTGCACTTATGTGGCCCCGCCCACTAGCAGAAAGCCAGCAGAAAGACCACAAGCCCATAAATCACTCTCCTGCCCTTTTTGTGTTCCGCTGATGGCCATTAATCATGCTTGTTTGTTTCCTGGGTTTGGACCTGGAACTCCTCTTGTGTATCTGAACTTTTTATGACTCTGGGTTGATACCCTGGGCTATAAGACAGCTGTGCAAAGTGAATATGTGGCATCTACACTGGTATCTTCACGAGCATCAGTCCAGGGCACGAATAATATGATTTTTTTTAAGCCAAATATGGTTCTTAATGTGAAATATAATATCAGTGTTCCTGTGACTGAACTAATAACCAGCATAGAAAATGTTTAAAATCTACTAAAGAGTGTGTGTGTGTGTGTGTGTGTGTGTGTATGTGTGTGTGTATGTGTGTGTGTATTGTGCAACGCGATCAAATGTCCCCACGTTGTGAAAAAGCCTTGGGGACCAGTTTCTCTAGTCACCACAAGGGGAATCTATGGAGTTAGAATCCTGCCAAAACGTCACAAATACACGGACACGTTCCACAAATGCCCGATGATCTGCAAACAAA
>JAODKM010000001.1:2663949-2673962 GCA_026780845.1 Petrocephalus sullivani | reverse complement strand
GGCTGAGTGCCTGAATGGGGGTGTGTGGGTAGGGGGGGGGGTCACTGAAGGTGCCATTCTCTGAGCTTGGCTGCCGGTCTGTGTCTGTATGTGGGGAGAGGTCTGAGAGGTTCACCGTGATAGGCAGTTAAACACAATGCAGGGTTGGTGCGATGACAGGTTTTGGTGGTGTTAATGGATTTGTAGAGTAAGCGGGGGTGATGGGGAGTTGATATGAATTCCCTCTTTGTCTTACAGCAGCCTGCATAGCCCCCCCACCCCCAGCATTTGTCCATATGAGGCAGAGGAAAGCTCAGCCAAGCCTGATCTGCGTCTCCTGGGACGCACGAGTTCTTCTGCAGCATTTAAGGGTTTTCCCATAAGTGGGGGCCCGGGGAGTGAATGTAGACGGCAGACGGGGGGGAGTGGAAGGAGGATGTGTGTGTCGTCTTCCCAAAAGGAGGGAGTGTCTTCACGACTAGTGGGTGTGCACGAGGATTTTGTGCTAATCGGCTCGGTCTGTGCACGGGAAGTTTGTTGCTCTGAGGGGACCTTTGAGAAGCATTTGGGCAAAGGCTATGTGAAATAAGTCGAATTTTACCGGAACCGAAGACCGGGCCCCTTGCGTAACTGTAAGTAGCGCGTGTTTCGGTGCTGTGTACTTGCGAGGGAGCTGGTGACAGGAAGTCTGCTGGGGGGGTGGGTGTTCAGGAGAGCAGGCGGGAGATCAGGGGGGGAGCAGGTGTCCCTGTCCAGGGTGACCTCTGGCCAGTGAGCCCTGTCAAACAGGCCGTAAGTCAGCACAGGGCTCCAGAGCGCTCAGGTTAACTGGCGCCATGTGCCCACTTGTATCTCGTCCGAAAGAGTGTCTGGACTATGGGCTCGGATATCAAGCCCATTTCCATGGGGGACATGGGGAGGAAGCGAATCCAGATGGTGGGTTTAGGGTAGGGGTTTGAATTGGCATGGAGCTCTGCTCCCATCAGAGGTATGTTCAAAATTGGTGTGTGGGGGACCGTTGGGTTTGGGTTTGTGTGTCAGGCCAGGTCGAGTAGCTCAACCTTGACTTTCTGGTATTCGGGGTGTCGGTTTTTATCAGTGGGCCGGAACCAACGTCCTGTTAACCTGAAGTCTGAATATGGGATGTGAAGCATCCTGTGCTTCTGCATTATTGACACGCCAGCATGAGTGCTTTCTATCGCATTTGCATGCCAAGGTGAATTATAGCCTCCTCACTGGCAGCGAGCGGCCGCTCAGCCTTCATGTACAAGGTCCCGGACAGGGTCTCTTATTAATGAGCTCCCCTTTCAGAAGACTTGGTGTCCCATTTCTGCACCGCTCTAGTTTTCCTTCACTACGACTTTTTGCAAGTTTTTTAGCAGACTTTTGTATTATAGTAATCACCATGATCTTACCTACTAAAGTCATGAATGATTCTAAACTCTGTCATCATATTTACTGTCTGAATTAATCTAAGGTCAGAGGGTCGAGGTTTTCCTTTGTACATTGTTGTTCTGAGACTTCATTGATTAATCTTTAAATGCCAGCTATTTTAATCCTTTCGATGCCGATTAGAGTTGCTTTCTCTTTGTTTCTTTACCGGTACAGAAGCTTGGAGTTTTGGCTTTCATACAAGTGAATTTGATCTTCCAAGTTAAGTCGCAGAAAATGAATAGACGTATCTGATCTTAGCAATGCATTTAACCCAGACAGTCCTCAGGAAAGATTCCTATTGGAAACTGTCCAGCTAAAAGCCGCTCTTCAGTGCTAGTGGTGCTGTGTGGTCTCTCCAGCTTTTACCTGGTAATAGACTCTTGCATAGGTTAGTGCCGACCTGCCCTGTGGGAGTTTTAAACTGATACTGTGCAGCTGGAGAGTCAGAGAAAGCCTCAGAATAGAGGAAGAATGACCCCTCCCCAAGACCCAGCTGTCCCATGATCCGCCAGTGCAGGTTCTCACTCTCCATGTTGTGCTTCAGAGCTGTAATGATATACACAGAGACGTCAATGATATACTTGCCTGGATAAAAGTGTAATCAACATGCATTATTTTAGGCTCTGTCTTCCCTGAATCCATCCCTGGATGGGGGTGTGGTTGGGGGGGGGGGGGTTACCTTTTATCTGGCTCTGTAAGCCGGGGGAAGGCTGGTAATTTGCAGGTGTTTGCACTGGATGCCCGGTTCAGTGTGTTTGTGTGGACGTGTGTTTCTGTCTTTTGGGTGCATAGCTTCATGGAGCACTAAGCAGGATGAGGCATAGATTTAAGGTTCGGGGAGCTGAGAACCATGGAGTCACTCTGCCAGGACAGGGCCTGTGCCCCAGACACCGGTGTTACATGCGAGGGCCACGTGTACAGATAACAGCGACTAGGTCTGTATACCTGTGAAGCCACCCCCATAACGAAGGCACCTTTCAGCGGGAGGAATGCACTGACTTACTGACACTCTTGAGCATTGTGAGCCCAGTCTGTCCCAGATCAGTTTTTCTGGGCCCGTATGGTATGACTTTTGATTATTATTGTTAACGTTATTATTATCTATGATGATAATTGTGTAGTTGTTAGAAGTGTGTATTGTGAAATGGGCATTGCTAATTTCTTTTTAGGTAAGCAATGATGTTAAGTCTCAAAATGACTTTAGCCAGTTCCCCAAACTCTCCATTATACAACCCCAGGCAAAAAATATGGAATCACTACTCTTGGAGGGTGTTCAGGCAGTTGTTTTACTTTGAATGAATGTATGCCTTTTACTGTCACTATACACATGTATAATGATATTAAAAGCTGCTCCTCCAGTGCAGACATATATGTAGAACACACAACAACAACAATAAACAAACAGAGTGGGGAAAAAAAAGGTTTTGCTGTGCTGTGCTGTATACATACATAAGAATAACCATCCACCCATCTCCTACCGCTGTTCCGGGTCGGGTCGCGGGGGCAGCAGCCTAAGCAGGGAAACCCAGACTTCCCTCCCCCCGGCCACTTCGTCCAGCTCTTCTGGGGGGATCCCGAGGCGTTCCCAAGCCAGCCGAGAGACAGTCTCTCCAGCGTGTCCTGGGTCTTCCCCAGAGCCTCCTCCCAGTGGGACATGCCCGGAACACCTCACCAGGGAGGCGTCCAGGAGGCATCCTGACCAGATGCCCAAGCCACCTCATCTGGCTCCTCTCAATGCGGAGGAGCAGCGGTTCCACTCTGAGCCCCCCCCGAATGACCGAGCTTCTCACCCTATCTCTAAGGGAGAGCCCAGCCACCCTACGGAGGAAACTCATTTCAGCCGCTTGTATTCGCGATCTCGTTCTTTCGGTCACTACCCACAGCTCATGACCATAGGTGAGGGTAGGAACGCAGATCGACCGGTAAATCGAGAGGTTTGCCTTTTGGCTCAGCTCCTTCTTCACCATGACAGACCGATGTAGCGCCGAGATACTTAAACTCCTCCTCCTGGGGAAGGACCCCCTCCCCAACCCGGAGAAAGCACTCCACCCTTTTCCGGCTGAGGACCATGCTTTCGGATTTGGAGGTGCTGATTCTCATCCCAGCCGCTTCACACTCGGCTGTGAACTGCTCCAGTGAGAGCTGAAGGTCGTGGTCCGATGACGCCAACAGAACCACATCATCTGCAAAAAGCAGAGACCTAATCCTGAGACTACCAAACCGGACACCCTCAATGCCCCGGCTGCGCCTAGAAATTCTGTCTATAAAATTTATGGAAAGAATTGGTGACAAAGGGCAGCCCTGGCAGAGTCCAACCCTCACCAGAAACAAGTCCGACTTACTGCCGACAATGCGGTCCAAGCTCTGGCACCGGTCGTACATGGACCAAACAGCCCTTATAAGGATGCCTGGCACCCCATACTCCCAGAGCACTCCCGACAGGACTCCCCGAGGGACACGGTCGAATGCCTTCTCCAAGACCACAAAGCACATGTAGACTGGTTGGGTAAACTCCCACGCACCCTCCAGAGTATAGAGCTGGTCCACTGTAAAATAAATTTGTAATCCAAATAAATTTGTAGTCCAAAAAGCAAATTTCAGATATGACACAAAATTATTTTACCTAACAGCTGAACATTCTGGCTTTGTAAAACATACCTCCAAAATATTACATTGTTGCTATTAATGGCACCTTCTTTTTTCAGATCAAGTAGGTGAAAAAATTATGGAATCACCCTGTAATTTGCATTTGTAAAACAAATACCTGAACAAGTCTAATTATACAAATGAGTCTGCAGTTAACAGCGAGTGCTTGCAGACCATAACGAAGTGTTGCACCCGGCTGATTGAATCATGGCCCCAACAAGAGAGCTGTCAGCTGAAACAATGGAAAGGATTATAAAAATCCTTCAAGAAGGTAAATCAGCACAGAGTGTGGCAAAGGATGCTGGTCGTTCCCAGTCAGCTGTGTCTAACATTTGGAGCGAGTGCAAAGAAAATGGGAAGGTTGTAAAAGGGAAGCGTACAGGCAGACCGAGGAAGACGTCAGAACGTCAGGACAGAAAACTCAATATGCCTTGAAAATAGAAAATAAGACATGAAAGACAAATGGGCAGAAACAGGAGTCAATGTTTGTGACCGAACTGTAAGAAATCGGCTGAGGGAAATGGGATTTAGGTACAGGAAAGCCAATGATTGGATGAAAGTGGTATTCAGTGATGAATCCCGAATCTGCATTGGCCAAGGAGATGATGCTGGAACGTTTGTTTGGTGCCGTCCCAATAAAACGTATAAAGATGTATGAAGAAAACAAGAAAATTTTCTCAGTCACTGATGGTATTTGCACGTCAGGTACAGGACCAGGGCAGATGGCTGTCATTACCTCTACAGTACATGCACTGGTGTACATTGAAATTTTAGCCCCTTTTCTCATTCCAATAATCAAAAGTAGGTCTGGTGATGCTGAAGTCATTCTTCAGGGTGATAATGCATCTTGCCACTGAGCAAAGAGCATTAAAACTTTTCTTCAAGAAAGGCATATTAACTCAATGACATGGCCAGCAATCAGTTCGGATCTCAATTCAATTGAAAGTTTATGGTGCAAATTGAAAAAATGGTACATGACAAGCCTCCATCCTGCAAAGCTGGTCTGTCAACTGCTATACGAGAATGTTGGAACCTGATTGATGAAGAATATTGTTTCTCATTAGTGAAGTCCATGCCTCAACGAATTCAAGCTGTCATAAAAGCCCGAGGAGGTGCAACAAAGTATTAGTACTAATTGTGTTTTTTTTTGTTCTTGATTGCTGTTTTTTCCTCTACATTGAGTGATTCCATAATTTTTTCCTATACTTGATCTGAAAAAGGTATGCTTTACAAAGCCAGAATGTTGGTACAATAGATTTGTGTCATAGCTGTGATTTGTTTTTTGGACTAAAAAGTAAAACAACTGCCTGAGCATCTTCCAAGAGCAGCGATTCCATATTTTTGCCAGGGCTTGTAGGTTTGCCACTGGAAACTGTTGTCTGTGTTGTTCTCACTCTTTTCTCTACCTTGTCTATAGTTGAACAGAGATAATTGATTAATAACATATTAATTTACTAATCTGCTTGGCAGCCTATATTTCAGCTACTGACGTGTGCAGGTGTGCTAATGGCTTCTCAGCTGAAGAGATTTTAGTTGTAGCTCCTGAAGGAGTAAGATGGTTTCCAGGCTTCTGCTCTGCTTTGGGCGGTCACGTTAAATCCAGGGTTTGGGTAAATGGTGATATTGACTTTGTGGAATAATGAGTCTCATACTTGGAATTAAAAGCCTTATAAATGGGTGGAAAGCCGTGCTTGTGGGGCTGCGGGGGTGTGCACTGACCCCAAGGGACGAGCCTGCGGGGAAGCTCCGGACACAACGGGCCCCTGCTTTGGTTTGACACCTCGTTCTCACTCTACTTGACTCGCTGACACATTCTTCGTGGTGTAGAATATTCTCCTGTCCACCACGCCAACTTGGAGTTTGGGAAGTGTGCTTGTAGAAAGGTGAACAAGCCCAAAGTGCTGATCGTCCCGTTTTGTTATGCGAATTGGAGCGTGACCAGTGGGCCGTGATGGATCGCCTTCGCCATACAAATCAATAAGCCTTTAGGGGACGCCGATGGTGCTTGCCGCAGGGTTCAGCTACCTGCATTGGGGGGGGGGGGAGGATTACACGGAGTGACAGGGTCATGGCAGCGTTCCTGTCTGAGAAATGCAGTCCAAACCACCGCTATGTATTAATGTGTTTTTTTTTTCTTTTTTCTTTCGGTGTATCCCGTAAATGCCTTGCCTTTCGTTTAATTTTCGTTTCTAAAAATAACTGTTGCAGTTGTTTCTGTGAACCAAACTGAGCTGTCACACAGAAAGTACTCCTCTGGGGTAATTGCTACCCCTCTTTACTTGGTACAGTCCACCAGCTCTGTCAGATCACGCTAACAGTTTGCGTCTTCAAGATGGGAGGGTGAAAATGATGACGACTGTTTAGGATTTTATTTGTCCCTGTTTCATACTCGGCCAAACCTCAGACAAGACGCTAACAAGCTCCTCCCTAGCTAGTATGATGGACAGATCTGTAGGCCAGAGCCACCCCATAATACCTTCTTCTGGGACTGAGGGACAGATGAGATGTGATTGTGGCGGAATCTCTCACCAAAAGCGGAGCTGGTATCCCCTGCTCTCCCTCCATCTCACCCCTCTGTGACACTTCTCACCCACAAATAGCGCCCCCCACTGGCTGCATCCTGCCCCCCAGCACAGAAGGCCATGTTTTCTTGAAAACTGGGCCAACTCAGTGCTCAGAAGTCTTGTCATTGACAGCGCAGTGCTGCATCATGCATTCTTTCAAGGTTGTGGCTTTTGATGTTCTACCTGTGTCAAATTTCCGCATTGTGCTACTTTAATCTGCACAAACCACCAAAATACACACCTCTCCCAAGTGTATTTTATGCCCTGTATTTAATCTCTGTCCACAGTAGTTAATTGTCTATGGTCATGTCAACAGTAACAAGCTGTGCCAACAAAAATTTCCACCAGCCTGCGTCATGTGACAGTGAAGATTCTGATTCAGGTGGTGGCTTCTCACGTTGCTTTCTGAGGAGGTGGCACTTGAATCGCTCTGCTGGGGAACACCTGCGGGTCCTTTGGGTGCATAGCTTAGCTGCCGTTCCTATTGATCTCTCTGCCTGGAAACATCTGAGCATTTACTGGCAGGCTTTCAGCTTTCATTCAAAACGTTCCTCTGCTGATAGGCAGATGATTCTTGGACCAGACCGCAGATGGGCAGACTGGAGTGCTGCAAAAGGGACTCTTATCTTTGTAGAAATTTGAGGATTGAAGCTGAGCTCTGAGCTTCCTGAGGGCTCTGAATTGTCCTTTAGAAGTCCTTTGAGTCCAGCTCACCCAATCATCTTGCTGCATGTCTTCTGTCTCTATTCAGCATCTTTCTTCTCTTTCTGGTTTAGGTCCAGCATGTCCCGGGAAGGAGGATGCCTCCACGGTGTCTGAAACCACTGTTATGCCCCACCCCCCTGCCTTCTCAGCTCCTGCCCCCCCATTGGTCCAGGCTGCCCCGCTCCTGGAACTCGCGGTAGAAGGCGGGGCTGACAGTCTCACCAAGATGTCTGGATGGAGGTCTCAGCGGCATCTGGTCCTGCTGAACTCACTGACGTGCGGCCTGGAGATCTGTGTGGCGGCGGGTATAACCCACGTGCCCCCCCTCCTTCTGGAGGCCGGGGTGCAGGAGAGATACATGACCATGGTGCTAGGTAAACCCGCACCTGCCCTGCTGAGCTCGGTGGGTCTCGACAGGGAGGCCGTGAGTTATGGAGAGTTGAGGTCACAAAGGTGGGAAATGTAAGAGAACAGCGTGGTAAAATGAAACATGGAACCAGTCTTTAGGGATTTAAAATCATAATCACAGCCTTCATAAGTTTAAAAAGAAAGAAAGACACTAGGGAGGGCCGTTAGGATGGGGTCCCCAAAGTGCGATTTATGTTGTGCCCAGTATTCATTTGATAAAAGGTTCACACCATGACACTGTAAGCTATTCAGGTTGCTTAGCAACAACATACCTGTGTCACTGAAGAAATGGACACCTGACACATCTGCCTTTGTTCCCTAATAACCCAGCATTGTAATTTGTTATTTGTGTACAATGCCTGCGTCTCTGTAGAAGTCGGCCTCCTCAAGCAGATCCCAGGCAGATTCTGAGCAGGTCCCAGGAATACCTCGCTTTCTTGGTTTGCTTTAATCGGCTGTTTAAACCCAGAGTTAAATGCATATCACACCTACAGTTATAGGCCTAAACAGGGAAATAAACAAGTGCCCATGTTTGCTCAAGTTAGTAGTTTGGGGGGGGATTTATCAGTTATCAGTGGTTACATCATTTTATAGTTGGGGACATTTTGAGAAGATCAGCTTTACTGTTATGGTTTGCGTTGGAAACTCACCTGCATTAGTCACGCATTACCGAGTTCTCGTACCCTCAGCTCACGTCTGTATTCCAAGCAGCCAAAAAGGCAATGAAATATAGAAATCAATATTTTGTAAGGAGCCCCCCCCGAAGTCCTTAGATGAGTGTTGCTCAAAATCACTCATTAACGTGTTTGTTTGTTTGCTGACTTCCTTATTAGGTTGGTCCCTGTGATTGGCTGCCTGGCAGGAAGTCGGCAGCCAATGGCAGCCACGGCTGCTCCGCCCTCCCGTTCTGCTGGTCACTCATTAACCTGCTGTGACTGGGGAACACACTCTTTTCCCAGGGAAGGGGTTTCCAGTTTCAGACTCTCCCTCCCAGACCTGCCCCGGCGGTGCCCTCTTTGTTAATCTTTTGCCTCGACTCGCCCCCTCGCCTGATGCCTTCCTCCTCGTCCTGTGCCCCCCCTAGGCATTGGGCCCGTCCTGGGGCTGCTCTTCATCCCGCTGATTGGCTCGGCCAGCGACCGCTGTTCCAGCCGCTTTGGCCGCCGCCGCCCCTTCATCTGGCTGCTGTCGCTGGGCGTGCTGCTCTCGCTCCTCATCATCCCGCGTGCTGACATGCTGGCCGCCCGCTTCGGCCACGGAGGGCGCCCCCTGCAGGTGGGCCTGCTCATCCTCGGCGTGGGCCTGCTGGACTTCTGCGGCCAGGTGTGCTTCACGCCGCTGGAGGCGCTGCTCTCGGACCTGTACGGCGAGGAGGAGGCGTGCGGACAGGCCTTCGCCATGTTCTCCTTCATGGTCAGCCTGGGGGGCTGCGTGGGGTACCTGCTGCCAGCCCTTGACTGGAGTAGGGGGGTGCTGTTCACCTACCTGGGGGGGCAGGAGGAGAGCCTCTTCGCTGTGCTCATCCTCATCTTCATCCTAAGCGTCCTAGTCACAACAAAGGTGACTGTGGAGGAGCTGCATCCATGCCACGCCACTCTGGACCCCGGCCCCCCGGAGGCCGTACGCTGCCCGCCCCGCTCCTGCTGGCCGCTGGGTCGCTGCCAGTCCAGGCCCCCGCGGGCTGGCCCGCTGCTCTGCTTGATCCGCATGTGCTGGTCCGTGACCCCCGCCGTCTACCGCGGATACTGCCAGGTGCCCCGGGTAATGCAGCGGCTGTGCGCGGCGCAGCTTTGCGGCTGGATGGCCGTCATGTCCTTTGTGCTTTTCTACACGGACTTCGTGGGGGAGGGGCTCTACGAGGGGGTGCCCAGTGCTGCCCCCGGCACGCCGCCCAGGCAGCGCTATGACGAAGGTGAGCATCACCCCCACCCTGGCACATTCTGCTGCTGTGCCAACCTACCCCCCGCCTTCCAGCTTTCAGCCCCAACTACAAAACCTGTTCATATTGAATCAGTTCTGTCGCATACACAGTCTGCTGTGCGTGCAGTGCGTGTAGTTAGTGTAGTTTGTGCAGTGCTGGTCTGCCTGACTCCAAGGCTGTGGCAGCATAAATAAAGGGATGCAAAGACACAATAATCACCAGCGTAAGACAAGGTTATAGAGAAAAACAGACAACTATTAGTATGTGTAGATAAGGCAGTGAAGTGGTGTTACTAGTGTGCAGTGTTACATAACTGAAGTGGTGTTACTAGTGTGCAGTGTCACATAACTGAAGTG
>JAODKM010000001.1:2649293-2661353 GCA_026780845.1 Petrocephalus sullivani | reverse complement strand
CTACGCCACGCTGCCGACGCTGCCCTACACGCTCCCCTGCCACTACCCCAAGGAGGCGCAGGTGGGCCCCGCCCCTCCACCCCGCCACCCGTAGGCCCCGCCCCTCCACCCCGCCACCCGTAGGTCCCGCCCCCTCTCACGCTCCGCCTTCTGTTTCCGGGCTGTTGTGATGTTGATCACACAGCAGATCAGGTAAACACGAAAATAACGTAGCGGCAGAAAGCCGACCAGTATAACTAGTCCACCCTAAAAATAAACTAGAACTTGGGAGTGTTAATATTTAACTCCTGCTGTTTACCCTCCTGACCTTAGATGGTCAGCTTTTGCCCCGGATCTGCTGGCCCATGTCTCACCTTTGGCTATCAAATCCCTTCTTCAGATTTACATGCTGGGAGCCAAAAGTGGGCATGGGAACAGGAGCACAGTGACGCAGTCGGCCAGCGAGGAAGACGCCAACTGCCAAAGTCCCAAACATGACGGCGTCAACGGGTACTTGGATTTTGGCGGCAGGGACTGTGCCCAGCCGTGCAGCCCGGTGCTCGGCCCAGTCCCGGGTAATCGGGGAGTGGGGCTGGACTTCGCAGTCCTGGACAGCACCTTCCTCTTGTCTCAGGTCTTCCCCACGCTCTTCATGGGCACTGTTGTCCAGATGACCAAATCAGTCACCGCCTACATGGCGTCCTCCGCTGTCTTTGGCCTTGTGGCCATCTACTTTGGGAAACACATAGTCTTTGACCAGAGGGACCTTAGGGCCTGAGGGGTGGTGGGGGTTGGAGGCAGGTGGCACGATCTTTGCCTCCTCTGCCCAAAACACCCTTAACATGGCTTCTGGCTTACTGGTGGAAGACCTTTTCATCTCAGGCTAGGCAGACCTTGACTTGTAACCCCCGCCCCCCCCCCCCATCCTGGTGACCCGTAGCCCACTTCAGAGGCAATTCTGGGATTTTTTTTGTTCTTTTGAGGTTTGGGGCACAAGAGGGACCAACCTTATCATTAGCCAATGACATGTTTTGATTCAGTGAGTGACAGGGGAGTGAGCACTCTGTGGGCCAATCAGCTCTCAGCTGCGGCCAGCACCCCTATGGCTCCGCCTCTGGCACACCCAGACCTTTGAGTTTTCCCTGACAGACATGAGAAATGCCTGTGTATCTAACGGTGACATGTCACTCGGGCAGCCTGTTGTCTCCGTGCCGTGAGTGATCCACAGAGGACCCGCGGCCTGCTGCAGCAGATCAACCCACTTGGGCTATTAACATTCCTCTCCCATTGGTTCCAGGAGGAGTTGTAACTCCCACAATGTCGGCCGTACTGATGTACTTCCCTCACTGGCTTGTTGGCCTGGTCCATCCTGCTGGTGTCGTTGCCCTGGTAACCATTAGAGGTGACGAATGGGTTCTGTCACTGTTTACAGGCCTGGGCCATCATGCTGGTGGGTAATCATGTTCGGATGTTTCAGGCTCTCTTTGTTTCGTGTTGGAGGTGCATCTTCTGTCCCCTGGGGGATTCCGGTGGCGTCCCGTTTAGGTTCAATTCTTGCTGCTGTTGTGTGTCCAGTTCAAAGCTGGTGAGAGAGATTGGGTGGGATTTGCCCTTGACAGCTTTCTGCCTTTCTAAGTCAGCATTTGATCAAATTATGCTGACGTTTTGATGTTTTTAAACGGTATTCGGACAAACGTGGGATCCTCTCCGCAGAATGCTGTAAATTGTTCAGTATGACAGAAATCTGGGCTGAGATTTCATTGTATCTCACGAGATGGGGATGTTTTTGTTTAAATCCATGTCAGTCAGTTCACTCGGCGTAAGGTCCCTATATTATTTTCATATGCAGTTACAGTAAATCTCCAAGTAAGCCGAGGTACAGTTTGTGGTCAAATGTTCACCAAGCATCATCTCTGATGTCCTGTAAAATGGGTCACTCTGCCGTCCGGTCGGCAGAGAGGTTCTTTTTGAAGCTTCTGCCAATATGTGTATTGCAGTGGGACATTACTCAAGAGCGAGTGAAGGTTTAGGGTGACCCAGCGACTAACCACAGGCCAGTGGGCGGAGCCATTCCGTGAAGCCTACAACACAGACATGCCAGCTACGAATGTGTTTATGACTCTAAGCTGTGGAGTGGACACCTACACATCCAGAATCCTGTGGTTATTTTAAGCGCTGTTTCCATATTTATATGGTGTTCATTTCTTTTATTTAAATCCAACTTTGGGGTTAGTGTGTAGCGATTCATTTTCGGGCATGTTAAAATGTCCTTTTTTCTCTCTTAGTCTAGCGGCTGTGTTTAATCCACCCAGCGTCTCGGCTGTACCACGCACAGCGCACGGCGCGGCATTCGTCACGTCAGCACACATTCGTCTTTGAATATCTGTTCTTTTAGAAAATTACCTTTGTGCAATGTACTGGCAGTTCTTAAGGTATTTCTTTGCTTTAATGAATATTGACGTCTCAGAAAACATTTTTCTTGATTAGAAGTGAATCATGATTATTTCAAAAAGTGCCTGGAATTTTTTAGCATTATTTGTAAATATGTATTTATTTTTCTAAAGTCGTAAGCACATATTCTGATTGTGCGTGTTTGGGCTGGGTGTGGCCTTTTGTGGGAAAGATAATCTAGTTTGATTTGTGCGCACGATTCCTCGCCCATTGATGTGTTCTGTTTGTACGGAAGGTCAGTACAGCTAGACCCCATAAAACAGCTGTGACAAGAAGGACACTAAGGTGCCAGTGTTTTGTGTTCCCCACTATGAATTTACGCTTTAATTTATGTTGTGTACCATTAAAGCTGATGAGTCACTCTAGATAATGAATAATAATGACGTATATTTAACCCGCGACGGGGGATCTATCACGACGGGTCACATTCCTGTATTTAGACCGTGGTACTTGCACGACGCAGCAGTGCGTTATCTATTGTACTGTATTTTTATTTTTACATTTCATATACGTAATTATGCATAATTATCAGGTTACACCAAAGACTGGTCGCACCTGGCTATAGGAGCTTTGCGGTGGTTTACATATATTTTTATTTTTGTTAAAGAAAAGAACCCAATTGAAATCCGCCAGGTTCGCGTCACACGTATTAATACTTTTGCATAGTGCTTCTTAAGATTCGTTTCGGCGTCCTGGCACGTGTGAGCTGGGACTTCGCAGGTTCGCAGACGAACTTAGCTTTAGGCTTTTGCAGGACACGTCTCCGGTAATGTCGCACATTAATGCAGAATCCCTGTGTTTTGTCGGTTGGTGGAATCACGCCTTTAGGTTTCTGATCATAAAATCATTTTGTTCTTCATTTTCGGCTACTATTCTTGGTTTTTTCCCATTTGTTATTCTTTTGTAAGCGTTTTATTTCAGTATAATTATTATTAAAGGTATTTAACTTGTGATCTCTGTATTTACCATAATCAGTGTCCTGTACACTTACTACAACAAAGTTCAGGTTTGTAGGGGATTCTTTTTTCACTTGACATTTTCCTTTTTGTGTTTCTAAAAAATGCCAAATCAGGGAATGTTCATGTTAAGCATATTATAAAAGCAGGCCCACGGATACAGTTCCGTCTCTCTCGGGTTTGCCTAACATTTGCGTATTAGTGTTGCCGTGCGGGAGTTGATTTTCTAAGAATGAAAGATCAGTGATTATGAAGTCTGACTTTGTTACTGAAATAAATATACTGAATAATGTAAAAATGGCTAAGTGTCCGTTAATTCTGCTTGCCCACACAACGGGCCTTCCTTTTATACTAGGATTTATTTTTCTAAAAACATTATTCCAATTGATAATTCGTTTTTCAATGCTCCTGTTCATCAGTATCAGTCTTGCTTTATGCCTCTGCGTTTTAGTAATTGGGAATGTTAGATGTTTCAGTAAAACGCTGTGCATATGGAATGGTGCACTTTGGGAATTCTACTTTTTTACTTGTTTTTTGGGATCTACCCTACAATTATGATATGATATTATATATATATATATATATATATATATACACACACACACACACACACTGCACCTCGGAATGGTGTAGGTTAGCCTTCGCTGTGTTTGGTATGAAACAGCGCCCCCCTTCGGCGTTGCTAGGGTACGTGCGGGACCCCGTGTCTCCGGCGCACCGGCAAAATGCGTTACGAGCCGTGATACTGAAGCACGGACAGAACGGTCAGTTTTATGCTGTGCTATAGTAGGTGGGGAAAATCCCCACATCTCAGTGCATCTTCTGAAGGCTAAGGGTGCAATATTGAGCCTCAAAGGACGCAGCGTCTCAGGTTAAGCGCGATGCTTTTATTATCCATCCAGTTTAGTAAAAGATATATTACATTGCAATATCCATAATTTGTATTTTATAAACGTCTCAAAAAGGCAGCAGTTGAAGTGTCCCACAGGATTGCCATTGCTCTGCTGTGACTGCTGCACTGTTTTTAAACCGTTATTCTAAATAAGGAAGCCTCCTCTCAGACATATGACCGGCGGCCCGATTTGGACTGCCGAAGTGCCCATCACGTCCTGCGATCGCTCAAAGGCCCCCGGCGAGGCGGATCGCTCCCCTTCTCGCATGTGGACTGGGCGCATTCGCCGGAGCTCCCAGCTGACTCGGCACTGCAGCGCCGCGATTCGGCTCCGCTCTGCCGCCTTGCAACTTTCCTCCGCTCGCCTGCTCAGTTTTGACGGAGCGGCGATGAAGTCAGAGTGATGTCACGAAGATGCGGATGCCAGGCAAGGTGAGATAGGTTTTTGGTGAGAGGTATTCTCCACGGCCGGCGTTGCCCATCGAGAGAGTCGCCGAGCGGCAAAACATGATCATTACCACCAGCACCGCCACCTCAAGCTCTACCGCGCTCTCGCTCCCTTCTTCTCTTCTCCTCTCGGGCTTTCGTTTCATGCCCGAAATCCTGATCTGCCTTCCAAAAATAAGCTTCTGCCAGCATGCCGAAGGACGAAAAACAAGAAGAGTGGTATTTTTAGGGCCATTAATTCTGACCACGTGTCCCGAAGGTAAACGGGATGGCCATTGCGCAGAGGCTCCTCATCAGTATGTCCTACGAGGCCGGCACGCACTGGACGCTGACTGCGATTGTTCTAGGCTTCCTAGTGGGGGTTGTGTCATCATATCCTATTCCAAGCAGGACTAATGCAAGTATATTGGAGGAAAGATGGGAGACCCTCTTCTCCCACTCCATTCTGGGGATCTCGGGGGAGAAATCGGACCTGAACTGGGAGAGTGACTATTTGCTGGGCATCAAGAGAGTGCGGAGGCTTTACTGCAACGTGGGCATCGGGTTTCACCTTCAGATCCTCCCAGACGGCAGGATAAACGGTGTACATAATGAAAACCAGTACAGTGAGTTACATCCAGAAATGTAATGCAATAGACGACACATAAGTGCCCGCAAGTAATTACAACCTGAGCGGCATCTGTATCCGTGTTATTTTGCATGATATTCAATCGGCAGTGCAGGCAGCATTTGCGTGTCTCTTAAAGCAAAGACAAATCTATTAAAAACCAGGTATCCATCAGTGATAAATGTCTTCCCAGCCTCAAACATGACACGAATGCTTGGACGAATATAGATGCCAACTTATTTTTACACCGGCTCCTTCTGCGGCCCAGTAAGGGGTAGTTATGAGCGGCTGAAGCTGCAGTTGCGGGAGATTATTCTTAAAAATAAAGCAAATAGATGGGAATAGGTGTGAGAATGTGCGCAGCCCGCGGGTGACCGGCCGCCACACAGCCGCTGCGCTCCGGCCCTCCGCGTCTGTAACATCTGTTTTCTTTGATCAGCCCTAATAGAGATCTCCACTGTAGAGCGGGGCGTCGTTAGCTTGTACGGAGTCAGCAGTGGCCTGTTTGTCGCAATGAACAGCAGAGGAAGGTTGTACGGAACGGTAGGTATGCACAGTTTATTCTTTTTCTTTTGTGCTATGCCTGACAGTGCCTAAACGGCAGATTAAGGCTGAAATCGGGCTTTCTCTACACTGTGTGATATGCATCTAATTGTGTGTGTGTGTGTGTGTGACGGTGCTCTAACGTGTCTCCTATTGTACGAAACGAATCGCTTTCATTGCACCCCGTCGTTATTTTAGAAATTACCTGTCATCGTTCAGGATAAGCGCGACTTTATTTTGTTCCACTGCGGATGTATGCATGGAGACGCATTTTCACGCACTTTAAGGCTCTTCTTCGTGCTAACGTTGTGAACGTGAGAATTCCGCTATTAAATATTAATACGGGTCAGCGCGAATGAAAAGGCGCATCACTTGCGATCAGCGAATTCCCTGCAGGTAAAGGGGGCAGATGCGAGCGGAGGGACGGCGATAAACCATCGTAATATAAATAGTACTGGATCGCGGGGGATCGCCGCTGCTTTTCCTTTTCATCGCTGACCTTTCTCATTAGGGCGGCTGGCCGCTTCTCCCGACCCAGCGCCGGCTCCGTGCGCGATAACACCGCGGCTCCCTCCGGTAACCGGCGAAATGCACCAAGGAAAATGAATCGATGTTGCGCCTGTTTGCGGGCGCAGGCGTTTCGGTGCTGGAAGCTTAAACGGGCAGATGTTTCGATTAAAATAAGGTTCACTGGGAGTGTTACATAATGGGAATAAGTATGGCTCTGTAATCACCTTCTTCTATGCTTAAATCATGGATTACAAATATTATTTTATGAGATTTTTAGATAGTTGATCTCCCAAATGGGTGGGTGATGAATTTAACAACCTCCGCAGTACGGTGGGGGAGGGCTGTGCGTTCCGGGGAGTGCCCAGCCTCCGCCTAACCGCTGTCCTGGGGTAGAGGAGCCACTGCGGAGGAGCCTGTGGTCGGCAGATGTGGCTTTGACCTCGAGAACAGTGCCCCTTCGGTCCGGAGCTGCTTATGATACTTTGGGGGGTGGGGGGCATGTTTCATGATGGACCTGCCGAATGCGGGCTGTGGATCAGCAGGATGTGTGTGTCGGCCCGGGCACAGCGCTGAGTGTAAAACTCCAGCACTCTTTGGTGAAGGAGTGATCGCTTTTGGCTTGTAAAGGGCAAATCATAAATGACAGCTTGTATAAACTGATAAATGTTTTAAAAACTGCTGGCTTACGGTTATAAGCAGGGCCAGAGTAGGGACATGGATACCCTGGCAAGCTGAGGCCCCCGACACTTTACAGGGGCCCTTGAAAACACAAGATTATAAAAGTATATTGTAAGGGGGGTGAGGGGCAGGGAAACCCAAGGTGACATTTTGTCAGGGGGGGCAGAATCTCTAGCTACGCAGCTGGGTGTAAGAATAGCCTGGTAAGACATTAGTGGCAGGAATGAATTGGTGTAATGAATATGCAGACTGCTGCGTGCGTGTGTGTGTGCGCGAGTGTGTACGCGTGTGTCAGTGTGCGCGAGTGTGTGCGCGTGTGTGCATGTGCATGTGCGCGAGTGTGTGCCCATCCTCCGCCATGTCACTGACTGCGTCTCCTTGGCCATCAGGCAGCCTTTTGCGACGAGTGCAAATTCAAGGAGACCCTGCTGCCAAATAACTACAACGCCTACGAATCTGCGGCCTACCGGGATTTCTACATGGCGCTCAGCAAGCATGGCCGTGTCAAGAGAGGCAACAGGGCCACCCCAGCCATGACCGTTACACACTTCCTCCCTCGGATCTGAGCTGAGGTCACAGCTGCTCACTAATTTGCACATGTGCATGTTTGCCCAGGCTGTGTCCATATATATAGATATATATGTATACGTACTGTACCAGTCAAAAGTCTGCACACACCTACTGAAAATCATTTGTTTTTCTGCAAGATAATAAGCCTGGGCAGGCCTCCAGGTCCTGTGACCCAGGGAATGAGCATAGAGAGGGAGAGCCGTGACGGATGGCCTGCCCCCCACAATCCCCCCCAAACACTGTAGAGCTGCTCTGACATCAGCTGCATCGAAGAGTAAGAGCAGGGTAGTCAGACTTGTGGACAGAACTTGTGGAAACTCCTTCCGGACTGTTGGAGGAGCATTCCAGGTGGCTACATCAGGAGGAGCATTCCAGGTGGCTACATCTGGAAGCTTTTGACACGTCTTACTTCATTTCCTCCAGGCCTTTTACTATAAAGTGCATAACAGCTAAAAATAGACACAAATGCATTAAAAGCAGGTGTGTCCAGACTTTTGACTGGGACTGTACATATATATGCACACATTCATACAAATACACACTGACTGCAAAATACTACTATAACTAATGGTATTTATTCTGTCTTTATATATGTATATTTGGGTAGGTAACTTTGTATTAGAACCTGTCTATATGCCATCCTTTGCTGCTTATGATTTTCCTTATTGTTATTGTTATATATAAAGGGTGGTAGGCATTAGCTGGCTCCCCCTTTATACGGGTGCTTGCCGTAAATGGTAGAAGCTTCATCCTGTCATTTGTATGGCTAATATCCTTAGCTTTTAAAGGTGAAATCGATGCTTTTTATTACCTCAACCGGCCACCTCCTGAAAGGTTGCATGACATCATGCTCACTAACATTTATACTCCGCCGGCCCCTTTAAGAGCCGCGCCGTTGCCGCTGGTAACCGAGAGGTGTTGAACCGCAGCCCCGTTGCCGTGTGAGGATCCGGTGCCTTCGCTTTGCCAAAGCTTCTCTCTGGGCCCCTTTACGCGCCAGTGACAGGTGTGACCCCGTGATCAGGAGCCGTCTTGGGATGTGAATGAAGATCGAGGCTTTAGGTCGTTTTCAGTACAGACAGGAGGATCTTACTTGAGCCCCCCACTCTGTAAATAGACGCATTCAGTAATGGAGACTCCGCCAGGCATTGACGTTGGGTCTGGCAAGTCACTTGTAGCTTGTTATCCCAAAGAAAACTATCATTTGTTGGGGAAAAATGTGCTTTTATGACTTTTGCGAGATTACCTTGGAGCCCACATGCTTTGGCTCCAAAGTGTGTTTCAGTTATGTTGCTAATTGATACTGAGCAGTAGGCTCTTGTACACAGGACTCGTGACGGATGCTCTTCACCTGGGACACTGCTGTTATGTGTAACGCCTTGACTCCAGGAAGTGTTTTGCTGAATAAAATGGGTTACAAAACATGTACAATCTATAGCTGCAATCATCGTAAGGTGCTTGAGATAAGTGTCTGCTTAGCAAATAAAACAAAAAAATACTGTAAAAAATGTTGGAATGATGAAAACGAGCATAAGATTGATGTTTTTCTTCGCCTCGCTGAAGCAGATAGTATTTCTGATTACTTGTAGATCATGAAGATCAGTCTTGTGTGCTTTATTCGTTTTTTTTTGGGGAATATGCTGTTGGGCATTTTATTATCCCAGAAGAGCAATAGTTACTGTAATTGCTGGTGAGTGTGAAGGCGAGTTGGTCGTTCATTGGAGTGACAGTCTGCGTGGGACTGAGGAGAGTCACTGTGCAGTTCCTCAAGGCCTCCTGCCAAGTCTGTGTTTTTTCCAGAAAATGTCTGCCGTCTACTTGAATACAAGGGCTGATCTTCGACCCTTTCTGAGCCAATGGTCTTTTGTCCAGGAACAGGATTGTTCCGTTCATGAAAAGGCTGACAGACATGGCAAGGAAGGCTTGTTTCCTCATTTTTGCAAGGGGGTTTTCAAAGTGAGCTACGCTAAAATTACGGAAGCTTTTTGTATGGACTGTTTACAGTTTAGGGTAGGGATCCTGATGTGGGGAGTCAGTTGAGACAGCCCTTCCAGGCATGATGCTGGATCTAGCCTGTGCCTGACATGGGAGATTCCGCATCAAACTGACCGAGCAACACCCAGGAAGACTATTCATTCTTATGGAGCGTGAATGTGCGGGGTGGTAGTGCCGAGAGTGTGTTTATATATTTATTATTCATTTGTTGCATATGTAGACATTCATATTGTTTTTTTTCCTGTCCTTGCGGACGGCAGGATACTTTCCTCGTGGCAAACGGATGCGTTGTGTGAACCTGACGATGTCGCGTTCATTGGTGTGTGAGTTTTGCCGTTCGATTTGCAGTCCCTGGGGGTACGACGCACTGCTGGCAACGTGTGAACCTGGGGCAGATGTCCTGGCAGACGGGGCGGCCCCTGCCGGCGGTGCGTTTCGGATGCCCCCAGCCCCCGTAGGGTCCCGGCGTAGCGGTGCCGGTTCTGTGTGTCTGCTATCAGTTTCGTATTCCTGCACTGGGGGGAACGTGCTTCCTACTACCCCCCCTCTCTGTTGACATATACCTCACCTTCTGCCTTAGTTCCGATTTGTTACTACGATTGTAAATTAGTAGGAAGTGACAGACTTCTCCAATCATTTATTTCTGAAAAAAATGACAATGAGAGTAATACTAATATATATAAAATGGTTTTCCTTTTATTTTTCTACGTATGTGCTGTGCACAGGAGTCTACTGTATTCCTAAAACTACAATAAAATTTTGTTTTTTTAAGGGTGGTTGCTGCATTTATTTAATTCCTTGCCACTGCTTGGAGCAAATGACCGAGGTATTACATAAATATCTGGGTAAATGGAGGCAGCAGCTTAAAGCAGCAGATTGCCTCCTTGGGCCTGGGAGTTTAAAATCCGCGTGATGCTAAAGTTACATCCCAAACATTTCAACAGTTTGCCGTGGTCAAGGTCACTGTCCTGGAGACTACCCCAGGCAACAGAGCAGATTAGGCTGGAGTACAGCCTGATCAGGGTGCCAGGGCGTGCCAGGGCGTGGAATCAGTCATACGTTATAGACAGTTTTGAGGTGCCACTTACTGCATGTCCTTTTAGGCCGCAATGCAACCATATCGGCCAGGTTGGATCCTAACTATGGAATGTAATCTGGATTTCCATAATAAATAGTTTATCTTAGATCTATTTACCCATGAATTCAAAGGCAGCGTCTTTGCAAACACTAATCTTACAGTATAAGTTAGGGGTGGTCAGAAAGGGCCGTGGTGTGTGCGAAAACTCCCTAATTGGAGAACTTATTTGCCGAAGAGTCCTCACACCTGGGTTTGAACAGCTGATCTAAAGGTTATCCCGAAGAGCCGCATGCTCACCGGCCCTTTGCGGATATGATTGCCCATCCCAGCTATATGCGAAGTTATGGCTCCCCCCTCTGGTAGTAAAGAGGCTCGGCGCTTCTAAAATTAGCCGTCTTCATTTTTATTTGTCGGTCTTTCTCGGCGCACTAAACTAAGAATTCTCATTTATTCAGCCATTATTACCGCACGATCTTTTTGAGGTTGTCACATAGGCTAGTTTAGATCAGTCTGGTGTCTAAATAATCGGCAACATATTAAAAGGTAAAAGAAAAAGTTCAACTGGAAGCCGTCGCTGCCAACCCCCTATTGCGTATCGATCTTTTTTGTTCGTAATGTGGGAAGGTAATCCTGTAAACTGCAGACCAAATTCTCGCAGCCCATTCTGACTGTACCCCAGACTTGGGCTCAGTGCTGCTGCATAAGGCCCTCCTATGACACAGTACTGTATAAATAGTTGAAAGATAGATGGGCTTGTTTTTAAGCATTTTGCATTTATACGTGTATTGAGTTCCTGTTATTTTATTTAAGATCTTATTTTAGAGAATGTGTTTTATTTTTGGTTTGGAATCTATGCGTCGTCATTAATCTTTATGGTTTAGTGGTGCCATCTAGTGTTAGTGGCCTGGCACCTTAAGGCATCTGTCAGTAAGCGCTCCTTAATATAGGGACTGCGTAAATTAAATGGCACACCTAATGAAAGGCTTTTACCGCTAACTCAAAATTCTGCTGACTCATGGAACGCCACTTTGCGCTAATGGAATATCCATTAACTGGGGGGGGGGGCGCGCCCCCTAATGGCGGCGAGTAAGTCTGCAGGAGACTGAACACGGGCGGAGAAGCGGGACCCTACCGGCCAGATCACGCTCAGCTCGCACGTACGGAGAAGCCCTTTCATCTTCCTACCTGAAGCTCCCTCATAGACAGAACCGCAGCACGAACCGCTGTTATGTCCGTGTGACTGCCAATTCGTCTGTCGCACTGTTCAATTATGGCAGGGGTGTCAAACTCCAGTCCTGGAGGGCTGGAGCCCTGCACATTTTTGGTTTTACCCTCATTTAACACACCTGATTCA
>JAODKM010000001.1:2616106-2635236 GCA_026780845.1 Petrocephalus sullivani | reverse complement strand
CGGGCGGCGGCCGCGGGCTCTGTCCCACGAAGCGGCCTTGCTCCTCCCGGGGCCCCTCGCGGCGAAGGGGGGAGGGTATGGGGGGGGGGGGGGGTGCCCTGTACACACACTCAACATGGAAATTCATTAGGCCTGGAAAGCTGAAATACAGCCAGAAAATGGGTTTTAAACTGCAATAAATCAAGTGCTTGTGTCCTTCAAGCACATGAAAGTACAGGAAAATAAGGTGCAGAATCCCAGGACATGGAACCCATTGCCTGATGAGGGCTGCATATAAACAAGAGGATGGTAAAGGTTCCGGCGTGGGCCTTGGGAGGCCTCTCCATACTACCTGCCGGCCAGCCAGGGGTATGGTGGAGTGCCTCATTCATGGACGGGGTTGAATTTCTGCAATCAAACCGTCCTGTGCTTCTGGGTCTAGGTGCCGCATGTGAAATTGCGAGCACAGCCTGTCCCATCTGTACTGCCACAGGCACAGCAGGCAAAAAAATGCCCCATCCTCCTCACGGCTAGGCTTTGGGACGGGGAGATAGCTCATAAGCCGTCCATTGGATCAACTGGAAGGTAGCTTTGCTTTCCGAATTCCTGCCCCCTAGTGGCAGCTGAAGGTGGTGTGGAGGGGGAGAGGTTCTGGAAGAGGATGTTAGCGATAGTACTGGCCAAACACCCAGGGGGTAACTGTGGCACCCCCATCCAGACACTCTGGCCGTACACTGGAAACCATGCCGGTCATGAAAACAGCATTCAGCGCTAACCCAAAGCCAACACCCGCCACATTTCCGCTGCTCGCGATGACCTGGTCGCTTTTTTGGCAGTTGTCTTGAGCTCAAAATAACTTCAGAACTGAAAACAAGACCAAAGGTATGTGAGTCTTACACTGTTCCTATCCTAACAGCCCAGGCTCTTGGGTAACACTATACTCTCTCATAAGTCAGTGAAGGGGGTGTTTATGAACAATCATATCATGTTTCTTTCATTAGTCTGCTAGGGCACACAGACCTGACACACTGCAGCAGCACAGGCCAGTCTGGGGTCCGTCCGGATATCAATATTACGAGCAACAGGAGGCTCTTGAGATGTGTGGGGTAATCTGACCTGGAAGTTTTATCATCTGCAAAAATTAACGTCTTCAGCTCTGCTGTCCAGCTGCAGCTGAGTCACAGGACATGGACCAGGTGTGGGAACAGGGATGGGTTCTCGTTTTCACATAGTCACTGCAGGGGGACACCTTATTCCAAATTACATGCCCTGAAAAAGAAATCCATGCTTCGAATCAAAACTGAGATACGGGCTGCTCCAAAAGCTAGTGGAGAAAAGGGCCGACTTTGACAGTAGAGAAATTCCCAGGTTGCCCAGAAAGATACTCAATTGAAAATGTTGGGTGGGCAAAAAAGTACTACAATATGGAAAACTAGGAAATAGCTTTGATTTGAGTTCCACAGCTCTCCAGAGTTTCTCAGACTTATTCACAGTTCCACAGAGTTCCACAGGTCATCAATGTCTCTCAAATTTCAAAAAGTGCCAAACAGTTCCATAGAGTTCCACAACTCGACAACTCCTCAGGCTTCCAAAGAGTTCAACAGAGTTCCATAATGATCCACAAGTCATCAGAGATCCTCAGACTTATATTTTATGGTTATGATATTAACCAGTGACTTCCAGAGAGTCCCACAGAGTTACATAAAGCTGCACAGAGTTCCTTGGTGTCCCATAGGTCATCAGAATTCCTCAAAGTTCCAAAAGAGCCACAGTTTTCCATAGAATTCCATAACTCTTCAGTTCCTCAGAGTTTCAAAAAGTTTGAAAGCTGTACCTACAACACTGAAAAGCTCCACAGAATCTGCACTGAGGTTTGAGATTCCGCCAACTATGACCGGATGTTCTGAATCACAGCTGGCACCAGTCCGCTGATAAAGAGAGTGTTTAAAAATGGCCACAGTATGTTGACTTCATAACCATTTCAAGCATATACATATTACCAAGCAGGACTGCAGACGACATTTGAGTACAAGAGACAATTAAATTTAGACAAAAGATGAAAAAGTCTCCTGGAATTCTCCCCACCCCTGCTTTTTTGACCTCTTCTCTCACTTTGGTTAAACATATATTGCACTTTCCACTAAAGCAGTCAAGACAAAGCCAACAGGCCACTGGGTCCAGTCAGAAAGCAGGCTGGGGTGGTTCAGACCCAAGCAGGTGGGTCCTTGGCTGATTCACTGAGGACCACAGGTTGGCATCCCTGTGCAGCACTATGGAGTTCTCCCCTCCCGGCAGGTTCTCCAAAATGAGTCCAGACCCCTGTTTGGGTAAACAAGGGCTGCCTGGCGTCTCCCTGGAAGGCTTCGGCATAATCTCCCCTTAATGAGCCAACCCCCCCCACCCCCCCATTCCTCGGGGGCCACCCCGAGCCGCGCCGGCGTGTCCTATGGAGTGCGCCCACCGACCCTGACCCTCGCACGCCTCCGCATGTGAAATGGAGGGTCGGCCTTTTGTCCGCTCCCTCCCCCGCCTGCAGCCCAGGCACGGCCCATTTGCATAGCCCTGAAAGGCTCGACCATGTTATTAATTAATACCGAGCTGGCCGCCGGCGCCTGACAGAATCCCACCAAGTGCCTCAAACGGAACCGTTTCATCAAGAGCGGGAGAGCATAAAAAATGGACTGCCTTCCCCACCCACCCCATCCCTTTTACTCTTTTCTTACTTTTAACAACAGCGGGTCTGGTTCATAAAAGTCCTAAAGAAAAGTGTGGGGGGGGGTGGCTGAAATGGAATTTCAATGGTCACAAAGCTGAAGGTGCAGCAGCTGGATCGCTGAGTGCGGCGCAATTAAAGATCCCCATGGAAATTCCTCCCTTCGGCTTCCAGATCCAGCCCATTCAGCAAATCTTTAGGGGAATTTAATCCAGGAGATATACTGTTGGGGGGGGACAGCACAGACACTGCTGCTTCGCAAACAGCATCCCTCTCTGCCACTCAGATGCTGTGCTGCATCTCATCTGGCAATTAAACACGCAAACAAACACACCCCCTAAGTGACACGGTCCTAAGACCTATTTCCCTTCACGAGATGGCAGCGAGTGTATAATCCCAGTTTCAGCCTCTTTGATGAAATTTCCAGGCACTTCAAACCCAAGATCTCAAAACTGAACCATCCTAAAAGTGATTCAGTGATACCCCCCACCAAGAACCCAAAACCAGCCACATTAATCTTTCCTGATAACGGAATGGCAGAGTTTGGGTGGAGGATGGGGTGGAACCAACCTGGCTGGGTCCAGTATGCTGGAGGGGGGTCTGGTTGCCTCTGGATCCTATTATCCAGTGACTGAGAGAGGCAGGCTAGGAGACGGTCCCCACAATGGCCCCCCAACTGGGCCAGGACAGCATACCCCAGAGGGGGAGCAAAGCCCGCGAGTGGGAAGAAAACCCACATTCCACACCAAAATGAGCGCCAGTGAGAAGGCTGCCATTTGCTCCTTCTCCTTCTGTCAGCCATTAATCACCTGCATCTCTCCCGTGACTCCCTGCGTGATCTCCACCTGACTCCCAGCCAACCAACCGCTGCGGATGACAACAGCACCAGCACCAACCCCTCCCCTCCTTTGAAGTGTCACGGCATCTCGGTGCACCCAGGAAATGAAAACCGTGGGAGGAGAAAAAGGTAATACCCTGGGATGTCCTCAGGCAGTCTATTAACCAGCCTGCTTTCAGGCCAGTCATTGAAAGAAATGCATCTAAGTGAAGCATAACTGACCCAAGAAAAAGCAGAATGGCGTTACAGTAGCCATTGTTACTCGACAAGTACAACATGATCATGTGGCTAAAGGTGGGTATATGCAGCTGTTCCCATGGAGGCATTAAGATGCCCCTCATCATCACAAATTGTTCAACTTTGCTTGTGCCAACTCTCAGGTGACCACTTGCAAGTGACTTAAGCTGTTGGTGAGGGATGAAGGAAGATCATGAGATGTATGGTGATAAAGAGTACTGAAGTAAACCTGGGCCTTACTAACACCGATCTTCCCAGTCAGTCTTCCTGCCAGCAGGGTCCACAGCTCTACAAAGAAACCCCCCTGCTATCTGAGTGTTCCCATTTGATGGAGTCCTGACATAGAGACATCTAAACTGAGGGCCTACCTGTAGCACAAAGAGCAATGAAGGTCTGAGCATGCTTGCGGACCAGCGCCAGCTTGTCCTCGGGCAGCGGAAGCTTCCGGATAATGTGCTCGATGAAGTCATTGGGGGTTACGGCTGCGAGGTTCCACTTCAACTTCCCCAAGACGACAAGCTCCCAGTCCTAGAAGGGGATGGATGAAACATATTTGTCAGCTTCCGGGCTGGTACATTCAAGGGAAAGGAAGCAAAGGAAATATTATCACATTGAACACAGAAAGACACATTCTCCTAAGTTACGATATCAAGGATGACATACGAGCTTGAACTTACAACCCCCTCAATAAAGTCTTATCTATCTATCTATCTATCTAGACACAAGTTTCACCCATTGACTGAACCTCTGCCACAGAGGTTCTACGCACTGAAGCTTACTTAATGACCTTCCCTGACTCCCTGATATACAACTAAAGTCACAAAGCAAAAGGACACACTGCAAACATCTCATTCTTCCGGAAAATTTGAAGTAGCAGCCTTGACGTACAGTCACCCTGAGATCTACAACCTCTCAGTGTTACTCAAGAGGCTCTTCTCCCAGGCTTTAAAAAGTGAGGCAGTATTTCCAGTTCAGGTCGGAGAAGAGGCCATCCTTTGAGTTCCTCCTATATGGTATGGAGAAAATCTTTCTTTTGGGCTAAAAAGGCCAGTAGCTAAACATTGAAAAGTATTACAGTCTAGAAGGGAAATGCAGTGAGAAGATTTAACCTGACAAAGGCTGTCCTACCCCTAACCTTTGTTTAAACACAACTTCATGAACAGAAGGTACTCTACCTAAATACAAGCTGTCAAAATACCAAGCTACGTCAATGAATTAAGATGGTTCTTCAGGATCAAAGCAATATAATACTAATATTCAATTCATCGTGATAAATATATCCATCTATTCAGTACCGAAGTGATCTTATTAAACCAGAAAAAAGCATTAAGCAACTTGAGTTGAAGTTACAGGCAATGACTCATAACTTCCAATGACCCCCTGGTCTACAGTAGCAAAGACACAGGCAGCAAATGACAGTAGTCCACGTGTCATCTGTAGACATGCAAGTGTAACAGAAGAGTTAAAAAGTCACGCTGCCGAGACCTGCTGCTTAAGTCCTTGTGACTAGAGCAGGTGTTCCTGCTTTTCTGGCTAGTAACAGGCAAGGGCTCAGATGCAGGATTTTCCAGTGAGATAGCTTCTCACTCAGTGGGTTTTAACAACAATCCAATAGGGCAACATCTCACTCAGTGGGCTTTAACTGCAATCCAATGTGGCAGGCTCACAACTCAGCATAAGCAACAATCCAGTGAGGCAGCTTCTTACTCATTTGGAGGCAACTACAGCCCAATGAGCTAGCTTCTCACTCAGCAGGGTTTAACTATGATCCAATGAGGCAGGGTCTCACTCAGCACACTTTAAGTCCAGTCCAGTGAGGAGCTTCACACTCAAGCTAGCTATCCAGGTCAACCATATTTCAGAGTGTCTAGCCAATGACTCTCTCTTCAAAAGCAGGCAAAATATCAATAAGTCACTCCGAAGCCATTGATAGGGCCGTGGTAAAAATGCTCTTAATCCAAATGTCACATTTCCAAATACCCAAAATCTCCTCACAATAAAAGCCTACATATTGTTTGTCTCCTGTCATTTCATTGTGAAGATAATAGTTCTCCATCCTAGAAAGGACTGCTTTGAAGAAGCCGCGATGGGTCACTCATCCTCTGCGCTTCCCAGAGCTCAGGGTTTGGACACCCGCCAGCGCTACGTAACAACTCCCCTTTGTCCATCAGACTTCACGACTGTGTAGAAGTCAGTAACTACCCACTGACAACCCTCAAGGGAAGAAAGTCCTCCATTTATACTGAAGACAAAATGAGCAAAGACGTGTAAACTACTGGGTAACAAATGATAGTATGAGCAATCTGAGATACTTAAAGAGGGCTTTATGACATTTTGTAAACAATCTGTCTGTCCAGACCTTATTTTCTGCACATGCTTTGCTCTTAATACTAAAATTCTCTTCGAAATCCAAAAATGATCACATGAAGGCTGATTTACACTCCTGCGTAGCGTCTGCGCCACCTGTAGCTGCGTACCATACCCTGTACCCCGAGCCGCAGCCTGACGCCTGTAGCTTCGCACTATACCCTGTACCACGAGCCATAGCCTGACGCCTGTAGCTGCATACCATACCCTGTACCCCGAGCCGTAGCCTGACGCCTGTAGCTGCATACCATACCCTGTGTCCCCAGCCATAGCCTGACGCCTGTAGTTGCGTACCATACCCTGTACCCCGAGCCATAGCCTGACGCCTGTAGCTGCATACCATACCCTGTACCCCCGAGCCATAGCCTGACGCCTGTAGCTGCGTACCATACCCTGTAACCCGAGCCATAGCCTGACACCTGTAGCTGTGTACCACACCCTGTGCCCCGAGCCATAGCCTGATGCCTGTAGCTGCGTACCATACCCTGTACCCTGAGCCATAGCCTGACGCCTGTAGCTGTGTACCATACCCTATAACCCAAACCATAGCCTGACACCTGTAGCTGTGTACCATAGCCTGACGCCTGTAGCTGCGTACCATACCCTGTAACCCGAGCCGTAGCCTGACACCTGTAGCTGCGTACCATACCCTGTACCCTGAGCCGTAGCCTGACACCTGTAGCTGCGTACCATACCCTGTGCCCTGAGCCGTAGCCTGACGCCTGTAGCTGCGTACCATACCCTGTAACCCGAGCCATAGCCTGACACCTATAGCTGTGTACCATACCCTGTGCCCCGAGCCATAGCCTGATGCCTATAACCGCGTACCATACCCTGTACCCCGAGCCATAGCCTGACGCCTGTAGCTGTGTACCATACCCTGTACCCCGAGCCATAGCCTGACGCCTGTAGCTGTAGCCACGTACCATACTCTGTACCCTGAGCCATAGCCTGACGCCTGTAGCTGTGTACCATACCCTGTACCCCGAGCCATAGCCTGACACCTGTAATTGTGTACCATACCCTGTGCCCTGAGCCGTAGCCTGACGCCTGTAGCTGCGTACCATACCCTGTAACCCGAGCCATAGCCTGACACCTATAGCTGTGTACCATACCCTGTGCCCCGAGCCATAGCCTGATGCCTATAACCGCGTACCATACCCTGTACCCCGAGCCATAGCCTGACGCCTGTAGCTGTGTACCATACCCTGTACCCCGAGCCATAGCCTGACGCCTGTAGCTGTAGCCACGTACCATACTCTGTACCCTGAGCCATAGCCTGACGCCTGTAGCTGTGTACCATACCCTGTACCCCCGAGCCATAGCCTGACGCCTGTAGCTGTGTACCATACCCTGCACCCCGAGCCATAGCCTGACGCCTGTAGCTGTAGCCACGTACCATACCCTGTACCCTGAGCCATAGCCTGACGCCTGTAACTGTGTACCATACCCTGTACCCCGAGCCATAGCCTGACGCCTGTAGTTAATGTTCTGGGGAGGAACATGGCTATCTACTGTGTAGATTCTATACAAAAGCAAAAATGAGCCTTTACAAGTATCACAGTCCCACCTTTTATGTCAATTAGATCTGGATTCCACTAAATACGTAACTGCCTGAGTCTGACCCTCAGTCTGTCCTCTGAGCCGAATGGGCCAGCCGCAATGTCAAGGCTTCAGCAGACAGGGCAGGAAGCCTTAGGCACCGCTTAAGTCAGCCGCCGTCGTGCAGCAGACATGCATGCGAGGGACATGCAAGCGGAAACTCCTCTGCACGGCGAGTTCCTCTAGCTGCACCCATACCCATCACAGCTATGCCGCTTACAAGAATTTGTCACCAAAAAAAGAGCTGATCATCTGTTTCCTATTTCAATCAACCTTTGGCAAAACGGCCACAGAGATGCTGCGAAAGCAGGCAGGCAGTCGATGAAAAACCCCCCTGCTTTCGGGGAGAGCCCCTCCCTGAATGGGGCCAGTCTGCCTTTCGACTCTGCTTTCACACCCCCCCCCCACTCAGAAACTGAAGGTATGCTGGGAGAGACTATGCCTGTGCTGGGAGAGACTATGCCGGTGCGTCCTTGCATGCATCCTGAGCAGCTGTGTCACTCCAGACGTTCTCCAGCAAGCCCAAGGACATGCAAGGACACAGCAGTGGGTGGGTGGGGGGCGGTATTTGGACCTCAAACGATAGTCCACCATCAGCCCCCGCGAATGCAGTCCCACCCTTCCTAAACATATTCAGAACAAGCAAACCCTCCCTGACTGAACAGTGTAATCCAACAACACACTGTATGCCTAATCCAGTACAACAGAACCCATAAATTGTACGTTACACCCAATCCAGTGTAAAGTCAACTAGGGATGCATAATGCAGCCAATCTTGTACAGAGTTAAGCAAGAGTGTACTTGTGCGATAGACAGTTACTTGGGATTGCGCTGCACATTCCACCTAGTACAAAAGTACCCAGGAATGCACTGTAGAGCCAGTCACTGTAAGGTCACCCAGGAATGCCATGTACAACTAATCCAGGGTAATGTTAACCAAGACTTCACTGTACAGTAGTCACTGGAAAAAAAGAGACAATGCAGGCTATATACTAGGACACGACTTGCAGTGAATTATGCCTGGACTCTTGCAACATGGTGCTTACAGAAAAGATGTTTACATAATGACTAGGAGGAAATCCTTATCTGATGCAAGGATTCAGACGGTTTTAATCTGAGACACCTTACAGGGCTGGAGCTTCCTGGGACACAGTGATGAACACAAACCCCCCAGCACTGATTGGCCTAACACTCAGCAAGTTTCAGCATCTCGCCAGCAGACATCCCGATCCGACAGGAACTCCCAGAGTAATATTAGGCCACATGAAACACTCTGACTTGGAGGCCCCACTCCAGAAAATGGGCCAAGAGAAAAAAACTAGTAGAAAACACCATTTTATACAGAGAAGACAGAAATATATAAGCTTATAGCCTGTGAACTACATAAAGAAAACATTATAAATGCGTAGTTGATTGTGCACAGCAGTTTCTGCCTGTGAAGAACATTCTCCATGAACCGAACCCAAAGCCTGTCAGCTATAGCCTACCATACCCCTGTCATATGGCGCATGGTTATCTTGAAGACAAGACAATGAGACCACGTCTCCGTCTCTTGGTTCTGATATACATCTATACATCAAATGCAGCAAGTGCCGGACTACAGCATGTAACATATCTCATCATTACTCGGAAGCTGAATACGCTTAAATACGCCCACCATCAGCCATTAAGGATGTCACTGAACTTGTGGTGTACAGTGACATGACCCAGAAATCACTCGTCCTCCCCCTTGCTTATCCTCCCCCCCACCCCTCCAATTGGCTGGAATCCGAGCTTTGGCAGGAGATCAACAGTCGGGTCACTGCTTAAATGAAAAGCTTTGACACTAGGTGGCGATAGAGACCGTTTCGGAGCTCAATGTACCGCAATACCTTGAATTATTTTATTGAACGGAACTTTTGGCACGGAACACCGTCTTGATGTATTATATAAAGTTCACGTAAGATAAGTGCATCTTTTTGTAACAATGCATCATTCAAAACCTATACAGGTAATTAGACAACTGCAGCTGACATTTATTTGAATTCCTAAAATAGTATAGGCCCGAAGCCAGACGTTCTGATTGAGATATAAATGATGGTATATAACGACGTTTTTCTCCGACGAATAATGATAGTCATACGCGTTAACGCTAAGGCGATGCAGACGACTCATACTGAAAATCCTTTGCAATACACAGAAACACGGTGTTTTACCGAAAACGTGTCTAAATAATTTTCTGTGTTGCTTACCAGAAGGTCTTGTGGCTTGATAGAATTATCTGTGTAGATGCAGAGTTTTTCTGCTGTTAATGGTCGCGTCTCTTTTAGCTTTGAAGCGAGGAACATGCAAACCGCTCCTAGCAGTTGCAGATTACATTTCCTGGTGGGAACTACGGCTAAAAATCTGTCCAAGTAGTTCACTGCCAAGGGGAAAACTTCTTCTTCACACTTTTGTTCTTCACAAACCTGGGGAGGGACACAAACGAATTAGCTGCTAGCTTAATGTGGTGCGACACGTGCTGTTGGTCGGTTAGCCTCATATGATCATTTACTAATAATTTACCAATATACATCATGATACATACGTTGCCTTCACGAAATCGTGCATTTATTACACTTAAGTACAATAAAATGAATGCGTAAGCTGCCATATCTCATTAGAAAGCAATGCAATTTCGTCACGAATTGACCTGCCCTTGAGCTATAAAAACGTTATCAATTATTTCCGAATAGATTTTTGCAAGGATGAAGAAAGGTCCTAGGCAGAGGTTGTCAATAGACTCGCATTCCTTCAGTTCATTCAGTAAGAAATGAATTCAAGTCACAATCACCGTAGCCAAAAACACCCATGCAGCTCAGTTCGAGAACTGTTTTTTTAATTCGTCATATTTTCATAAAATATTTAAAAATATAAATAAATTGTATTAAGATGGTATTTTCACTTCAAAATGATCGTCGGGCATTTTTACATCATTCCCGACAATTGTTAAACTTGTAGGACGACTTAATACGTTTTAAAACGTCAAAATTCACACGAAGTAGCATGTGGCTGCTGCCGAATGCGTCACGCGCCAGGCGAAATAATTATTTCAAAAAATTATTTAAAATTAGGAGGGCGAATAAAATGAACAAATTTAGCATGAAAAAAGAGCTTTAATTGTCCTCTGTGTTTTCCGACAGTTCTCGACTGGAAATTTTCAAGCGATTGCTAATTATCGAACTTAATTCTTTGGTGACGGATTTCGATGAGAGCACAGAAACTGGAAGAGAGCTCCGGCCCGCACCCCTTCCGCCGACAAATACTTTAAAAAATTATAGAAAATGTCTGGTACATTTCCCACATGTGTTTGACCAAGATATGTATAGTGTAGGTGCTGGAAAATCTAATTACGTGCATTTTCATCACTGTTACAGTGTTTTAGCGGACCACGAAGTCGTCGAAGAGAAACGCAACCCCAGCCTTGCTGAAAAACAACATGGCGTTAACGTTACAGAAAGGGTCGAATGCAAACGTGTGCATGGAAATATTTATCCGGGAAAAATAAATAAATAACAGTTATACACGCTGCACCTTTTCCACACTGCCTGCATTCAATTCAAACTGGGGGCTCTTTTTAATTTCGGTATTAAGACTCGTTCTGTCGCCTTCGCTGTTTCCCGGACGAGACGAGCGTAGCTCGACTATAAAAGTGTTGAAAATGATTACATTTGCAGAAGCAGCCAATTACGGCGAATGACATTTCGTTATATAGATTGCAGGCCGTTTATTTTCGCTCGGCACTAAAAAGCAGGACAGGCTGCGAGAAGGAAAGTGTTCGGAAAGCTTTAAAGGAGGTCCGTGCGCGGAAATGCAGCGAAACGGCGCTCGCTCGCAGTACCAACCTCGAGCATCCAAGTTGCAACCATCCTCCGCATAAATGGCTGAATATCCTTCTGAAGGCATGTGAAATAAGAACTTTGGGGGAGAAACCTTTCTTCGATCCTCAATAGATTCTGTAAAACCCTGTCATCGTAGACGAGGTTCGGGTCGGGACGAGCTCTCACGGTGGTGTCCTCCAAGCAAAGCAGTTCCATGATTGTTTCAGTTCTTTCCTTGTCAAATGCGATCACTCTTTAAAATATGCAAGGACGACTGGGCGAAAGTACAACAAAAAATCGCAGAAAAGTCTTGCAGGAAAGCATACAAGCGAGACTGCAGGGCTATCCAGAAGACTCCTGCCTCCCCTTGTGAACTTTTCCTTAGCCACTGGGCTCTATGCTCTCACTTTCCTGTAGCTACATTTGAAGATCGCCTGTTGCTCTAAATGACGCAAGCCTCTAACAGTGGATCTCATTATGTCGAACAGTTGGCCCGCGCTCCATGCATGCACACATGAAACATTTTTTTTTCTTCGCTAAGCTGATGCAGGACGAAGACGTTCTCATGTAGGAAGCCGGAGTGACATTTGCCTGATGAATGCAGTAATGACTAAATAAAATGACCACCCTCAGACAGTCCACCACCCCTTAAGCTCGGCTCTCTCTCACGTGCGGACACAGTATAACAGGCGCAGCGGCGCGGCTTTTTCCTCCCAGAGAAACACACTTGACGGACTAATAGCCACCCTGTGAAATGCTTATGTACAGCACAGCACTGACCGTGCAATAAAAATGCGTGCAATGCATGCATGTGATGCATATGATGGAGATTGTGTAGGCTATATTTATGTAGTGTGCGTTTCTTGTGTTTGCAGGGTGTGCTTTGCATTGCCTAAATATAGATGCCTCGAGTAATAAGAGACTGACAGTTTTTAGTTGGTAAAAATGTCGTAAGACGGAGTGACCAATTTCTCACATTTTATTTCCACCCCCTTTAACCTTCCGTCGTAGACTCGGTGTATTTTTCATGTGTTTCGTGTTCTGTTGCAAGCAGCATAAAGATTAACCAGCACTACTGTATCATAAAGCAGCAACTTCTGCGGTCTGGAAGATAGCTTTCTAGGAAATGCAATTGTAGTTTGTGTTGAAGAGATAGCGCACTGAGGGTACTATGTTACCCGTAAATGTGTTAAGAACAGCCTCTATGTATTTATACCTTCTGTCAAACTTTAAAATGGAAAGCGGACGCCGATAGCGGGGGTGAGGGGGGCCGCGCGTATGGCTTCGGTAATGAGAGCTAAGAAGTGTTTTGCGGAGTCTACAGATATTACATTAACATACATCAATGGGAAAGGAATTGTTCAGCAGACAAAGGGGGACATGAAGTTACGGAGCCAGTCACAGCAGCCGGTGATGCTGGCACAAGAAAAGCTTAGGACAGACAAATTTAGCAGTTGTTTATTCATAAGCAGCACAGGATATCAAAACAACGGATGCAAGTGATGCATCAGGGAACTGTTAAGTTTACTATATCCAGTAAAACCCCAGTTAAATTTTCTGACAAAAAAATCATTGCACGCCATAGCAGTTTACCTGTACACGACCAGTACAAACATTTAGGCTCGCGCGTGGTGTACAGGGGATTACTGCATGCACAAATCAGCACCGAACTACCTCACTTGAGGTAGACGTGGTAAATGTCTCTTTAAAACATTTTTTTGTTGTTTTTACATTTGTTTCCTCCCCTTTGTTGCAATTTGCATAGCCAATAGTTCCCCTGCTCTCGAGCGAGGAAGGCAGTTTGTTACTGGGCAGACTTGCTCCGTCGTGCTAAGCTGCTGCTCCGCTGATAGCGCGTCGTAAATGACCGTATTACAAATTATTACGCGGTGAGGTAGTTAGCGCACAAAGAAGCGTCGCTTAATCGGGCAGGAACAAAGGCGGCAGCTACACCTGTGCAGAAGTGCTGGGCTCGAAGTCACACTGAGAGGAATATTACGATTTGTGACTTTTAGTGTCGAACTTTTGGAAGTTTTGAAAGTTTACGTTTGAAAATATTTGAAATTAGCACATCATCATTTTTCTTTGAAATTGTTTTCTAATAATTGAAACTTAAATGGAAGTTCATATACAACAAATAATATATAAAAACTAAAAACAATTATGGAATTTAAGATATCTTTTTATTATTTTTTTTACTTCACGTGGATATTTTAGATTTGAATGAGCGTTCAAACATTTAATTGTATACTATTACTAAAAGACAAATATAGCATGCAGAAAGCAATAGCAATGCATATTAGTTTCCAGTGACACAATACATACGTCGAATGAGCAGTGATTTACAAAATACCATTTTTCACTTGAGCATCAAACATCTCGCGATGACATTATTTTATAACCCAACACAAACAGGTCAGACCCGCACTTAACGAGCTTAACGAATTCATTTCCATGAACATTTCTCCTTCTCGCTCATGCGTCGGCCGGACACCCGTTTGGTCAGATGCAGGTGTCCACCAAGAAGAACCAATGGCTGGAGGTGAAACAAGCATTTAGATGCCCTAAGAGAATACTTAGCAAAAGTGCCTTTTTATTCGGACTTGTGCTGGGCTATAGTCTTTATACAGATCGATTGGCTTCCCCTAATACTTCGAGCGCACTGGCTCTTCATAGCTTCCAGAATACTGAAGCGAATTGATTACCTCCCGAAGTTAATCACCCCCCTGCTCCCTTTGTCAAGTCCACGGACGAAGCCTGCACGTTTATTTCAAGACTTAGAGTCACCGTCGTTTATCCTACACTAAATGTATCAGGTAGTATAAACGCACTTGAGATACACTCGCTGGCGGCTTGACGGACTTCATGTATAAAGACATTACTAAGTTAGCAGATGCTGAAGTCGATTCACAAAGGTGACAGTGTGCCATATGTTACTGGTACCCCCCGCCATTAGCACAGGGACCAAAGTTTAGCGCATCCATTTAAGCACTGGACAACGCTGGTCAAACGACACCGCCGTAAACACACACTTCCGTCACAACAAACCAAAACCTTCTCCGATTGTTTCCTTTACGCGCATAACCCCCTTAAGCAACCAATGCATTATAAAGCATATAACGCGCCAAATAAGAGGGAAATGCAAATAAGCTATCCGAAATATCGATTATGATATTGCATGAGGCATCTCTGAAGGTAACTGCTACATTAGTTAAATTAAAGCAATCCTATATTGCATATGGAGATAACTCAAAGTGTTTTGTTTTTAACGTTTTAAGTATTATTTTTCTCATGAAAATGCGATGTGGTCGAAATTTTCACTTATTAATGGTATCTTTGATCATTTCAACATTGATAATGACAGTTAATCTAAGTCGAAATGCAGGTTTCCTAAGGGCGCCTAGTCCTTCCTGAGTGTTACACAGTCTGATAACTGCAGCCGCGATTGCTTCAGAGGTTTTTTTCCCCTCTTTTTCGCTTTTTGCAAGTACTTATCGTCGTATAGACTGGAAACGCGACATTGCTTAGTAGAAAAATAATCGAAATATTACAGTGAAGCATTTTTACTTCTGCAAAAATCCAGAAACTTGTGTACCGCTTTGTATATAAACCATAAAATTAGTTACTTAAAATATAATAAAATGTACATTCTTCCGGAACCCCGCTTAAACGAACGAGTGTGGCCATGGTGCCCGAATAAACAGTTTTCTTTAAGATTAAACAGATACAATTTATGCACATATATATTTCATCACATTTAACGATCACCCAAAGAAAAACTATTGATCACTATATTATGTTTAGTAATTTAATCAGATGACAAGCAACTACTTTCCGTTTTTTAATGTATTCACATTCAATCTGGAGACCAGCTTAATTATATTTCTTAATAAATAAAAAAATAGTAAAATTAAAAGTTGTCCTATCATCAGCAGATGCTTATTATATACACAGAAACTCCAAACTAATAATAGATTTTTATATAGTTATAGTTATATAATTTTATATATTTCCAAACATGTTCCAGTGAAGCAGCTTATTAAATAATTATGAATTTTAACTCTGTGAAAATGCAGGATAATATAATCAGGTTTACATAACTACTAAATTCACATACAATAGCAATAAAGACACATTGAAACAGCCACGAGGGAAACAGCCCTAACGTATCTATTGTTACACGGTGCAGATTCCCACATTATAACATTTTAATTGACATACTTTTCTGAAATTACTATTATGTTATGTTTCTATGGAGTTCATGTAAAATGTATGACATTGTTCACTCTGCTCATTAAATATTCCCTTTAACAGCGTGTCTATAAATACTCTAAGAGCATCATGCTTCTTTAAAACAGCAACATTTAAGTGCAAACCAGATATATATGCTTCACAACAACCCATTCAATCTGGTCAGCCCCTGATTTTCAAAGCATGCTAATTTCGTGAGACGATATGTTCACATCTTTCACATGCTCAAAATGTTTACCCTGGTTCTTATCAACGTGGATTTTACTTTTCTTCCCTCTATCCTTCCTCCTTTCCATCCATCCATCCATCCATCCGATATTAAAACTCCTTCTCCTGGCCAGGGTCCTGGACCCCTGGAGACTTATTTCTTATTTTAATGTTTTTGCAATAATGCCACAAAATACGCAGATGACAGTCTGTGACTTTGCTGTAGGGTGCTGCTGGAAACGCTTCATCAGAACCAGTTTGAGGGATTCGGGTACCAATGATGAGGACATCGGATAATCAGAAAGCACATAAACACAAAGAGAATCTGTAAACAATATAACAAAATACACTTGTAGCTATATGAAGTCAAGGGCAAACAAAGCACAAATACCATGCTGCCGGAAAGCAGAGAGTTTGCACAGTGCAGACATGGACACCATTTATGTGAGATCCATAAAACCATGATTAATATTTACATGAGCATCAGCCAGGGGGTAGCTGGTGCTTTGCTAAGTATTTTGTCAACACAGATGTCTCAAGAGTTGAAACACCAAATGTTTTCTATCGCTTTATTCAGCAAAACAAAGAGACATGCACAAACATGAGAGCCAAAAGCTTGGACACAAATATGAAGGTATTTCCACAAGAACAGAACATTTCTGGCAGTCCTCAGTCATCACTCTTGAGTTTCCTCCAAATGCAAACGAATCTCTTAGCCAGAGAAGGTCTGCAGCCATCGGGAGCCTGAGGAGAACACACCAACTAGCCATGAGCTCGAAGTATCATTCTGCACTGACTCATCCACCAGCAATAGCTCAAGTGCCTGTTCAAAACCAGCATTTGCAGCGGTTTGTGCAGAAAATCCTCAAAATACAGAATACCATGAGGCACCACTGTGAGACACAAAATGCTCAACCAGATGGACTCATTTTCAAACAAACTGAGATTTAGAGTGTGAGAAAGGTAAGCTGCATGGCGTGTGGCCTGGTTCCCCCTTGCTTGTGCCACAAACTGCCACCGTGCATAGATGCCTGGGGTCTCAGCATGAGCGCGCATCTCTGGGGTCTCCGCACGAGCTCGGATCTCTGGGGTCTCTGCACGAGCTCGGATCTCTGGGGTCTCTGCACGAGTTCGGATCTCTGGGGTCTCCGCACGAGCTCGGATCTCTGGGGTCTCTGCATGAGCTCGGATCTCTGGGGTCTCCGCACCCAGCGCGGATCTCGGGGGTCTCTGCACGAGCTCGGATCTTTGGGGTGTTCGCACGAGCTTGGATCTCTGGGGTCTCCACATGAGCTCAGATTTCTGGGGTCTCCGCACCCAGCGCGGATCTCGGTGGTCTCTGCACCGAGCGCGGATCTGTACCAACCAATTTCACTTTGGTTGAAACAGGGGGTGCCGGCAGTGATGCCCACCTAGGGCGTCACACTGGCAAGGACAGGTACTGCATCAGTGACTGGCTCAGGTGACTCCTCATGCTCCTACACAAGGGTGAGGTGTTTTGAGGAGTACAGCCCACTCTCCTCTCAATTCTCTTGCATGCTTCATGCCAACTAGAAGCTTTTCTCTCTCCCCTTCTCCCTGCCCAAGTTTAAGCTTGCAAACACTGGCATTGTCTGCCGCATCTTGATGTGGAGTATTTTTTATGGGGGGGCCTTCAAAGTGCTCCCTTCACCTGATACAGAAGAAGCCGATGCTACTTGCTGGTGGCGGGATATAGCATGGGTCATTGGAAGTGGGTGATTGGGAGGCAGAGTACAGGTAAACAACAATTTAGACCCAATCTGGTTGGGGATCTTGGTCCCTGCTAGTAGGAGTAGGGAGAGCATAAAAATGTGGACTATTTAGACCATTAAGACATTCTTGTAGAAGACCCTTTCCATCCACACTCAGTGTCTTCTCTAAATGAATGTATTAGACAGCATCACTCCGAACTTCCATGACTATATTGGGGAGATACGTGACAAAACATGTTCTCCTGTCACTGGAGCCTGAATTTCAGGTAACTGCAGGTCATTCCCACGATCTCATTCGAGCCGCAGCTGCGTGTCAGGGCTGAGAATCCCACAGCATGTCTGCGGCCCCAGTGCGCTCACTGGCACTGGGATCGAGAATACGAGCATGAGACGGGGACACCAGTGGCGCATGTTCAGCTTAGTTTTTGCAAGACACACCTCCTGAAGCAGCTCCTCCTCGCATTCAGCTGCACTTCCTGGATGCCAGTGTGAATGCGACAGCCTCATCAATGGGTCACATATGGCTTAGGGTCTGTTCATATCATTTTCAACTTACAGTGCCCCAAATGTGAAAAACTAAAATGCTTCTGAAATTTTGCTGAAGATGCACCAGAATCAGAATGGTATATCTTATTTTGTCACTAAATTGACTGAATAGCATTTTACATAGTATTGGAAGAAAAGCCACACCACACAACTTCACCAGCTCCAAAGCAGTGCATTCAGTAGGGAGACCCACTGCATATTTCACCCAGGGAGCCAAAGCAAGAATCTAAGTGAGCACAAAACCGTTACAAACATCAGGTGTTTTATTTAAAAAATAAACCCACTTCAAATAAGGACATCTGCACACCTTTAATATTCCCTCCATTACCCTGATCATATATGTGAAAAGTAAAAATGAATTCTCTGCCCACCTTGGCCACCTGCTGCTAGCTGGAAGTGAGTGGAAACAGCTGAAGGAGGAGAGCGTTCACTTTCCTGCAGAATTTTTCTTGCAGACTGTGTGTCCTGCAGGCTGTTTGTCTTGTATTATGCAGACTGTGTCATGCAGACTGTTTTCTGCAGGGTGTGTGTCCTGCAGACTGTGTCCTGCAGACTGTTTTCTGCAGGGTGTGCATCCTGCTTACTGTATCCTGCAGGGTGTGTGTCGTGCAGACTGTGTCCTTCAGACTGTTTTCTGCAGGGTGTGTGTCCTGCAGACTGTGTCCTTCAGACTGTTTTCTGCAGGGTGTGTGTCCTGCAGACTGTTTTCTGCAGGGTGTTTGTTCTGAAGACTGTGTCCTGCAGACTGTTTTCTGCAGGGTGTGTGTCCTGCAGACTGTGTCCTTCAGACTGTTTTCTGCAGGGTGTGTGTCCTGCAG
>JAODKM010000001.1:2552881-2564105 GCA_026780845.1 Petrocephalus sullivani | reverse complement strand
AGGTTTCTTCCTTCTAGGGAGTTTCTCCTTGCCACCGTCGCCTTTGGCTTACTCACTGGGGGGTCTTTATGTGGCAGAGATGTAAAGCGCATTGAGACAATGTAATGCTGTGAAAATGCGTTATATAAATAAAATTGCATTGCATTGCATTGCATGTAAACCACGTGACACATCCTGTTGGGCCCACCTTGTGCATTATGAACTCCGTTTTCCCATAACCCGTAATCCAAGAAAGTAGCTGCTTTGCTGTTTGGTGCAAATTACCTTAAGGTAAAGTATGTGTCAGGGTCTGAACTCCCTGTTTGGCCAGCAGGTGGCGCTGGCCACACTGACCTCCTCCCTGTTGCTTGCCCCTTAAGCCCCTAGTGTGTTTCCCTTTGTCCCTGGACTGCTGTGTAGCCCAGTGGACTAAATGTATAGTTTAGAGGCCTTTACCTTGTAGTTTGAGGCCAGCCTCACTCGATACGCTTTCTAGTGTTTATTTACCGGATTGTGCTTCCCAGTGTTTGGTTTATCCCAGTGTCTGCTGTGTTTTATTATTCCTGCATATTCTGCTTTTCTAGTCTCTTAGTATCGGCATTCTGTTTGCTTTGTTTCATAGTTTCTTGTTTTCCTACATTTCCCAGCTTCTGTCTGCTTGGTCGCAGTAGCAGTTTCACCTGTTACTCGTTGTTTCTGTACCCTCCTTGATTGGTTAATTGATTATGAGTTGCACCTGTTCTAACACACCCATGTAAAGCGGTCTGGGACAACTCTGTTGTGAAAGGCGCTATATAAAAATAAACTGAATTGAATTGAATTTTCCCCAGTGTTCCTTTGGATTTAAGTACCTCTCTGTGTTCAGTGAGAATGTGGTAAGTTATGATGCTTAGTCTCCCTAGTCCTGCTTCAGTCAGGTCTCTAATTGTTTTACGTTATGGTTTCTTTAGTTTGGTAATCATTGTTTTTGCTTCCTGGCCCCTGGTTGTCCTGTTAGTTTTGTGTTTTCCTCAGTTTGTATGTAATTTGTTAATGAGCCCCTTTGTTTCAGAGTCCGGAAGTGGATTGTCACCTTCTTTCCTACCTGTGACTGTATGTAGATGCTGTCAGATACTGCTTGCTGAATGTCATTATGGGACAGAAGAAATTGGAAAATGGCAGTGCTGTGCTTTAGAACTCCTGAAATAACTTGCTAGTGGCATTCTAGTTAATTTCAGCAGGCATGCGCAGGCAGTGGCATCTTGTGGCTTGTCATATAAGGCTTCACTGACTGCATTAGAGAAATCGGGCTAGCTGCTAACTCTGTGGGAAACACGGGGAATAAGGGTGTGACGGGTCTGAATCACAGACGGAAACCGTGATGTAAATCGTGAACATTTGTATTGCAGTTCTGTCTCGGATCGCCCCCAAACACCAACCCTGCAGGTGCAGCCTGGTCAGCTCACATAACTACTAATGTTGCAAAAGTCACTTTTAATTCACATTTAGTGCTATAACACATGTAAATTACAAAGGTATTATTCTGTTAGGGAAAGCTGTACATTTTGTAAATGCTACACATTACTATGGCTGTACGAGTACTTAGTCATGTACAGTTACTATTTTACATGCATTTTTAAATTACAAATAATAATTAAAATACATTTTCTAACACCAGTATTTTGAGTTTCATTTCATTACATTTGAGTAAGTATTTGTAACAAAATATTTTTTGATGTATTTATGCCCTTCTGGCATACTGCATACAAGAGAAACTATATCATAACCTGATTTGGGGGGGAGGCTTTCCCAGACATATGGGGCCTTTGGACAAGGGGCCAGCTTTGGACACTGAGAACCGCACTTTTTCACCATTATTACTGGTGTAACGCTTAAGGAAGCGCACTTGTGATCGAAAGGTTCCTTCCCCCGACCAGCAAGGTACCACTGAGGTACCCGGAACAAGGTACCGCCCCCAAGCGCTGCTCCCCGGGCACTGAATTAGCTGCCCAGTGCTACATCATACATGGGGTAAATGCAGAGGACATGTCAACAATTTTCATTTCCCTAAGCTTAACAGGACAGTGTTTGTCATTATGGTGTATTATATACAGTTTTTGTAAGTCTTTCCTGTGAATAAATATGTCCACCCAGCAGGAAAGGCTGGGAGCACATTGCTTCTGCACAGCCAACATCTCGGGGGGAGTAACCGGACAACCCACAAAGCACAAGCATGTAATCACACATAGTGTGGCGCTTTTACATTTAAAAGTGAAGAAGTGAAGAAAAGCCATTTTATGACAAGCACAGAGGGCAATGCTACTTCATCCCAAAATCACACACCTGCCATGTTAAGGTACGATACAAAAATACAGCAAGTAACAGAAGTACGCCCCCCGATGCCAGATGTGTGAATCGCGCACAGTGCACAGTACACAGTGGGACTAAATAACCTCAAGAGAGCGGCGTGTAGAAACACACAAGAACGTCGTAATATCGCGGCTGACGCTCCAGCTCCAACAGAAATGTCTGTGTGATCCGGTAGGCCGCGTGGGCGCTGCATGAGTGCTGTGTGGGCGCCCCGGTAGGCCGTGTGGGTGCTGTGTGGGTGCTGCGTGGGTGCTGTGTGGGCGCCCCGGTAGGCTGCGTGGGCGCCCCGGTAGGCCGTGTGACCGGCAGATGCACGCAGGTATGCACATAGCATGAGTGGGTCTCTGTGACTCCAAAGCAATGAGTGTGCATGGCTAAAGTTAAAGTGGCTAATGCTAAATTGTCAAAGTGAGTGAAATGTCTAACATTTATACAGATTTTGCAGCTTAATTTTATCATTATATATATATATATATATGTATGTATATATATATGTATGTGTGTATATATATATATATATATATATATATTAAGCATTATGCTTTATATGCATATGCATCGTGTATATTGTATGCATAGATATTATGTAAGTTTTAATGTCACGTTACGAGAACAGTTGCGAATCCATCCATCGCTGAATCCACAGTAAGCCCAGGCGCTCTACCTCCACCCATCCTGAGGCAGGTACCTCCCCTGCCCGCATGACCCGGAAGCAAAGGCCGGGGATAGGCTGTGGCCCAATGCGGAGCCCTGTTCCGGCCGGCCCTTTCACTGTGGGCCTGGCCTTGGCATGTGGCAGCACGCTGCGGCTTTAAGTGAGCCCAGCCCGGCTGAATAGGAAGGGTAACATAAAGGCTCTCCTCTGAACACGGCCCAGAGTGTCACCGCCATGAGGTCGCCGCAGATGAGGAGACAAGAGGGACTTTCTGAAAGGGTGGTGCGGGAGCTGGTGAGGAGGGGGCGTGGGGGGGGCAGGGAACGGAATCCTCCGCTTCAAACAATGGGACTGTTCACCCAAAATAGTACCTTCCTTCACTGCAGCTTCCCGCCTGCATCCTGGGGTTTTCGCTGTATTCCTCAACCCCCCCAGAATGAAAAAAGGGATGAAAAAGGATTCCAGAGGATTTATGCTTCCATAGAGAGGGAGCTGGGCTCTGCTCGGGGCCAGCCTGCACGAGATGTGCCTGCCGGAGGGTTTTCAAGCTGACACCTGCAGGGTTCCTCTCAGGCCCCGGATCTGTGGCATGACAAAGAGGCTGCACACACCACACAAGCCGCACCTCTGGGCAGCCACGATGCACACACTGCACCTCTGGGAGGCACGAGGCACACACCACATCCATGGGTAGTCGCGATGCACACGCCGCATCTCTGGGCAGTCGCGATGCACATGCCGCACCTCTGGGCAGCCGCGTTACATAAGCCGCACCTCTGGGCAGCCGCGATGCACACGCCGCACCTCTGGGCAGCCGCGATGGACAGGCCGCACCTCTGAGCAGTTGCGCTGCATAGGTTGCACCTCTGGCCAGCTGTGAGGCACACACCACACAAGCCGCACCTCTGGGCAGCCGCGATGCACACGCCGCACATACCAGACATGCGCACTGTGTGTGTGTGTGTGTGTGTGAGTCTTTGCTGGATCTCTCTGACAGGCTGGGGGGGCTGTTGGACACTCCAGCGATGCCTGGAATGGGGTGGGCTCCAGAACCCGTGGTTCTTAAAACCAGTCGCTCCCATGGTGATATGGCTTAAAAGTTATACCGGCATAATATTAGGAGTCGTCATAGTAACAATATCTGTCACAAAGTACGGTGCTGCAGAAGTAGAATGTTAATATGAAACAAGCAATTTTACAGTTTGCAGGAACTGTAAGAATATGAGGAGAAAGTGTAACGTGCTTAACAGGGATTCTTTGTAACATTCAGCTCCACAAGCTGAAAAGCAGAAACCCTTCTGATGTTTCATAAGAGAGACTATAATTCATGTGCCAGTGTGGTCCCGCCCCTGTATATACCCCTGCCATTGATGCAACACTTGCTGTAGTGCTGCTCTGGATGCTAACCGCTCAGAGCTGGTGCTTCTGAAAACAACCCAGAACACGCCCCCCGCTGCCCGGGTGCCCGCTTTCCTTCAACTCCTTGAAACCCCTGGCTATGCCTTTGCTCTCTCTGAGGATTCTGCTTTTTGCATCAAGGTGTGAGCGAATGGCAGGCAGTTTCCGGGTCCCGGACCATTTGGCTGTGGGTCGCAGCCTTACATCCTGACGTTCTGTACTCATGCCGCTAAACATGAGAGCAGCGCGCTCAGCTGAAGGCTGACATTTGGTGTTTCCCTTTCCACCTGCCTTTCTCTGCAGCCTGTGACACACAGGGACTTGGTCACACCTAACCATCCAAACCAAAACCTCACCAAATGAAAGAGCCACACCTTTTCCCAGTATTAAACCTGAGGAGTTATGCCTGTCGTATATGATCAATTATTAGCTGCCAGGATGTTAAAGTAATGTGAAAGCCAGTAATCAGCTCTGATTGGACAGATGATTAAACGAGGTACAACAGCAAAAAAAAAAAGCCAGCTTTCTGATTGGCGGACAAACATTTCGCTATTACAAAAGCATAAATACAGATAGGGACGATACATCTGAAAGAGAGTCATGTTTTCAGAAAGTGCAAGGAGTCTTTCAAATACTGACATGCATACTTGTTCCTAGACATTAGAAACTTGGACCGAATGTATTGTGGCTTGGCACTGGATGAACTTATAGCTACGTATTAAAGCAGACCAGAGCATGGCACCCAGGACTAGCTGACACGACAATAAAAACATCCCACCCACGCACACACCGGCACACGCACACACCGGCACACGCACACCCACACAAACACACCGGCACACGCACACCCACACAAACACACCGGCACACACACACACCGGCACACGCACACCCACACAAACACACCGGCACACGCACACCCACACAAACACACCGGCACACGCACACACCGGCACACGCACACCCACACAAACACACCGGAGAAGGCTGTTTGATCTTTAAATAGGGTCTTAAATTCAGAAATCCCCTAACATTTTGGCCAGAGTCAAAAAAGGAACTGTAAAACACTTTGAGAAAGTTGAGTTGTTTGAGGTTAATGATATGAGAGGAATTCCTGTCTACAATGTTCACATAACAGCGTGAATGTCTCTGACATCCGGACGCTAAGAGGGGACAGATTTCAGAGAGAATCTGTATATATTTATTGAATAACTTTAATTTACATAAAACAAATGGTTACCCTGTATAAAGTCTGCACATATAAATGATTGGATATTTGTAATGGCAACATTGTGGGCCTGTGTTACAGGGTGACTTGTCAAACTTACATGTCAAAAGGAAAATATGCCATTTTAGAAAGGACAGCTAAAAAGGCACAGCCGAAACGGGCCGTTTAAGTTTCACCCGTCACTGCTGCACTCGCTGGTTTTACCCACAGGCACTATGTTTTTTATTTCATGCAGTTATGAGATATGCAACATCAGATTTTCCTTAACGTTAAAAGACGTTAGAAACTACAAAGCATGAAGAATAAATCTAGAAAATTTAGGGAAAAAACACACAGCTACATGTAGAACATTCTGGAAGGTTTGTACTGTTAACCAACAGAATATCTGCTTTCATATTCAAAATATGAGTAATTTAAAAATTCCCAAATATGACTCAAATGCAAACATAACACTTCTTGTAAATCCAGTTTGAAATCATAAAACAAATTCCTCTTCAACCTTTCACTTGTAAATAACATGTAATTAAGGTCGTCAAAAATATTTCCTTAGTATAAATTACATACAAAATGGGTGGATGGATGGATGGACATAAAACAACTACATTGCATGTGGAAAACAGAACATCGCCAGCTGATTAAATACTAAATCTGAATTTCGTCGTTCTCTATCCCAAGTGCAGCTTTAATGATAGTCCTCAGGGCATCAGCAGTGTTTCAGGACTTATTAGTATAATCACTATTTACCAAGACAAGTTAGCGACCACATCTCCAGAAGCACGAAATATAAGTATAAATGTACCAATAAGCATATCGCTGTGCTGACAAAGCTAGCTGTCTGTCTCATGATAGGACAGGAATCAGCATAGCCTGCCATAAACCGTAAGGGGCTAAATACATTCAAATAAAATACCCAAAAAATCAAGAAAAAACTTAAACTGGGTTTAGACTGGTAACACTCAACACTGCATTGTGTACCCTTGTGCTTGACTGGTCTGTTAAAGGCTCATGGAGACCATTCACCCCATGCGGAACTGTGGGGTGCTGTCTTACAAGAAAATATAAGATCATTTATGAATCATATATGAAAGGGGGCATAATCATGTATGCAAAGTGGTACTCACATAAGAACCAGAAGGGTTTTTGGTATGGGAAGGGAATTTCCAGGCAGCATAAACAGGTGTAGTGACTGCAGAACACAGGTCCGACACTGTGGCACCAGGCGGATGACAGGGGTACAGTATATGGCACCACATTTGCTGACCATTGCAGAGACGCTGAAATTCTGACATGGAAGTAGAGGACCACGACACCACATCGCGGTGTAATTGGGATTATATGGTGCATGCGCAATAATCACCAGGACTTTACATAGCGGGTAAAGCATTTCTCCGGATGCCGGCTTTTCAGCACTATACGGACGTTTGCTTATGCCCACAATTTGGTAAGCAGATTAGTGGTCCGCCTAAAATATTAACATGGAAGTCACTGACTCCTAAAATCACCAGTTCACAATCCAATGTTGTCCAGTACAACCCCAGATTTCCTCCAGCCCCCAGCGACGGGGGCTGATTAATGTCTGCTTCCCACCACACAAAGTGAGACACTTCAGTTCAAGGGGCCCCCTATAGACCCCCTTCCCCCCAAATGATGACTGCCTTTATTTTTATAAATTCATTTTTTGGTATGAGCTGTCAGTCTGCCATCTAGAATGTTCTAGAAGTGCTGTTGCTAACCTGCGACTATTAGATAAGGATTAGCGTGGCTCTGTGCCTTGGTCAGGAATGCAGAGTGGCTGACAGGGTCGAACCCCTGACCATGTCTAATGGGGCTGACGTTAATGCCCCGTAACAGTACAGCATGTATGCCTCTCTGGTATTGCGGGCACGAGGCCCTGGACTCGACCACCAGGGGGCGTTAGCTGTTTGTCCGGGGAGGGGTGGGGAGTTGGAGCGCTCCTATCTCCTGCTTCTCCCTTTAGCATGCATGTGGAGGATACTGCTGCATCCATGAGAACATCTCCTCATGGACGCACCCATGAAATCCAACCTCATCTAATTACATCATTTGCATCAGTCACACTGCAGAGTTCCAGAAAGCGTGGAGGGTCAATCATCAGCTCCCATGGGTAACGGAACTTTCCGGCTGCTCATCCTCGTCCCGATGGCTGGAACACGATTCCAGCTATCGCTCGAGTTTCCCCACAGCGTGAGGCGAAGGTCACAGCCATGATTCAGCACTCTGCAGCTCCAGTTCATAGATGGAGCTGATTCCTACAAACATCTCAATACCCCGAGGGGCACCAGACTGCAGTAATGCAGAGGAGCAAGCAGGCCAGGCAGCACCTTTTGGACTCCCAGAAGAGCGACAGAGTACCGGGTTGACTCCTAGCCTCAGCCACACTGCTACGCTCCATTGGTGCTTACGACGTGTTGCCGTGTCACATGCCAACAGCAGTGGGCGCTGTGGGGGCTCTTAGCCACACTCGGAGCCAAAGCCCCCAAAGTTCTATCTGTGTTTTCTCAAATGCTCACCATGTGCATATCTCGAAGCAGAAACCTCACTTTTGACCACGCCTTTTCTGGCAGAAAGCCCCGCTCACAGCCACAAAAAGAGGAGCAGCATGGACGGAGCCAGGCTCCTCCCCTCTCATGGGCAGAGCATCAACGCCGGCTGCGTGCTTCTCATCGTCCTTCGGTGGGGAATGAACGGCACCTGTCCGGAGGTGGGGGGGTTGCGGTCAGCCTTGCACGTTTGGGGGGCCCCAGCTAATACTGTTCTCAAGGCTGATGCCTGATGCCAAGGTCGCATGGGAGGAGGAGCTTGCCTCCCTTCCTCTAAACTGCTTCCTGTTTCCCACACTTCTCAGTCTCGTTTATACAGTGTCCCCTATCCCAAACTAAGCCTTCCTCCCACACACCATCCTGGCTCCCGTCGGCTTGTCCCCCTGCCCTCGCCATGCTGCCTCCACAGCACCCCAGGCTGCACATTCCCCCTTCGCAGGCACATCCCACTGCCCAAAGCTCCCTGGTAAATCCCACTCTGCATCAGGACGGTGTCCGTCACGTTGTCAGCAGCGCCGGGAATACAGACGCCTCATTCATTCATCTCCGCCTTTCTTCCTCCTAATCCTTCCATTATGAAAAACGAAACCCAAAATGCCAGTCCACGCCCGGGAGAGACTCTGCAAGAGGGGCCGAGGATGGCCGACGTCGTTACCCCCTTACGAAAACGAGACATAAATCCACCCCCTTCCTCCGGAGAAGCAGCACCTCCCCTCGTCCCCTGTGTTTTCACTCTGTCAGCGCAGCTGGAACGCCAAGGCGCCCTGTTCCTAGAAACCGGAACGTCGGCCAGCAGCTCGGACTGTTCCGCCTTCCTCTCCAGCCTTGAGAATTCCGGGGAGCTGGAAAAGACCGACCGTGTGGGAAGTTCAATTTCCTGAATTCCAGACTGTCTCTCTATCTTCTTTTCTCTTTATCTCTCTCTCTCTCTCTCTCTCTCTCTGGAAGGTATTTTATTAACTAAAACCACAGAAACTGCAAATATCATTGACCTGCTTTGAGTAAGACAAACTCTCTGCTTACGGCTGACAGCTTGCGAAGGGTTTAATGCATGTCTGCCGACATACTGGACTGCACCGGCTGCTTAGGACTATGAACCGTCTCTTTGAGGTCATTCGGTTCGATTGGCGGAACTCGCCGGAATCCAGAAATAAAAAGGACACATTAGCTAACCTGCTGAATAAACCCCCACGGGAGAACTGTACGACTTCAAAGAAAAAGACAGTGAAGAGTTACGCTGAGTGAATAAACTGTGAGGATCTGTTCTGTACGAGTTACACAGTAATACAAAATACACAGTAAGAACAGAGAGAAGAGAGAAGGAGGGGAGAGAGAGCGGGATGACGATGGAGGACAGAGACCGATGGAGGGAAAGCGTGGAGGGGTGGAAGAAAAATCCATGATGTAAGCTTCTCCAGATGGAGCCAGGTTTCCCAGGATGGGGTGCGGAGTGATGGGGGGACGAAGCGATAGCAGCATCGCAAAGGGCCCCATGCTGTGGGCAGACACCAGACATCAGGCGGCCAGGCTACCGCACAAACACGAGGGGGGGTCGCGACCTGGGAAGCAGGGGTCAAACATCATGGGCCGTCACTGGACCCAGAGCTGGCCGAGACGGGCAGCCGCCGGGTCCGGACAGATGGCTGTGAGCTGGGAGTGGCCGGGCGGCCGGAAGGGGCATACGGATGCCTGTAAGTGAGACGCGTTGGCGGACAACTGTCACACAGGGGACCCCACACACTGCCGGGACCCCCCCCAGCGTCTCCCCTGTTTATGGGCCGGATAAATCAAGGGCCCGGTATCTGTCAAAACAGAAAAAAAGAACGGTAGGTGGAAGGAGATTAAAACCAAAAATGCAAGGATTCGGTCAGAAGCCCTGCATTATAAGTTCCTTGCAATGGAACAAAACGTTAAAGTACTTCAAAGGAAGTGGCTCATATTTTACACACATCTGTGATGATTCTCACAACCTGCCCTCTGATCCCCCTGACAGTCACTTGTTGTCCATCAAGCCAGGTCAATACATGCTGATGGCAATTAGCAGCAGACTGAGGGCCCCCACAAGGCCGCTGCGCCGTGCAGCACGCGCCCCCAACACCTGTCTCCTCTGAGTGAATGTGATTTCATGCGCAGCCCGTCTGGTTCCGGTCCAGGAGGCCCCCTTGATCATATTGACCAGTTCTTAAAAGCTCTTCAACTGGGCCACCAAGAGATGAGATGGCAGAGCCAAGAATCGCATGTGAACCGGCACATGGAAGCAGAGGAAACGCCATACTAATAACTTAAAGGAGCCGCAGTGCATTCTGGGAGTAAGTAACTTATAGGATCAGCAATGCATGCTGGGACTAATAAATTAAAAGATTTATAATGTATTCTAGGACTAACAACTTACATCTTTATGGCCTTGCAATGCATCCCCAAACTAGATGCAGAAATGACGCTGCATGAATGTAGATTATAAAAAAAACAGCCATATGTGAAAAGCCTGTTTATGATCTTCCAAGAGTGTCTGATCAATAACTAGCCAGGGTGTTACATGTGATTGTGATCAGGTCTTCACTCAACTTTGAGCCAATACTTATCCAGTTTTTTAGAAAGTTTCATTCTCCAAAATTACATCAGCTGAGGCCAAAAACCAAATCAGAGCACCAAAGAATAGGATGGCTTTAAGAGAAATTTTTCCTAAAGACTGAAAATAGTGAGCCCAAAGTCATTTATGACATGCATGAATACTTCATGGGATACACAGATAATCACTAACTAAAAATGTAGCAAAACTTACAGCAGAACTGATCATTTTCAGTTTGGTTAGTCTGCTGAGATTGGAAACTAGTTATGAGATAGAGGGATTATTTGCTAGGAATTAACCTTGTGCAATGAAACACGTTACAATTAAACAATCAAAGTAGAAAAAGAATGCAACGGTATTATGAGTGTCCCTCTTACACACATACGCAGCCTTCCCTCCACCCAGCTCTATGAGTGTCCCTCTTACACACATACGCAGCCTTCCCTCCACCCAGCTCTATGAGTGTCCCTCTTACACACATACGC
>JAODKM010000001.1:2466767-2478757 GCA_026780845.1 Petrocephalus sullivani | reverse complement strand
GGCCAGGTGCTTAGGCCCTGGCTGTGCTGTGCCTCCCTGCTCGTAACGGGGGGCCAGGTACTTAGGCCCTGGCTGTGTTGTGCCTCCCTGCTCATAACAGGGGGCTAGGTGCTTAGGCCCTGGCTGTGCTGTGCCTTCCTGTAACGGGGCTAGGTGCTTAGGTCCTGGCTGTGCTGTGCCTCCCTGTAACCGGGGGCCAGGTGCTTAGGCCCTAGCTGTGCTGTGCCCCCCTGCTCATAACAGGGGGCTAGGTGCTTAGGCCCTGGCTGTGCTGTGCCTTCCTGTAATGGGGCTAGGTGCTTAGGTCTTGGCTGTTCTGTGTCTCCCCGCTCGTAACGGGGCCAGGTGCTTAGGCCCTGGCTGTGCTGTGCCTCCCTGCTCGTAACGGGGGGCCAGGTACTTAGGCCCTGGCTGTGCTGTGCCTCCCTGCTCGTAACGGGGGGCCAGGTACTTAGGCCCTGGCTGTGCTGTGCCCCCCTGCTCATAACAGGGGGCTAGGTGCTTAGGCCCTGGCTGTGCTGTGTCTCCCTGTAACCGGGGGCCAGGTGCTTAGGCCCTGGTTGTGCTGTGCCTTCCTGTAACGGGGCTAGGTGCTTAGGTCTTGGCTGTTCTGTGTCTCCCTGCTCGTAACAGGGGGCCAGGTGCTTAGGCCCTGGCTGTGCTGTGCCTACCTGCTCGTAACGGGGGGCCAGGTGCTTAGGCCCTGGCTGTGCTGTGCCCCCCTGCTCGTAACAGGGGCCAGGTGTTTAGGCCCTGGCTGTGCTGTGCCTCCCTGTAACGGGGCCAGGTGCTTAGGCCCTAGCTGTGCTGTGCTGTGCCTCCCCTGCCCTTCTTGCTTGTCACGGTATGCTCGGAGTACTACGCTCTTTCTGGAAATGAGTCTCTGTGCTATTTTTACCGCGCTCGGCCCTCGCCTGCTATTCTCGGTTTGAGTGACGGGGACAAGGCTGCCTCTGCTGCTCTTCCTACTCCTCTTGCTAATCTCTATTCTCTCTTAAGGGTTTAGGTTTAGATTTACTGTAGCTGTGGCTATTTCACCATGCTGGGCTTTTTAGCTCTGTAGTACAGACCCACCCCCATCCAGCCCCTTGGAGAACATCGTCGTTACCTTGAGGTGTCCTGGTGGGCGGGGGGGCATCATGCATGCATCATCATGCAGGCACTATGCATTCTGGAAGTCCTGCTGGTTGTGCAGTAGTGCAGGACTGCACTGGCACTGTTAGCAGCGGGAGGTCCTCGTGAGGCGCAGTGCCGCACATGTCACCACGTGGGAGGAGGTTGCGCCTGCAGAGTGCCCGTGTGCCGTGACGTGACCCTGGCCCCGCCCCCGGGGCGTTGCACTGCGTGCCCAATTTCACTTTCACCCCGGAGCGATACGTGCTGCAGGAAGTGGCGGGAGCACGCGGAGTGTAACGGCGAGGGTCTGGAGCCCAGGTGGGGGCTCAAAGGCCGAGGCGGGAAGCCGTAGGTGGTGGTGGGGAGCGCCCTGTCGCCAGGCAAGATCTCAGCATCATTCCGTCAGGCGATCGCCACAGAGACCCTGCCACTGCTGCCGGTCGGCATGTCGAGTCAGTGTAAGAGTCCCGCTCGCTGTGCTAATGGGGACACATGGGAGGTCGTGCTGAGAGCAGTGATCGCGGGGCTAGCTGTGCTCCTGGTGGCTGCCTGCGTGTGTGTGTGAGACTCTTTGCTTTCTCTTTCTCTCTCTGTCTCTCTCGTTCTTCTGCTTTCTCCTTTGACATGTTTGCTTATTTGCCACTGTGTGTGTTTATTTCAGCCTGCAGTTTTAATATTCTGCCCGCCTTCCGTGAGAGGCCGTGGTGGCTGCTCAGAGCGCCTTCCGATGAACACGCTAACCCCTGTAACGCAGTCTGAGTGCTTCCTCCTTAGCGTTGCTGCTTCAGCAGCCTGGGGCTTTGTGTGTTCAGTGAGAAGCGCATTTCATGGCAGACGTGGCGTGAATCCATTAATCACGCAGGTGAATGTCGCTCGATCCATTCGGCCGTGCGCGTGTGTGACCGTGTCGGTTAGGGGGCCAGGCGGCACCCGCAGATAGAGGCCCCGGCTCAAAGCGCCCGGATAAAGAAGAGATTAGAGTCTGTGTCGGCACCCTGCAGTCAGCGGAGGCTGGGGACAGGTCAGGTACGTCAGGCATGTTCTCCATTTGCCCCCCACCAGCTGAGCTCCATGTTTGTGTGGTTAGCTTATCCTGCCAGCAACCTGAAATGCTTTGTAACAGAGTGCATCCCAAAGACCAGTTTACACTGGGGGGGCTGTGGGGCAGTCAGTGGCACAGGGCTAGTAAGTGTAGCAGTTTTCGCTTCTTTCAGATGGGATCGGAATGTGTGAGCGTCAGGGTTCAAAGAAAGACTTGGCTTTGTTTTCGGAGATGAACCAACCCTCTATCCAAAACTGGCTGCAGACTGAACCTGCCTGAAAGGACTGGGAAAGCAGTGCCCTGTGGCTCTGGGTTCAGTCCGAATTCGTGTTCTCATAGGCTTCCATTGGTGGTAACTGGGCCCTGTCCGCCCACTGACCCCGACATCTCTGTCCAGCAGGCCTGAATCTGTGGAGGCTAGCTCTGTGCTGGTGAAGTATAGCTACCCACACCAGGGCTACAGCAGCAGCTCCCAGCCCACGCACAGCTACATTGGCCTGCCCTATGCTGTGAGTACAGAGCCCCCTGGCTGACCCACATACACAAGCTCGTCTGGCGATAGTCACTGTGGCCTAGCAGTGCTCACCATGTCTCCCCGCCTTTCCTGCCAGGACCACAACTATGGCGCACGGCCTCCACCCACGCCGCCCGCCTCGCCCCCAGCAGTCCTGATCCGCGCCAGTGAGGGCCTGTTTGTGCCGGGCCCCCAGGACGAGGCGTCCCGTGGCACCACGCTCAGCACCTCCGAGGACAGCAGTTACGGGGCCGACGTCACTCGCTGCATCTGCGGCTTCACCCACGACGACGGCTACATGATCTGCTGCGACAGGTGCAGGTGAGGAGGCTCCCTGCTGCCCCCTGATGTCTCACCCGCTTCTGAACCTGAATACCCTTCCCCTGCATTTCCCAGCGCCCCCTGGCTCCCTGCTGCCCCCTGGTGTCTCGCCTGCTCCTGAACCTGAATATCCTTCCCCTGCAGTTCCCAGTGCCCCCCTGGTGTCTCACCTACTCCTGAACCTGAATACCCTTCCCCTGCAGTTCCCAGGCGCTTTACATGTCCTCCTTGCCGCTCTCTCCCTCTGGCATTTGCCTGGCCTCTGCCATGTTCTTCCTACAGCTGTCCCCGGTGTCCCTCTCATGGTGCTACCCCCCTACCCCACACCCATAAACACGCACATTCACACTTTCTCTCTCCTAATGGTCTTTCTCCCTTGCCAGTGTCTGGCAGCACATAGACTGCATGGGCATTGACCGGCAGCACATTCCCGAGACCTACCTGTGTGAGCGCTGCCAGCCCCGGAACCTGGACCGCGAGCGGGCCGTCCTGCTGCAGACCCGCAAGAGGGAGAACATGTCCGGTGAGAGCCTGAGTGAGGAGCCTCGCTGCGGTGTCCCTGCCGTGGCTGAAACCCGCATTGTCACATCACAGTGCTCCTCACTTTAACACCGTATTGTCCTATTTGAATTTCTTATCACCGTATTTTCTTGTCGAAATTAAAATACCTATGCAGTTTATTTTGGTTTGTGCTGTGTAATTTGAAGAGAAATACATGGGGATGTATTTTCAAATAACATATTTTAAATTCATTTAAAACAAGGATGCACTGTAATGCTAGGTGGTCTAGATGAGCTGTGTCACACTGCCACCCAGTGGTCTGAGCTATGCTATGACACCTAAGTTGTCTTCAATAAAGTGAAAACTGCACGACTCGGCAGGTGATGTTGCCAGTGCAAAATCACAGGGTCATAGGTTCAAATCCTGATCTTTTTCCTGTGACTGAGTGTGTGGGCACCTGTGGCTGCCGATGGCTCTGACCGCCGTCCGCACGCCGCTTTCTTGGCAGACGGGGACACCAGTGCCACAGAGAGTGGCGATGAGGTCCCGCTGGAACTGTACACGGCCTTCCAGCACACAGCGGCCAGCATCACGCTGAGCGCCGCGCGCACACCCAGCAAGCAGGTTGAGAAGAAACGCAAGAAGAGTGTGGACAAGGAGCCCCCCACAGCCCCCGCGCGGGCTAAGAAGGTGCGGGCGCCCCGCCGTGCCTGTGCAGCTGCGTCTGGGTAGCTGACCGCGGGCCTGACCTCTCTGCCCCCTTTCCTCCCGCAGGCTTTCCGTGAGGGCTCCAGGAAGTCCTCCCGTGTAAAAGTAGGTACCTCTTCACATCTACACTCGTGTGCCAATGGTGACACGTGGAAGGGGTTTGGGGGCTATGTGCTAAGATTCCCCTCTCCTCTCCTCTCCTCCCCTCCCTTGCCAGGGTACCGCTCCTGAGGTGGAGCCCACGGATTCGCCCTCCCTGTGGGAGAACACAATCAAGTCCTGGGTGGAGCAGTATGAGGAGGCAGCGAGTAACTGCTACAGTGAGGAGGTACAGCTCCTGCTGAGCATGAAGGCGCCGGGGGAGGCCAAGGGGGCCGACTGCAACAGTCACGGTGCCTCCTTCAAACCGCCGGTGGAGGTGGGTGCACGCTGGTGCGACCGCCGTGTGTGTGGGTGTGGGGGCACTAACCTGTGGCCTCCTCCCTCAGAGCCAGGTGCAGAGGAATAGGAAAGTCCTGAAGGCGGCGCGGGACCTGCCCGCGGACGCCCTCGCCATCGAGTACCGCGGCAAGTTCATGCTGCGGCAGCAGTTCCAGGCTAACGGCTACTTTTTCAAGAGGTGAGGACGGCGCACGTCAGCCCGGTCGAGGCCTGGGCGTACACTGTAATGGGTCGGCTCCGCCACTAGGGGGCAGCCCTGCGCCACAAGCGTCTTCCAGCATCCGGGCATGTCCGACTGAGTTCAGCGCCCTGCATGCTCGCCAGGGTGCCCATGTCTCACAAGCCCCCCTTCTCTGCGTGTTTCCAGGCCATATCCCTTCGTGCTCTTCTACTCCAAATTTCACGGGCTGGAGATGTGCGTGGACGCCCGCAGCTTTGGAAATGAGGCCCGTTTCATTCGTCGGTCCTGCACCCCCAATGCAGAGGTAGGCCCCCCCCCACTAGCAGCTGGCATGCAGTAGCCCCTGCGGCCCCCTCTGACCCTCCACCCCCCCCACGTTCCCAGGTGCGGCATGCCATCGAGGACGGTAGGCTGCACTTGTACATCTACTCGGTCAAGCCCATCGCCAAGGGCAGCGAGATCACCATCGGCTTCGACTACGACTACGGCAGCTGGTGAGTGCTCTTGCACGTAGCACCTGTGATTCGCGCACCGCACGTGCCCTCGTAACCCCTTCTCACCGCACCCCAATCCCTGCAGCAAGTACAAGGTGGACTGCGCGTGTCTGAAGGGGAACCCCGAATGCCCGGTGCTCAGGCATAACACCGAGCCCACGGAGAACCTGGGCTCTGGCGCCGAGTCGCGGCGTCGCCGCAGCCGCAAGGACAGAGAGGCGCCCCGAGAGCGGGAGAGCGAGACGGCGCAGAACCAGAACATGGCGCTGGACTGCGAGGGGCCCAAGGGCAAGGCGGCGGGCGAGCCCCGGCACCGCCGCATGTCCCCGCTACGCCTCTCCATCTCAAACAACCAGGTGCCCGCCATGGCCGCCCGCAGCCGCCGTCGTCACGGCGACCCTTCCCTCATGCCATATGCCCACCTTGGTTGGTCACGCTCACTCGTTCGTCGTCTCGTGTGTTTGTGGCCCCCTGTGTGGAGGCTGGAGGGGAGTGGGGCCTGCTTGGATGTCCGGTGTTAGGTGGTTTTGGAATTTGCCAGCTAGTGGGAAAGTTAGCAGCGCGTCTTCCCCAGCCCCGAGGTGCCCTACAGTCTCTCGTAGGGAAGGCCTTCCAAATCAGGGATACGCCGAGGTAGCCAGGGGTGAGGCTCGCCTCAGCTGAGATGCAGCGGTGTCTTGGTAGAGGCTGAGGGGTCTCCACAGGCCAGGCTCATGTGGAGTCGCTGTGCCTTACTGAGCACTGTCTCGTGAGCACTGTCAGAGGGCCAGGTCTGTCAGCAGTCATGTGGACAGGAACACCCACAGACCTGCATTGGTGCATTTTATGCGTCACACCACAAGCTCGACCATCAAAAGGGTTTGAACTCCCTGCCCACCCCCTGCCCACCCCCTGCCTCTCGCGAGTCTGTAGCCAGACTGGCAGCACTGCTGTGACAAAGCCCCCCTTTCCCCTCTTACAGGAGCCTGAGTTAATTGAGGACATAGAAGAGAAATCCTCCATTAGCAATGAAGTAGAGATGGAGTCAGAGGATCAGATTGCGGAGAGGAGGAGGAAGATGGTAAGTCAGGGTGGCTGTAGCACCTCTGGGAGTGCGGGGGTGCCCAGGCCTCTTCTCCCGTGCCCCTGCCTTCCAGGCTAACCCTTTCTCCTCTCCTCCGCCTTGCTTCCTGTTGCCCTCGTTATTATCAGTACCCCGGGCTCCTGCTTTGTTTTGAAATGGCACTGGGTGATGCTAACTCGTTAGCCATGCAAACGGAAAGACTCCGTCCGTGTACTGCCCTTACCCGCTGCTGGTCTGGGCCTTTGGAAGGTGCCTCTCACATGGGTACGGTGGTTACTCTGTGTCATGTACCTGGCTCTCTGTCGCCCAGCTTTTACTCTTACCTGGCAACTGCTGTTTTTAAAGCACTGACTGTAAGCAGAGACCTTTCCCAGCACGCACTGCTACATGTCCCAGCATGCAATTCGCCTCCTTCATTCCCTACAGTTTTATCTGTGCCATCTGTGGGCATAAATTTAGGTCAAACTATTCTTTTTCTGTGGAGGGGGGGGCAGGGAAACGTATTATTGGGCACACGCTCTGGCCTCTCAGCAGCCCCTGCAAGCTGGCCTGTTGTCCCAGCCAAGTGCCACATTACGCTCTAAAGGTCCTGCTTAGAATAGCGATGCCCTGTGAGTCCCGAGCCTGCTCCATCTCCCTTCTCTCCCCCCTCTCGCTCGCTTTCTCACACATACTGCCACATGCTCCCACTGTCTGCTCCTCCGTCCTCCTCTGCCATGTGGCTGCTCATTGCTCTGCTCCTCACTGTCTGCATGCTGCACTGTTAGCGCTGCGCTGTGCGCCGCCGCCCCCCCCCCCGGGCACAGTGTGAGGAGCACTGACGCCTGTCTCCGCGGCCCCCCCTGCAGACGCGGGAGGAGAGGAAGATGGAGGCCATCCTGCAGGCCTTCGCGCGGATGGAGAAGCGGGAGAAGCGCAGGGAGCAGGCGCTGGAGCGCATCGGCACCAAGGTGGACGTCAAGGAGGAGCCGCCCACCACCCCCGAGGCGGAGGCCCCCAGTGCGCTGCAGGTAGGGCCCCCTCCCTCCGGCTCGGGCCCCTCAAAGCAGGGCTACTGCCGCCGTAACCCGGAACTCCTCCAGCAGCCCCAGCTGGAGGTGCCGAGAGAGGAGCCGCCGGCCAGGCCACCCGCCGCCAAGGTGGGCCGGGCCAAGCAGCGGAAGGGCCTGCCGCGGAGCCGCACGCACATCGGGCAGCAGCGGCGGCGCACGCGCACCGCCAGTGCCGGCTCCGACCTGCCTCCCGCCTCGCCCGGCGACTGCCCTGAGGCCCCGCCCCCCGAGGCCGGCGAGGAGCCCGTCCCCCCTGCCCCCGAGCCCAAGCCGGACCAGCCTCCGGACGCCACCCCCCCACACAGCAGCTCGCCGGCGCCCCCTAGCCGTGCCACAAAGTACCCCAAGACTAAAAAGGTACCGTCTCTGCCCGCATCATGCCCATCGTGGCCAGGACAGCGTTGGCATCATACCGTACGCACGCCGCGGTCCACTGCGCTCGTGCTTTTCTCAGGTTATAGCCACAGTCCCGAGCCTGAGAACCTCAGACCTGAACCCCCCCCCACCCCGTCCCCCACCCACAGCACTTAATGAGCGAGTGGATGGTGGAGAAGCAGGAGTCCCCGGCCCGCACTCCGGAGCCCCCCCCAGAGCGGCCGCTGCGCATCAGCAGCGACCCCGAGGTTCTGGCCACCCAGCTGAACTCGCTGCCGGGCCTGGCCTGCAGCCCGCAGGTGTACAGCACCCCCAAGCACTACATCCGCTTCTCCTCGCCCTTCCTCTCCGGCCGCAGCCCCGGTACTCCGGGGGTGCCCTCTGCCCGGCGCCGCTCCCGCGAGCTGCCCGAGACCCCGCCCACGTCCGGCTCCTGTAAGAAGGTAGGCGGGGCTCCTGCTCAGGGTGCCACGGCGGTCTCCTGGGTCGGATCTCCACTCATCTTTCCCTGTCTCTGTGCAGCGCTGGCTTAAGCAGGCCCTGGAGGAGGAAGGGTCCTCCAGCCCAACGGGGCGGCCTGCCCTATCTCTGCCCCGGGAGGGGCCTCTGAGCCCCCCCATCAACGGCGACTCAGATGGCCTGCTCGCCCTCAACGGCAGCTGCACTTTACTCGGTAAGGGGCCGCCTTTGGCGCTCCTGGGGCGTCCCGGGGCCGGAGGGCCGCTGGCCGGTGGTAATGGCTGCTGCTCTTCCCCCACCCACAGAGCTCCCCGCGCCCATTAAGAAGCGGCGACTCAGCCCACTGGATGCCTGCGTGTCGGAGGGCTCCACCCCTTACGGTTCCCCCTACGCCACGCCCACGCGCCCCGACCTCCCCGAAATGCCAGGCGGTGCCCTGAGCTTCACCACACTGCCATGCCTCCGCTCTGAGGACCAGGCCACCGAGGTCACGCCCGCCACCACCCCACACGGCCCCGCCCACCAGGAGGTTAGTGTGCGCGGAGACTGGATGCGGGCTCGCACGCACACACCAGCGTGTCCCATCCGGCCAGAAAGGACTCATTCGGATGTGTGTGGCTTTTCAGAGTGACTCTTCTTCAGAGAGCTCCCCTGAAGACTGCCGGAGAGCCAGCACCCAGGAGGTAGAGGCCTCGAGTCTCTCTCTCTCTGCCTCTCTCTCTCTCTCTCTCTCTCTCTCTCTCTCTCTCTCTGTATATGAGATCTTGACTGAATTGAGTTCCTTGGTGTAACGGTAAGGTACACTTAACTGTGGCACCTTCCCAAAACCATATTTGGGACTTTTCTCCTGCCCCCTCAGACGGATTTCCCCCCGTCGCTGCTTTCCTCGCCATCCCTGCAGACCAGTGTCCTGGATCTCCCTCCCCAAGAGCTGAAGCCTGCAGGGACGCTGAGCCCACGGCCCCTTGGCCCCCCGGAGCTCCAGGACTGCGGGCCCGAAGAGCCAGGGGAGGCAGGACCTGAGGTGGCAGTGGACCCGGCCCCTCCAGACCCCCCCGCCCCCTCCTATCCATCCTGGGTGAAGAGTCCGGAGGGGGGCGGCCTGTCCTTCTCCCCGGTGAACTCCAATCTGCGTGACCTGACTCCCTCCCACACACTGGAGCCGGGGGCATTCCGGGCAGATTTGGGCTTGAGCTTCAGGGATGGGGGGCTCTTCTACACCTGTGCTGACGAGGGGGGTGCCATCCCCATGGCGCGCTCTCTCGGGGGAGACCTGCTGACCCACACCCCCCCACAGAAGAAGAAGGTAAGAAGTGATAGTTTTAGCTTTTTAGCTTTGGTTAGTCGGGCAAATGTTGAATGTAGCCTATCTGGAGTGTGATTTGCTAATCGGATCACATGACAACAGCTCTGATTGGTTTAGCTGAGGAGCCAATGCTGCAGGTTTGTGACCCGGCCCACTCCCGCCGTCTGCTCCCAGGTGTCCCTGCTGGAGTATAGGAAACGCCAGCGGGAGGCCCAGCGCAGCGGCTCCAAGACAGACTGCGAGTCTCCCAGCTCCTTGGCGCCACATCTGGTGGGACTGTGTGGCGGTGCTGCTGTGGAAGGCTGCCCTGTCGGCATGGATGTGGCTCCAGAGCCGGGCGTCCAGTCTGGCCCTGAGGCGTTCCCGCCCGGCGAGGATGGCGAGTCCCTGGGGGAGAGGGACGGTCGTGAAGGACAGTGGTATGAAGACATGCTGTATGAAGCTGACATTGTCTGTATACAGAATATGCTGCCTGAAGTTGTGTGTCTGTGTACAGAAGCTGCTGCATGAAGCTGACACTGTCTGTGTACAGAAGCTGCTGTATGAAGCTGACACTGTCTGTGTACAGAAGCTGCTGCATGAAGCTGACACTGTCTGTGTACAGAAGCTACTGCATGAAGCTGACACTGTCCGTGTACAGAAGCTGCTGTATGAAGCTGGCACTGTGTACAGGAGCTGCTGTATGAAGCTGACACTGTCTGTGTACAGAAGCTGCTGCCTGAAGTGTGTGTGTGTGTCTGTGTGCGCCGCATGGACTGAAGCGTATGCTTTCTGTGCCTCTGAGCAGGACGTCGTCGACCTCGGTGGAGCAGGCCAGAGAGCGCAGCTACCAGCGGGCCCTGCTGCTGAGTGATCATCGCAAGGACAGGGACACGGGTGAGGGCACGGAGGCCTGGCCACGCCGCGCCAGCTGCCCAAGGGGCCGTCAGGGCCCCAAGGAAAATGCTGCTAACCTAGGTGTCCTTTGTCATCCTCCTTCCTGTTCTGATTGGATTGGAAGGGGGTGCCCCCTGATAGCCACTGGGCACTACCCTTTAGTTTGCTAATGCCTTGGGCTGACCCTGTGAACTCACAACACATCATATTAGTGCTTCAACAGCCAATGGATAATGTCCATAATAACTGGCCATGAAAGGTCGATGCCGATTTTTGTCACAGATTTGGTTGCATTTTTGTGATTTGCTGTGTAAGTTGTGTATAAAGAAATCACCTAGCAAAATGAATGGTGCTGTGTTAAGCCTAGTTTATACTTTGCTTTTGTGGCAAAGATTACTTAAGAATGCTGGAATACCATTGGGTATGAGAATAGTCAAAATACCGTTTACCGTGGAATAAAGTACGATCGTCAGCAGGCTAGATTTGGAGGACATGGCAGATCTTTGTTCCTGTGCCACTTTGTCACTTGAAATAGATTCTCTACACTGTGTAAAGTTTTCGGGACAAAAAAATTTATCTTCATGGTATTCATAAATAAAACATTTCCCTTTTTGTGAAACCATGTTTAAGCCCAACTAATTGATTAGTCGATTGCCTGATCAGTCGATTTATCAGAATATTTATTTTATTTTTTTACAGCCCTGCACCACGCACATGAACACATCTCATTAAACCCTTAGCAGTTCTATATGCTGAACCCGTTGCTCGTCTGAAGTGAGGCTCCATAGGCTCCACTGATTGAATGCCATCTGACCTGTGTTTCAGATGCCGGAGATGGTGATGTTGCTGACGGGGGCGCTCTGAGAGAGTGCCCCTCGCCCGGCTCGCACCGGGCCTGTCCCAGCCCGCAGCCACACAAGGTGAGGGGCCCCTTCGTTTTCACCGATATCCATCCAGGCGCTCTGTGGCACTCACGGCTCTCCCTGGCACCCTCCTCCTAGCCGTGCTCACCTGGGCCCAACCGCGCGGGGAAGGAGGAGGATAACGACGGCCAGCCTCGCACCTCCGGCCTCCAGCACGCCTGCAAGCCTCCTGGGCCCAAGTCGGGGCCTCTGACCCCCAGCAAGTTGCATGGTGGGCCCCCTGCCCCCTCCCAGAGTCTGTACCCTGGACCTTCGCTGCTGCACTCCCCCAAGGCCCAGCCGCAGGGCTCTCCCTTCCGAAGCCAGCGGGCCTTCCTGCTGGGCCAGCCCCAGGCCCCGGCCCCCGCGGGCTCGGCAGCGTACCCCCAGTTCGGTCCCCAGAGCGCAGCCCCCCCGCCGCCCCCCGCCCCTCCCGTCTCTGCCGCCATCTTTGTGGGGCAGCCTGCCACCCCTGCAGGCTCCTTTGCAGGCTATGCGCCGGCGGCCCCCTTTTCTGCTGGCTCGCACCACGGCCTGCATTACCAGAGCTCGCCCCCCCCCCCCCCCCCCCCCCCCCCCCCCCCCCCCCCCCCGGCTCGCCCCCACCCCCCGCCCCCCCCCCGGCGCCCCCGGCCCCAC
>JAODKM010000001.1:2438162-2452694 GCA_026780845.1 Petrocephalus sullivani | reverse complement strand
ACAGAAGGACAGGGAGCTTTTTCTGTCGTCAGGAGACGTGGGGGAGTGTGGCTGGGGGCAGGGGGGTGCAGGAGGTGGCTGTGTACACTGCACAGTAATTTGATTAAAAAGGGTGGAGGTCAGGCCCGGAAGCTTCCTGGGTGCTTTGGGGACACGTCTGCAGGGATCAGGATTACTTTTTCGGGTTTATTTTTAACCAGATTCCTGCTGAGAGTCAGGCCTGCTGTTGATGTTTGAGGTCTGATGTACATTCAAGTGGTTCCTCTTCCGGAACTGAATAATCATCTGCTCCAAAAGCTTTCTGCTGTGGCCTGCGAATTACCACATTATTTACTGGGCTAAAATGCAAGATGCAGTCAGCACCAGCAAGGTGCGCTTCATTCCACTGTTAGGGTTTGACAGGAGATAATAAGGCAGGGAATATGGGGAAGGAACAGAGGCCGTCTCAGAGAGGAGAGGAGAGGAGAGGAGAAGAGAGGAGAGCAAGGCTGTTTGTTGATGGTCCCTTGGGGAGCTGAGGGTTCCTGTCCAGATGTATTGATCACATGAAAGCAACACAACCTGCTTTCAGCAACGTTGGTAAGCCCACTTAATGGCTTCTTCTTATCCAACGCGCCCATAAAGCTTCTCACCTTAGGCAGCCGTGTCCATTGACAGAACAGATCTTGAACCGTGGGGTATGAAGGTACAACTGCAGCCATATCTGACCTTCAAAAGTTCTGACCAAATCCTTGGGCGATTTCAAGACATCTCATAGAGGTGCACCCAGATGCGGCTGTCTGCCTTACAGACATACCTGCATCAGTGTGCCCCGGGCACTCCCAGTGTCTCTCGTCTTTCCGATGACACTGGGAAGCTGTTTCAGCAGCAATGCAGTCCCAGCTTCCAGGAAACGACGGGCTGCTTTTCATAGAACTGCATTGTGGGTTCAGTCAGTGAGCTACTTTCACCTTGCGGCATTGTGGAAGGTTCCTGATTTCATTAGAGACCTGAGACTCACATCTTTAGGGAAAAGAATTTACCTTTATTTATATTTGTATCCTAAGCAACCGTCTCCACAGCATTGTGGACAAACCCTCTTTAGGATTTTACCCAGCAGCCTTGGGGTTGTGGGTCCATCTCATTAACTCCCATACTACCTTATTATTTAGAAACTCAAGAATCCTGGGACTGACAGAGCTGAGTTAATGCAGAGGTTGTTCCTTTAACACTCACTCGCGGGTGTTGCTGTAGTTCTGCTCTTACTTCTCTTGTGTCATACGGCAGCTAAGACCATAAAGCAGAAACAGCAGCCAGCCAAATGGAGTTAAGGGATGTTTATGTTTTATGTTTACCTTTCCACATACAGTAAAAACTCTACTATCTGACATTCAAGTAACCGGAACGCTCAAGTAACAGGCATTGTTTATATCAGCATCAAAATGAAAACTTGACAGTGCTGTGTGTTTCAGTGGGTTGCACCTCTGTGCCTGTGGTTCGAGGGCTACTCGTTCAAGTCCCATCCTCAGCATCGTCTGTTGGATGCTTAACCCCCCACCCCCCCCCGTCCCTGTACTCAGATGCCAAGCTTCACTCTCACCTGTGTATATATGTGTGTGTGTCTGTGTCTCAGAGCAGAGCCAGATGGGCTATGCAGGAATGGCCCAGATCCTCCTGTTCTCATGCCTGTACAAATGGCAAATAATAGACCCTTTCATTAACACCTCTGTATTAAAAATGTACATCACGATAACAAAAACGCACTGCGCGATACACACATCACACAACGGAGCGGCAGGCTCCAGGCATCTTTCTGCTTGTGCCACCGTCGTCTGCCCCGTGATCACTTGTGTTCTATCGAATATCTGACATCCGGCACTGTGTTCAAATACAGTACAGTAATCATTACTGTGTGTGTAACTGAGTTAAATTAAATTAAGTTAAATTAAGTGTACAGAATGTGTTACAATTCAGTGTTTTTCAAGAGTAATGTACAAATATCCGGAAAAGTGCCTTGTTCCCAGTGTTTCCAGAAGCCTGGGCTTTTACTGTCCTCAGGAAGGACGCCTTTTCAGGGCTGAGAGCCAATCAGAATACAGCGGGTGAATGTCTGCTGGCTCAGTCAGTGGTGGCCTTGCGTCCTCCCTGTCCCAGGCTCGCGGATTTCACAGCATCCCGCCTGGTGTTGGGGTGAGAACCCAAAAGTGCTAATAACCACAGAGTCCCAGCCTTCACAGGGTGAGAAGCAGAGGGCTTCACGCCATGCTAATTTTACACCTCTTAATGTTTGCTTGTCTTTATGACAGTGCCATAAAAAAACAAGTTCATCACTCTGGAGTCTTGCTTATGTTGCCCAAGAACATGCTGACACACCCCCTGGTCACAGTGAAAATTAACGGGGATGTACTCCCTGTCCAACTAACCAGGGCAGGAGATGTGTGTCATTGAGCGTGTTTATGTTACAGCTACTTGACAAGGACGCCTCGCGTGGGGCACCTGGTGTGTCGGATGCTCTGGTCTGGAGGGGGGGGCTCTAAAAAGGGGTGGTTTCAGTCCCACTGGGTGGGTACCTGCCCCTCACCGTCTCCCCTGATCTGTGAAGCCACAAGGACTCCTCACTGCATTTGCGGCAGCCTCTCCCAAGAACCGGACCCCCCGGGCACACTGACCTGCCCCGACCGGAGCTCCCTAATGGACTCAGTGAGCAGAAAAGCTTCTTTGAGTATCTCTGCACTCCAGCGGGCCTTCGAAACGTCCCTGACCAGCAGAAAGCTGCTTTTGCAGTTAGAGCTTCAGAAGGGAGCGATCAATGGGGACACAGCCCTGTGTGTGTGAGTGTGTGTGTGTGTATGTGTGAGTGTGTGTGTCCGTGTGTGTGTGTGTGTGGGTTTGCATAGATCACATTTTAGGACCAAAATATCCCGAAACTGTGATAAAACCTGAAATTTCCCTACTTTTGGGGACATCTTTTCAGGTCCCAATTTAGATAACCACAATTTTATTAAAATCTGTGAATGTAATCAAAAAAGTAAAAATGCCAAAAGTCTTGTACTGGGTTGGTTACTTATTGTTAAGGCTGGGTAGGGGTTAAAGGTGTCATGATTGGGATTAGGGTTTTTCCCATAGAAATGTATGGAAGGTCCCCATTTAGATAGGTATGCCGAGATAGGTATGTGTGTGTGTGAGTGAGAGTGTGTATGCGTGTGTGTGTGTGTGTGCATCTGTGAGTGAGTGTGTGTGCCCAGTGGGTAGCTCTGCAGAGCCCAGCTCTCTCGGCATCAGACATTAACGACAGCCACATATGCACACAGATCAGCCTCCGCACCTCATTCTCACACTCGTCTTTTTTTAACCTCCTTCCACTCCTCCCGTCTCCCTTTCTCTCCCTGGGCCCCTCTCTCCTCGTTCTCCATCCCCCTGTTTCTCCTCACCTCTCCTCCTTTCGCACTGACGCCCCCCCCTCTATGTCCCGCACGATCCGCCCCCCGCGGATGACGGGCATCTGTGTGATGTCATCGTGTCTCCTCATTCTGCCTGCCTCCATTTTGAAGGAGGCTGACTCTCTGAGCAGTGCAGCTGTGAGATGCTCTGACACACATGGCCCGTCACGCACAGTCTGTACAATCTATGTATGATATACGCGCACGTGCTACACATTCTATGCACAATACACACACACATGTACTGCACAATCCATGCATGGTACATGCACACGCACTGCACAATCTATAAATGGCACATGCACACCCGCTGCACAGTCTACACACAATACATACACATGCACTGCACAATCTATAAATGGCACAGGCACACCCACTGCACAGTCTACACAAAATACATGCACATGCACTGCACAATCTATGAATGGCACACGCACACCCGCTGCACAGTCTACACATAAGACATGCACACGCACTGCACAATCTAGGAACGGCACACGCACACCCGCTGCACAGTCTACACATAATACACGCACTGCACAATCCATGCACGGTATATGCACACGCACTGCACAATCTATAAATGGCACATATACACACCCGCTGCACAGTCTACACAAACTACATGCACTGCACAATCTATAAATGGCACATGCACACCCGCCGCACAGTCTACACATAATACATGCACATGCACTGCACAATCCATGCATGGTGTATGCACACACACTGCACAATCTATAAATGGTACACACACACCCGCTGCACAGTCTACACATAATACATGCACATGCACTGCACAATCTATAAATGGCACACACACACCTGCCGCACAGTCTACACATAATACACGCACTGCACAATCCATGCACGGTATATGCACACGCACTGCACAATCTATAAATGGCACATATACACACCCGCTGCACAGTCTACACAAACTACATGCACTGCACAATCTATAAATGGCACATGCACACCCGCCGCACAGTCTACACATAATACATGCACATGCACTGCACAATCCATGCATGGTGTATGCACACACACTGCACAATCTATAAATGGTACACACACACCCGCTGCACAGTCTACACATAATACATGCACATGCACTGCACAATCTATAAATGGCACACACACACCTGCCGCACAGTCTCCACATAATACATGCACACGCGCTGTACAATCTATAAATGGCACACGTACACTCACTGCACAGTCTACACATAATACATGCACACATACTGCACAATCTACACACGATCCATTCAGCAGCTCGAAAAACGGCCTGCCCCCCATCCAGCGGCTGCGATCGTCTCAAGCAGACCGCCAAGCGGCTACGGACGTTTGTGACACCCATTTTCTGATTAGTGGCATGTGCGACATGCTGAGGAGAGCTTCCTGGAGCAATACTGCACTGGTGGCCAAATAAGGCCCCTTTCACGATATGCCCCCACGTCTCATGGGAGCTGCTCTCAGGTGATACTGGACGAGGCTGGAAGCCTGGATGTTCCCAAACAGAAATGTAACACGTCCCTGTCAAAGACAAGCAACAGGGTTACGCAGGAAGTGATGATGCTAGGAGTAAGGAACCTCCACTAAGCGCCAAGTTAGGCAGCAGAGAAGTGCGGTGGTCTATATGGTGAAGGTCTGTATGGGGAAGGTCTACATCAGACCCAGACCCCGAGCGCACTCAACCTCCAGGCAGCATGAAGCTCAGAAATGCGGGGGCTGGTCACCATTCACCTCACAGTCTGTTCCCCACTGGGAAGGTCTGTCTGTCTGCTTACAGATACAGAGAGTCCATGTTGTTTTGGCCAGGGGAATTGGAGCATGGCCATCTCCATATTTCAGGGTACCGCAGGGTAACATAACGATAAGCTAGGCTGTCTGCACTTTTTTTGGGGGGGCGGGCTTTGGGGGTGGGCCCAGGAGCAAATCTGGGCAATCACACTCATCCTGCGTCTACAGAAGGTCTGCCCAAGGACACCATCCGGCCGTGATGAGCCTGGAAGGAGGCAGCGATGTGAGCTCTGGCCACAGTGGAGCCCCCGGGACTCCTCCAGGCACTTGTCTGGCCTCTGGGAGCGCTAACATTTTCTTTCATCATCATCATCATCCTCCAATTAAACATCTCTTTGTGGGTCCTTCCTCATTAAACCGTCAGGCTACCGAGTGCCTTGCAAGATGGCATGCTGCTGACCTAAACACCTGTCAGAGCCCAAGGCCAATCACAGGACCTATTCTTAACACTTGTCAAAGCCCAAGCCCAATCACAGGGCCTTTTCTTAACATGCCATGGTCACCAACCTCAGTGGTTTAGGGACTTATTGTTTTATAGACAAAGTACCAATCAGCTAACCTGTGTTCATGTCCAAGGACCAGTGTCTCAATTGGATCTGACGAAACCTCGGTGGCTGGTCCACTCCATTACTAATGTCCTTCCATATGGATGATCTGGACTAATTTAGGTTTTTAATAAAAGAACAGTACTAGGGACAGGAGCTGTCCTCAGCATGCTGCCTGTCCCTGAAGGTGGAGGGATGGGGAGACAGAGGGCGGGGGAGAGAGAGAGCGAGTGGGAACGCAAGATGGGCGCAGTGGGCACAGGAGGGGAGTGACAAATTAAGTGTTTCTGGACCTGGTCCATGAATCGGGGAGCCGAGTGCGGGTCCCAAGATGCCCGCAGGAGAGGTCCAAAACTGCGTCCTTGAGTCAATATGAGACAGGCAGCCAAGGACGGCCCAGAGTCACCAGGGCCTGCCGGCACAGCCCATACCAAATGTGTCTGCGTGCCAAGTTCACCTCTTAGAGCAGGAAAGCACACCAGTGTCAAAGACAGACAAAATCATACTAATGCGAAGGACAAGCACAGATGGCAGGTAAGATATCCAACGAGGCGCCCGTCTCTGGTTAGCTAGCCCTGCCAGTATCACCAAAGCAGCTGCTCTTGCGTGGGCTTTTGGCCTGTAATGGCCAGAGAGAAAGTCGGGTCACAAGCACCTACAACCTGGGAAAACCATTCACAGGCACTTCCGTCATTTCAAAGTCTGACAGAAACCACACTTTTTCTAGACCAGTTTTCTTTGGTGTAAGGGAATTTGCTTACATTTGTAGAACAAAACGGCTATAAAACTGTTATATTATGGCCTGTTATATTATCTTGCCATGAGCCCAGATTTTTTAAATATTTCGTGAGTCTCTAACAAAAGGTAATGAAATAAAATATGTTAATCTAATTTCTCCATAAATTAAAACGAGTTTTAGGGATTCTGTATGCTGAAGCCTTGGGGCCAATGTTCATCTCCCATAATAATAATAATAAAAAAACTGAACGGGGAATTTCCCCAACTGTAGAACATTCCACGAAAAAAGCTATTTATTTGTGTAGACTAACTAGGAGGGTTTTTTGTAATTTCTGGCCAGTATTTGCGAATGCTGTACTGTATAACACAATTAATGAGAGAACTACATTATGACTATAATGCAGCTGACCTTGCCTCTCCTAATTCTAATATTGATTTTGCCCGTGTGTCCGCCTCTCCCGAAACGCGGGCGCTGGCATAACCTTCAGTGACCGTAAATGCTCTGGTGCAGCTCTACGGCAGCCAGGCGCCCATAAAATCCCCCCGAAGCGGCCAGCAGGCGATGGTCTGGGTTCCATCGCGTCTCCTTCCGAGGCGCATTCTGTTTGCGATGCGCTGAGATTATGCGGTAGCCCGCACTCCCGTTACCTGGCCGTCCCACGTCCCCACTACGCATCGGGCCCCGGGGACCACGTCTCCGTTTCATTTCCCATAGTTATCGCTCCTAAAGGCAATTTTGAATTGCGAGAAAAGCAAAACTGAATCTGAAAATGTGGAAAACACAAGTTACGTAAATGCATAACGTTTCAGTATAATGTATAATTGCTGTATAATGTTTATCCTAAACAAAGTGACTCTTATTCTTTACACGCTTCCTTCTGCCGGACAAGTGGATTTTGAGGAATTACCTTGTCGCAAATGCCCAGGTCAATACCAGGAAAAGACTAGAGAACTTACCAGAGGCCAGCTGCATCCAGCCGCAGATCTTATAGACGGTGGCCGTGCTGCAGAAGAAGAAGAGGGCAAAGCAGGCGATGCAGCTGATCACCAGCACCATGGACATGCCGATGAAGAAGGACGCCGCCTTGAAGGCGCCCGAGGGGATGGAGGCGAACTCGGTGAAGCTCCCCTGGCAGGTCAGCTCCCGGGACAGCCCGTTCCCGATGCAGTAATGGAAGAGCCCGAAGTAGCCGGCTTGCGGCGTGTCCACGCCGTCCCCGATCCAGTAGGGCTGAATAAAGCAGACCACGTTGACGATGGCAAACAGGATGGTGAAGATGGCCCACAGGACCCCGATGGCTCGGGAGTTGCGGACGTAGTTCGTCTGGTAGATCTTGGCAGCTTCGGAGGCCGGCAGCATGGCTGCGGGGGTGCCGGGGACCATGCCTTAGTTTGCGCAGGCGGAGGGCGCAGAGTGGCGGTCCGTCAGTCCGTCACGGGCTCCGATCGCCGCGCAGCCGGAGACCGGGGCGCGCCGAGCGCATCTGGAGACGCCGGCCAGGGAGAGACGCAGCCCTACACGCCCGGCCCTTCCGTGCTCTCCCCCCGGGCGTCTGACGCGCTCCGCGGCGCAGGTGCGACCCGCCTCTCGCACCCCGCTCCGCGCATCACCCGCAGGCGAACTTCTGCACCGGCTTCCCCCAGATGCGGACGCTACGGGACGGTCCTGCTGCTCGGCGCTCCGGGACCGGACCGGGGAGAATCTGCCTCGGCGTCAGGCGCAGTGCCGGGCTGCTGCCAGTAAATAAGTGCACGTCGGGTCTGTGCTTTAGGTCAGCGGTGGCGGTGTGCTGTGCTGTGCGGGGGCTCTGCGGTGGCGGTGTGCTCTGCCTACATTACGGCCATGCGTGCGTTCCCTGCCTAAGAAGATCGAGCTGTCATCGCGGCTCTGCATCACAGTCCGGCTGCACCGGCGGATCGTCAGACCCTCATCCCCAATTCTGCCTCCACACGCCCGGCATACGAGGAGGAATACGGCGCCAGTGCGCACGCTTAGATTTATTAAAATGAAGATTTGTAAACTGATATTCCGGCGAGGCTCTCCGCGAGCTGCGGGAGGGAGCCGCTTCACTTGTTGTCAGATGATCGGCGCGGCGCTAATGCGGAGCGGAGCGGAGCTGCCCGGGTCCCGTCAGCGCAGCGGCCGCTTTGTCCCCGTCGGTACGGAGCCGAGACCCGAGCGCATATGCGTGTCATGCTGGGAGTGACGTCACCTGCAGCGCACCCCCTGTGACAGGTGTCAGTCTGCAGGGAGGACGGCGCAGACCACCACAGCAATCACCGTAGCGTAGCGTGCATTACATATCACTTATCATCACTTAAAATATGCAGTTATTCACGTTAACCCTTTCCCCGCCTTTAAGGAAGCAATAAGCTTATTAGGACCTAAAGCCGGTAGATGCTGCACCTTCAGTCACAGACGGCGGGTTCCAATTCACTTGCTTGCCATTATAACAGGCATGATATCCCCATGTTTATTTTTTTTTTTTTTAACAAAGCAACAGACATCTAAAGAGTCCTTAGAGAGGAATATTCGTTTTATTCGATTCTACAAAGGAACCCTTTACCCTTAACCATAGTTAGAAAATATAGCATGAAATAAACGTGGAGTGTAACAATATTTATTTAATACATTCATCTTATATAGTCGAATTTGATAATGCAAGTCTAAGTGCGGGCTAATTGCTCATTGACCAAAATTATGGTAGCATCACTGGCAGAGCCAGAAATCACAGCGTAGGTGGGCTGGCACAAAATCAGATACAGGCCAGTCCCACAATTCACTTGAGAACAAAATCTAAATACAGTTATTAAATGCCCATGGTATTAATAAGGACAAATGAACGAAAGGAAAGTCGATTTGCCTCTGAGCCGTGCTGAAGAAGGGTGCCTCGGTCTGTACTGTGAAAGCAGAGGAGTCATTTACCTTCTCTAGTGCTTTGCTGATTTAGTCCCAAAATAAACTGCAAAACTTAGGACCCTCACTCATATCGTCTGTCCATCTATCCATTTCTCATAAAATGTAACTAGGTCTATTTCATCTAGCATTGTGGCCAAGGGGCACAGCTAGAAATCCGGGGCCCTTTGATAAAATGTCACCTAGGGCCCCCTCTGTAGATTTACCCTAATCACACAGAAACACGCACAAAAAGACACCGTAACAGAAGTAAAGACCAGCAAAACATTTGTGTTCTATAGCTTAAGTCAAACCTTTAATTTTGGGGGGCCTCCAGTCCAGAGCCCAGGAAAACATGCCCGTATCTCCTTGGGGGCGGAGTTGATTGCGTGCCTTGAGAATCTGACATACTTGATAAATATTTTATATTAGTCGGCTTTGGGCCAACTGCTTATTCTTTTAAAATTAATTAAAAGCTAAGCTATTTCAAACTTTTGCTTATGCATTTTGTCAAAACAGAATCAATCGTGTTTAATGATGGGGAATTTTAAGAAAGACCTTATTTTACATACCGATTTACCAACTTAAAAGTATGTTTTGCCCATGGCCAGTAAAGATTTTTGGTAACGACTTCAGCTCCCAGAATGCACTAATAGAACCGAGTTGTGATAGGTCAAAAAGTAGGAAGTGGTCGTTGACTCGGCAGCGGAAGGCTGTGATAGGTCAGGATGCCGGAAGTAGATGGTGACGAGGGTATAAGAAGCGCGAAATCAGCGAGGATTGTTTTCGTGCGCCGAATGAAAGTATGTATCACATTTTGTCTTTCAATGAAACGTAAACATTAAAAATAACTTTGATAAATGCGCGTATGCTGGAAACCTTATACACTAATACTCAGCATTGCTGTCGCCGCTAACTGTGTTAGCGTCAGACTACACAAAATATAAGCTGTGTGAAAGTTGTGAGCCGTGTGCTGGCGGGCTGTTCCTCCGTCACATGGTTATGCTGCGTCATTTACGTCTCGGACCCCGATCTAACGTTTTGCTTGCCTTCCCCCTGCGCGGAGGGGATGCTGGGCTCCGCTTGCATCCTTTGGCGGCGTTCTTCGGGGGACTCGCTGTTTTAGGCCAGGATGCCGGTGGAGCTTGAGCGGCCGGGGCCCTCCGAGGGGTCCTCCGAGGGGCGGCTGCGCCTGCTGTCGCGGGAAGCGCCGTGCCGAGAAGCGCAGGCCGCCGCCTTGCATGCGATATTCGGAGAGGTGAGGTCGCATCCACAGACTGCGCTGCATATATAGCTACATAAATAAAAGGATTCGTTAATTTGTCGCGCTTTCACCCATCCCCATGTTGTCATTAACGGCCTGCCCAGTCAGGGTCCCCGCCATGTGGCGCCTGTCCCGGTGCGCGCGCCCAGCACGGGGCACACGCTAACATGTGTCGCATAAATATTGTGCTAAAATATACGAAGGCATCTTGGCATCCCCGAAGCATTGGTATGCTCGCAGTAAAAGAAGCCTCCTTCCCTCCTTGCAGCCAGAGCATTACAGCTACCCGTCAGTCTTCCTCTATGGCCACCGGGCCACGGGGAAGAGTCACGTGACGCTCGCCCTGCTGCGGGCTCTGCAGGTGAGGGGCCCGGGTGGCCACAGACTTGGAAGGTGACATTCTGCTCTATTAGAGGGGCCTTTCTGTGTCAAGTGATGTTTAATATTTGAAGATGCCTGCCTGCCTCTTCAGGCCCTTTTGCTGTTTTCTCTGACTCCCGCATAGATGCCCCATGTGGTGGTGAACTGTGTCGAGTGCACGTCTCCGGGCCTGCTCTTCGAATGGGTGCTGGGCTCGCTCTTCGGCCCGTCCGCTGTCAGCCTGCCCCGCAGCCCCTCCCTGTCCGATTTCATACGCTTGTACCGGCAGCTGTGCGCTGAGGATTCGGCCAAGCACACGCGCTACATTGTGAGTCTGCCCAACCCCCCCGTCTCGCCATCAGGCCCTGCTGGAGTTTCTGATCTGTGGCAGTTTACAGCTTGGTCCGCGCCCGGGGTCCGCGCCCGGGGTCCGCGCCCGGGGTCCGCGCCTGGACATCACCAGCACATTTGTCACTCTACCTGAAGCCTTGCATGACTTGACACTGAAGCTTGAGTATTTAACTGAGGTAGAGAGGCAGCATGACGGTGCGGTGATTAGCGCAGACCGGGGCTCGATTCCCTGCCCGAGCTTTGATTGTGTATCCTCCACACACAATCTGGGTGCTCTCTTACCCGCCCCCCCCCCCCTACAGTTCAAAAACATGACATGGCTGGATTGGAGTTGCCAGTTTGCCAGTTGTTGTGAATGTGCGTGTCCATCAGTTGGCTCTCCATCCAAGTTTATTCCCTGCCTTGACCCCTAGTTTTTGGGATGGGCTTCAGACCTCTGCGACCCTGCACAGGACAAGTGATGAATGAAGCCCCTTTGGTTTGTAGTAAAATATATTGACATGTTTCTCTGCGATCAGGTCCTGGACCGGGCGGAGGTTTTACGAGACATGAGCGCCAATCTCCTGCCTGGCTTTCTGCGCCTCCAGGAGCTGGTAAGAACCACCGGCGGCCTGAGGGCGGGGGACGGGGGGGTGGGGGGCTGGGCTGGTCCCGGAGACTGCGGTGTGGCGTGCCACCGATTGGCCGAGGCCGACACCAGCCCTGCGTCCCTGTTTGCTTTACCCTCAGAATCTGTGTGCGAGACTGACGCCTTTTAGCACATTAAAAACGGCTAAATTTATCTGTCAGCACCCCGGCAGTGCCAGCTCTCTCCTCCTTAGCGCCGCGCGCCTCAGCCGCCCGGCAATGATGACTAATGATCACTTTTTAATTCAATTACAGTAATGAACTCGAAATACCACAACAGCGTGCCGAGCTGCCGCTCTGCCGTCCGAGGGCAGGTGAGCCGCGGCTTGGCCCCCTCCCCCTCCATCATCTGGGGTTGATAACACCCCCCCCACAGTGTGGGAGCCGTAGAGGGTGGCAGCGATCACGCAGTGTGCAGTCTTTATTATTTTTAATACCTGTGGTTTCGAGAGTTGCCCGGAAATGCGGTTATGTAAGTTTCGCGTTTGATCGGCAAAGCCGCTCGTGTGAATCTCGCAGACTGCTCTGATATAATTTTAATGGGCTGCCTGCATTAAAATTCTGCCGGTGTATGGAGCTGAGTGCAGGAATATCATTACTGTGGTGTGCGAAGGTATTTGGAGATCTAATTTGTGAAGACGAGTGCATGTGTGGTGTTTGTTACCAAAAAGCCCACCAGACTCCTTTGACTTGCATCAGACGTTCAGATGAGTGAAAAATCGAGCGCACAAGGGGAGTCTACCCCAGAACAAAGGAGGGTGAAGGTTGGGGGTTGGGGGTTGGTGGGGGGGGCAAAGTGTCACCCTTGATGAGCAGCAGGAGTGTTATGTTTAGATTCCTTAGTCAGCTGTGAGCTACTGACACTCAGACAGAGCTGGCTGCACTGTGATGGCATGGTGTATGTGTGGTGCCCCCTGCAGGTGGAGGATAACGTGACAGTCATCCTGCTCAGCGAGATCGTGTGGGACAAGTTCAGGCCCAGCACTGGCTGCTTCGAGCCGCTGCTGCTACACTTCCCTGACTACAGTAAAGGTGTGTGTGTGTGGCGACGGGGGACCTTTGGGACCCCTCCCACAGCCTCCAGAGAGTGACGTATTTGTTACCATGGTAATATTCGTCATTGTTTTGTTGACGGGCTCAGTCCGTCCGTGAGCCTCCTCCTTCAAATCATGGCGAAGCTGATGGATCTGTTTCATCCCAGCTTGTCTAGATGCATGAGGGCTTCTCTGCCAGACGGATGCTGCCTGTCTTGGGTGCCGTCGCCTTCCCGCCGGCGTGTAGTCTGTTACCGTGGCAACAGCTTCCCTGTTTTCTGGGAGTGGGGCTGCTGCCAGCCTCATGCGGGGGTCCTGTGCCCAGACCATATACTGGCCCAGGGGGGTGGCTACAAGGCCCGGTGCTGCGTTTCTGGGTCTTGATGGATGCGTGCGTTGCCGCGTGCGGCTGCTGTGTTGCCATGGTAACCGAGCATCTACCTCAAACCCCCCTCAGCGGAGCTGCAGCAGATCCTGGCCCAGGACAGCCACCCCAGCTACTCTGCGGAGCTTTATGCCTCCTACATTAACATCCTGTTGGGGGTCTTCTTCTCGGTCTGCAGGGACCTGAGGGAGCTCCGGCACCTGGTGAGCAAGTCGTTTATACACACACACACACACTCATGCAAGAACATGCGCACAGACACACGCACAAAGAGATGTGCACACACATGTACGTGCTCACACACACACACACTCACACACTCACACACACACCCCATGTATTCCCATCTTTATGGAGACACTCCATTCATTCCTATGGGCATAACCCTGATCACAACTATGACACCCTTAACCCCTACCCAGCCCTAACCTTAACCATAAGTAACACATTAAAATATGAGACTTTTAATAAAATTGAGGTTATCCTTTTGGGGACCAAAAAAATGTCCCCACAAGGTAGGAAGAAAAACTGTTTATCACCACTGTGGGGACATTGGGTCCCCACAATGTAATAGAAATATGTCCACACACGCATGCAAGAACATGTGCACAGACACACACACAGACACACACACACACCTGCGCACACACATGTACATGCTCAGACACACACACACACACACACACACACACACACACACACAAGCAAGCTCCGGGAGCAGAGCTGTCCTTCCAGGGGTGGTAAATGCGTTCGTGATGGTGTGTGGCTCACTGGGTTAGGAGTTTGTTCCTGTGATTGGAAGGTTCGCCCCTGAGCCATTCGCCTCCATTTTCTCCAGGGATGGTCTGATCTCTCTCAATTGTGTGTGGCTTTGGAGAAAAGCGCCTGTCAAGTTTGGGCACACGGAGCCGTCTATAAAGGATTTATATAGTCCTGTCACATGACCTGGCCTGCTTACTTAAACACGGTTCAGATGGCTTTAGAGGAGTTTGACCAGGGAGTGAAGGAATAGCTGACAGTGAGTACTCTGTACAGGTGCTGGTCAACGAATTAGAATAATTTGAAATAGTGCAATCATTAAATTCTTTGAATGCATTTTTTTTTGCA
>JAODKM010000001.1:2372128-2386593 GCA_026780845.1 Petrocephalus sullivani | reverse complement strand
GTGTGTGTGTGTGTGTGTGTGTGTGTGTGTGTGTGTGTGTGTGTGTGTGTGTGTGTGTGTGTGTGTGTGTGTGTGCATGTGTGTGTGTGTGTGTGTGTGTGTGCATGTGTGTGTGTGTGCATGTGTGTGTGTGTGTGTCTGTGTGTGTATGTGCGTGTGTGTGTATGTGTGTGTGTGTGTATGTGTATGTGCATGTGTCTGTGTGTATGTGCATGTGTCTGTGTGTGTGTGTGCATGTGTTTGTGTGTGTGCTTGTGTCTGTGTGTGTGTGTATGTGTGTGTGCATGTGTCTGTGTGTGTATGTGCGTGTGTCTGTGTGTGTGTGTATGTGCATGTGTGTGTATGTGCATGTGTCTGTGTGTGTGTGTGTCTGTGTGTGTGCATGTGTCTGTGTGTGTATGTGTGTGTCTGTGTGTGTGTGTGCATGTGTGTGCATGTGTCTGTGTGTGTGCATGTGTCTGTGTGTGTGTGCGTGTGTCTGTGTGTGTGTGTGTGCATGTGTCTGTGTGTGTATGTGCATGTGTTTGTGTGTGTGTGTGTGTGTGAAAATGAAAACAGGATCATATTACATATTACTTCCTTACTCTCTGTCACTGTGCCCCCCCAGCACACGCTGCCTTAATTACAGCTTGCTTGTGTGTGTTTATACGTCTTAAGGGCTCCCAGGGGAGGTGGAGGAGGACTGGCAGGAGGCAGAGGACCGGGGGGGGGGGGGGGGATTGGGTTGGGGACTTGCAACCTGCGGCCTCCCTCCCCCGACCTCCATGCAGACGAGGGGTCGGGGGCAAGCAGGAAGATTCAATTAGCGAGCAAATGGCGGAGGCATTCATTCCGTTATGCCGTAATTGAAATCGTAAGAGTGCTACAGCCATAATTACCGCCGCGGATCCCGGTGCCATCTGCTCAGAGCGGGGGCCCACGCAGCAATGGCGAGGCCCCAGGGGAGCCTGTGGGGGGCGCTGTTGCTGCGATAGGAAGGGAATGCAGAGCAATCGGGGGGAAATCATACAGGCTTCAGAGGATAAGGGCTTACTGCTTGTTTTTTACTCTAACCCTTCCTATATGGTGGTACTTACGGCTAATTATCTTGCGCAAGGACACTAAAGTAGCTCTTTTCCTCATAATTGACCTTGCAACCATCTGGACATAAGTTGCTTCTTAACTATAATGGATTTGGCTGATAGATGTTTTATACTGATGTACACCGCTTACTGATTATTCTTAATTGTCACATAATTGATGGAATATTTAACAGCTTCCAGAACTGTTTTTTTCTTTTATAGCCAAATTTGACCTCAGAAGTTTTTGTCTCACAAAAAAAAAATATTTTGAGTGGCATATGGACCTTGCAAAGTAATAAAACAAAAAGTGTGTCCTCTTTAAATATTTATTGCACGAGAAGTTTGAAACCGAAAGAAAATAACAGAAAATGAAAACAATATTCTTCTGCGCCACCCTCTCTCTCTCTCTCGGCGCTTATGATTAATCTCCGGGCCGCTGGTTCCTCTCCTCCGTCTTGGTGTTGATGAATATGAAGCCCAACCTTCTCCGAAACAGCAACTCTATTGCTTTCGGTCCCACGTCCCACATGCTGTACACGCTCAGAGGCCGAGAGCAGGGCGGATTCATCTCCCCCCCGCGCCGATGTCCCTCTGGGTGGCCCTGAGTCTCAGCTCTGCTTTTGTCATTCTCTCTGCCTTTTATGGCCGTGTTACAGAGATATACACGTTTCTTCCAGTTTAAGGTATACTTTGATTTGATCATTTGTCCATGGGCTTACAAACTCCCCTCTGATGGCAATTTAAATTTTGGTGGAACAGTTTTATGGTAGGCATCAATAGCTTGACACACTTATGGGTTTCAGGGTCAACCTCCACCCCCGCCGACACACACACACACATCACAAAGGCAATATTTAGGGCATGACCAGGCTGAAGGACACCTTATCGCTCTGTGCAAAGATTGTTTTTAACCACGGCTGTCTCTTCAATTCTTTAAGGTCACCGTCTTGTGGGTTCCTGAGGCTATAAACTAGCACCCTATGGTAGTAGCTTTTCAAAAAGTTTAAAATTGAATTTTAACGAATAAGCCCATTCATTATTTTTGCCTCTTATATAGAATGTACTGCAGTTGGGGCTATGGTGGGCCTAACTGTTAATTTCCCATAATGCATTGTGACGGTTCTGACAGTGACTATGCCCTATCTGTTCCTAAAGGGCACACAGACACCAAAGCTGTAAACAACAGGAGGGTATTTGGGTGGGGGGGAGTTGTGACCCTTATGGTGCGTTCTATTTGTAGTTGTAACTCGTAAATCACGAGTTCACGACCAGAAGTTGCAACTGGTACGCCCCCCGAAGTGGGAATTTCAAGTCGTGAAATGGGAGGAATCGACACAACTCCGACTTCAGAATTCAAGATGGCTGCGCCCTTTAATCAACAGAAGTTGTTGTAGTTTTATTAGCGCTCGCGTCTTTGTGGCTCATTAAACTGGTCAACACGCCATATTATGTTGCTAGGGTGTTTTTACGCACAAAAAACTGTGATATTGGGATTTCCCGCTTAGCTGGATAACCTGTCAGATTTAAGATACTTGTAGTCCCCGGCATCGCTAAATGGTTTTCCGACTTGTTGTACTGGAACGCGGTGAACTCGTACGTGATGTCATTCCCAGTTACGAGTCATGACCTCCGAGGTGACTAGAACGCACCATAAGCCTTTAAGAAGCGTCCATCTGAAAGCCACTAACACAGGCTTTTCAGGGGGCGGGGTGTGCTGGCCTGATTGGATCATTGATTGGTCACCCAGCAGTCATTGTGGTGCCCCTCCCCATCCCACGGGGGCTCTGTCAATGGGGCCTGATCCGCTCTGACAGACAGCCCTTGTTCTGTCCTCTTCAGACACCTGTGCCATCATGTGTGGGGTTCCTTCTGCTTAAGGTGTTAAGGAATACAGCTGGAGTTACCTCAGCACTTAAATGGGTTGAATTTCACGAACAGTTAAAAAAAGGCCTCTGTATCAGATCAGCCTTGCTGCTGCCTTGAATTGCAACCATCTCATATTGATTAAGCTGTTAATTGTCATCAGAACTAATTAATTTTTACACCACGTCTTGGCTGTGGCCTCATCTTACCCAGATTAACAGGCCCAGCACTGGCTGACGGCGCCTAGGTGCCGGTTGTAAAAGGTTCCGAGCTGATGCTGGTACCCCTGTACCCCCCAAATAGTGCAGCAGCTCGCTGCTCCCAGGAAGACAATTTGAGGAAAAACAGCGAGGATAAACATTTTGGATGCCGTCCTGATTAGACTCCCGTCATGGCAGCTGCTGCTTGGCAGAGGAGATTAATCAAGCAATTAGACAGTATTATTTTATGGGGGGGGGGGCACATGGCGAATGGCAGTGGCCCCTCTTGTAATTCAACGTATTAATCATGATTTTATTCGGACTGTGTAAGCAGTGATTAGAAAATGTGTGTTTAATTGGAATGTAAAGTAAAGAGATGGCTGGGATGTGGCTCATTGGAGATGGCTAGGATGTGGCTTAGTGGAGATGACTGGGATTTGGCTTAGTGGAGATGACTGGGATTCGGCTTAGTGGAGATGACTGGGATGTGGCTCATTGGAGAAGGCTAGGATGTGGCTTAGTGGAGATGACTAGGATGTGGCTCATTGGAGATGGCTAGGATGTGGCTTAGTGGAGATGACTGGGATTTGGCTTAGTGGAGATGACTGGGATTTGGCTTAGTGGAGATGACTGGGATGTGACTCATTGGAGATGGCTAGGATGTGGCTTAGTGGAGATGACTGGGATTTGGCTTAGTGGAGATGATTGGGATTCGGCTTAGTGGAGATGATTGGGATGTGGCTCATTGGAGATGGCTAGGATGTGGCTTAGTGGAGATGACTGGGATTTGGCTTAGTGGAGATGACTGGGATTTGGCTTAGTGGAGATGACTGGGATGTGGCTCATTGGAGATGACTAGGATGTGGCTTAGTGGAGATAACTGGGAGGTGGCTCAGTGGAGATGGCTGGGATGTGGCTCATTGGAGATGACTGGGATGTGGCTTAGTGGAGATGACTGGGATATGGCTTATTGGAGATGGCTGGGATGTGGCTCATTGGAGATGACTGGGATATGGCTTAGTGGAGATAGCCGGGATGTGGCTCAGTGGTGATGGCTGGGATGTGGCTCATTGGAGATGGCTGGGATGTGGCTTTGCAGAGATGGTTGGGATGTGGCTCATTGGAGATGGCTAGGATGTGGCTTAGTGGAGATGACTGGGATGTGGGTTAGTGGAGATGGCTGGGATGTGCTTATTGGAGATGACTGGGATGTGGCTTAGTGGATGTAGCCGGGATGTGGCTCAGTGGTGATGGCTGGGATGTGGCACAGTGGAAATATCTGAGATAATACTCAGTGGTGATGGCTGGGATGGTACTCAGTGGAGATGGCCGGGATGTGGCTCAGTGGAGATGGCTGGGATGTGGCTTAGTGGAAATGGCCTGGATGTGGCTCGGTGGAGATGGGGGGTTTGCTTATCCTATTTCTGTGCCATTCTGGGTGTACATGTGTGTTAACCTTTATATGTCTTTTGTGTAGGAGTGTTTCATTTTGGTTTGGTGTGCTTGTGTATGTCTGCCTGTAAACCTGTCACTGTGTGTACCTCTGCATGTGTGTATGTGACAGCTGGTGGTGTGTCTGTAGGCCGGGCATGTGGCTGGGGGTGCTGTCAGATGTAGATGGGGCTCATGGGCCGTGATGGGCTGCTGTACCGGTGAGCCTCATGCAGTAATTAGCCATCCCTGGGGCATGTGGCCCTGCACTAATCTCCTGTGTCCGCCATGCATGAGCATGCACATCTCAGACTCACCCCCCCCCCTAACATGCAGGTTCCTGCAGTGGGGAGCCCCTGCACTTTGTGGGGTTAATGGTTTTAACTGCTGCAAATCTTTTGACACGCTTCTGACACACATGCTTGGCGTGTCTTTAGCGTGCTCATCGTGGACTTGCTATCTGCTAGATCCATGCCGATAGGGCTGAGCCGGCAGCCCGACCCCCATTTAGTAAATATTTAAGCACCTTGTTCCTACATGACCCCCCCCCCTTCATTACACGCATGTTTTATTCATAAATACCAAATCCAAATTAGTCTTTAATCACTTCTGAAATATGGGCATAATTACTGGATTTTTCTTGCTTTCATTTCCCCGTCCCTTATAATCGCTGCACAGGAGGTATTACAGATTACCCACGGCCGCTTTTATTATTTATGTGGCGAGATGAATGCTTAAATGCCCTGACAGTCATAAAACCTGCGGGTGGGGGGGTGCTGGCTGCCGGGGGGGGGGCGTCACACACCGGGTGCTTTGATTAAATCTGCACGGTGCCTGCATGCAGCTTTTAAGCGGATGTTGACAACAAGTGGAGTTGTATGTATATATTTCTTTTTGCTTTTTGAACACCTCCCACCCCCTGACCCGGGCCAATAATGGCCCTTTCTTGTGTTCAGTACTGGGAGGAGCTCAGAACATGCTCTGACTGCAATTTTTTATTTACAGTTTTTCAATTTACCTATAATAATAATAAATAATAATAATAATAATAATAATAATATTAATAAGTGCTTGTATTTTCTGAGTGATGCCCTCACACCACGCGTCGCATTCTGCCACGTAAAGCTAATTTACGTTACTTATTTTTAAATAGGAACCTTGGGGATAATAGCTGGGGGAGCGGGTGCCTTCGCTGTTTGTTACATAGCTGCCCGCTAGGACCCAGAAGGTGATTTTTCCACACGTCCTGTAATTAGCACCCTGCCACTGAGGATCTGGGCGTTCGTCCTGCGACAATCTGGGCCTGAGCAGTGGTAAAAAAAAATAGTGTTAAAGAGCTGGGATCTTTACTCTCCTGCCGTCTCCGACGCACCTGGGAGGCCGGCTGCCCTTGTAGGCCGTCTCTGTGCCCTTTTCAAGCTGGTGTGTAACTTCACGTAGAACATGCAAGGCACTCGTCCAACCCCCCATAAACTTATCTGATGCATATGATGCATTACCCATCATGCATTTGGGCACCCAGAAGCCATTTACAGGTTATTGGAGTTGGTGTGCCCCCACCTGGCTGGGTAAGGCACTGCAGGTGGCAGAAGTCCAAGCATAACGAGCCTGACTCGTTGCCGTTTAATGAGGAATTCGGGACAGCAGATGGCTGCTTGTAATATTCATCCGTGATGCACTGTGAATATTTTCCGCTCCACCAGTGGCTATGGAGTTGCATTCCGCCTCCGCCGTGCTGCTCCGTCATTTAAAGCCCAAAAGCAGGCGCCTGCAACCCGGCTCACGTTTAACTTCATGTCGGGGGGGTGGATTTAGGGGGGAGCCATTGCTGTTTGTCACCCTAACTGCACTTGCCAGTGACACCCCATTAAAACCGATAAGGCCCCCAGATGAACATTACGAGACCTTGGGAATAGAGTAGAGGGGGACGTTCATCTGGGCTCTGTTTGGATGGCGGGGGCCGCTCCGTGGCTGGGCGGGGGGGCCTGAGGAATGGCAGAGGTGTCGTAAAATTGCTCGATGACATTAATGTGTTTGTGAGGCAGAGAGAAACGGAGAGTGCCCCCCCCCCCCACCACCCCAGATAAATACTGGGGGCACGTTATCCTGTGTCCCTGACAGTGGGGTCACGCTGCACTCAGAATTCAGAACACAGCACCCCCGTGCTCTCCACACTATGCCTATGTGTGAACAGTGTTTTGTCTGTCTGATTCATGTTCATTATTCATGACTGATGCAATTCAGCCTTGGTTACCTGCCTCAGGTGTAAGGGGGGTAGAAAAGAGACTGACTGGGGGGGGGGGGACCAGGGCCTGAACTAAATATTTGACAGAACAGGTTGCCCCCCCCCGCTCCCCACCTTGTAAGCTTGTACATCGATGCAGCTAGCAGGAAGTGTTGATGCACATTGAGTCAATTCTCTCTTGGAACAATAATCATATTCACATCGATTATTCTATTTTCCCGTTACCGTTCATCTCGGAGGGAGCTGCAGTTCTGACAGCCTCATTACAGCTTCCCAGTGGCTTTTCTCTGCTCCTCCATTCATAAAAACATCGCCCCTACGCAACCCGAGAGCCACGGCTTGGCACACGTAATGAGCCGCTCACAGGTACTCCTCCCAAGCGTGGTTTTCAGTTCGCTTTGCAAATGTTAATGGTGACCCGGGTCGGCAGTGTCCAGTGTTTGACCTGCCGTTTTCTGCCCTCAGCAGAAAGATGCCTTTGGGTATCAGCAGAGGCAGGACCTAAATGATTGTGCTCCGATAGCCGATGACCTCCTCGCTGGTTTGTAAACACTCTTGTTTGCTGTTGCCATGGTAATATTTACAAGGGTTTGCTGTCTTGGTCATCAACGAACTGAAATAAGTATATATTTTCTCCTGGAAGAAGTCCTTACTATATTTATTTGGTTTCATGGCTCAGTCTTAAGTGGTGTAATGATTGATTACCCCATAAGCACATGCTTTGTTGCAGTTAACAACAGTTTATACCCTTTTTTGGGAGCTGGGTCCACCTAAGCTTAGGAGGCAGAAACCCATCAGTTCACTGGGGTGGGATTTAAACAGCAAAGCGTGGCTGTAAGGATAAAATCGAGAGCGTCTTCCTCCATGCTCTGCTGTCGGTGGGTCAGGCACAGAGAGGGAGGCATACTAGTCCTTGGGCTTGGATTGTTATACTGTGACTAACCTCATGGTGCTGGTCTAGTGGTTAGTACTGGTGCCTCACTCTTCTGGGACCAGGATTTAAGTCTCTGCCATGGATCCATGTGTGAGGAGTTTGCATGTTCTCCCCGTGTTGTGGTGGGGTTTCTTCCGGGTACTGCGGTTTCCCCCACAGTCCAGAAATATGCTGAGGTTTTTTGGAGTTACCAATTGCCCATAGGTCTGAGTGAGTGATGTGTAAGTCTGCCCTGCCATGGGTTGGCATCCTGACTTGCTTTGTGCTTGTAGGCTCCGGACCCCTAGCGACCTTGAGTGGGTGCAGAAATTGGATGGATAGAGTAGGGATGTGTTCTTGGCAGCATGGATGGGAAAATGATGAGTCTGAGTTCCTGTGCTGCCCTTGTGTCTGTACGCCACTTGTTTTCTGAACATTTCCCTGAAAATGTTCCCAGATGAATGTTAAATTCCATAAAACAAATCCGGTAGAAGCTGCCCAGGGAATCACAATGGCCAAGCATCTTTTTTCTTTGTTTTTGAGTCATCTTAAAGTGAGACCCACCATTTAGATAGGTACACGGATCTGTGTGTGAGTGTGTGTGTGAGTGTTTTTTGCTTTATGGGTGTCTTTACTCTTCAGTGAATATGGATGCACACACTTCAGATTTGTGAATCATGAGTGGATGCTTTTTCTATTTTTATACATTTTTTGAACGTGTCTTTACTTCATCCCAAATTTCCCCATAGCCATGTGGGTCATGGTACACATAAGTCTGCGTGCATGTCCATGACAGTAACCTCATCAGGTCTAAAAGCTACTGAGAGACAGGAAGGGCTCATGGCGCCTGTTCTGTGGTTTCATTGGTATTCACCACTGTCGTTATCCCACTGCTCATTTGCTTGAATACCCTCCACCTGAACTGCTCCTGAAGCCTTCCAGAGCCCCCTGCTCTGGAGGATTTGGACGGCCAAAACCGTGTTTGCGAGTGACGTCGCGTCTGCCGGGGCGAGGGGAGCCTTTCCCTCGGGTCCCCGCAGCTGTTATAGACAAATGTGACGGGGCCAAAACATGCACCCTGAGTCAGTCACAGCTGGAAATTTGTAACTAACAAAAAGTGTTTGCACTTTTATTTTTATTTTCAAAACAATTTCACTTTTAATGTTTGTCTCATCGCAATATTAGATGTTGCCAAAGCTGACATAAAAATACCAGATCTTCTGATCTTCTCTGTAAATGTTCTCGTCTTCTTAGTAGAATTCAGGTTACAACCCTCCTTTGAAAGCATCATCTTTACTTAGTTTGCAGGGCTTTTGATATTTTCCACACTAGCTTTGTTGATTCACCTGAACTCCTCTCCTCTTCTCTGCTGGGATCCTCTCCCTCCTGCTCTGCTCTCTCCTCTCATCTCCTCTCCTCTTGTGCTGGGATCCTCTCCTCTCCTCCTGTGCTGGGATCCTCTCCACTACTCTCCTCCTGTACTGGGATCCTCTCATCTCCTCTCCTCCTGTGCTGGGATCCTCTCATCTCCTCTCCTCCCCTCTCCCCTCCTCTCCTCTCCTCCTGTACTGGCATCCTCTCATCTCCTCTCCTCCTGTGCTGGGATCCTCTCATCTCCTCTCCTCCCCTCTCCCCTCCTCTCCTCCCCTGCTGTGGTGGGATCCTCTCCTCTCCTCTCTTGCTGTGCTGGGATCCTCTCCACTCCTCTCATCCTGTCCTGGAATCCACTCCTCTCCTCTCCTCCTGTGCTGGGATCCTCTCCTCTCCTCACTTCCTGTGCTGGAATCCTCTCCTCTCCTCTCCTCCTGTGCTGGGATCCTCTCCTCTCATCCTGTCCTGGAATCCTCTCCTCTCCTCTCCTCCTGTGCTGGGATCCTATCCTCTCCTCACCTCTTGTGCTTGGATCCTCTCCGCTCCTCTCCTCTCATCCTGTGCTGGGATCCTCTCCTCTCCTCCTGTACTGGGATCCTGTCCTGTCCTCTCCTCTCCTCTCCTCTTGTGCTGGGATCCTCTCCTCTCCTCCTGTGCTGGGATCCTCTCCTCTCCTCACTTCCTGTGCTGGAATCCTCTCCTCTCCTCTCCTCCTGTGCTGGAATCCTCTCCTCTCCTCCTGTGCTGGGATCCTCTCCTCTCATTATTTCATAATTCAGTTTTTGTCCAGATACGGGTCTGATGCTAATTTTTTTTCTCCTCACAATAAATTATGTGACATCTGTTGAATTGGCCTCCATTTCTGGCTTGTAAGATTCTTGCTGTAGGTTGATGCTGATCTTCCTGTCTTTCTGTCTACCTTTCTCTTGCTCTCTCTCTCTCCCTCCGCATCTCCTGGTCTCTCCCAGGGTCACTGCTACGCATCGAGGACAGATCCTCTTCAAGGACGCTCTGGCCCAGCAGCTATGCGAGCAGGGAGGTGAGATGCTTGTCGTCTTTGGATTGTCTGGGGGGTGCTGGGACACAGGTGGTCATCGCAATGCTTTCATCCAGGACTGTTTGCTTTGGATACATGTGTTTAGTATCACCAAGGCAGCCATTGTCCATAAAAAATTCTGTGATTTGAATATTTATCTCTTTTGGCTCAATATACATTTAATAGAGTTATTTGCTCACTTATCCCTGATACTAAACAGATGAATATAAATCAGAATAGCTGTTTTCATAGCCTTAGTGTCCGATTCACCTAAGATGCACTGGAGATTTCACCAGAATTGCTTTGAAGAGATTCATACAGTGCCTGTGTGCCATGACAAGGTGCCTTTCTGAAGCACAGTCATGGGCTCCTTACCAGGGCGCAGTAGGGACATGTATAGCCTAACAGAGTCAGGGGACCCAGCACTTTACAGAGGCCCTATCCAGGGGCAACAGAGGGGCATGGGTACCCTGACAGATTCTGGGGGCCCAGCACTTTACAGGGGCCCTATGCAGGGGGACAGAGGGGCATGGATACCCTGACAAATTCTGGGGGCCCAGCACTTTACAGGGGCCTTATGCAGGGGGACAGAGGGGCATGGATACCCTGACAAATTCAGGGGGCTCAGCACTTTACAGGGGCCCTACCCAGGGGCGACAGAGGGGCATGGATATGCTGGCAGATTCAGGGAGGCCAGCACAATATAGGGGCCATGCTCTGCCTCTTCTGAGTACTGAGGAAGAGCAGGGTGGGAATGTCAGAGAGCGAGGGGGAGCCGCAGTACGAGGAAGAGCAGGGTGGGAATGTCAGAGAGCGATGGGGAGCCGCAGTATGAGGAAAAGCAGGGTGGGAATGTCAGAGAGCGATGGGAGCTGCAGTACGAGGAAGAGCAGGGCGGGAATGTCAGAGAGCGATGGGAGCTGCAGTACGAGGAAGAGCAGGGTGGGAATGTCAGAGAGCGATGGGAGCTGCAGTACGAGGAAGAGGGAGGGCCGAGTGGAGGGCAGCCCAGCTGTAAATTGTCGGCGGCGTTGATGAGAGCGGCCGTCTCCCGCCAACACGGGGCGGCGCGCGGGGGGGGGAGTCGGCGTTAATGAGAAATGTGAAGGTCATAAATCGCCAGAGAGGCAGCAGCAGGGAGGATCAAACACCATAAAAAACGTGTTTGGGCTGGGGGGGGGGGCGGGGGGGCATCAGCGGACTCATTCTTGGGCGGCGAATAATATGTCACTTATTTTTGTGGTGGAATGCCGTCAAGGAATTTAAATTACAAATGAGGTGGCGCTGTGCTGCGGGCGAAACAGCCTAGAAAGTTGGTGGGGGGGGGGGGGGGGGGAGCGGGGAGATCAGGGCGCACCCGCTGCACTAAATCTGGGGCTGCCATGTTTGTATTGTTGTGTGTGTGTGTGTAATGTCACTTTGACAGTCCTGGCTTTGTGTAACCGCAGAAACCTGGGATTTAATTTGGAAGGGGTAGGGCCCATCACTGTTCATGGTCACAGAGGCTGTCCCATGAGACCGGGGGCTGATCCTGGGTTTCACACGTATCCATGCCTGCCTTCTGCCGGTCAGCTTGGGCAGAGCAAAGAGCCAATGACAGGCCCCTTTACATGTGGGGCCGGGTTCCTAAGTTACTAACTAAGTGCAGGATTGGACCTACCTCATGTCATAAATCACTTCCTCACAGTTTTCGATGTAAAGACACCCCTGCACCCCAGCAAACCCTAATGTGAGAGGAAGGGTAGGGTACAGCTATGGGCTCTCTGGATCATTGCCAGTCAGTCTGTGAGTTATATCATTTCCTTTCCGGATTGTTCTGGAGAGTTTTTCTGATGTCTCCCGTCCATCTTGTCTCCATGTGTGGTTCCACTCTTCAGGCTCGGCCTGATAAAATGTGTGGGGGGCTGTAGTGATGACTGGACAGAGCTGGGCTGGAGGGACTCGGGTGCGGGTGGGTGGCCGTACATTACAGCCCGGCCCGACAGGGTACTGCCCCCCACCCAAACTGTGACACACCTCCAGCCCCCTCTCATCTCCGCTGGCCCCGTAAATCAGCCCTTTATAGCTCCAGCAGGACAGATGGATGGTTCTGTTCACAGATAACTCCTGGGGAGTGCCAATCGGCTGGGGCCTGCCACGCTGTCCCCATGACACTGCAGCCATACTTCATCTCTCAGGGACCTTGAGGGGTGTCACAGGTTCAATCTGAGAGAGCCAGCCTGGATTTACTGCCCTGCTTGCGGATAGCTGCAGACCCTGCTCCCCCGCTCCTCAAACCGGACCACAGGCTGAAGGGACTGAGTCACGCTCCCTCCTGTGTGTCTGTACACGCACTAGTCTGCATACACTGACTCACTCAAACAGCTGCAGACTCATACATGCGAGTCCGAGTTCGGGTTACAGCACCCTGCCAGTTCAAATCACAGGACCGGCAAACTGTTGGGCCCTTGAGCGAAGCCTTTAACCCCCAGCGGACCCTGTGCTGTGACCCCTAAGCTCTCACTCACCTGTGTATGTGTCTCTGGGTCTCATGGCGAGCAAGATGGGGTCAGCCAAAAGACTACTCACCGCTCCATCTCCACTCACTCACCTACTTGCATTTGTCTGGTCTGGATCAAACGGTGTCAAACAGCTTTACATTCACCCCCCCTCAGGGCTGGATTAAGAGTATTAAGTACCACTCGGCAGCAGCCCCCATGACATCATGTCGGAGAGGAACAGGAACTCAAAATGTTGTCTCTTCAAAACAGCCCCCTTTACTTGGATGACAGCACTGCAGACTCTTGGCATTCTTTCAGCCAGATTCCAGATGTGGCCATCTGGAATGCTTCTCCTGATGTAGCCACCTGGAATGCTTCTCCAACAGTCCGGAAGGAGTTTCCACAAGTTCTGCCCACAAGTCTGACTACCCTGCTCTTACTCTGCGATGCAGCTGATGTCAGAGCAGCTCTACAGTGTTTGGGGGGGATTGTGGGGGGCAGGCCATCCGTCACGGCTCTCCCTCTCTATGCTCATTCCCTGGGTAATGCAGGACTCACAGGACCTGGAGGCCTGCCCAGGCTTATTATCTTTTCAGTAGGAGTGTCCTGACTTGCCTGGCGCTGCTCGTGGGTACAGCTAGCCCTCTGCTAGCCCTCCGCTCTAAATATCAGACACTTATGTCGAATGCTGAGACATAACGGTGTCATTATAAGCTCTAGGCATCGTCAGGCAGCGGTAGCAGAGGTGATACCAGATGTGTAAATGAGAAAAGAGGAGGATTAAAGCCGTCAGGAGGAGGAGAGAGTCGCTCAGAGCGAACATAGGGGCCGCGAGAGTTTAGGAAGCCCTAACAAGGCTGGCTAACCCTAGTCTTGGCACCATTACTTGCTAACTGGCAGGAAGAGCAGGGTGGGAATGTCAGAGCACGATGAACGACAGGAAGTGATGTAAACAAGAGCTTAGAGGTTTCGGTTATTATAGACAAGAGGCTCCAAATGTGCTTCACGCTCCCGTGACATTCCAGCACCTCCCTTAGTCAGAATCCCCACGTACACCCCCTTCACAGCAGGAGTCCAATATCCGGACAGTGGGGGAGGGGCGAGTGAGAGGATAGGCAGGCTTAGTCTGCCCCCCGCCCCCCAGCCCAGGTCAGCATCTGAGTGGGTTTATCCCGTACTTTCAGACCGGATCTGGCGGATCAGGTACGCGGCTCACCGTAGCTTGAAGAGCACGCTTATCGGAGTAGGCCCTCTTGGATCAGCACCCTGCCCCCTCCAGCATGTTCCACCTGTTACCTGCTGTGCCCCCTCTTTGAATACTGTTGCGTAGGCTGATTGAGGAAATGCATGCATTAACCATGCGGCTTTGGGCCCCGAGCTCCCCGAGGTGTGGCCCTGCGCCCACTGGCCCCCGCAGCGCAGTGATGTTGTTCCCTGCTTGTGTTTCAGCCCCCACCGAGTCCCCGGTCAGGCCTGCGCTGGGTAAGTTCACTCACTGTCGCTTATCATTAGGGCCGGCTGAGCCACGTCGTGACCAAATATCAAAATGTGCTGCTGACTTTCATAGCAGAAAACCTAAATACAATAACTAATTAACATAATAAATAAAAATGGGAGCAATAGATGTTCAATAATTTTTATCCCGGCCCATCCCTGATCTTGCACAGCTGAGATCCACACCAATCACGCCATCCTTCGTGACGACTTTGACTCTGGCCAGCAGGGGGCTCTGGACCCAAACCTCTGGTAAGGCGTTTACGTTTACGCTCAGGTTTACATTTATGTTTACATTTGCTTTCAAATATAACCTTAGACCATCTTTCTTTGGCCTCAGTCCTATGGCTTGAATGTCCCTCACACATTAA
>JAODKM010000001.1:2328693-2349094 GCA_026780845.1 Petrocephalus sullivani | reverse complement strand
GGAGGTGTAGCGGGGAGAGGGCACAGGAGGGGGGGGGGGGGGGGGGCGGGGGGGGGGGGGGGGGGGGGGGGGGGCCCGTGGGGGGGCACCCTCAGTGGGGAGCCGCTCAAATCCGGCACGGTGCTCATCTTCAAAGAGGTGGGGGGTGCCTGGGGGGGGCTCCTGGGGGGGCACCCTCAGCAGGGAGCCACTCAAATCCGGCACGGCGCTCATCTTCAAAGGGGTGCGTCTGGGGGGGCCTGGGAGGGTCACTGCCCTGAGCGAGGCCCCTAATCCCCGGGTCAGCAGGGTGATGTCACTGTCGGGCCCCAGAGCGGGGCCCCTAATCCTCGGGTCAGCAGGGTGATGTCACTGTCGGGCCCCTGAGCAAGGCCCTTAATCTCCGGGTCAGCAGGGTCATGTCACTGTTGGGCCCCTGAGCGAGGCCCCTAATCTTCGGGTCAGCAGGGTGATGTCACTGTCGGGCCCCTGAACGAGGCCCCTAATCCCCGGGTCAGCAGGGAGATGTCACTGTCAGGCCCCTGAGCGAGGCTCCTAATCCTCGGGTCAGCAGGGTGATGTCACTGTCGGGCCCCTGAGCGAGGCCCTTAATCCCCGGGTCATCAGGGTCATGTCACTGTCGGGCCCCTGAGAGAGGCCCCTAATCTTCGTGTCAGCAGGGAGATGTCACTGTCGGGCCCCTGAGCGAGGCCCTTAATCCCCGGGTCAGCAGGGTGACCTGCACTCAGCGCTCTCATCTGCCTGCCTTCTGTGTGCCACAAATACTTTAAACAGCTTGAACTAAATGTGGAAGTTACTGTATTAATTACAAATGTATTTATTGAATTTACTTAAGTGTGCCCTAATTTTGTTCTCTTCTCTGGGTCTGACTTCATAGCTGTAACTGCTCTGTTTTAGCCTGGTACCAGCTTCACTGGGTTCTGACCCACTACACCTGTTCTGCTCTCTCTCCCTGACCCTCGCCCCCCAGGAAGGCCTCCGAATGCTCGTGTCCCGCGACTTGGACTGCACCAGCGCTCTGTACATTCAATTCTCCTTCAAGTTCATCACCAAGGGTGGGTCTCCCTGTCCCACCACCCCACCACCTTGCTCGCTCTCCCAGGCAGGTGGCCCAGTAACCCAGGTCCCTGTACGTCTCTGCGTGTGTCTCTGCGTGTGCGCACAGGGGTCCCGGAGCGCTCCCACTCCGTGCTCCTGCAGTACTCGGTGAACGGGGGCATCAGCTGGCTGCTGCTGGACGAGTTCTACTTCCCCGCCTCCACCGACACGCTGTTCCTACCCCTGCCGCTGCCCCACAGCGCCCAGACCAACGCCACACGCTTCAGGCTGTGGCAGCCCTACAACAATGGTGAGGCACAACACACACACACACACACACACACACATGCATACCATGTATTCCTGTCTTTATGGGGACACTCCCCATAAACTATGACACCCTTAACCCCTACCCAGCCCTAACCTTAAACACAAGTAACCAAACAAAATATGAGACTTTTGGCATTTTTAGTTTTTTGATTGCAAACACAGATTTTTCTAAAATTGAAGTTATCCTTATGGGGATCAAAAAAATGTCCCCACAAGGTAGAAAATAACTAGTTTTTAACACACTGTGGGGACATTGGGTCCCCACAACGTAATATAAATATGTCCACATACACACACGCACGCACGCACACATACACGCGCACACACTAACACAATATGCCCCCTGCAGGAAAGAAGGAGGAAGTGTGGGTGATTGACGACCTCATCATCGACGGCACCTCCCTGCATACCCCCCCACTCCTGACCGATAGCTTTGAGGGGGGGGCAGTGGAAAATGCCTGGCTCTTCTATCCCGGGGGCAGCATTGGGTCATACTGCACCAACCAGAAGGTGGCAATGTGAGTATCCTGTAAAACTTGTTGGACTGTAGAGAAGCTTGTGCCAATTGATAATAATCACCGTTGATCAGTAATGTGAATGTGCAAATACTGAGTGTCACATGTTGAACCTGTGATTAGCTAATCAAGGTTGTAAGAAATTTGAATGGAAATTTAATGAATGGCTCGTGTTGAGTACAACCTGAATCCATGTTTGTGCAGGCAGGACGACTCGGCTATGGTATTTGTGTCCAGTGAGCTCGGGGAACATTCCATCACCACCAGGGACATCGACGTGAACGAGAACACCATCGTCCAGTTTGAGGTAGCCAAAGCTAAGCGGGCCTGGTAGACAATCCTGGGTTGGGGGGTGGGTAACAGGGTGTTTGGGGCCGCAGGGCAGTAACTCCACCTTCTTTGCTCTCTCGCACGGCAGATCAACGTAGGCTGCACCACGGAGAACTCGGCTGCCAACGGTGTGCGTTTGGAGTTCTCGCGGGACTTTGGTGCCACCTGGCACCTGCTGGTGCCGTTGTGCTCGGGGAGCCCTCAGCCCAGTGCACTTTGCTCCACAGAGCTGCACCCCGCCAGCATCTATCACTCGGGCACCACCCAGGGCTGGAGGAGGGAGCTCATCCACTTTGGCAAGCTCCGCCTCTGCGGGTGAGGGGGCGGGGCCGAGTACTTAGCCTTGTCCCTCTCTTGTGTGAGCAGGGGATTTTGGGTGATAGGAATTACAGTCCTGCACTGATTGTTCTGGTTCTGGTTGACGTTTTATGGGATGGGGCTTCTCAGGTGCGCTGCTCCTGTCTGTGCCCTGCAGGTCACTGCGGTTCCGCTGGTACCAGGGTTTCTATGTGGGTGGAGCCTCCCCTCCAACATGGGCCCTGGACAATGTTTACATTGGCCCCCGGTGCCAGGACATGTGCGGGGGCCACGGGGCATGTGCAGGGGTCATGCGATGCGACTGTGACCGCGGCTACTCGGGCCTTGACTGCTCTGTCCCCCACGTGCCCAACCCCGACTTCCTGAAGGAGGACTTTGAAGGTACAGGAGCAAGTCCATGTTCAGGCAGAGCTAGTATGTGCCTCTGCGGGCGAGTCCACCTGTGTGCGTGTGTGTGTGTGTGTGTGTGTGCCTATGTGTGTTTGCTCCTTATGTGGGCTTCCTGGGCTCTGTATATCTGCTATGGGCAGCACTAAGCTTTATCTTCTTTAGTAATTTATGTATATCACCAGACATACAGAGTTTTAAAGTGGGTGGAGCTACAGTGTCTGTCAATCATGCCCTGCTTTAACCAGTCAGACAGCAGAGTCCCTCCCATGGTGGATAACGAGCTCTCCCCTCTCCATGGTGATGATGTGATGTGAGGGTGGCTGTGAAAATGTCTGGTGTTTCCATCAGACTGTGTTTTCTGTATAGCTGTCGGACCGAGGCTCAGAGAAAGGTCCCGAACCAGCGATAAGGTGCCCGTTACGCATGCAGGGGGCTTCGTAGACAGAGCGCGCTTTCTGCTGCTCAGCGGAGGGAAGCCGTCCAGGAAGTGCGGAATCATGTCCAGCGGGAACCACCTCTTCTTCAGTGAGGACGGCTTGCGCATGCTGGTCACCGTGGACTTGGACCTGTCCAACGCCAGGTACCAGGGCACTCGTCTGACATGCGTGTGAGCCTTTCATACAGGTCTGCAGGCACCCCGCATATATCAGGCGCGTGTGCAGTTACAGGCAAGGGTGCACTACGGGCATAGATACCCAGCGCTTCACAGGGACTGAATACACTATATTGCCAAAAGTACTGGGACACCCCTCCTAATCATTGAATTCAGGTGTTCTAATCACTTCCATGGCCACAGGTGTATAAAATCAAGCACCTAGGCTTACAGACTGCTTCTACAAACATTTGTAGAATTTGGGTTGCTCTCAGCAGCTCAGTGAATTCCAGCCTGGTACCGTGATATGATGCCACCTCTGCAATAGGTTCATTCGTGAAATTTCCTCAATACTAAATATTCCCATCCTGGAGCCGAAACCTTATCGTGGTGGAGGGGTTTGTGTGTTCCAATGATCACAGGAGCTAAGTTGTCCGGGGCTTTATGCTCTGGGTAGGGTCACCCACGGCAAACAGGTCCTGGGTGAGGAACCAGACAAAGTGCAGCTCAAAAGACCTACTATAAAGCGCCTGGTGGCCAGGCCTACACTCATGGGGCCTGGCCGGGCACAGCCCGAAGAAGAAACGTGGGTCCCCCCTCCAATGGGCTCACCACCTGTAGGAGAGGCCAAGGGGGATGGGTGCAGTGTGAGCTGGGCGGTAGCCGAAGGCGGGGACCTTAGTGGTCTGATCCTCGGCTGCAGAAGCTAGCTCTTGGGACATGGAATGTCACCTCTTTGGCGGGGAAGGAGCTTGAACTGGTACGCGAGGTTGTGAGGTTCCAACTAGATATAGTCGGGCTCACCTAAACGCATGGCTTGGGCTCTGGAACCAGTCTCCTTGAGGGGGGTTGGACCCTCTTCCACTCTGGAGTTGTTCGCGGGGAGAGGAGCTGAGCAGGAGTGGGCACACTGGGCGCCTGTACCTTGGGGTTTACCCCGGTGGACAAGAGGGTAGCCTCCCTTCGCCTTTGGGTGGGGGGATGGGTCCTGACTGTTGTTTGCGTTTATGCGCCAAACAACAGTTCAGAATACCCACCCTTTTTGGAGTCCTTGGAGGGGGTGTTGGAGAGCACTCCTCCTGGGGACTCTCTTGTTCTGCTGGGGGACTTCAATGCTCATGTGGACAATGACAGCGAGACCTGGAGTGGCGTGACTGGGAGGAACGCCCCCCCCTCGATCTGAACCCGAGTGGTGTTTTGTTATTGGACTTCTGTGCTCATCATGGATTGTCCATAATGAACACCATGGTCAGGCATCAAGGTGTCCATATGTGCACTTGGCACCAGGACACCCTAGGTCGCAGTTCGATGATCGACTTCGTGGTCTTGTCGTCGGACTTGTGGCCCCATGTATTAGACACTCGGGTGGAGAGAGGGGCGGAGCTGTCAACTGATCACCACCTGGTGGTGGGTTGGCTCCGCTGGTGGGGAAGAAAGCCGGTCAGACCTGGCAGGTCTAAGCATATAGTGAGGGTCTGCTGGGAACGTCTGGCAGAATCCCCTGTCAGATGGAGCTTCAATTCCTACCTCCGGCAGAACTTCTCCCGTGTCCCAGGGGAAGTGGGGGACATTGAGTCCGAATGGGCTATTTTCCGCGCCTGCATTGTGGAGGCGGCTGACCGAAGTTGTGGCTGTAAGTTGGTCAGTGCCTGTCGCAGCAGTAACCCTCAAACCCACTGGTGGACACCGGTGGTGAGGGAAGCTGAAGAAAGAGTCCTATCGGGCCTTTTTGGCTTGTGGGACTCCAGAGGCAGCTGATAGGTACCGGCGGGCTAAGCGGAACACGGCTTCGGTGGTCGCTGAGGCAAAAACTTGGGTGTGGGTGGAGTTCGGTGAGGCCATGGAGAATGACTTCCAGACGGCTTCGAAGAGATTCTGGTCCACCATCCGGCGTCTCAGGGTGGGAAAGCGGTGCAGCATCAACACTGTTTATGGTGGGGATGGAGCACTGCTGAACTCAACTAGGGACGTTCTGGGTTGGTGAAAGGAATACTTCGAAGACCTCCTCAATCCCACTGACAGGCCTTCCAATGAGGAAGCAGAGTCTGGGGACTTGGGGGTGGCTCCTCGGTGGCTGGGCCCTGGGGGTGAATGAGATCCGCCCGGAGTTCCTCAAGGCTCTGGATGTTGTAGGGCTGTCCTGGTTGACACGCATCTGCAGCGTCACGTGGACATCGGGGGCGGTGCCTCTGGATTGGCAGACCAGGGTGGTGGTCCCCTTCTTTAAGAAGGGGGACCGGAGGGTGTGTTCCGACTATAGGGGGATCACATTCCTCAGCCTCCCTGGTGAGGTCTATTCAGGGGTCCTGGAGAGGAGGGTCAGTCGGATGGTCAAACCTCGCATTCAGGAGGAACAGTGTGGTTTTCGCCCTGGCTGTGGAACAGTGGACCAGCTCTATACTCTCAGCAGGGTCCTGGAGGGTGCATGGGAGGTTCTGTTAGCTTCATCGGACCGTGACCTTCAGCTCTCACTGGAGCAGTTTGCAGCCGAATGCGAAGCGGGGGGGATGAGAATCCGCATCTCCAAACCCGAGGCCATTATCCTCAGCCAGAAAAGGGTGGCATGCTCTCTCCGAGTCGGGAAGGGGGTCCTTCCCCAAGTGCAGGAGTTTAAATATCTGGAGGAGTTTAAGTATAGGGAAGGATGGAGTGGGAGATCGACAGGCGGATTAGTGCGGCATCAGCAGTGATGCGAGTGCTGCATCGGTCGGTCATGGTGAAGAAGGAGCTGAGCCAAAAGGCAAAGCTCTCGATTTATCAGTCGATCTACATTCCTACCCTCACCCATGGTCATGAGTTGTGGGTAGTGATCGAAAGAACAAGATTGCGAATACAACCGGGCATGTTCCACTGGGGAGGAGGCTCTGGGGAAGGCCCAGGACACGCTGGAGAGACTATGTCTCTCAGCTGGCCTGGGAATGCCTCGGGATTCCCCCAGAAGAGCTGGACGAAGTGGCCAAGGAGAGGGAAGTCTGGGTTTCCCTGCTTAGGCTGCTGCCCCCGCAACCCGACCCAGAAAAGTGGTAGGAAATGGATGGATGGATGGATGGACTAAATATTCCATGGTCAGCTGTTAGTGGTATTATAACAAAGTGGAAGCAATTGAGAACAACAGCAACTCAGCCACGAAGTAATAGGCCACATAAAATCACAGAGCAGGGACAGTGTATGCTGAGGTGCACAGTGTGCAGAAGTTATCAACTTTCTGTAGAGTCAATAGCTACAGTACAGACCTAGAAACTTCGTGTGGGCTTCAGATTAGCTCTAGAAGAGTGCATAGAGAGTTTCATGGAATGGGTTTCCATGGCCAAGCAGCTGCATCCAAGCCTTACATCACCAAGTGCATTGCCTTCTCATCCAACATCAGTGCCTGATCTCACAAATGCTCTCCTGGAAGAATGGTCAAAAATTCCCATAAACACTCCTAAACCTTGTGGAAAGCCTTCCCAGAAGAGTTGAGGCTGTTCTAGCTGCAAAGGGTGGGCCAACTCCATATTAAAGCCTATGTATTAAGAATGGGATGCCATTAAAGTTCATGTGAGTGTAAAGGCAGGTGTCCCAATACTTTTGGCAATATAGTGTATGTTAAATCGGACCCAAGGGACTTTTTTTCAGGGAGCCCAGAATTGTAGCCACTTGATTTGTTACATGTACATTGCGATGTTGCTCTGAGCCTGATGCCTCCTTCAGGTTTGTGCAGTTCTTCCTGCGCCTGGGCTGTGGTAAATCGCCTCCGGACCCGCGGTCCAAGCCTGTACTCCTGCAGTTCTCCGTCGACGGTGGCCTGTCCTGGACACTGCTGCAGGAGTTCCTCTTCAGCAACGGCAGCAACCAGGCGCGCCTGGTGGCCCTGGAGATCCCTCTGCGCGCCCGCACCCCAGCCACACGCCTGCGCTGGTGGCAGCCGTCTGAGGACGGCCATTTCCACAGCCCCTGGGTCATGGACCAGGTGAGTGTCAGCCAAGGTACTGCCCACCAGCTTGCTGCCTGAAGGATGTTGTTTCAAGTCCCACATGTTTATGCAGTTTATGCTTATGCTTATGTAAATATTCATGCATTGTCATCTCATGTCCCACAACCTAGAGTTGGTGCAGTTGCTGATATTAATATGCATGTTTTATCGCATGTCACACATGGCTGTGTGTGTCTCCTGTGCCAGGTGGTCATAGGGGGCAGTGCCAGTGGCTGGGGGCCCCTGGAGGATGATTTCTCCTCCAAGGATGAGCGGTCCTGGCTGCTGCACCCGGGGGGCACCCGCATGCCCGTGTGTGGCTCCGACGGCGAGGCCTTCGCCTTCATCGAGAAGTCCAACACGCGCTATGCCGTCACCACCGACATCAGCGTGGGCCAGGATGCCTTCGTGCAGTTTGACTTCTCTGCCTCCTGCTCTGTCACCAACTCCTGCTACGGTGAGCCGGGGGGATCCTGCGGTGCAGCGGGGACCACAGTTAGCGGGGTTTGATGGTGGTGGATTGAATATGCACTGGTTTTGCTAATTGCATTAATTGCAGTTAGTTGAAATGAGTTTCCTTCTCAGGTTGTCTGAGCTTAGCCTCAGAGATAGGGTGAGGTGCTAGGACATTCGGGATGAGGTCAAAGTAGAGCCACTGCTCCTCTGCATAGAAAGGAGGTGGTTTGGGAATCTATCTATGATGCCCAACACGAGCGGAGGTCCCGGGGCAGACCCAGGACACGCTGGAGAGATTGTATCTCTCGGCTGGCCTGGAAATGCCTTGGTATTCCCTGGAGGAGGTGGCTGATAACAGGAAGGCCTTGGCATCCCTGCTTAGATTACTGCCCCTGCGATCTGGACCTGTATAAGTGATGGATGATGGATGGATGGATGGATGGATGGATGCATGCATGCCTTGAAGGATGCATACATGGATGGATGGATAGACGGGCATTAATTAGACAGCAGTTCTGCTTAACTTTCATGTGGCATGACCACATCTACTTGCAGTGTTGCTAATTTGTTCGCCTGTGTTTTCTTGCCTGCTTGTACACACCATGCATGTGTGCACAGCGGTGGAGCTGCAGTTCTCCCTGGACCTGGGTCTCTCGTGGCAGCCGCTGGTGAGGGACTGCCTACCCAGCAGCCCGGACTGCCCCACCTACACCCTGCAGAGGCTGCTGGTGTCTGACACCTACAACAAGTGGGGGCGTGTAACCCTGCCTGTGCCCCCATATGCCAGGTCCAGGCCACATCGCCACACACACGCCGCTTGGCCACTCCACAGTACATTATTGGCTGGACTTAAACCCACCTGCACTGTGCCTGACAGGTCCCCGGCGACCCGGTTCCGCTGGTACCAGCCAGCTCCCTTTGACAAACAGCAGACATGGGCTCTGGACAACCTATACATCGGGGATGGCTGCCCCGACATGTGCTCTGGACATGGGCGCTGTCAGCAGAGCACCTGCGTGTGAGTAACACCGGAGGGGGCGGGGCCTGAAAGCAGCAATCTTATTCGCCAATTCAAAGTAATGTGCAATGGCAAGCTAGTATAGAAAATGGATGGATGGACATCACTGATAGAGGACTGAACTGACCACAGAGAAACATCTTCTGTTCCTTGTGATTGTAAGCTTTTGTGCCACTGTATTCATGTAGGTAGAATGCATTCTCAAATTTGAAAAGTTGCTCATGAACAGCTTTATCCATTTAATTAGCTATCCATGGGGCCAGTAGGGGGCACTGTCCATGTTGTAATAAGAAGCTACTGTCCATGTGGTTAATATGCGCTTGCCTCTGGTGTGATAGATAATTGCTGAGTGACCAGTGGAATGAAACGCCACTTCCCGCTCACTCCTGTCTCTCCCCAGCTGTGACCTGGAGTGGGGTGGGCTTTACTGCGACGAGCCCCAGTCTCCCCTTCCCTCCCAGCTTAAGGACAGCTTTAGCCGGGCCCCAAATCCCAGCAGCTGGCTCCTGGTGACAGGGGGCAAGCTTAGCAGTGTGTGCGGGGCTGTGGCCTCGGGCGAGGCTCTGCACTTCAGTGGGGTACAGCTTGCCGTCTCGGACTCCCCCGCCTTTCTCGTCTGTTTGCCAAAACCCAACTGGACTGCAGTTGGTGAAGATAAACAGGATATTATTGTAACAAATCAAGCATAAACTTATCAGTGTAACAAATCAAGCATAAACACATCATTGTAACAAGTTAGACATAAACAGATCATCATTGTAACAAATGAGACATAAACAAGTTATCACTGGTACTGTATATGTTAGACATAAACAGATTAGTCACTGTTAAAAATCAGATGTAAATAAATTGATATTGTTATATATCAGATGTAAACAGGTTATCAACATCACAAATCAGACGTAAACACAATAACATTATTACATATCAGACGTAAGCAGATTATCACTGTGACAAATCTGGCTTAAGCATGATATCACTGTAACAAATCAGACGTACAAATCCTACTGCTACAAAAACCAATCTTGCAGACCAGGCATTATTTTAATGATGCTGTTTAGCAGATGCTCTTTCCACAAGTCCTGCTGTGTAACCATCGCTCCACCCGCTGGTCAGCTTGTAAATATTGTGTAGATATACAAAGGCACACAGAAAATACATATGATTTATTTCTTTACGTATGACATATTTCACTTTCACTTAAATGTCTTATATATCTTCCTCGATAAGCCACCGTGTCATACTTATAACCCTCCATATTGCGGTTCCCCTCACCCTCAGAGCTGCAGTCGTCAGCTGGTCACCGTGGACCTGAACCTGACCAGTGCTGAGTTCATCCAGTTCTACTTCATGTATGGCTGCATGGTGCCTCCTAGCAACCGCAACCAGGCAGTCCTGCTGGAGTTCAGCCTTAATGGTGGCATCAGCTGGAACCTGCTGACGGAGATCTTCTATGACCAGTACAGCAAGCCTGGGTAGGCTCCTGTAGCACAACAAGTACCCTACTGTGCTAATGGTCCAAAGGTCACGGGTTTAAATCCCACAGAGTACAGATAAAAAAAATATAATAATCTTACCTACTAAGTCACTTTGGGTAAAACCACCTGATAATAGGCCCTGCTTAGCAGGGAACACATTCAGGCAGCTGGGATTTTAGATTCCCTGAAAAATCTACCCTCTGAATTTATGTAATGTATACAGTAAAACTACTCTCTGTACCATTTACCTATATAACTCATGAGCTGTGTCCAAATTCAGGGGGCCACGTCCTACCTAGTACACAGCCTCCGTAGACCGTCCTTTATATGCTACCAAGACCACAAAGGCTGGAAGAGAGTGGCTGTGATATTGGACGGTTACATTTATGATTACCGCTACATTTAGAAGTGTATTCTGCCACTACCACCTTTCTTTAAAGAATCCCAAAATTCATCGCGACTTCAGTCCGCAATACACTTTGGGATACGGTGGGCTGAGAAGGATACACCCGAACCATCCTTAAAAAACGGGGAAAAGTAGCTGCATTTGGAGGAGCCTTTGAATTCTGACAGCCTCATCGCGGCGTGGTGACGTAATTGGTCTACAAATGCGCCCTTGGTAGGACCCCCGAATTTGGACACAGCTATGATATATCCCAGAACAACTACAAGTAACGGTTCCTTTTTGTTTTTCTTGTTCTCTTCTTAGGTTTGTGAATGTGCTGCTGCCCCCTGCTGCACGGGGGGAGGGAACACGCGTCCGCTGGTGGCAGCCACAGCATGATGGTGCCGACCACAGCGACTGGGCTCTGGACAATGTGCTCATTGCTGGCTCAGACCCTCGGGCCCAGATCCTGGACACATTTGGGGGAGTCGCCCTGCCCAGTCATGAGCGAGCCCCTGCCGATGGAGCCTCCATAGGACGCGTCACCCACCTGCTTGAGCTGGAGGAACCCACTACAGGCATGGGGGGGGGGTGCTTTGTATGGGGCTGAGGGAAAGATGGAGTAACAGCAGATGGGGCCAGGTGTGGCATGACAATGTAACACACTGACTGACAATTCAGAAGTTGGTTCTGGTCCAAAAGGAGTCTAATGACGCTTTTCCACTGCCTGTACCACAAACTGAAGGTTTTTGGTTGCAAAGTATCTGAGCCGAACCCAGACCGTACCTGGGCTGACATGGCCCTGCTTGCTAAACCAAACTCAGCTGGTTGTGTTACCACAATCTGATTGGTCGAAATACATGAGATCAAGAAAGAGCCAATGATCTGCCTCCATATGCACAGAATATCTGAAGAATTCTAATTTCGCTAACGTTTTATGCTAACATAAGGAGATTCTCACAGGATTTAGCACATAGTAAATCATGATGGACACCGTATGAACAGTAAATACCTGTCTCTTTGGTTTTACGTAATGAGACCAGGCTGACTTAGTGTTTTGTCTTGTGATGCAGCGTGAGTAAGTGGTAAGTAACTGATAGAAAACACCAGGGGGCGACACTGACTGCTCTGTGTATCTCCCATAGTCAGTGACCACTGGCTGTTCTCCGAGGACTGTGTGCTGCAGCGCTTCTGCGGCTCCCCAGATGGTGTGATGGTGTGCGGCAACGTGGACGGGCGTGAGGTGTACGCTGTCACGCATGACATCGTCCCGGACCACGGCTGGGTCATGCAGTTCAAGGTCAGCGGGCTGGGTCACAGGGTCAGCCAGATGGTCATGGCAGGCTTTCATTGGTCGCCTGCCTCACATGACTTTCCTGCCGTCCTCTGGCCTGTGCCCACTGGCTGTTTACCTGCTTCCATCCAGATGGCCATGGGATGTGGTGTCCCAGAGCGACTCGCGGAGAGACAGGTGCACATCCAGTACTCGGTGGACTTCGGTGTGTCCTGGAAATACCTGGTGCCCCAGTGCTTGCCGGCTGACCCGCAATGTGGGGGCCAGGTGTCCCAGCCATCCGTCCTCTTCCCATCCGAGGCCTGGAAACGGGTGATTTACCTGCTGCCTGACAGCCTGGCCGACACGTGAGTTACCCCTTATCCATTCTCATCTGGGGGAGTCAAACAGCAGAGCCCCCATAAAACATTCACACACAGACAGCATTCAGACACAAGGTAGCATTGAATCAGCTATATGTCACGTTCGCAGGTTTTTGTGTGTAGGGTTGTTGGTTCCAATCCCAGCAGGAATGTAGTCATTATAGCCTTTTATTTGGATAGATGTTTCTGCTAAGTGTTTATATGTGTGTGTTTTTGCTAATTTCGGGGGGGCGGGGGCAGGTCGGTGCGCTTCCGCTTCTACCAGCAGCACTCGGACACCCAGTGGGCTCTGGAGAACTTCTACATCGGGCCGGCGTGCGAGGGCCACTGCGGGGGACACGGGGACTGCCTGGACCAGCGCTGCCTCTGCGACCCTGGCTTTTCCGGGCCCCGCTGCCGGCCCAGCCTGCCGCTCAGGGTAACGCTTCCGGGTTCGCTGTGGGCCTGGAACCCCTCCTGGGGAGCACAGGGCATCCATGCATGCATGCATGCCATTTAAAAGTACCGGGTCATGTAAGCACAGGGTGCACAGGGAGCACAGGGTGTTTGATCTGACAGAAACCCACACATACACAGTGGGCTCCCTGTCTTACTGTGCTGCCCATATTTATAATTAATGTTATTAATATAATGAGCCGGGGTTAGGCAGTCCTATCCGCAAAAGCCCGGTGTGTATGCAGGTTTCTGGGATAACCTTTAGGTCAGCTGTTCAAACCCAGTTGTGAGGACTCTTCAGCCAATCAGTCCTCTAATTAGTGATCTAATTAGGGAGTTGCAGCAAAAACCTGCACACACAATGGCCCTTTCTGGATAAGATCACCACCCCTGTAATATGCAGGTACTTGCTAAACAATCAGGACTCAGAGCTAACTGTTAATGGAATGTGAGACTCTGTAACAGTTTCCTGACGAGGTCTGCGCCTCCCCCGTAACTCTCCTGACTGTGGGTTGTGGAGTCTATTTTGACGAGGTCTGCACCTCCCCCGTAACTCCCCTGACTGCGTGCTGTGGAGTCCATTCTGACGAGGTCTGTGCCTCCCCCTAACTCCCTTGACTACGGGTTGTGGAGTCCATTCTGACGAGGTCTGCGCCTCCCCTGTAACTCCCCTAGCTGTGGGTTATGGAGTCCATTCTGACGAGGTCTGCGCCTCCCCCGCAACTCCCCTGACTGCGGGTTGTGGAGTCTATTCTGATGAGGTCTGCTCCTCCCCTGCAGACCTCCCTGAAGGAACGCTTCGACTGGGAGGGCTCCCCCGATTCCCAGTGGCAGCTCCTGGAGGGGGGTCGCCCCTGTACCGACTGCGGGGTGCTCGTGGAGGGGACGGCCCTTTACTTCAGCGGTGCCAATGCCCGGCAGGCCATCACCCAGGACCTGGACCTCCGTGGAGCCAAGTCAGTACTCCGGCAACCCCATGTAGCACATGTGTAAAAGAACTGCTAAAAAATCCTCAAAAAGCTTAAGGTGAGCCTCACATGTTGGCAGGTTTGTGGAGTACTGGGCGAGGATTGGAAGCGAGGACAACATGACCATGTGTCACCGGCCAACATGCCGCAAGGAGGGAGTGCTGCTGGACTACTCCACCGACGGAGGTACTGACCGATATAACCTCCACCAGGGGTCACCATCACACATTAGTCACAACTGCATTAAATGCAACTGCATTAAATGCCTTTTTGTCAGGTTGCTCTAAAGCACCATCTAGTGTCTCACCTTTGATTTGTCTCGCTCCTTCCCATCTTGTCATAGGCGTGTCCTGGACTCTGCTGCATGAGATGGATTACCTGAAGTACGTGTCTGTCCGGAGGGATTACATCGTGCTCCCAGAGGGGGCACTGTCCAATGCCACCCGTCTCCGATGGTGGCAGCCTTTCACCATTTCCTCTGGCCTGGCCATACCCAGTCTGGAGCGTGCTCAGTGGGCCCTGGACAACATCCTGGTGGGCGGGTCTGACATCAACCCAAGCACCCTGCTGGACACTTTTGATGAAGGTAAGCACTATTTGCCATTAGCTGGACAAGCTTGTTCGGAATTACCTCAGTGAAAACCTAATTTGCTATATTGTCCCCCCTATTTTCCCTGTTCCCAACCCCCAGAGAGCATGTCTCATGAGGAGTCCTGGAGCTTCTACCCCAACGCCGTGCGCACTGCTGGGTTCTGTGGAAACCCCTCGTTCCATCTGTACTGGCCCAACAAGAACGGTGATGGCACTCACAACATCTTGGTCACACGCGAGCTTATTGTCCAACCCGGCTACATCCTGCAGTTCAAGGTCAGGACCTCTACATCTCTCAGTGTCATGTACTGCTCCCCCCACCAATCCCTGTTTGTCATCACACTAACCCCCACAACACACATCACTAATCCCTGCTTGTCATCACACTAACCCCCATAACACACATCACTAATCCCTCCTTGTCATTACACTAACCCCCATAACACACATCACTAATCCCTGTTTATCATCACGGTAACCCCCATAACAGACATCACTAATTCCTGCTTGTCATCACACTAACCCCCATAACACACATCACTAATCCCTGTTTATCATCATGCTAACCCCCATAACACACATCACTAATCCCTGCTTGTCATCACACTAACCCCTGTAACACACATCACTAATCCCTGCTTGTCATCACACTAACCCCCATAACACACATCACTAATCCTGCTTGTCATCACACTAACCCCCATAACACACATCACTAATCCCTGCTTTACTAATCCCGTATATTTGACTAATCCTGCCTATTAAGTACAGGGTGGCAGTGTGGACTCCCTGAAGGCCAGTCAATTGCTGATACATAAAAATACATTGTGCAGCCAGTATCTTGCTGTGTAATCAAAGCAGGGCTGGCCCAAACCTTTTTGGAACCCTAGGGCCCTTGCCCTAACACACACTGCAGACTGATGAAATGGGGGGCCCAGGTGGCCACTGGGTCCTAAGCCTGTATCTGAGTGTTTGGTCTGCTGCAGATTGTGGTGGGCTGTGAAGCAGACAGCTGTGAGGACCACCATGCCGTCAAGCTCGAGTACAGGAAGGACGCCAGGTGATAGAGGCTCCTACCATCTAAATCTTCAGTAACCCAGGGCATGGCACTGATGAATCACGCCTTCTCTCTCTGCTACACCCCACCTTAGGTCTGATTCCTGGCACTTGGTACAGTCCGAGTGTCTCCCCTCCTCCGTGAACAACGTGGGTTGTTCGCCCTTCCAGTTCCATGAGTCGACTATCTACAGTCCCGTCAACAGTTCGGTGTGGACCAGGGTCACCATCCAGCTGCCAGACTATGTCTCTTCTGGGTATGAGAGCCACGTCTATGCCAGACCCCTGTCTCTAGTGAAACTTGGTGTGACCTTCCGGTTCCATTTAGATATTTGAGGTCTTTCTTCATACAGCTTGTGAAGATCTGAAATACACCTGGACTTAATTTACCTTCTGTGTCATCTGTCCTGTTGTTTACCTGCCTTTCATCTCCTGTAGTGCGACGCAGTTCCGGTGGATGCAGAAAGAGGGCGCTGGTGAGCGGCAGGGCTGGGGAGTAGACCACGTTTACATTGGCGAGGCGTGTCCTGGCCTCTGCAGTGGCCGTGGATATTGTACCAGTGGGGCTGTCTGCATCTGTGATGAGGGACATCATGGTGAGAACAATGTCCTGCTGACCTGTTTAAATGACGTTGCAGAGGTTCCTGTTTGCAGTGTCAGATTTACTACAAACCAGCTAAGGAAATCTGCATGGTTTCTTATGTGTGCTCATATGTACTATAAGCTTTTATATCACAATATGTAAGCTTAACAAAGCAATGGCATGATTACTGTGCATTAAAATGTCACACCTACCACCTACATTATGGAGAACCCAGGGCTATATTGGACTCTTTTGGGAAAAGCCTTCAAGGATCCTAAGGTTCCACAGAATGTTGCTGAGCAGTGGGGGAGCTTAAAATGGCAAGGGGTGGGGGATGAGCCTTGCAGAGCTCCTAGTGGGAGGTTGTGCAAAGACTATGAGACTACATAAAGGAAGTTTGAAACGGTAATCTGCAAGGCAGTGACTGTATTTTCAAGTTAGAAATCTGTAAGAAGAATATGTTTCACAGAAAAGTCTCGGCCTGTCATGCAGGTGCCGAGGCTAGCCCCGTCAGCATCTCTGCCGGGTCCTGAGACCAGCCTCGTTGGCGTCTCTGCCAGGTGCTGAGATCGGCCTCGTCTGCATCTCTGCCGGGTGCTGAGACCGGCCTTGTCTGTGTCTCTGTGAGGTGCTGAGAGCGGCCTCGTCTGCATCTCTGTCGGGTGCTGAGACCAGCCTCGCCGGCGTCTGTGGGGTGCTGAGACCGGCCTAGTCAGTGTCTCTGTGGAGCCTCTCTCGACCCGTCACGTGGGTGCCAGGACTAGCCCCGTCAGCATCTCTGTCGGGTGCTGAAACTGGCCTCATTGGTGTCTGCCGGGTGCTGAGACCGGCCTCGTCTGCGTCTCTGTCGGGTGCTGATACCGGTCTCATCTGCGTCTGTTGTGTGCTGAGACCAGCCTCGTTTGCATCTCTGTCGGGTGCTGAGACCGGCCTCGTCTGCGTCTCTGCCAAGTGCTGAGACTGGCCTCATCTGCATCTGTTGCGTGCTGAGACCAGCCTCGTTTGCATCTCTGTCGGGTGCAGAGACCAGCCTCGTCTGCGTCTCTGCCGTGTGCTGAGAGCGGCCTTGTCGGCATCTCTGTCGGGTGCTGAGAGCGGCCTTGTCGGCATCTCTGTCGAGCTTCTCTTGTCCTGCCACATGGGTCCTCAGACCGGCCTTGTTGGTGTCTGTTGAGCTTCTCTCTTCATCACTCTCTACTTTCTTCTCTTTTTTCCACAAGGTGATGACTGCTCCCTGTCCAGCACCGACCTCCCCAGCTCCATCAAGGACAATTTTGAATCTGGCTCCGTGTCAGAAGAGAGCTGGCAGCTGATCCAGGGAGGGGACGTGGGCAGCGGGTGCGGCCAGCTATCTCCCCATGCCCACGGCGATTCGCTCTACTTTAATGGTTGCAAGATGAGGCAGGCCATCACCAAGCCTCTGGACCTCACCAGGGCAAGGTACGAAGAAAGTTTCACTAATAAGATTTATTTCAGCAAAAGGTCCTGCTATTTCGTAGCCTGTCATTTGATGTTTGATGCTAATAGTCAAGCATGAAAATTTTCACGTTGGAGGTAAGGATTCTAATTGCCTTGATTTTGAGTTTGATTTATTACCTGATATGCTATTAACCTGGAGATTAATGGCAAGAATTAACACAAAATAGCAAGGTACCAGTCCCTTCTTGCCCCTTTAACAAATGTTTTTTAAACTCACAACCTTCCAGAATCAAGCTGTGATAATGGTGTTGACTCTGTTGACTGCTGCTCATACGTTGAATGGTCTCATGGATGGTGTTGTCTACATGGACCTGGCTACAGGTCATTATGGTTCTCTGACTCCATATCTTCTCTGACTCCCATGCAGCAAGATCATGTTCGTGCTGCAGATCGGCAGCATGTCCCAGACAGACAGCTGCAATGTGGCCCTGGACCGGCCTGACACGGTGGACCGGGCCGTCCTGCTGCAGTACAGCATCAACCATGGAGTCAGCTGGCATGTCATCGCCCAGCACCAGCCCAAGGATTTCATCCGAGCACAGAGGGTCTCCTACAACATCCCACTGTGAGTGCAGGCAGACCTGTCTGTTTCTCTGATGCACCATGACATGTTATAGTTGATCTAGTTGTTTAAATGTCAAAAAGTTAGCCCAGCATCTAGCATGGCATAAACACCTTCTTTCTCACATTAAAATTGACTGGTCAATAGATGATTTTAGAGTGTGAAATGCAGATGCAGACACTGGATTGCATACTTTTGCTCTGCCACATGCCTCGATGCGTACAGCTTTATACTCACTCGGGGACGCGATGATTCCATGTGTGACAGTGGCTTCTCACTAACCTCCCTCAGTGAAGCCAGAGTGACAGGAGTGGAGCTCCGGTGGTGGCAGCCTCGTCACGACGGTGCTGGCCACGACCAGTGGGCCCTGGACCACGTTGAGGTCGTCCTGTGAGTACATTTCTTCATTCTCATCATGGGGGTCCCAATTGCTCCACATGCACCAGCTCCGTGTCCCTCCCCATGTCAGCCACCGCCCAAGCTCTCAAACATCTCCTCTGTCAACAGCTCATGCCAAGGTGTGAACAAAGCGACTTTTGAGTTTCCAGATTACTCCATATTAATCTTGATTGGCATGCCTGCTTCACTAGGATGACTTGCCTTAAGACCTCTGCTGCTCCTTACAGTGCCCCATAGTCACCACATACCTTCTCATCTCAAAGAGTACCCATGTCTGCTGGATGTTGTGCCACAAGCTTGGGTTTTCAGTGTGGGGAGTGTGAGTCTTCATCTTGGGGCATGAGGAACCTTGACCTCCCAAAGTGCACAAGGCACAATGTAGCTTCTCACAGTTCAGTTGTTCCTTCATCGGTTCTCTGCAACAAGAAGGGAGTTTAAAGACTTCCTCCAGGGGATGGGGAATGGTTCAGCTTTGCAGCCTCCCTGCTTGTCTTTCTGCCGGCTGATGTCCAAACACTGATAGGTCCGATATTTCCACCCCTCTTAGTGTAGGGTTTGCACAGGCTGCCAAAGGCTCACTTCTGCCTGTATTTGTCTCCTCTATCACTCTCGTTGATACCAAGACCATGAGGGGAATCCTACAGGGGTTCATCACATGGTTTTGAGCAGGCCGGAGCCTGCTGCCACCTCATTTCCTGTTAACACAGCTCTCTTCTAGGCAGCGCCACCCGTAATTGGTGTTTCTCTTTCTCCGAAACTCCTGTCCAGGCTCATCCTCCTCATCCCCTTGTCACTCTGCACCTCATATGGCTCTTCATTTACATTTGTCTGGCTGATTTCTCATTGCCTTTCACCCTGTTTTCTCTCACTCCTGGTGGCCATATGTTGGTCTGCATGCTCTGGTCTCCTCGACCTTCCATCTTTCTTAGACAGACCCTCCCTCTCTCCTCGACCCTCTTGCTCTCTGTCCCTCTTATTCCCTTCCTCATTTTCTCCCGTTCATTATTGGTTCAGCCCTTCCTTCCCTGCACTGCCCCCCCAGGCCGGGTCTTCTGCCCACCAAGACCTTCCTGCGAGGCAGCTACCCCCTCCCGCCCCTCCCCTCTCGCGCTCTAACCTCTGCTCTCTTCTGCATTCTGCTCCCTATCCTATGGCTGTAGAGTCAGGTAAGTCGCCCGCCACTTCAGGAATGTGCCCATCCCACCATCATGCTTAAACGACCCCCCCGCCCCACCCAGAGTCACATGGGACGCACTGTCATTGTTCTGGGACCTTCTGTAATGTTTAGCTGAGTGATGAAGGCCAACAGTGTTCTGCCCACAGCTTTTTCTCCACCACTACATGTCTTGAGTGACAGTTCCTCTGAGGAACCGTTGAACTGACCCGTGGCTACGGTGCTCCACAGCAGGGGCAGGATAGCTGGACAGCACAAGTAATGCCTTGTGTTCTAAAGCAATTCAACAAGATCTCAGAGAGTGTCTCAGCGTGTGACTTTGAAGGGATGACAGGTCAGGTCTTGTGAAATGGGGACTGGCATTTGACAGATCTGTATTGTCATGGATAGATGATATTAGCCCATTTACATACATTTCATTTTGTTCACATGTACCTCTCCTAGGTATTTGTATAGTCAGTCTTAGCCTGTTGGATGTTTGTGAGCTTTTAGCTTTCGCTGTGCTTGTTTAGGTGTGTTTGATTGATAATTATTGAATGTTGAGTTAGGGCTGGACAATATGGCAAAAATTTATATTGCGATATATTTCTTAATTTTAGTCGATACGATATAATTCCGGTATCGATATGGACAATATTAAAAAGCCTCAGGATTTATTTGTATTTAGCCTTTACAAACAAGAAATGTGAAATAAAC
>JAODKM010000001.1:2293869-2307585 GCA_026780845.1 Petrocephalus sullivani | reverse complement strand
CATCTGTAACACTGCACTTGCGGGTACCCCTGCAGCAGGAAGAGACCCCATGCACGCTATCCGTAACACTGCACTTGAGGGGGCACAAATAATAACACTCTTTGTTAATCTATGAATTATCTGGTAACTAACTGTTAGTTACTTACTGATCTATGTTAATTCATCATTAACCAATCATTAAGCTTCATAAATATCACGCAGTTATGATTTATATTTGAGTAGTAACTAGTTTAAGTAGTTTGTGTTTCCTCACATAAAGTGTCTAGTATTGTATGTTGGATCAAGTCAGAAATCTGTGATGTGGCACCACTTACCTCCCTGGACGCTGATGAGGAAGGACAGGCTCAGGGCTGCCGATGTCACAGCCTGCAGATACATGTCCCGGGGACCAGCCCAAGCCAGCACCTCACCGGGGACGTGATTTACGGCCGAACACGAGTACCCATTCCCCGACACAAGACTCCATTATTGTTTTGGAGTCATTTATATCCAGTTAGCTGCTTTGCTTTTGGTGGTGGAAAAGTACCAGAAACAGCCCCACAGAGCAGCCCGTTCGTTTCCCATGGGGCCCCCGCGATAAGCTCCATCGAGCTCCGCAAGTAGTACATTGTGCTAACAGTGCAGAGGTTGTGGGTTCAAACCCTAGTGAGTGGGCCTGCATTGCAACCTGGTCCTCTACGCCAAGTTACTTTGGGTAAAAGTGTCAGACGGCGAGTGTAACGGGCCTCCCTTTGCCTGGCACCGGGCTGGAGTGTGAGAGTGCTCTCCCTGCCTTTCTCTTCATGTCTGTCTGGAGGCTTGAGGTCCAGGGCGTATCACCACAATTTTCTGTGAGCCTTTTGCTTCCGGAGCAGCTCTGAATAGCTTAGGGGGAAGTGGGGGTTCTATAAGGAGGAACAATGCTCTGTGCTACAGCAGGGCCTCCGCGCTTTCGCACTGTTGTACTTCAGAAACATGCAGAGAAAAAGTTATACTGATATAGTATAATTTGTCCTTGTGTGTGGAGAATGTCTACTAGCTGAAGGACATTACAGCCCTGGTTTTGATCACCGTATGCTCACATTCCAACCATAAGGATAACAGTGGTTAGTGTAAAATGGAGAAGCTTGTCTGTACAAGTTGAGAATGAAGGGCTAGGACGTTCATGCGTGGATCTGTGCCTGCAGATTGCGGAGATAGGAATCTCCACCTTAAAGCACTCATCTTCTAACTATGCTGCTTTTATATAAATATGTTACAGTGAATGAAACCTGTGCATCCTTGTGACTTTTTGCAGCGTTTGCCACTGCATGACATTTGGGCAGGAAGCCCTGCGAGCAGCGGCCGGTGCCTGTTCCCCGGCCGCGGTTTGCCATTCCCCGCCCCCGCCGCACGCCCCCTGCCGGCCAGTTCCGCACTGCGGCGGCGTCTCGGACCCTGAGCTGACTGCGTCTGTCCGCGTCTGTCAGAATCTCACCGTAAGTTAATATCATCCGCGCGTTTTCTGTCTCTACAAATGCAATTCTGCGTGAACAAGCGTTAAGGATCGGTGGTGTGCAGAAATTCAGGAAGCGGGTTACTTTTCAGATCTAACTTCCAGTTCCACAGATTAAATAAATGGAAAGTTTACCATCCGTGTGTATTTAAATCGCTAATTTTTTGAGCACTTTTGTAAATAAGTGGATTTTATTTACCTTACATATTAACTTCTGAAATCGTAAACCGTTATGCGCTGTTATGCCTATTGTGAGTCTGATGGAGTTCATCTTTTGTAATGTGTCGTCAGCTGTTCGGGCCAGAGCGGAAAATACACCGAAATAGCATCAAAGTACATTAAAGTAGCACTAAAGTAGAGTTTAAATGGAATGTATAGGCCTAGGCAAATAACAGCGATGGAGCATGTTTCCATCGGCGTAAGAGTCCCGTCTGCACGGTGTGTTAATATTGCAGAGCCGTCAGCTTCAGAAAGACATAAATTATCGGCATTATAAGTAGCCGTGCTTATGAAGGGTTGTAAGGTAAAGGTAGACTGTAACAGGTATTTTGAGGCTGTTTAAAATTAATCTAAGATACTGTAAATTTCCGTTTACTTGTGAATTTAAGTATAAGTGCCTGCTGAAATTCGGAGGGGTTACCATATAAGGGTGTGCCATTCTGTCATTACGGCTAGTGGCCTTGAATTAAGGAACATTTCATAAAACGAAAGTATGCTTCATTTTATGTTTATGTTTAGGTTGTGCCACTCTAGCTTAATCACCTCAGAAATTGAAGCCCCCCAAGTTAACACCTTTGCCTTTTTGGGCATCCGATGTATTTTAATGACGAGAGTGTCTGCAGCACAAGCTAAATGCACTTCAAGCTTCTCTCCACTTCCTTTGTGGCGTCAGTAAAATTAGTCAGTTGCTCTAGTCTGACAAATAAGGCGAAAAGGGAAGTGTGTGTGCGTCTGTCAATTTTACACTTATATGGCTGACTTATATTGGGGCATGTTTGCTTTTGCTAGATGTGGAAGTCGGTGGTAGGACATGGCGTCAATATGAAGGTGGCCTCGGAGGGGGACGACTGGGAGACGGACCCCGACTTCGAGGTAAGCCCATTCTTGGGCACGGTGGAGACGAGGCGTTCTCTTCGGCTGTAGAAGCCCTGTGCTGTGTCTCTGCACGTCTGACGGCTCACTTCCTGGTTGTAGAATGACGTGTCTGAACAGGAACAGAGATGGGGCGCTAAGACCATTGAGGGCTCGGGCCGAAAAGAGCACATCAGGTACTGCTGGGGGGGGGGGGGGGGAACTGCCGGGGTAAAAGGTCACCATGGTCAAAGGTCCATGCATGATGTTTTGAGAACTAGGGTCAGACAGTCCCTGGGATGATTGGGCATTTAGGGCCTTGCCCAGTGGCTCAGTGGCTGACCCTGAGATTTAGAACTAGCAACCTTTCAAATACAGACATCCTAAGCCTCTGAGTCACAACTTGCCCATTTTACTGTTAATCACCATGGTGTTTGATTACAGATTTACAGGCTTGTACAGTGCTCACATTTTGCTTTTCAAAAATTCCAGAATTAAGGTTCAAGAAAAATTATTTAAATCACAATCTTTGCTGGTCAATTTAATTAAATGACTATCTTTTGGTCTGGAATCCGACCCGCCTGGATGAATAAAATGTCTGTATTGTAAGTAACGTTTCCTTCATTATAATTATGTCTCAGAACCTTCCTAGTCGGCCCAGCATCCTGGTTATAGATCCCAGAATTCCACATTTCACCAAAAACAGGAGTAAAATGTGAACATTGTATAATCCAGAGCCATTAACAACAACAGGAACACGGTCCTCTGCAAAGCTGCTCCAGGGCCTTTCATTAGGGCCAGAGATGTCTGTGGGCTGCACAAGTGCTCTGTGTGAGTGTGAGGAAGCTATGCTCTGGCCCCTGCAGTGTCGCCGAGCTCCGGCAGACCGTGTCCTCCGAGCATGAGCAGGTGAAGAAGAAAGAGCTGGACCAGGGGCCAAAGGCCTCCTTTGGCTACGGAGGGAAGTTCGGGGTGGAGAAAGACCGCATGGACAGGGTAGGCTGTGTGGGACCAGCCGCCCTCATGGCGAAGGCCACTGGCCCGTGCCGCTGGAGCTCTTACTCAGACTCTCGGGTCGGACGGGACGTAGAAGCGAAGAGGCCAGAATTCAGCGTGTCTCGTGTGTCTGACTGCAGGCGGCAGTGGGGCACACTTACGTGGCGGAGGTGGAGAAGCACTCATCCCAGACGGACGCGGCACACGGGTTTGGGGGCAAGTTCGGCGTGCAAAAGGACCGCATCGACAGGGTAAGGGGACAACATGCACGCTCCCCTAATTCCGGAATTTACAGTATAAATAACCATTTACAGATGTTAATTCTGCTTCGTGACATTTTCTGCACAATGATAATTATGCCAAACGTTTGGCAGTATTTCTTATGCAAGCTTGATGTTGGAATTAAAGTGAGGCATCCTTGTGTATGTCAGGCACACAGCAGTGATGCAGGGTCATGTCTACATGTGGAAAAGGCTGTAATCTCTCTCTTCCTTCACAGTCAGCGGTTGGCTTTGAATACAAGGGAGCAGTGGAGCAGCACACCTCCCAGAAAGGTCACCTTTGCAGGGTTTTTTGTCTGTGTTTTTACCTGGTACTGTAAATTTGTTTTAGCTTTTTTAGTCTGGTGCTGCAGTTTATTTCTTTCTTGTACTTTCTCCTGTAGACTATGCTAAAGGTTTTGGGGGCAAGTATGGCGTGGAGAATGAGAAGATGGACAAAGCTGCCCTGGGTTACGATTACAAGGCGGAGTCGGAGAAACACCAGTCTCAGAAAGGTTAGAGTGACCCCTACTGGCCGAGAAGAGCAGGACTCATTTCACATTTATTTACTGAGCTGATGCTTTTACCCACGGGATGTACATTTGAGAAAGCAGGTTCAGTTAATCCCAGGAGTAACTGGGGGGTTAGGGCACACCCAAAGAACCTGGGACGTGAACCAGCAACCTTCTGATCACAAGCGTCGCATCCCGACCCCATGGGCCACACGCCACCCCCGGTTTCTCACTGGTATATTTTGTGTGTTAAAATGTGTTTAACGATTTTAAACTGCACCCGCTTTTCCTCATCCGCTCTCCCGCCCTCCTGCCCCAGACTATGCCAAGGGGTTCGGTGGGAAATATGGGGTCGAAAAGGAGAAGGTGGACAAGGCTGCCATGGGATACGATTACAGGGGCGAGACAGAGAAACACCAGTCTCAGAAAGGTGACACTGACGGACTCATGTGGCCACACCCCTCGCTCATAAAACCAGCCAATCACTCGGAGCCTCACATCCTACTGGCTGGCTAGAGGATGCCCAGTGTCATGTGACAGCCAGGAGTGGTGGTCAGAGCCATCAAGAGCTAACAGCTTCTCATTACTTAACTGATATTCACCTATTGCAACTGCAATGGACACCAGGTTAAACTAGTTACATAACCAGTAGTACTGGGCTATGAAATTCAAGTAAACTCTTTTTTATGTAGCGCCGTTCACAGCAGAGTCTCTTCAAGGTGCTTACATGATTGTGCGGCAGTCCACTATTACATCATTTACAGATAACACAGACATGTGATGCTTCTGTGGACAAGCAGACTGTCTTAGCGGCATTTTATAATTCCTGTTTATTATCCCAGACTACGCCAAGGGCTTTGGCGGTCGCTACGGGGTGGAGACAGATCGCATGGACAAGGTGAGCATCCGAAGGAGTGCCCCTTCCCCGTTTGGGCTCGGCCGTGACGAGGCTCCTCTGCACCTGCTCAGTGTGCTGACGCTTCGCAATGTCGCCCCCAGAACGCCGCTTCCTTTACTGATATGGAGACCCCCACATCCTCTTACAAGAAGACCCAGCCATCAGAGGCCTGTAAGTGTCCGTCAGCACGAGGGGATTACTCACTGTAGCTGATAGGAACATCCCTCTATATACACCCCTGTAGACGAGCTACAGGTGGGGATCAAACCTATGTGTGTGTGTGTGTGTGTGTGTGTGTGTGCGCGTACGCATGTGAGCAGCAAGTCTTGGGGCAGGAAATCTGAAGGCACGCTTTGAGAACATGGCACGAGCATCGGATGAGGAAAACAAGAAACGGGCCGAGGAGGAGAAAGCCAGGAGGCAGGCTCGGGACGCGCGGGAGTGGGAGGAGGCCCGCGGGAGGCAGGCCCAGGAGGCGCGGGAGCAGGAGGAGGCCCGCGGGAGGCAGGCCCAGGAGGCGCGGGAGCAGGAGGAGGCCCGCGGGAGGCAGCAGGTGGGCCAGACTCCTCCCTGGTGCTGGTTACACCCTGATATTATGGCTTATCAGTGGCCAGGTTCACACTACAGCTGACTACTTTTGTACGTATATGTGCCAAGAGCTGGCAGATGGGAACTTCCCAGGAGTACGTGGAGATTCCAGGGAGGTGGCACAGGGGTCATTGTAGGGTGAAGGGGCGCCAATGCATGCACAGCGACGCTGCTGTCTGTTTCTTAGGAGCAGGAGGTGCAGCGGGAATCCAGGGAGCCCCCCCCGCTGCCCAGGAGATTGCCAGAGCCCCCCAGAGAGGAGCCAGACGCAGCAGTAAAGGTGCAGATGGCCCTACAGCTTGGCTTTTTGTGCAGCTAGCTGTGCAGGGAATAGCAGTGCGCACAACAGAACAGTGTCTGCAGTACATGTGCACTGAAAGACGCGCGCAGGCCCAACGCACCATGTGACTTTTACATCACGCAGCCAGGATCTCCAAGCAGAACACGTTGGACACTTTTTAAATCTCCGCTGATTACTTGGCGGCTGAGTCGTTCAAAGCCTGGAAGATCTAGATTTTTTTTCTACAAAGGTTCCAGTATTGGGAGCTGCATCCTGCTTGTCATGCTGACTCTGTGTTGTCCTCCAGGGGGAAATAGCGGAGCAGGTGGAGGCAGACTACGACAAGCCTCCTGCCCTGCCCCCCCGCCCCGCCGACCTGCTGGAGGATGAGTATGATGTCATCCGGGAGGAGCCCCCAGAAACCCCCCAGCCAGAAGAAGAAGACGCCTATGAGGACATTTCTGCTCCTGTACAAGGTTTCCGGCTTTTTTGGCCTTGTTTTGCAGTATCTGGTGCAGACACAGTTTCTCCATATTCTAGAAGACTCTCCCATTTACCGCATGGCCCAGGTCTCATGGAAACATGAAATACAATGGCAGGCTGCCTTTCCATTGGACTGCCACATTGCAGAAAGATGCTTTTGGCGAGCTGGACAGGCTACTTCCTGCCAGCCAATCAGGAAGAGGCAGGTGTTGTCGCCTGTAATAGAAGTAGAACCTGCAGAGCGTGCACATTTTATCACGCTGTAGATGAAGGCGGGTGGTGCTCTCAGAGCTCTGTACTGCTGACATCTGTGGGTGAGGCTTTTCACTGAAACAGTGGTAGTTCTGGGTACCGTCAGGCAATAAATAACTCAAATTTTAAAAGCCTGTGCAAGGCCTTTCCAGGCTTTTAAAAAGACTTACTGCTTCTTAACTCCACAGATAACGACTACGAAGACCTGACTTGTGGCCAGTCGGCTGTTGCTCTCTACGACTATCAGGGTGGTAAGTGTCCTTGGCTGCCCTCTAGTGGAGAGCTGTGTTCATTTCCTTCTGCCAGGGCTTCATTATTGGTTGGATGAAAAACACACAGGAGCAAGAATGTCTGACTGCTGATTAGGGATATAACAGCAAGCATGTCGCCATCATTTCAGGTACCTTTTGGTGATGTAGGTGTGCTCTGGTGGGCTGGATGCAGTCACACATTTCTTAGGGTTAGCACAAATTTCAGGCCCCGTGTCTCCCCAAACCAGTTTCCACACTAGAATCACTGAATTAGGTCAGTGCTAAATCATGCTTGCATTGCTGTGCATTCTTGGGGTCAGAAACAAATTCAGATACTTCATTTCAATCTAATTACATTTATTTATATATGGCATTTCTACATTACATTGTCTCAAAGTGCTTTACGTGATCTTAAGCGCACTTATCCAATAATAATATGAAAGCAACAAGCCTCATCTCTGTATTCACTATGCGTTTATGCATTGCGTGATTAACAGTGTTTAACTTTTTGTGGGAGAGAAAAGGTCCGTTATTTGTTGGGTGTTTTTTATTCCGCAGAGGGAGATGACGAGATATCCTTTGACCCGGATGACATCATAACGAACATCGAGATGGTGGATGAGGCCTGGTGGAGGGGTCACTGCCGCGGCCACTTTGGCCTTTTCCCTGCCTCGTTTGTGCAGCTGATGCAGTGAGCTCCCAGGCACCTTCATCGCCCTCCTCTTCCTCCCCCTACTTTCAGGAATATCACCAGCAGGCACCATTTCCATGGACGCCATGCTGTCTTTCTCAGATAGCTTTCTGTACTGCCTCAGAGCTGTACCTGCCCTCTACCAGCAATCAGTAATGTCTGACTCCACCCACTCCAATGGAGTCCCGCCCTCACATGCCACATATGACACTGGGATTGGCTGAGTTATAAAAGCACTTTGAAGATAATTGTTTTGCATGAGGTGACTGTAATCCTGATTGCTTATTAGATGCCATAGCCTTGTAATAATATGGAACTTTGTTAGCAACTACGGAAACTCCCTGTTTTTATGATTAAAAAAGATTAGCTTTACTATGGCCTTGCTATGTAACTGTAACATTTCTTATTTTGATAAAAAGACAAAAATAAAATGTTCACATTTATATTAAACATATTAAGTTCCTCAGTAATATTATGTAACTTTGGGGGAAAATATGCAAACCAGTGGTAAATTCCTCTTGATCGAGTTTTTTTTTCTGACAGTAATAATAATATGACCAGTTCACATAAACGTCATGACACATTAAGTCTGTGTAAGGTACACAATAGACTACCTAAATTGTGATATGATTATATTGTTTTTATACGTTTACGGTGTCTGTCTTTAATATAATGCAATCGTATATCTGATCACCAAGAGCATGAGGGTTGACTTTTATTCCGAAGCGGTAATCTGGCCTTCTCGTCAGCCGGGTGACATTCCTGCCGGTGACATTCCTGCACAGGCGCGGCGAGTTTGTAGCGCGCGCGCGCGCGCGCGGAATGCGTGTCGTGACGTGGGCGGCGCGCGCACCTAGCAAAGCGGCCTTCTCCCGTCAGGGGCCACCCCACCGAATTTCCGTATAAATATGCATTAGGGCTAGCCTTATAATACCCGCTATTATCAAGCAAAGTGTCTCCACAATGTCCTCATTGCAAATTTAACATGCAGATTGTAAAACATTAATGAAAACTACCTAGAACACGGAACACCTGTCACTGCTGCCACACTTCACTATGAAATATAATGATTAAAAGCCTTAAAATAATCTTATTTTATTTGTTTTATGACGGTATTTCTCATTTATGGCTTAAGTACATTTTTCTTGGAGAAAAGTCGCGTCCTCGGGTTTTCCCCTCAGTCCCCTGGAGAAGCGAAAGGAAGCTGCTCTCACCCCCCTCCTGTATTTCTGATGATATTCTAAGTGCGTCAGAGGAGGTCGAGCCCAGCGATCCGTTCCGTTACCCAAATTATTTAACACTAGAACCGCCGGGGTCTCCTTTAACCGCCGGCAGCGACGTACTTCGGCGTGTCACACCTTCGTACTTGTTAATGGGCCATGGCAGTAGCGTGCCGCTCACCCATCGAGCAAAGCATGGGGCAGTCAGTAATCCTCGCAGCAGCAGTTACTGTCACCCCCAAAAAACCCTCAAACCCATAATACAGATCTCATCGTCACGTTTTTGTGCTCATCGATGTCTGTATTGGTTCCGATAGGTCATTAATCTTGTGAAATGAATCCCTCCGGTAATAAAATAATAGCCGCGCTTTAAATGTAATTATTTATTAAAAATATATTTTTGCTACGTCACTCTCTGTGTACTCTGTGTGATCACAGGATCAGGTTTGGTGACATGTGACCGTGGTTCATGGATTTGCTGATCTTATGGCTTTCTGTCCTCTCTCTCATATATAAGGAAACGTACAACATGAACGCATATACAGTACTGTGCAAAAGTCTTAGGCTGTCAAAGGAAATGTTTAAAGCTGTTAGTCTGGGTAGTAAGTGTATATTTGCTCCAAACAAAAAACCCATTTAACTTTAGAGCATATGCAAATTAAGAGTCACACGACAAAAAACGAACAGGAACATCTTCTGTTCTCCCATAAATCACTGACATCTTGCTTGATGGCTAGATGAACACCGCTTCAGATCCCAAACCTCTCCTCAGGTGCACCTCTGCCATTCCACGTGTTCATTACATTTCACCACCAGTTCACTTAATTAATTAGGGTAATTAGTTAATAACTCAATGGGGTACTGATTGCTCTAAATACCAGTGTGAGAGTGGTCAAGTAAAAGAATTCATGAGTATATTGGAAGGTTGCTGTAAATACTGAGGTGACTTTAGGAGAAGCTTTGAAATGATTAAGCTGACAGACCTTGGCAGAAAAAAAATCATAGTTTTACACCAACATGAAGGTAATTTAAAATTCATTTTCTTTGACTTTTGCACAGTACTGTATAGTGATATTTTAAACCACACGCGCGCGCGCGCACACACACACACACACATAAGCACACATGCACGCACATACACACGCACACACACATAAGCACACACAAACGGACATGCTATCCCGAGGCTGCTATCCTGAGGCTGCTGTCCCGAGGCTGCAACAGTATACCGAGGCTGCTATCCCGAGGCTGCTACAGTATCCCGAGGCTGCTATCCTGAGGCTGCTATCCCGAGGCTGCTACAGTATCCCAAGGCTGCTACAGTATCCCAAGGCTGCTATCCCGAGGCTGCTATCCTGAGGCTGCTATCCCGAGGCTGGCCTGATTGTTCATGCGCACTTTATTGCCGCAAATAAACGTGCCTAATTCTCTCTGCAGGAGCCCGGACCAACCTCACCTGTTCCTCACTGCTTTGTCACGAAAGGCCCGTCTGCTTCTGCAGCCAATGCGCCCCAGTTTCGGTAACCTCTTCTTTAAAAGCACACTCACTTTATACGAAACTTCTGATCTGGTTTCTCCTGTAATTTTCTTTTTACCTTATATTATTTTACAGTGTTTTGTTCTCCTTTCATGCCTGTGTTGTTCCTGGTTTTTGTTTAGTCTTAAAAGAAATCTTCCCATTGAGCACCATTTGAATGTACTGAAAGCTACTTCTGCAAAAAAGTTTTTGTATATATTGATGGTCTTAACAGATTAATGAAAATGGTATAGTATGCCAGTCAGATGACACAACATATATTTTTATCAGCTATCTTTAGAAATTGTTTATTATTAGTGTACAATGATCGGAATATAATGACAATGTTTAGTATAAAACATATGCGAGTTCCAGTAATGTTCCTGCCAAAACCTTTACTGAAAGAACCTGCTTGGTGACAGCTCTTCCAGTAAATGCATATGTCGGGCTGGTCTGACAGCTGTCTCCACACAGCTACCAGACGTTTGACATTTTTTTGGCATGATGTCCTGTCGTGTGTGTTTTCATGTTCAGTAATACCTAGTGACAGGTTTGTGGCGGTGTGTGACTCAGCAGGGTTGAATGCCTTGCCTCTGATTAGTAGGTCACTGGTTTGAATCCCAGGGTTGGGCGAGTGATTTCACCATTAGACCCCTGAACAAGGCCCTTAATTTAAGTTACTATAGTGACTGACCCTGCTCTCTTTCAAAAAAAGGGGTAACACTTTCTATGAAGCCTATATTCATAAGGCCTAATAACCTAATAATTAATTGTCACGCATCCGTAAAGTATTATAAATATGGCTATAACTATTTCTAAAAAGGCATAAAGCATTATAGTCACGTGTATAATGCATTATGAATGCTCTATAGATTCCTTTATAAGGCAGTACAAAGCATCCTTAATGCCTATACCGGGCATTATAAAGGTATCTACAGTATAGTGCATTATAGATGAGCACTTCATAAGGCATTCATTTTTCATAATACACATGGCTATAATGTGTTATTCCTTTTGATAAATAGTCATAGCCATGTTTATAATGCTTTATGAATACATTATTATTTGTTATGAATATGTTTATTAATACTAAAAACATGGTCTTGAGTAAAGTGTAACCAAAAATAGTTGTGTCACAGTGTGCATTACAGTCTTTTGTGACGTTGCAGGTTGTATTGTGAAAGGTATACTCGTAACCAGCTAGGTTGGCAGATGACCAATCAGATTAAGGGGCTGGAGTTTAAGAATACGTTCTCTGGAAGTTGTTTTTTCCTCTTCGCTGAGCGTTACACTGATGCCTACGTGCAGTGAGGTAAGTGCATGCTCTGCTCTGGAAAACACTCTGCAGGATCTGATGGGCTTTGTGAGGAAAGTTTATACCTCAAAAATGTAAAAATACACCTGCTAAAGGTAAGACCTTTCTATTGTTTTCCTTTATATAAGGCATTAATGCTCACCAGCCTCAGGGCACTTGTGACACGATAAAGTAAGGCATTACGGTCTAATTTAACTTAAATTTATTTTAGACATATATGTAGACATATATTTGTTTTTTTTTAATAACAATAAGAAGTGAACAACGGAAGAAAAAGTCTAGGTGCACTGAGCATAGGTCACTGTTCAAAGTACAGCATGTAATTACTGTCAACAAAGCCGGCAAATGAATGTGCCATGTGTTCTGTGTGCCTCGTGCAAAGGGCTCTGGGGTACTGCTGACATGGAGATTACAGTCTTATACCGTATGAGACGGGCAGAGAGTGAATCAGAGGAGAGCCGGGGGAAACGTGCAGGCTTCCATTCAAACTTCTCTGACGGTTAGAGACGGGCCACGTGCCGGCCATTCGCTGTTAATCATTACACGTTTATGCCCCCCCCGCCAGCTGAGGTCTTACAGTGTGTGTGATTTGACAAGCCTGGCTTCCCGTCTTAGCAGGGCATCACTGTAATAATGTCTGTCACCATAAAATGCTAAAATGCTAGCTAACCAAAATAGCGCGCGGTGTAGGGCTTTATTAAGCAGTGTGACCTCTGAGTCAGAGAGTGACAATTCTGTTGTTTTGTGTCCCTAAAGCTCCAGACAGCATGGTGACAGAAGATGAGGAATTCTGTAGAACCTGCATCAGTTCCAGTCTAAAGCTTTGCTGCCAGTGATGGATCCCAATCTGCAAAATACCCTCTGGCAGCAGAGGGAGGACGGAGACGCTCCCCTGCCCCTGATGGATGACTTGGAAATGGCTTTGGCTCACATGCAGGGTATATTCTTAAATGACGACGATGACCTCGACATATACAGCTCTGTCCCATTCCAGCATGCTGCTACGCTAAGGCCAGATGTCCCCCCGGGGATTCGGCCCCCTCCCCCGGAGCCACCGCGGTTTGACCACCACCATGAGCCCCCGCTCCTACCCCCCCGACCCCGGAAAGGTATTCCCGTTGCAGCGTGCCCCGTTGGAGCCCCAGCTGAGTCCGCTATCCAGAAAGACAGGGACCGGAGGCCACTCTTACCACCTCGGACCCGGGCCATCAGCGCACAGCCAGCGACCCCCCCCAGACCGCTCTCTTGCATTTTGAAACCCAGCAGTAATCCTCTGAGTCGCCCCGGCCGAGCCAGCACCGTAGACGACTCAGTAAGTACCACTGGCCACAAAGGGTGCTTTTCCACCGCACAAGGTTTGATACTTTTGGTACTTTGGGGCATAACTTGCAATGCTTTCATTGCGATTGGTTATGCAAATAGCCCGATTCTGAAACACAATGCGATCGCCGTCTTGACAAAAAGTTACAAACTCAGAAAACAGCAATAAACAAAGTAAAAGATAATAATTGCGATCTGGTCGGAAAAACTGATCTGTACAACAAGATCTGGACAGTATAACAATTTAAAAAAGTCCATCCATCCATCCATTTTCTACCGCTGTTCCGGGTCGGGTCGCGGGGGCAGCAGTCTAAGCAGGGAAACCCAGACTTCCCTCCCCCCGGCCACTTCGTCCAGCTCTTCTGGGGAAATCCCAAGGTGTTCCCAGGCCAGCCGAGAGACATAGTCTCTCCAGCGTGTCCTGGGTCTTCCCTAGAGCCTCCTCCCCAGTGGGACATGCCCAGAACACCTCACCAGGGAGGCGTCCAAGATGCATCCTGACCAGATGCCTGAGCCACCTCATCTGGCTCCTCTCAATGCGGAGGAGTAGCGGCTCTACTCTGAGTCCCCCCCGAATGACCGAGCTTCT
>JAODKM010000001.1:2278857-2292517 GCA_026780845.1 Petrocephalus sullivani | reverse complement strand
GGACAGTTTTAAACCCTGGGTCAGATGTGGTGTATTATGCATAATGTGAAATCGATAAATCGCTCAGCCCTAGCGCTTATTTACCTCGCAAGCCGGAGCGCAAGCCCGAGCCCGGCCCGAGTCCGTGTAAAATGATAGAAATTGAGCTCGAACCCGACCGAACCATTCGGGCAAAGATCTTCGGCTCTAAAAGGAAGTACCGAAAGTACCGAAAGTACCAAAAGTACCAAACTTGGTGCGGTGGAAAAACCTCCAAACTCAAGATACTGCTTCACTGAGAAGAGTCAGGGAATCTGAGGCATTGAGGAAGTGTGTTTGGAATGAATGAGGGCAGAAAGGAGATTCCTTTGGCCATTTCCAGTTTTGCTTGATCAGCATGTGCATTACTTTTTGCTTTGCTCAGGCTAACTGGACCATAAAACTGATTGACACACCAGACAACAGCAATGACAGACTTTCTGCATTTCGGAGGTCTATATCCGGGTAAGGACCACAGTTTCAGATTGTGGGAAAAAATGCTCAGCAATTTATAGAAATGGTATAAATGATGTTAATAATGTCTTTGAATGCATAGGTGACCAAGTATACATATATATGACATTTCGACTTTGGGTGCAGTAGCGATGCAACTGTTTCCGGGCTAGCGACATGCTACACGATACTTTCTACTGACTCCAGGCAATGGCATCATCCACATAGCAACAATTCTGGTTTCCGTAACAATTGCGATCTTCAGCATCTCGTACTGAGGTCTGCATTCTAGCTACTTTGCTGTCCAGGGGTATCCAGAGGGGCATGGATACCCTGACAGATTCAACGGGGGCAGCACTTTACAGGGGCCCTACCCAGGGGCGCAACAGGGGGATGGATACCCTGATATATTTAGGCCCGGCACTTTACAGGGGCCCTACCCAAGGTTAGACAGAGGGGCATGGATACCCTGGCAGATTCAGGGGGCCCGGCACTTTACAGGGGCCCTACCCAGGGTTAGACAGAGGGGCATGGATACCCTGGCAGATTCAGGGGGCCCGGCACTTTACTGGGGCCCTACCCAGGGGCGATGGAGGGGCATGGATACCCTGGTAGTTCCAGGGGGCCCGGCACTTTACAGGGGCCCTATCCAGAGGCGACAGAAGGGCATGGATACCCTCACAGATTCAGGGGCCCCAGCACTTTACAGGGGCCCTACCCAGGGGTGACAGAAGGGCATGGATACCCTGACAGATTCAGGGGGGCCAGCACTTTACAGGGGCCCTACCTTTGTGACAGAGGGGCACAGATACCCTGACAGATTCAGGGGGCCCAGCCCTTTACAGGGGCCCTACCCAGGGGCACAGTAGGGGCATGGATACCCTGACAGATTCAGGGGCCCAGCACTTTACAGAGGCCCTACCCAGGGTTAGGCAGAAGGGCATGGATACCCTGATAGATTCAGGGGGCCCAGCACTTTACAGGGGCCCTACCCAGGGCTACAGATACCCTGGCAGATTCAGGGGGCCCAGCCCTTTACAGGGGCCCTACCCAGGAGCATTAGACTCTCAAAAGTACGTAGCTTTGCACGTGCAAAAACCACTTATGCTCCCGATGGTAGAATACGGCGTATTGTCGTATGTATTACAGCTGTCCCTGTTTTTTCCCCAGGCACGTGTCTTACTTCCCCTCTCTCATGTGGTAATGCCTGTCACTGTCTGTCCCTGTAACCCAGACAAACTGCACATTCGGTAGCCCCTCCCACTGCCACCTTACGTAAATAAACGCGTGATCCTTTTTCCTATGCTTCGTTTTGCGCTAGGATTTACGAGAGATGCCTTTAGCGGTATTATTTGCCTTTCCAGGCTGATGGAGTGCTTTCCGCACAGTGACAGGACGTTCAACCCCGGGCTGGTGTGGGGTCACGTCTCACGCCTCCATCTCAGCTTGCAGGGGGACAATCTGGTCAGTGTCAGCATGACCACGGAACGGCTGTCCTATCCTGTCGCGTTCTCAACTCCCCGTGAGTCCTCGCGCCGTTGCAGCAAAGCTTCTGTGGAGGAAATAGTGGAAATGATGATGTCATATTCGTTTCTCTGTATACGTTGAGTTTTGGGCCAAGCAGTGGGTAGGCCCGTCGCGTCAGACACTCCCAGGCTGGAGGATCAAATCCGGCCCTTTCACTGTGTGTATGAAGTCTGCGTGTTCTCCCCATGTTCTCCCCATGTTCTCCCCATGTTCTTCTCATGCTCTTCCTGAGGCTCCTTTGGGTCACATGGTTTCCTCCCACAGCCCAAAGGCAAACAGCTAGCAGCATTGGTGTCTCTGAGGTGTGTGTGTGTGTGTGTGTGTGTGTGTGCCAGCCATCCTTTGAACTTCCATCCAGGCTGCTCCAGAGGAATAGCTTTTGCGTCTTAGGTAGTTGCATGCCTTTGGAGCACAGCAGGAATGTATGTTGCTAAAGGTGTCAGCCAGGTGTCCTCTGTCCCAGTCAACAGGACGGTGAAGAACCTGATCGAGGCACTGCTCCTCGTGCTGGAGCTCCACGACGCCGATGCAGGCCAGCACCTGCTGAAGTTCTGTGACTCTGAGGAGTTTCTCAGAAAGTGAGGAGCATCAGCCGAGCCTGTGACTTTGCGTTGCGGTCCGGGACTTCCAGCCCTGCTGTTCTGTAGATGTCGTTTCTGGGGTCCTCGCTGTTTGTAACGTATCAGGATGCTTCTCATTTCAGTGCCAAAGTGAAAACAACATGTGATGTTCTTTCTTGAGAGATTTCAGTATTAAAGAAAGAGAGCCTGGCTATTTGCCCATAGATACGTAGGAAAAGCAATATAATATAATCGAATAGAATCTCTTTATTGTCACTACATGTGTACAACAAAGCTATGTGTGCTTTGCACCAACGCAACACATTATTAAAAATGAAAAATGGAAAAATAATAATATATAGAATATAGCTGCACAATTTAAAGCCGAGTGTTTGAATCCAGGAGCAGTATTGCAGCATTAAATGTAACAGTGTATGTCATTGTTAATCTTTGGAGGTTTCTGCGTGTACTCCAGGCCCTGTGTTTCATTAGTCCCTGCCCTGTCACCCCTGTGTTCTCTCCTCAGTGATGAGATCCTAGGGATGCATGAGAGCATTACGACATGCCAGAGGTTAGGCCTGCAGCTTTCACTAAGGCTTCTGCATCAGGACCACGTGAAGGAGACACTAGCCCGAGATGTGAGTACTGTCACTAGGCCTCTTCTCTTGGGACAGCAGTGTAAATATCAGTGAAACGTTTCTTTTAGCCAAAGCTCTAAATTATCGTTTTAATGTTAGATATTTTATTCCTCCTTTTATTGCTGTTTTTAATGTATTTTTTTCACTATCTGTATGCACTTTGAGATTTTTCTGTAAAATGTAAAGTGCATTATAAGTAAAATGTATTATTGTTATTATTATTATGAAGACATTTCAGCAATTCGATTTTCTGTCTTTATCATAATTAAGAAAGTGAAACCACTTCTTCTCTAGCATGAAGACGACATCCGCCCCTTTGACATAACTCGCCTTTTGGGCTCCGCTTGTGTCTTCAATACATCGAGGTAAATGTGCCTGTTTACCATATATATGATGTGGTGAACTGTAATGAATAAAACATGATACAAGTATGTGTTTCCCAAGGAACATTTTTATTTAATTTTAAATAGGAACTGTAGCACTGTTCTCAGTGTCAGCAAATGCATTCTCCAGTGTTTTGCACATTAGATATTAGAAGTACCATTCAAAGAGTATTTTTGCTCTGGTATTTGTCCAAGAAACCAGTTTGAAGAAGAAGAAGAAGAATTAATTTATTAATCCCCTTGGGGAAATTGACTTTTTACCTCCCCCAACTTTGCTCTCCATGAGAGTAAGCTTGGCTGTGAAGGGCAGCCACTTGTGCAGCGCCCAGGGAGCTGGGGGTTAAGGGCGCTTTGCTCAAGGGCCCACAGACGGCCAGTTGGTCCATTGGTTTGGAACACTGTGCCTGTGATGTCACTGCCGGGCCCCTGAGTGAGGCCTTTAATCTCCGGGTCAGGAGGGTGATGTCACTGCCGGGCACATGAGCGAGGTCATTAATCTTCGGGTCAGCAGGGTGATGTCACTGCCGGGCCCCTGAGCGAGGCCTTTAATCTCCGGGTCAGCAGGGTGATGTCACTGCCGGGCCCCTGAGTGAGGCCTTTAATCTCCGGGTCAGCAGGGTGATGTCACTGCGGGGCCCCTGAGCGAAGCTCTTAATCCCCAGTTGTTCTAGGGACTGTCTGACCTGCTTTCTCAAAACAATCTGTCTTGTTATGGATAAAAATTTCTGAGAATTTGAAATAAAAAGTAAAGAATATTCTCAATTAATTTGGTCCCCACAGGACTGCTCTGGAGACCCACCTGAAGTACTACAGCAGAGAGGTTCGGGAACTGACCCAAAGCCAGGTACGGTATTTCCATCGTATCACACTTTTTGTGGCTTCCTTAGGACTGCTTGAGCCAATTACTAGAGTTTCAAGATTCGACTGGTGATGAATCTGAATGACTCTAATACCCCCTGCAGTTTGGAAACAACGTGCCTCAGATAGTAGAAGAGGTCCGGACAGTTAGCAGTTTGCTGTGTGGATTTTCCACGAGGGAGTTGGATGAGGCCATTGGTGAACTCCAGAGAAACGGGCCTCTGAGACTGGTAGGATACTGCTTTCCTGACTTCGGATATGTATTTTATCAAAACAATGTACAGTTTTCTCCAGAGTGACTTAATGCCCCATATAAAGTCAGAACTCATGCATTACCTGATATTATTAGTTCATGCAAAGAGCGACAGTTGTATCCCTTTGGCTCTGTACATCAAGGTGGCTGATATATCGCTGTAAACCCCAGTCTTGTGCTGACACGACATGTGCTTTCTGCCGCTCGTTTCAGACTCGTGTGGAATGTGAGCGAGGTGAGCCTGCAGATGGCCGGCCAGCCCTGCACGTCTGCAGCGGGAGTCACCCAGCAGCACTGCTCCTATTACCTTCCAGTTTTGCTATGCTCTAGACTATTCTTTGTCTTTTGGTAGCACTGAGGATTCCCGGGAAGCTGAGGATTAGGAAACACTCTCTAGTTTTAATGCAGAAATCACATAGGAATGAGGTTTTATATACTGAGCACATCAGCCAATGTGGAACATGTGCTGGTCGCTGTTAGCCATTCACACCAGTGAAATATTGATCATTTCCAGACTAAAGTCTAATCATATAAGCTTATAGAACACATTAGAACAGAAATTCCTCTTGATGACTTCAGATGGTGAAATAGATTAGGAAGGACGCCTCTGTGTGGCTTCATCTGGCTGGGGGTCAGGTGTAGCGCTGACAGTGACTGGTGGCTTTTCTCCTTGGGGGCCCCAGTGGTCCAGCAGCTGCACCAAGCCCTTCTCCAGCTGCTGCACATATTCTTCAGCAACTTCGACTCCGACTTCCGAAGCGAGTGTCCCGCCCGCGTTCCCCAGCCATTCAGCGCCGACGTGGCCCACAACCAGGAGATCCTCCAGCTCGATGTGGCTGCTCTCTACAAGCTGGAGCCCAGCTGGATCGGCAGGTATGCAGCCACTCGAGGCGCTCTTTTGTCTTTGAATATCATCGCTGCCTCATCAGAACCGTTCCAGACGAGACTCCAGTCTACTTCGGAAGCGACGGGGCTGTGTGACCTGTCGATATGATTAAAATGTCTCCACAATCTGCTTTTATGGAGAGATTGTGAGCATCATCCTGCACAGTGCCTGCTCTCGGTTGCAGTTCTATGGCTCCTAGTTTCCACACACCAGAAAGAAGGACGCTGTAGGTAGTGTCTGGGTTCCCTCGTCCCGACATGCGACACATTGCCTAAAGAATTTGACAACGGTAATATCGAACTTGTTTGGATTTTCCGAAACCGACACAGCGTAAACAACAGTTGCACAGATAAGGTCTGCACATCAGATAGTGGCACAACAAACTATTCTACACCACCTCAAAGAAAACACCCAAAAGTGTGCTGATGGTGACAGTGAGGGACATCCTATTGCTAAATAGTTGTAAAAAGTGGACATGACAAAGAATAGTGATCCTGCCTGCAAAATATCACGACATTATTATTGTTATTAATATTAATAGTATTTAATAGCTACACACAGAGAAGCAGGGGCTACATTTGACCTCTGAAGCCCACAGCAGTGCGGCCCAGGATAGCTAGCAAACCGCCCCAGTAACAGAGGCAGTGCAGAAATGTAATGACGTCCTACTGTGTGAATATCACCACTGAAGAAGCCAAGCGAGTAAAGAGAGCCTGACATGTATAATGTATCACAATAAAGCCAAAATCAGCAAGGTGTACCATCTGTCGCAAGTCTGAGCCATGGATTTCATAAACCATAAATAAATAAACAGGTGCGGTCTGCGTTTAAAGTTGGCTTTTCTCTGTCTGCCCTGACCTCCTTCTCTGAGAGAGTGATGTTCTTTTAAACCCTTTTTAATCATTCTTTTGTTCTGTCTGCATATGGATTCTTTTGAAATATTCACATGAAATATGTATCCAGATGGCTTAGTCTCTCCCCTCATGATAAGCTTCTCCTCTGACACCGGCCCTCATCTGTCACCCCTTTGGTCGCTTCCAGTCTCGATTACTTCTGCATCACATGCGTGCTGACCTATGGCTGCAAGCAGCTGGTCGAGCCTGCGATCTCCGAGAACATCAGCACCGTCCTGTCCCTGGGAAACAAGCTGCAGTGCAACAGGAAGTAAGGAGAAACGTCTCTGAAGCGGCCTCGCTGGTCCACCTGGGCCGACTCCTGACCGCGTCGTGCCTCTCCTGCCCTGTGCCTCAGGATGGCCTTCCCGGTTCGGATCAACAGCCTGCCCTATGAGTCCATGCTGACCTTCCGTCTGCAGGGCTCAAAGCAGGGGAAGAGCCCGGAGATGCTGTGCTGGGCTGTCATGCCCCTCTTCGCTGACGAGTAGGTGGCGTTTGCACTGGATGAGTAGGAGGCTGCTGATGTCGAGCCAGAGACGCTGAGCACTGTGGCTACATGGCAGTGACACGCTGTGTCATAACATGTCTCCATTTTACCGGTATTTTGGCACTGACTCTGCTCCTCCTGCTAATGATGATGGTTAGGGTTAGTGTGGATGGTAATGGATGGACCACAGACCTTAATGGTGACTTGCTGTCTCTCTCAGCAAACTTGTCAGTGGCACGGTTCTGCTGAGCATGTCTGCACATGAAGAACTGACTGAACCCCCAACACCTGGTGTGTCAGACAGCCACAGGCAAGCCACAGGAGTCATTCTCGAGGTGAGCAATTAAAGTCGCCCTCTAGTGGCAGACCTTGGATATTGCATTTACACTTCACTTCAGTCAGCTAGAGCAGGGTGCCCAATCACGTCGATTGCGATCGACCAGGTAGTGCGGGTAGATGACACGATATTAAAAAAATGGAAATGTTAGCCTATCATCTGTGCTCCCTTTGGCATTTGTCACTTGATTGACGCAACGGGTGGCCTGTTATGTTACCGAAACAAAACGCGAATGTATTGCGAGCTGTGACCCAAAGTGACCCAGGTAGCCTTCCGATTTATATCTACTAGAAAGGGATATAAAAGAATGGGTGGGGGAGCCGGACCGAGTAAGGAACCATAAATGTATTGGAGTGTATTGTGCTGTGAGGGTTCATGCAGTGATGCAAGGTGCGCCAACATATACTGTACATATAAAGTATACTACTGTGTGTGTGTGTATAAGCGCATAATTAGCATTTTTAAAAGTAGCTCGCAAGCCGAAAAAGTGTGGCCCCCTCTGAGTTAGCGTATGTAGTACAAACTGCATTCTGGCATGAAGCCTTATTGTTCCATTGATATATTTTTATCACCCCCCCCCCCTCCCCGAGATGATATCGACCCTAACCCTAACCCTAACCCTAACCCACTGGTCCTACATATTTCCTTGTATTTTGTACTGAAGCCAAATCAGCCCTCCCATCCCAGGCAGAGTGGGGCTGGCTCTTTATCCATTTATTCATTATGTATCCAGGTGGCGTTCCCTGACACACACAGGTGGCTCTATAAGAGACCACAGTCACTCCCCTGCTCCCTATTTGTCACCCCTCCCTATGAGGAGCTACACAAGAAGATCTTTGACGTGTCCCAAAAGCACAGCGTGTCCTTGTGAGTCATCTCCGTTCCCGGGGGCTAACACAAGGTGACTGGGCCGCTCTGGCCTTTCCCGCATCCCTACCTGACATCGCGTCCTTGAATTTGTGTCCCAGCTTGACAGAAAACGAGACGGCCTTCCTCTGGAGCAAACGTCACTCATGCAACAAAGACAACACCTACCTGCACCTTCTCCTCTACAGCGCCCCACAATGGACACCTGAAACCCTGCCAGAGATCTACGCCATTCTGGAACACTGGCCGCTGCGTAGCGCAGAGGAGGCCCTTTTCCTGCTCAGTGATTGGTGGGATTTCACCACGTTCACATGCACAGCTTTGTAGATTTTTTGATATGTAATAAATCTGGCCTGCTAAGCAGTGGCCAGCCAGCCTCTGCTTTTGCCACTGTAATATGTTGTGTCGTCATGGTTGTGTCCAGCTTCCAGGACCAAAATGTGCGTAGGGTGGCAGTCCAGCATCTGGAGCAGCTCTCGGATGTGGAGCTGGAGGGCTGTCTCCCTCAGCTGGTCCAGGTGAGGGCTCGGCTTTGTGGCCTCCATGCTCCTTACTTACCATCAACATCAGGAGTGGATTTAAGCCCCCCCCCAACCATCCACAGGCTCTGAAGGTGGAATGGAACCTGGACGGGCCCCTGGTCCTGCTCCTGCTGTCCCGTTCCCTGCAGAGCATCCGCATTGCTCATCAGCTCTACTGGTGAGTACAGGATCAGGACCAGGTGTGACAGGCTCAAAGGCCATATTGAATGCTAATACAGTGCAGCTTGGCGAAATTCCCCAAAGGCAGGATCTGTCCCAAAGTTATGAAGCATTGTACGCAGGTCACCTCAGAGGTCTCAGTGCTGCAGGAAGTGATGCTCCTCTGTACTCTGCAGGCTACTGGAAGATGCCCGGGAGAGAAATAAGCAGTACCAGAGCTGGTACAGTAAGCTGCAGGCTGGGCTCAGGCACTGCTGTGGCCGGCAACTGTGGCAGGAACTGGAGAAGGAGCACCAGCTGGTCAAGCTGCTCATGGCAGTGGCGGAGCAGATCCGCATGGCGGACAAGGCCAAGAGGAAGGTCAGAGGTCGCATTAGAGGCCTGCTTGGAACCCTTATCGTGTCATGTTCGGCTCTCGTTCCTGGGAGATGTGGCACTTATGGAATACAGCATTTGTAAATCCTGCTTTTGGTCCCTGTAGGATATTTTAAAACATGAAAGAATCAAAATCAGTGACTTCTTCAAGGGAGGGGTGACGTGTCGCCTGCCACTGAACCCCGCCCTGCTTGTGCGGGGTGTGGATGAAGAGGTAGATCCCACCGCACTGCTGTCCTTCGCGTGGCCAAGCCTGGATATGTTCTCCACGTCTCTGAGGCTCTTCATTATCTCTTTTAGGCCTGCATGTTTTATAACTCCAATGCAGCTCCTCTGGGAGTCACCTTTATCAACGCCGACGGTCTGGGCAGAAACGTTCCTGTCATTTGTAAGGTACTGTTAGGTGGTAGGAGGAGGGCTGGGGGGGGCTCAGCACTGACAGATTGATGACTGCAGGGTTGCCAGCTTTGGTCAGCTGCTGGTGTGAGATTTTCAGTCTGCACACACATGCACATGCATGTGTAACAGTTTTATTATCTTGTAAACAGATTTGCAAACTACCCCAACTCTTTTGATGCAGCTAATTTTAGGATTATAACGGAACCGATTTCTTGTAAGATCTCTTGCGGGAGCATGAGAGCCTCGCAGCGTGACTGTCGTGCCACATGCATGAGACCTGCCAGCCCTGTCTGGCTCCTTGACTTTGCAGCCCCCTTCCTCCTGCTAGTCAGCTGTCGATCTCAAACTCAGATTTCAAACTCAAGCTAAAAACCTTTTTGTTTGCACAAGCCTATGACCCTCTTTACCCATTATATGCTTTGTTGTTACCTCTGTGTTTAGCATTTACAACTAAGCTAAGGGTACAAACACAGGCCTCTGTTTTAAAACTGGAGCCTAAGCTAAGGGTACAAACACAGGCCTCTGTTTTAACACTGGTGGCTAAGCTAAGGGTACAAGCACAGGCCTCTGTTTTTAACACTGGAGGCTACGCTAAGGTGCAAACACAAGCCTCTGTTTTAACACTGGAGGCTAAGCTAAGGGTACAAACACAGGCCTCTGTTTTAACACTGGAGGCTAAGCTAAGGGTACAAACACAGGCCTCTGTTTTTAACACTGGAGCCAAAGCTAAGGGTACAAACACAGGCCTCTGTTTTTAACACTGGAGCGTAAGCTAAGGGTACAACCACAGGCCTCTGTTTCAACACTGGAACCTAAGCTAAGCGTACAAACACAGGCCTCTGTTTTAACACTGGAGGCTAAGCTAAAGGTAAAAACACAGGCCTCTGTTTTTAACACTGGCGGTTAAGGTAAGGGTACAAACACAGGCCTCTTTTAACACTGGAGGCTACGCTAAGGTGCAAACACAAGCCTGTTTTTAACACTGGAGGCTAAGCTAAGGGTACAAACACAGGCCTTTGTTTTTAACACTAGAGGCTAAGCTAAGGGTACAAACACAGGCCGCTGTTTTAACACTGGAGGTTAAGCTAAGGGTTCAAAAACAGGCCTCTGTTTTTAACACTGGAGGCTACGCTAAGGTGCAAACACAAGCCTCTGTTTTTAACACTGGAGGCTAAGCTAAGGGTACAAATACAGGCCTTTGTTTTTAACACTAGAGGCTAAGCTAAGGGTACAAACACAGGCCTCTGTTATAACACTGGAGGCTAAGCTAAGGGTGCGAACACAGGCCTCTGTTTTAACACTGGAGTCTAAGCTAAGGGTACAAACACAGGCCTCTGTTTTAACACCGGAGGCTAAGCTAAGGGTGCAAACACAGGCCTCTGTTTTAACACTGGAGGCTAAGCTAAGGGTGCAAACACAGGCGTCTGTTTCAACACTAGAGTCTAAGCTAAGGGTACAAACACAGGCCTCTGTTTTTAACACTAGAGGCTAAGCTAACGGTACAAATACAGGCCTCTGTTTTAACACTGGAGGCTAAGCTAAGGGTGCAAACACAGGCCTCTGTTTTAACACTGGAGGCTAAGCTAAGGGTGCAAACACAGGCCTCTGTTTTTAACACTAGAGGCTAAGCTAACGGTACAAACACAGGCCTCTGTTTTAACACTGGAGGCTAAGCTAACGGTGCAAACACAGGCCTCTGTTTTAACACTGGAGGCTAAGCTAAGGGTACAAACACAGGCCTCTCCTGGGTATTAGCCTGCAAGTCCATGTGCCATGCTTTTTTATTTAAACTAGGGTGACCAGATAATTCATGTCATCCTGGACACTTTGAGCTAGGACAGGATTTGCAAAATGCCATTTCAATCAAAAGGACCTGGATGTTAATACGAAATGGCTGGATGAGTCTTTCAATCAAGGGAACAAACCAGTCAAAGGGCAAGAAGAACTCAACTATTTAGCCAAGCACAGGAGCCTTTCAGGTTTTAAGTAGTCTGTAAAACCTGAAGTAGCTCAAAGTGTCCGGGATGATCTGGTCACCCTAGTTAAACAATTGATTTCAAGATTTTGGGTTCAGTAAGTGCTTCAGAAGTGGTCATGTGTCTCACAGACAGGCGAGAACCTCGGTCAGGACATGCTGGTGCTACAGGCTGTTCGTGCCATGGACCGCGTTTGGCTGGAGAGTGGCCTGGATATGCGCATGGTTGCTTACAGGTGCATCTCTACTGGAAGAGACCAAGGTGAGTCTTTGCAATGGGTTCCTTTGGTTTTACAGGCAAACATCTGCTGCGTTCTATTTACCTCGGAGGTCGGAAGTTGGAGCTGGGAATGACATCACAACCCGAATTAATCGCGTTCCAGTAAAGCAAGTTGGAAAGCCGTTTAGCGATGCCAGGGACTGCAGTACCTTAAATCTGACAGGTTATCCGGCTAAGCGAGAAATCCGAATATCACGCTATATTTTGTGCATAAAAACACCCTAGCAACTTGTCTACAAGTTGTGGATGGACAAGAATATCGGATGGTAATCGGAAGTAATTGGATAAGAAATACTTTTGTCTTATTAAAGTTCAATAGTAACCATTTAAATGCGTCTTTATCCATCCATCCATCCATCCATCCATGCGTCTGTGTGGCCAGGCCTGCTGGAGGTCATTCCTGAGGCGGTGACCCTGGGGCAGATCCAGCAGGAGTGGGGACTCGGCGGCACGCTACGGGAGGACACTCTGGAGAAGTGGTTCCACATGTGGAACCGCAGCGAGGAGGAGTATGAGGAGGTGGGAGGACCGTGTGGAACCGCGCCTCACATGGGTGTTAGTACAGAAGCAGAGCACTGAATTTTGGGTAAACAAGCATTTCAGGAAGAAGCCCCCTGACCCAACTAGTGAGATCTGCACTCAGAGGGATCCTGCAGTTGTACAGTTACACATTTACAAATTTGCTTCTGTAAATACTATTGTACTAGTACTGTGCTGACTGAGGTGCTCCTCTCTCTCACCCCCGCACGGCGTCTCCAGGCCGTGATGAACTTCCTGCACTCCTGTGCGGGCTGGTGTGTGGCCACCTTCATCCTGGGCATCTGCGACCGTCACAATGACAACATCATGCTGAAACACAGCGGCCACATGTTCCACATCGACTTCGGGAAGATCATGGGCAACGCCCAAAAGTTCGGCTCCATCAAGAGGCAAGCAGCAGCTGTCCCTGTCCCCCTCTGCACACACTGGCCCACACTGCAGCTGTCCCTGTCCCCCTCTGCACACACTGGCCCACACTGCAGCTGTCCCCATCCATCCACCCACCCATCCATCCATCCATCCATCCATCCATCATCTACTTGCTTACTGAGTTCAGTGTTCTGTGGATTGTTTGAATTATTTTATCTTATAGCAGAAATTAATTGGAGAATACAGGAAAAATAAAGGCCTTAAATAAGAATGAAATATTGGTGAGTTACATGAGCAGAGTAATGGAACTGTAATTTGATATACATATTCAGTGGAGGTGAGGAAGCAGTTAAAAACTCAATTTAATTTCACAGTGCAATAAAATACCTCTAGAGATAAAATACAACCTCTCTAAGATTCTGTGGAAATTAGTGTTTCAGACCCAGCTGAGGAATGTTCAGAGATGCATAACAGCAGGTTCCATTTTCGTGTTGCGATCCCTTTTTATCCAGGACAAACAGAGCAGAAATAAGAGAGATTTGACTCACTGTTGTTCCCCATGGGCTACCTTCTGACTGACTGTGGCATTCTCATGGGCTACCTTCTGACTGACTGCGGCATTCCCCTGGGCTACCTTCTGACTGACTGCGGCATTCTCCTGGGCTACCTTCTGACTGACTGCGGCATTCCCCTGGGCTACCTTCTGACTGACTGTGGCATTCCCCTGGGCTACCTTCTGACCAGTGTTAATTTTGACAGCAAATTCTGATTTAGTCTTAGTCTTAGTCTTTGGAATAATACACCATTTAGTTTTAGTCCTATTTTAGTCATCTGAAATCTTTTAGTCTTAGTCTAGTT
>JAODKM010000001.1:2156758-2172550 GCA_026780845.1 Petrocephalus sullivani | reverse complement strand
GAGCCGCCCCCCGCGCCCTCCTCACCTCCTCTCTCCCGCAGCGAGGAAGCGAAGAGCACCGCCTGGCTCCATCCCGCCGCGCTGGAGGCCGTCAGCACCGGCCACCGCAAAACTCCCGGTAAATATCCCCTGGGGACGGCGCGCAGCGGCCGCTAACTTCGGCTTTCTGTCGGGCTCTCGCGGTGATGCCCTGCGCCGGGCTGTCAGGGGGCGGGCGGGCGGCGCGGTACCGGGGTACCGGGGGAGGCGCTGCGCTCCGGCGGCGCTGGGGCGGGGAGCCCGAAAAAGCGGGACGGGGGACGGGGGACCGGGGACCGGGGACGGGGGACGGAGAGGTGAGGGCGCTGCGCGGCGATGGCACTGCGGACCGGGGACGCGGCGGAATCGTGTCCTCAGGCGGCACCGATCTCTAAGCCGCCGCGGTATTTACCGCGAATCTGTCTCTGCTGCTGCGCTCTCATGAAATGATCTATCTATCTATCGATCTATCGATCTATCTATCTGATTGCTTATTTACTTGTTTACTTTCTTCCCCCATAGATCTACCAACTGGATGGGAGGAAGGATTCACCTTCGAGGGAGCCAGGTGCTTTATAAAGTGAGTGGGAATTGCAAAGTCTCGAGGTGCCGTGAAGCCTCTAGATCCCAGATCACACAAATTTGCAGTATATTCCCCATCCCTCAAAGCAATCCTTCCCATTTTTATTGTATGGACTTTGACAGGCTATTGAGACTTGCATGAGTGTTCCACTCAGTGTGAGTGTGTTCCTTTAGCTCCCTGCCAGGGCATGCATCCTTACCTGATTGCTGCCCTATGTTTGTGGGTGTTTTAAAACTTAAGTGATAAATATATTTCTCATGTGGCCTTATCACTGTTTACATTATTGGTCTGCACGCGGAGGCCATCCCTGAACAGAATGCCGTTTTCTATACCTGGCAGTGTTTTGAGCATCTGCTGAATGTTTGGTCGCATTGGTCTTTGCTAGCAAAATAGCTGAGTTTGTATGCTGATTCTGCCATTTTTACATTTTACACTGAGCTGAATCAGGTCTGCCTGCATTTTTTTGTTTTATACATGGATTTGCTCAAGAGAGTGAATAAACAGAGGCTCTGACCTCTGCTAGAGAGACTAGGGAATAATTAGCCATTAAATGAACGGGACATCTGACTGCTGACCAAGTTACCCTTCCGGTTGGTTTGTGATATCCAGAAGAACAACAAGCAGGAGTGGGTGCCTGGCGCTCCGTGACGAGAGAGCCGAATAGAGCCTGGCTGAGACGCGCACTTAGTGTGCGTCCCTAGACGTTCAACTAATAAAGAGATAAGGTGCAGGGGGGAGAGACGCGGTGGTTTGCGAGCTTGGGAGTCCCCATGAAGGGATGAGGAGCTACGTACCGTGAAATCCGCTGCAGTGAAATTAAAGTTCCACCTTTCTCCGGAATTTTCTATGCATCTCCGAGTATTTCCTTTCATGATCTGATGACGGTGACGGTCGCAGCCGGAGACGCAGGCCTGGATGAAGAGCCTCAGGTGCCTGGAGAGAGGGGGGCGTGTCCCTCTCGATGCCAGGTGTGAAACCCACTTGCAGGCTTTAGAAGATCACCATAGACTGTGTAGGGGGCGACGGCGCCTTACTGACCGGTACAGTTAATATCGTGTCACTCAGGAAGTGTGTCTGTCTTAGTGTGGCCTTCTCTTCTCTCAGATGTGCCTCTGAGCTCTCTGCCTTAGCTTGGAAGTACGGTAGAGTGGTGACACATGGCCGGCTGTCCTGGGCTCCCCCCCTCCCCCACACACACCTTCAGATGGGGTTTAGGGTATCAGCCAGTGTTCTGACAGGCTACTCCCCCCCCCACCAACGTGCTGTTCCTTTCAAAGTTTATTTTCAAAAAAAAAAAAAGTAATTTACCTTCCGGGGTTAATAAAGTTTAAGTTTGTCTCTGTCTGTCCATCTCTGTCTGTGTCTGTCTGTCTATCATCAATCATCTTTTCTGGTTCCTGCTAAGGTTTCTTCCTACTAGGGAGTTTTTCCTCGCCTCTGTTTCCTCTGGCTTGCTCACTGGGGGCTTTAGGCAGGGACAGTGCAAAGCACTTTGAGACATTGTACTGTTGTGAAAATGTGGTACATAAATACAATTGAGTTAGTTTCTGCTCCCAGTCTTGTTACTGCAGATGATCAAGTCATGCTGATACTGTTTATTGATGTATGTAATGATAATAATAGTAATCAAATTGATTAGTTTATTAGCATAATTAATTTGCATATAATGGTAATTATTTTTTTTCTGATTGTGTTACTCATGTTACATCAGCTGCTGATGGCAGAGAGCCAGAGATTAAGGGGATGAGGTGTGGTTTGGTATTCTGGGAATTCACCGTGGGAATGAGTCTTGTGTATCAAGCACCTGGTCGCTTCCAGAGCCGCTTTCGAATTCGGCCGTTCCCCTCGCTGTCGAGCCATGTGTGTGTGCGCTCCAGACTGCAGTAGGTGAAAAATCACCAGCGGTTCCTGGGGGGAAAGCCACCGTTTCATCACTTAAAGGAAAAATCACGGGAGCAAGGGACATCCGATGGAGGCTCAAGGCTGATAAACAGGCGTAGACATGAGGTCTGATGATGCAGGCATGAGTGGAGTCGGCGGTGACAGCTTAGATTTGAGGAGGGGATGAAGGAAAAGGCAGAGAAGGAAAAAAAGCGGTGATGAGACGGCGAGCTGGAGCCGACTCCCCTGCAGAAACGGGAGAGCTTGGAGGCGTCTGTCGTCTGGGAAACTGTGGAACTTCACCAGCGCCTAGTGCCCGCTGTCCCTCTGCCAGGTACGGCGCTCACTACACGAGGATGTCCCATTAACTGTCCCCTTATGCCAGGAGGGGGGAGGACTTGGTCCATCCTCGATGTACACAGCATCACCACCATCCTGACATTAACGGAAATTTCCGTCGGAGCGGCCAAGCTTAAGGGGAGGCATATGGAGCCTGTGCCTTTGCACATCCATGTCAGGTGAAAAAGAACTGGGAGGCCTGGCTAAAGCTGCCCCGTCGGGCCCCACTTCGTCTCTTCCATGGGGAAATTTGAATTTCAATCTTGGTCCTGTTATTGGTGTGGGGAGGAGTAGCTGTCAACAGTCTCAGCTGTGGTGGGGGATGTGGGGGGGCACCCATGATTGTCCTTGAAGGCTCTCAGGTATCGGAGTGGGGTGTCCCCTGCCTTCTGCCCTGTGTTGGACCAGTATGCCGTCCAGGGTGTCCCCTGCCTTCTGCCCTGTGGTGGACCAGTATGCTGTCCAGGGTGTCCCCTGCCTTCTGCCCTGTGATGGACCAGTATGCTGTCCAGAGTGTCCCCTGCCTTCTGCCCTGTGTTGGACCAGTATGCTGTCCAGGGTGTCCCCTGCCATCTGCCCTGTGATGGGCCAGTATGCTGTCCATGGTGTCCCCTGCCTTCTGCCCTGTGATGGACCAGTATGCCGTCCAGGGTGTCCCCTGCCTTCTGCCCTGTGGTGGACCAGTATGCCGTCCAGGGTGTCCCCTGCCTTCTGCTCTGTGGTGGGCCGGCATCCCATCCTGGGATCTGAGAATTGTGCATTTGCTTTTGAAATTCCGATTTAAGGGAGGTTTGCATGGGCAAGGGAAGCCGTGCGGCAGAAGTGGCATGGCTGTAACCTCGGTCCCTGGTGTAAGAGGCCGGGTCAGTACAGCATGGCGTCCAATGGGTTGTAGGGCCTGAGCGCTTCTCTCTTGGCACGACATGCCCTTGCATGTTCTTTCCACCATATTGTGCTGTTAATGAAATATCATTTGAATTAAAGACTGGCCTGTTTGGTTAGCATTTTTTCCTCACTCTGGACCACATTATTTTTATCTCATGTAATCTCGTTACCCTTTTCTTTTTTTGGATGCCTCCAAAGGAGGTTAGCAACTGTTGCTAATTGCGTCGTTGCTGCTTACTGAGCTTTTTCTTAGCAAACACGGGGTGAGTTGGTCGACCGCGGGTTGCCGGAAGTACCCCCAGCCTCACTGAGGATGCTAATGTCTGCGTTTTCCCACCGGGCCTGGCAGTTTCTATGTAGGGACTCAGGTTCTAATGCGGAGCAGAATTGCACACCCCTCCTTCTCTGGCTGTGTTTCCTGTGCAGCCATGGGGCTACGTCTATGTGATCTACTTCTCAGACAAATGGTATCTGCTCAGGCTGGTCGTCTGTTTTAGAAGTGGCTCTCTGGGGAGCCCGGTAATGAAACCGTCATGTTCTCTGATTGTCTGTCCCCCAGTGTCCCTCCCCCGGCTCTTTCATCCTGAATTATGATTCGCGGTGGCGTCTTTGCTTGTGGAGCTGGCAATTGTATAAGTAAACAGTGGGCTTAATGAGACAGAGCATGCTGGGAATTAGGATGAGCTGGGGCCGGAGAATGTGGACGTGGAACTCATGAAGCAGGCAGGTGCAGGCCCAGCTCCTGAGAATGGCATCTCTAAGCGGCCTCTAGCCCTGTGTAAGATGATGTTCTGGTTTCTTGTCCAGTTCACAGCTTAGCTGGTGAGTCTTTTAGCTGCTTGTCACTCATTTTTATTCAGAAGCAGTACAGTGAGACTGATACTGTGACTTGAACCTACTTTTTTAGCTGTAATTGTAATGTGCCTGCCACTGCTGTGCACACATCTTTGGGAAATACTTCCCTCTTGCTCTCAGTGCTATCTGGCTTGCCCACTGGGATAATTAATCATGCTGTCTGATCTTGTGAGAAGTGTCTTCCTCATGTTACAGGTAATAAGGTTCAGGCAAGGTAATTTGTTCACATGAGAATATAGCCATACCACTCCACAACGAATCAGGCCTGTTAAAGTTCTCAAGATCTCAGCTCAAATTTGTTTAAAAGACTGTTTGTTAAAAATCTGTTATGACTGTAGAAGATGCTCTATTTTTGCTAATAATGATTAGATCGTTGCTCTTTTGGTCCCAAGATGGGTCAGTATTTCTCATCCCACTCGTTGGGGATCCCCAGACAGTCCGCATTTTTATCTGCAGTGGCAAGTCGGTTTATGGGAACCAGAGAGTGAGGTACTGACACTCTCCATAACCTGTGGCGTCTGGGGGCCTGGTGATGTGAGGCTTTATCACTGTGAAAGATGGCTGGACCAGCTGACGCCTCCGTGTGCCTGTGTGTGACTCCGTCCCCATTTCTCCCCCAGATATTCCTGTAAATTGCTCTGATGAAGGGGTGGCTCTGCTTAAATGGCTGAATTAATCACCACTCGTTCTGCGCATTGGGACGGTGAAACAAGCATAGTCGAGTCTCTCTCTCTCTCTCTCTCTCTCTCTGTCGTTCTCTCCCACATAGATATGCAGATGCAACAGAGTACACATGTCTGATTCCCCCCCCATCTACATCGACAGCTGTAAGGCCATCTGCGGAGGAGGAGGAAACCCCCCCCCAAGCCAAAACATGAATGGGGTTGGGTCTGAGTCGTGACTGACAGCAGAGGTTGTGTTCGGCAATCCGATAGAGATTCATAGTGGTGACCAGGGCGCTGTTGTTTGGCCTGGACATGCGGAGCTGTCAAATGGTGTCTGCGAGTCAGCAGACAGCAGACAGGTGGCGCTGGAGTGCGGGTCGCGGCCCTGTTGCATAAGCACGCCGGCTGGGCGCCGAGCTCCAGCAGCAGCTGGGCCAGCAGAGCGCTGGCTTGTGTCTGCTCACTGTGCCGCCCCGTCTCTCTGTGCTTGGGGCCGCATCTGGCCCCTTGTCGCTGGCTCGTGTCTGCTCACAGTGCCGCCCCGTCTCTCTGTGCTTGGAGCCGCATCTGGCCCCTTGTCCCTGAGGTGACGCCCAACTGAGGTCCGCTTGGTTCCGTGGGATAAATGGCGGCTTAGCCAACTCGAAGCAGCTGGGGCTGCGTGTGGCTGCGTGTGGCTGCTGGTGGAGCGAGACTGCTAGCTGGAGCATTCTGCCAAATGATTCTTAACATTTCCACATGCTAAATGTCTTCTGTTCTGTACCCGTGTGCTGCTGTTAGACAGTGGATAAATACAGACCTATAAATAAATGCATATTTTATATCTGGTGTGTGTATGTATACATATGCATCTCTGTGTGAATTTGCATGAGTGTGACTCATCTACAATTCTTATTCACAGTTACTTTATCAAATGGAAATGCTACCCATAATCCCGACGTGAGATGATAATGACAGCTGATGTCAGGGATGTGACTGGTAGCACGCGTCCCACGGGGTGCGTCCCAGGAGTGAGTCCTGCGTCGCTAAGCACACTGATGCTAGTCAGAGCACAGATTCGGCTCCGCGGTTCCCCGGAGATGCGGCCTGTCACCACAAGGTGTCCCTCTAGCAGCACTCGCATCCCACCCGTTGCCACGGTAACCTTCACGCCAGGAGGTCCCGTGTTTAATTCCCAGTTTCAGAGGCGGGAGAGGGTCTTGGATGGAACTTCATACTGAGACAGGAGTGATGCTGGCTCCTTGTATATCTATTTATTTTGTTATTGTTCATTTCACTAGTCTCTTTGTCAGTGTATCGAGCTGTTACATCCTCATTTTTCAGGTTTGGCTGCATAACTTTGTGTAACGGACAGAGTATTAATCTTGACTGAGTGTTGCCGGTACTGAAGGAAGCATGACGGTGTAATTGAATGATACCTCTGGAGCGCTAGAGTGATTCCATTAGGGTGTCTAACCTGTGTAATCCGAAGAGTGCTCAGCCTGGCACCCGAGATTAGCCCAGTACTGCATCTTCCCCATGTGCAGTCAAAGGGTTTAAATGATATCCTTTAGAATTGGGCCCAATTGGACCGGCTAGACAGACCAGTTGAGTAGGATGGTCATTGCTCGTCATGACCTGCCGAATCCCGCTTTGTCTTCAGCGGGCCTGTCTGATTTCATTAAGGAGTGTCGGGCAAATGAATCGCAGTCTGCTAGAAAGGATGGATGGGAATGGGAAGCTGATGGCTGCGACTGAGTGGATGCGGGGGCGGCTTTAGAACTAGCAGGGGGTCATTTTGCTTTGCGGGGTATTCCCACCCCCACAATCTTCACGTGGTGTTGGGGGTGCTGGTTCTGATGTTATAATCAGGCTCGGTTACGCTGTTTGCTCAGATCCGCCGACGGCTTCACTGTCATTTGCATGACAAATCACAGAGGGATATTTTAATCATTCAATAAAACGGTGCGGACGAGAGCGCAGCAAAACATAGGAGGCATTACGAATGCACATGCGATCACACGTATCGAGATAATGATGTTCAGTGAGTGTTTTCTTACAAACAAAAACATAAAATAAGTAACATTGTCTGGCACCAACGCCTGGCTGTAATGAACCAAACATCTAAGCAGGTGGCTTTGGGCCTTTTGCAAACGATGGGTTCTAGAAAAGCATCACAAGACTGATACGGGCTCATGACAACTCCCTGGACGTCAAGTTTCCATATTTGATGCTGGCTGCCTTAGATTAGATGTGTCACTGAATAATGAAATTAGCAGACGGGGGCGGGCTGGGTATCTGGAGGCAGCGTGCTTGTTTACATTTGCAATGTGCCGGCTTTTAAGGACTTGTGTTCATTGTACCCCCCGGGTCAGGGGACCATGGGCTGCCGTGGGGCAGAGGTTTGCCATGTCGTCTTCCTGTTTTCCTGGGTGGGGAGCTTAAAATGCATACTGACACGCCTCTGAGTATAGAGAAAGCCAGCTCCCCTTGATTACTCGCTGACTTAAGTCCCGGCCGCCTCAGCGTCCCAGGATCAGAAGAATGTGCAGTAACATGCTAAGACAGCAACGTGCAGGATGCACTCCGTTGTGCTATGCCTGCCTCGTGCCCCGTCTCTGCGCCAGCAATGCCCCTTTATCCATCTCAGATGTGCTCTCAGAGATTCCGGCTGCGCCACTCAGAAATAAAAGGACTTTATTTGAGATCTGTGCTCTAGTGTAGGCTGTGTGGTGGGCCTGTCTGCATCCTCATTTTATGGTGTGACATTTAAGGCTAAAGAGGGTCTTTCCCTGTAGTCCAGAAAGTGGCAGTGCTGTGTCGTAATGGGGGAGGCAGGGGAGAGGCCTGAGGCTGACTGAGGGAGCCCGCCGCTGGCAGGCGCCTGGGGGCGTGGTGGCCAGTGCCGTCCGTGTAACTGTATGCAGATCTTTGTTCCTGGCGCCAGGGAGATGATCTCCTTTGTGACCGCGACAAGGTGGGGCAGCGTGGGGGGAGTGAGCAGCCCGAGAAATTTTACTGAGTAGGTGAAAAGTGCGTGGTTTTGTATGTTACAGCTCTGGTTGGGGTTGCTGTATTTTGGGAATCCCAAGTCAGATTTTACCAACATAATCACGGTTTTGTGTGGCATCAGCTCTGCTTCTATGGCATCTTTGGCTAAAGGAGCTGATCATCAGTGATGGGCCCGTCTAGCACACCACGTGAATCCATGTAGCCTCGCGCCGGGTCACCACTGCATGGAAAGCTTGTGTTAGAAGCTCTGCTGATCAGGTGCACTTCCACCCATGCAGTAACAGTCTTGCAGGCCAGGAGGTCAGCGACAGTCCCACCAAACCCGTTCAGAGGAACCCAAACGTGCGGCGTCTGAGGAGGAGGGGCCCCCTCTCGCCTGTACACCTGTGCACTTGTTAGCCTTTCAGCAAAGCCATTCAGTGGTTTCTGAGTCATGGCCGTGACGTCTCGTTTTTGTGCCTGTCCACATGAAAGCAGTGTACTGAAACTAGAGGTGCGCCGATCCGATATTCTGTATCAGTATCGGTCCAATCCTGGCCTAAATTACTGGATTGGAAATTGGGGAAGAATAAAAAAATGTAATTCGATCCATTCAAAATTATGGAAAAACTTGCGACATACATAACGTATGGAAGCCGTTTCCGCCATCTAGAGTAGAAAAAAACACTCATTTATCTCAGAATTCTGACTTACTAAGTTGAAATTCTGACTTTTTATCGGTTTTTTTTTTTATTAGGCTTCTAGTAGCTTAAAAGACGATTAACTGAAAGACACACACTGTGTGATGTAGTAATAACTTACCAATACTATACTAATGTCTATTTAAAACAGGTGGGTGGAGCAGTCCGGCAGGGTGGGCTGACCTCTGTGAGCCCCCAGTCAGCCTCCCAGGAAAGGTTCGGGGGTCACCCCCTAGCATGCATGCCACGCTTGCAGGGCCTGATGTTTTTAGAAAACCAGGTATGAGGAGCCACCCCCTCCCCCGGCAAACAGCCTGTTGGCCGACGGGAGTACATAATGACATAATTGCACTGGGAAACGGAGCGGAATGAGGCGGCTTCCGTCAAAGGAGCTGGTAATATGACACCCCGGAATTTTGGAACGGGAAGCCAGCCCCCCTAACCGGCGTGATTGCACACTTCCGGCTAATTGTGCGAGTATGACTTTGACGACGCGCTGTGTGCCACGGCGACGAGGTGTAATTTTCTTGGTGTGACATTGTACGCGCTCCTCTCAACAGGCATTTATCTCATAACATCTGTGCTTCTGAAAGCCGTGGGCCTGAGGTTGTGTGAGGCGGTGCTCGCGATAAGCCTGTTGGCATGCACATCCCGGGGTCTGAGGGTGACGGATTAATCCTCTTCCTGCATGTGAGAGGCAAAAGAGCCTGTGTTGTCTTCTGCAGGTTCTACAACACAGTTACCCATGGTTATGCTGTGGTTACACCTTGGTTACTCTGTGGTCATGCTTTGGTTACTCCATAGTTACTCTATGGTTATGCTGTGGTTACACCTTGGTTACTCTATGGACATGCCTTTCTTTCACCATGGTTACTCCATGGTAACGCTGTGGTCATACCATGGTTACGCGGCTCATTTGGTCCTGACATTTGGTCCTTACTCATTTGTTGTCTTCTTGGCTGAGGCTGCGCTCACCGAGTCTGTGCGCTCCATTTCAGAGATGCGTCCTCTTGCCAAAGCCCAGAAACCTCAGACCCTGCAAACTGGTGAGCACGGCCTCTGAGGCCGCTGTGATTGCACAGGCCCCCATTAATGGTAAGGGAGTGCCATCAATCCTTTGAAAGACTTCGAGTATTTTAGGCATATGATTTAATCGGTGTCTTCTGCTTGTTTAAGAAGCAGGCCATCATCCCGGCCACCCGGAAGGGGCTGTAGAGCGAATGCAAGTGAGGATTTGTATAATTGTTTATTTCTGTGTCACATGCATCCTCACGGAAGCTGGCTGAGGTTCACTGTCATAATGCCATCTTTATGTGCTTCACCAGGAAGGCCCATGAATCCATGTGGCCTCGCCGCATCCCGACCACATACCTTTATTACTCACTGTTTCAGTGTCCTTCTATTGTCCTGGTAAATTAAGGCGTAAGTCCATAATCTCCCTTATTGAACCAGACGATGGACTGTCACAGTCCCTCCACATGCTGACTGGTTCCTGCACTGAGATTTAATTATGGAGCGTGCAGTCAACGTGCAGCTCTGCTTAAATTGGCATCATGAATTAATGATTAGGAAAGGAGGTTTGTGTGTCTGTAGGATATCGGGAACCGTGAATGTTTCGTGCATTTGTTTATGGGATGTTTGAGGTACTGGAATGAGGCTTCTTTCCAATGACAGCCACCATGTTCCTGCCCCAAACCCCCCCACCCCCCTCGAACTCTTTGATGGCCCTGCGGGTGTCGCTCGCTGAATGGGCCTCTGCAGGAAATGACCTCACTGCAGAAATGCCACTCTGTGCTGTGCTCTCGCAGTGTGCCGGGGAGGCCCCCCTCTATCTTTCCAGCTTTCTGCTTCATAACGTGGGAGCCATCTCCTTACACGCTGTCTGTAGGGGTGCAGTACGTGGATGCGGTCGGGGCTATGACATCATCAGGTTACACTTCATATCACATGCGGGCCATCTACGCTCCTTGTGTTCCTATGGAGGACGTGAGGCCTTGGCCGCTCTGTAACTTTGAGTCTTCCAACCGGGGAGCCCTTCCACACGTCACCGAACAGCCGTTTGAGCAGTTTTCCTTCGCACAGCAGTGTCATTTAGGGTAATAAGTCCTTGCCAAGGATATGATGCCGGATAAGTGCCGCGGTATTGATTCAGAAGCGAAACCAGAGGGTTTCTGCTTTGGCTCCCCTGGGAGTCCAGGCCCATGATGCTCCAGTAAAAATGAATCACTGGCCCTTTACGAGAAATCGCACAAAACAGATACACGCAAGTGGCCAGCTGAAACTGGCACTGGGGCTAGATGTGTGCAGGGACTATGAGAGGTGTGCAGGGACTATGCCTGCCAAGTTTCCCAACTTGTCAGCAGGCAAGGGGATGCATTCCCAGTGAATGGCCACGCCCCCTGCCCTCACTGGCTCCTGCAGGCCCCGCCCTCAGCACCCCTGCTTCACTGTGCTGATGGAGTCTGTGTAAAATGCCCTCCTCTGTGCTGATGCAGCGCCTGGCCTCACTCTCCCTACCTTTCCGCTCTTGGCACTGCTGGACGGTACCAGTTCCCTCATGGACCTCAGCTCCCCTTGGACTGCGCTGTAATCTCCACAGACTCAGCCTAGTGGTTTGCTGGCTCAGGTGTGACTCCAGCGGCCTCAGTGACTGGGTCAGACTGATGCAGCCGTGCTCCCCCCACCCCCCTACATGGCAGATTAAGGACAGCGCAGAAACTGGCCACGACTCCAGCAATGATCCGCGCTCCCGACAGAAGAACGGCCCGAGAGCCGTTCTTGGCCCTGGCCTCTATGTCCTTACTGCTTCTGTGTGTGTGTGTGTGTCCGTATCCGGTGCCGACTTCCCTGACTGGGCCGGTGTGGGGAGGGCCCATAGACACGGCGCTGCTGTGGGCCTTGGGGAGCCGCCGATGGCGTGGCAGAAGAGGGAGCGGCACCCAAGTTGTTTTGAGAACACGGCGGGTTTCTGGCCAGAAGTCAGAGCAGTAATTACCGGGAAGTCACAATCTCGGCATAAGGGGGGGGGGTCAGTACTTAGTTTGCCAGGCTGCTTCCTCACAATCACCCTTATGGAGATGTCATCCCCTTGATCTGGGTTCGCTTTAAAATATCCAGTAAGATGAGTAAACACACAGTGATAAATCTGCTCAATTGAATTACATGCATGGATGCACGCTTGTTACATTGTTACGTGCTGCACATGCACATGCACATGCTCACACTCTCACCCGCCACCGCTGTCCTGACTGTGTCGAAATGAAGCACCGTGACATTTTGACCTCTTATCATAAACCTGTAGTTTAGAGAGAGTTTCTACATGCTGGGGGTCTCTATTCATGCACACTTCACTACAGGGTACATAAGGATGGTGCCAGATTGGAAGTGATTTCATTGGTCGATGATCTTGCTCCGTAGTGTCAGGGTTTTGGGTGTGAATCTGATGCCAGCTATGTGTGTGAGTTTGGGTATCAAGGTTATTCTATGTGGGACGGAATAACAATGACAGTGAAAAGAAACACAATCAGTGTGTCCAGGTGGGACACCACCGGCTGGAAACGGGCGCTGCTGTTTATCTCTAAGGCTTGTTGTTAAAGACGCTGCATCCATTTTGAATCTGGATTCCGCTGGGTACAGGCAGAGTCCGCTGGGCGTGTGTGATGAGTGCTGAAATCGGCCGTTTCCTGCAGACACGCCCTGACGGCCTTTCTGCCGCTGCTGTTTGGCGGTGGGTCGCACGCTTCGTTTCTGGGAGGAAGAACAAAAGTAGCAGTTAGAGCCAAAAGTGCTTCCAGATTCATACAGTTTCTAGTGGAATTTATAGTTTAAACTGCAGCTTTTCTATATACAAAGAGTGAGAATTATGAGGATTGTCACCAGAACTGGGTTAGAGAGGGAATGCATGCGGCCAACACGACGAGTGTGCTGCGCTGAAGATGACTTACAAAGGTGGCCTAGCCGTCATATCGGCACGGTCGTGTCTGTGTGTCACACGGGACCAAGCAGCTCACAGGCAGCTGAGTGCACCTGCATGGGAAGAACCGAATGATCCGTATTGCTTCTTGAACCCAAATGGTGTTACTAAGCTGAAAGGGGGTGGGTCTGGGCGGGGGCTGGGTGTGCTAGCCCCCTGTTTCATCTTTCTGCTGCTCTGCCGCATCCCAGGAGTTTATAGCAGCAAAGCAGCGAGCCCATTCCAGACGAGCGTGAGACGCTGGAGACGTGCCGAATCAGCCGCACACCTGCCGTCAGCCAGCGCCTCTAAATCAGACTCGGGGCAGGGTGGGCCAGCTGTCTCCATTTGGTTTTGTAGCCACGCTCCTCCGGGGTTACCATGACCCCCTTGGCTTGTGGGCTGTTTGATGTCTCTCTAATGGTGCTTTTCACCATCATGAAGGTTGATTTAAGTTACGAAATGTTACTAGGAGATGCTCACCTGGGCAGTAGGTGAGTTATGTTTACATACACATTCAGCATCCTGTGGTTGGGAAAGTGATTTCATTGTTTGGGCCCTTAACCCTGCTTGCTTCAGAGACGCCGTCTGATGCTGCTTTCTCAGTTACATGTAGCTTTAGATAAGGGCCCGATGGTAAAATTGTTCTGCTGAGTCTGGGATTTGAACCAGTAACCTACTGACGGGAATAATCAATAATAAATTTAATAGAAAAGTTAATAAAAAAAAGTTAATAAAGTTCTACCTATCTATCTGATCGCACAGTTTCCTAACCTGCTCAGCCACTTGCTGTTTTTGTTTTTTTGTGGTCTTCATTTCATTCTCTCCATTGTCTGCTTTGTGTATGTGCATGAGCTTGAGATTGTTGTACTTTGTCTATGGTTTACTGTGTCTGGAATCTTGCTGTTTCTCATACCTCTGTGATTCTGCCCAATGTTTAACACATTTGTGTTACCATATCTTAGGCTCCCTGCCGAAGGCTCCCCTACAAACACTTTGCAGCTGTAGCAAAATATGCTGGAGACATTTTGGCACTTGACTGGTTAACTTAATGAGGAGGGACAGACACCATCACGGTGACAAAGACAGACGTGTGCAGAGGATGCTGACAGATCCTGTCTTCATCTGCGGACTCGACATTCCGACAGAATCTCTTTTTTTTTTTTTACCCACAAAGTAAAAAATGGCTATAGACGGTTTTGGATTTTTTATGAGCACATGGATCCTACTTCAGAAAGTAATTCCACACACGCCTGGCGGTACCACACAACAGTGTCAGCGTTGATATGATGGAATTAATGAAAAACTCATCAGCTCGGTGTCAGGAAAGAGCGCCGTCTCTTTTGAAGCATTGTAAAAATCCTCCTGCATTATTTAACGACACAAAGAGACACAAAGGGGTCTGGGTCTCCTGTCAGAGGGCTGGCACGGCTAATGCCAGATGTGCAGCCGTCAGAATGGGTACTGCTGCCTGGGAAGCTGAGGGAAATCCTTTGAACTTTCACCTGACTTTGACCCCGTCGAGAAACAAAGTGATGTGGGAAGCTTCTGGGCAGGCTTCTCCGACCTCTGCAGCACCCTGCCATTTATTTACGGAGCCCTAGGTAAATTGGGGGTTCAGCCAGTGTGGCTTTGGGCTGACAAAATACAGGAGTCAAACTGAAGGCATATGAGGCACTTATTGAGCTAGCTGTCATTCTCCAATGTGAGATCTGGATGCATAAGACGGGACTGCGTGCTTGTTGTTGTATTTCAGTTTTATCCCAGAGAAAAGGACAGATGGTCGGAGTCAGATTTGATATATCAGTATGCGCTTTTGGCCCAGTTTATTCGTCACCTGTGAACCTTTATTATCGGAATCCACATTACTGCTTTTCAGCTGTGAAATTGTGATTCAGAGTGCTGTTTCTCAGCGATCTGCAGGACACATTCTCTCGCTGTCATGTAGAATTACCTCAGATATCTTTTAGGAGTTTGTGTGTCTGCTTATATATGCTCAGCTCAATTCAATTCAATTTTGTATGTATAGCGCATTTTCACAATATTATGTTGTCTCAAAGCACTTTGTGTTATCCCTGCCCAAAGCAAGCCAGAGGGGACAGTGGCGAGGAAGAACTCACCAACTAGGAAAAAAAACCTTGTGAGGACCCTGACTCAAACACAGACTAGCCCTAACCTCATAAGCGGTGGAGCACTAGGAGAACCATAACAGCTGGAACTGGTTTGAATCCATAAAGTTTGCAAATGAGTGATGGCTTTGATGGCTAATGTTAGTGCCACAAAAAGCAGATAATCTCCGGAGAGACCAACACCTGTGCAGCTGAAGTGCAGCTTGGCACCAGATGGAGCCTCCGTGAAGTATAACATTTATTGTGATTTTTTATATGTCAGCAGAAATGAGCTGGATCACTTGATGATGCAGTATTGTTCTAGGAGACTTGCACTGATAAACTGCTGAGGTTGCCCTGAGGTTGCTTACGAGACATAGACAGTATCCAGTGACCTGAGACGAAAACTGGACTCCTTTGGTACTGTGTCTCTTCTGAGAATTTTTGGGTACCACTGGTTTGACTTTGTGTCGAACAATCAGTTGCACAGGGAGTCCTGAATGAGGCACATTACCTTCATTGTTTGGGAGTGTCAGTTGCACAGGGGGTCCCGAATGAGACACATTACCTGCATTGTGAGAGAGTGCCAGTTGCATAGGGAGTCCCGAATGAGGCACATTACCTGCATTGTGAGGGAGTGCCAGTTGCATAGGGAGTCCCAAATGAGGCACATTACCTGCATTGTGAGGGAGCGCCAGTTGCACAGGGAGTCCCAAATGAGGCACATTACCTGCATTGTGAGGGAGCGCCAGTTGCACAGGGAGTCCCGAATGAGGCACATTACCTGCATTGTGAGGGAGTGCCAGTTGCATAGGGAGTCCCAAATGAGGCACAT
>JAODKM010000001.1:2067984-2078808 GCA_026780845.1 Petrocephalus sullivani | reverse complement strand
ACCTCAGCGGCTCCCGTGATCATCTCCAGCCCGCCTCCGAGCTCACGTCTCCACCCCGTCGTCTTTGATTGATCCATCTGTCCTCCATTTTTTCCCCCTGACCATATACCCATCATCCTTCCGAATGGCACCTGGATCCAAACACCACTCCCACTGTATTTGATTGGCTGTGCACATTTGCATAGAATGAACCAACAATGAGACGTCCGCAATGCACCAGTGAGAGATCCGGAATGCAATGAGGCACCCGTGTTTCTTAGATTCAGTCTGTCTCCCTGTGTTTTGAAGCAGACATGATACTCAATTACCTTAACTAGGTTCCACGCCCAGCGATTCTGGGGGCCATAATTCATACGGGGGGCCAGCCTTATCATTAGCCAATGATATGTTTTGAGTGGGTGACTGACAGGAAAAGAGGCACTCTGGGAGCCAATCAGCTGGAGCCAGTGTCCCTGTGCCCCTGCCCCTGTACACACCCTCGCTTTTGCCACCCTGTAGTGGGTGTCCATCTGTGCTCAGTCCAGCTTCCCGCCATCAGGGTCCAGACTACAGGCTGTACAAGAGTGAGCCGGAACTGACCACAGTGGCCGAGGTGGACGAGACCAACGGGGAGGAGAAGGCCGAGCAGGTGGTGGAAGCAGAGCCGGTCAGCGCCAAAGGTGAGGCGGGGGGCCTGGGGACAGCCGCATCTGCTCAGCGCAGTGCGCCGACTATATGGGTCCCAGGTGATCCCCTGTCACCTGCTCTCAGGAATCCCCTACCCCGTCGGCATAGTGTCTCCCAGGACAAAGTCCCCCATGCCTGAGTCGGCCACCATCGCGTCCTACGTCACTCTCAGGAAGAGCAAGAAGCCCGAACCCAAAGCGGTAAGGCTGCCCCCTGCTGGTCATGTGGGCTGAGCGCATGCTAACTCTCCTCAGGGTGCCCGGAGGGGAACACCCCCTCCGCTGCCTTCATTGGCAAGGATTTCTGTGGCTCCTAGTCAGCTAAAGAAACATTATCAAATAATACTTCTAACAGGGTAAGTGGGGTGGTGGGGGCGGGCGGCCAGGTGAGAAATGTGCCAGCATCAGCCCCTTCTGCCTATCTGCACTCACTATGGTCTGGAAGGTGGCCGTGTCTGGTTGCGGCCAATGATGAGCTCCGCCCTTGCCTCTCCCTCCCACAGCAGGATCGCCCCCAGAGTGCTGTGGAGCAGCCGGGGGGGCCGGAGTGCACGCGGCCACGGATGAGCCTGGAGGAGCAGCTGGAGCGGATCCGGAGGCACCAGCAGGCCCTGCTCCGGGACAAGAAGAAGGGTGTGACAGGCCAGGAGGGCCCCCCCCCATCCCAGGCCCCCCTCGCCACCCCGCAGGTACTGCCCCAGGCCCTCCTCGCCACCCCGCAGATACTGCCCCGCTGTGTCGGGCTGTGATGGGCACTGCTGGACTGCTCCTATTGCCTGGAGTCCAGCTGGGGGGGCATGTACTCTGTGCGGCTGGCAAGGGCACTAGGGGCCCAATAACCAGAATAAGTGGATGGATGGATGGATGGATGGATAAAACAATAATAAAAGTAACAAGGCCTCTGAAAATTAACAAACTGCCCTAGAATAGAATAATGAAAAGTAAAAATCTTGGCAAGGTGGGGAAAACCTGGCCTGGCTGACCTTGGCCCTTGTGAGACCTTGTGTGCTTCTCTAGCCTGGCATCTCATCGTGGATGTGGAGTGCGGCTTCAGCTATGCCTTCTCAGTGCTGATTGGCAGGGACGTGCGTGCGAGGTGTCCGGATAACTTAATTACACGGTGGATGGCAGGTTTCACCCCAGCTGTCCAAGTTACGCACAGCAGAGCCGTGTTTACGTCCTTGCTTTGGTGCCCATGTGGTCATGTTTATTCAGGGGCTGGGACGGCTCCGTTTTAAAGGCACTGCATCTGGAATGGTTCCGGCACCCTGCAAAGTGTCTCATTGCTGTTTGCCGTCATTCCGAAGTTTTGGATGAGCAGAAATCGCACGGCTGCCGTCAGTAGTTAAACGTGCTTTGTGGTGCTGTGTGACTCGGTGGCTTAGGACGCTCTGCTTGTGATTCGAAGGTCGCTGGAATCTCAGGGTCGACACGGTGATGTCACAGTCGGGCCCCTGCGCAAGGCCCTTAACCCCCACTTGTTTCAGGGGCTGGTTGACCCTCTTTCTCTCACATACACAGTGTCAATTTTCTCACTCCTCCAGAGCCATAAGAAGGATGAGTCGGTATGCAGCAACACCCTGGACCTTGAAGCCTCCTTGCAGGTGCAGCAGCTGAGGAAGGAGCAGGAGCCTGCAGTGGAGGAGATGGCGCACCTCAGGGAGGCTGGGACGCCTGAGGATGCCGAGGCAGGACCAGAGGTGAGCCATCCCACGTCACACCGGACATCTCCCCTCCTCTGGAGCTCCGGGAGTCTCCCACAAATTGACAGCAGCTCCCTGACACCCTGGATTGATGTGGAAAGCTCTCTTGTCCCGCTCTGCATATTAGGCCGCCGCTCTCTGGTCCCGCGCTGCATATTAGGCCGCCGCTCTCTGGTCCCGCTCTGCATATTAGGCCGCCGCTCTCTGGTCCCTAATCTTAGTCGTACTGCCCTGACTTTACACCACTGTATCAGGTATTTCCTCCGTGTCCTTAAAAGCAGCGCCTCCCGATTATTCTTCAGCCCCCTCTCTGAATTCGGTATGCCTCATATGGGACGTCTGCCTGCTTAAAGGAATGCATTTATTTTGTGAGTGCCTCCCCACTAACACTGTTTTTCTGGGAGTATCTGATCAAAATTTAGCCCAACAGAGAGACCCCTACATACGCAAATCGTCTGTAACTTTATTTGCATAATCTATATATGGCTGCATAGTTCATACTATTTGTTTTCAAATGTAATACAGGAATAAAAATAAAAGCTTGAATGTCTGTAGTTATGTTTATTCCAGTTTTGTCCATGTGAGTCATGGTACTGAAGATGCAGCATCTGAGATTCCCTCATTCTTGTCACCCGCGAGCGTTTGGCACGGTGGCCTCCCGCGGGAGGCTGCTGGCTCTGGAGGCTGCCAGAAAACACTAGCCGTTCTTCTTTAGCACTATTTTTCACGCTGGCCTTCCTCTTCCCATGATGGACGACCATCGCTTCTTCTCATGACCACTCGTGAGCTGGGGGGGGTTAGGGTTACCAAATAAGCCAATGGGGGTGCTCTTTATTCAGGCCGCTGACTTGACAGGTGTCATCGCCTGGTGGATTCCTGTCTGTCTCTTATGGCGGATTAAAAGGGCACCATCGTCCCATTATCCTGTGCTGAGACAGGAAGGGGCGGGGCCTCTGCAGGAAGCTCATCTGCCAGGATAGTAATCCCCATGCAGCAGGAATGGGCTTGTTGGCAGCTCACGCTACCCAGATACCCTCACCCTAGGCCAGGTACGCTGGCATTAATGCCTACAGGGTGACAGCCCCCAGGCCTCTTACTCTCAGAGATGGTTTGGTGGTGCCTGTGTTGCAGGGACATGCTCACGTTCAGGCTTCCGGGACCTTCCATGCGGAGAGGAGCGGTTGGCACCCCCTCCGTTGTCAAGAGGGATTCACTGAAGTTCTCCGGGTCCAGGGCTGGGATCTCTGTTATATTATACAGACAGTTTTGACACTATTAACACAGTTTGACACAGTCTGGCACTGTGTAACACAGTCTAGGTTTCTTCTCCCTGTGTCTCCAGCCCTGTGTTCCCACGCTGCAGCTCTCCAACCTGGGCAAGGTGCTGATCCGCGAGCCGTGCCCAGAGTCTGGCCAGGAGGAGGCGCTCAACCCTGAGGAAGAAGCTGACAGGCAGCAGAAAGTGGAGCGGATCAAAGCGCTCATCGCCAAGACCAGGCAGGGCTCCGCAGCCTGGGGCGTAGCAGCGAGGGCAGGGGCCGGGGGGAGGTAGGCCCTGGGCGAGGGAGAGCATGTGCTCATTTCTATGTCTCTTCATGCACATGCAGCCTAAAGACATTGCATTTTCTGCACCAGGCAAATATACCGAAAGACGAGACGCTGTTCGCAAGATCAGTGGTAGAGATCAAAGTAGTGGGAGCCGTCCTGTCTGTCACTCAGACGGGCCTTTTATGGAGGGGGGGTGGGGGCCCTCGGCGAGACCCCCTGGAAAAAGCACTCCCCATCCCTGCCTGATTGTGGGATGACATTTGAGTCTGAATGCCAGCCCGGGAGTGATTTCTTTAAAGGCTGCCTCGTGTCCGCCTCCTATTGTTTAACGCAGTCTGCAGCGTCTGCCTGTCCATGGACAATATCACAGGGAGCACTTTCAAGATGATTTTAGGGACCTGCTGACATTTTATTACCCTGCCGCACAGTGAGTATAAGCCATCTCGTGTTCACCGCCTGATACCTCTGTCACTGTGTCCCTTTGCCAGCCAGCACAACGCCCTGCCACCCATGTCCCTGAGTCACGAGGAGGAGACGGAGGGAGAAGCCAGCCCGCTGGAGCAGGAAAAGATGATCAACATCAGCTACGAGCTGGCAGCCGAGGCCTCGAAACGCAGCAAGCTGGTGGCAGGTGGGCGGGGCTTATAGAGCAGCCAATCAGGCATGACCTTATTAAGCCAGCAGCCAGTGGGGCAGGAACAATGCAGGTACAGCAGATAATTAGAAATAAGCTTATACTAAAGGATTTAAACTAGTAAGTTGGAGGCAGGGGGCGGAAGTGGTAAAGTAGCCAATCCGGGATGACCTTATTTTGAGGCAGCAGCCACCAATGAGGAATAAGCTTATATAGAGACATTTAAAGTAGTATGTTGGTGGCAGGTGGGAAAGGGGACAATGCCAGTACAGCAGCCAGTCATGATTAGGATTCAGAGGATCTCCGTCTATGTACATATAGGTCTGTAGTCTATAGGTAAGTATTTTGGTTTCAAACATATATCGTGAAGTTGAATGTTCCAGCTTGAAAAATGTGGAAGGTACATTTCAGGGTGGAGTCTTAGCTAGGATCAAACATTACCCAGTCGCACTCTAATGCATTTCTGCCACCCATCAGGTCCAAAACACATTCTTTACCGTCTCTTGAAGATTTGGGAAGATTTCGCTCTCCCCAAAGGCATAATCCCCATTTTGAATGCTTTGTTAACCAGCCTGAAATTCATTACTTTTCAAAGATTTTTAATTTCCTTTTTTTATCCTAGTAAATCCTTTCAACTTGGTGTTCTTGGACAGCCCTTGCTAAAAATTCAAATAAAAGCTAAAATAACTCTCCAAATCTTACGGTTCACTGCACCCCAGCCCACCATGCTTCCTTGAGCATGGGACCGTTTATCAGGCATTTGTCCTCCTTGCCGTGGAAACGCAGAAGCAGGTCCCTGCCACGCCGGCCTACAATAGCACGCCTTACCTCACGCCGTGTGCTCGTCCTTCTGTGCCATCTGTCCAGTTCTGCTTTCTCCTCTTTGCCCCGATGCCTCTCCTCCTCGGCAGTCTGCTGCCTGTCCTTCTTCATTGTATTGCATGTCTGAGAGCCAGTCTTCTTCCAAACATCTCCTTGCCTGCTCCGGAGAGGCGGGCTGGCTTTCGGCTGCCGGTGAAGGTGTCCCCCGTGGTGAGGGCGGCGGTGCTGAGCCTGGCCATCATTGTTCTGCACCATAATCCGTCCCGTCAGAGCAGGGAGATAGCCCCTTCTCCTTGGGCCCCAAGGACCTTATACACTATTGGAGTAAGTTAAAGAGCTAATGCTCCATGTGGGGCCGTTCTGCGGCTCAGCAGGTCAGGATGCTGTGCCTCTGACCGCAAGGTTGCCGGTTTGAATTGAGTGATTTCGTGGTGGCCCCTGGGTGAGGCCCTTAACCCGCAGTTGCTCCATGGACTCCCTGACCCTGCATTCTCAAGCTGGGACTCGAACAACTACCTTCCGTTTCCTACCATACCAAATTATTTAGCCCATCTCTGAAATGGCAAGGTCAGTTTCTGACATGCTTGTCTGTCTGTCTGTGTGTGTGTCGGGTTGTTGTTTGCAGTGAAAAGCCTGTCCTCTCCGCCTCAGTCCCCGACATCTCCCTCGCCGCCGTCACCCCCCCTGCTGGCCGACGGTTCCCACTTCATGTGTGTGTAGTGGCAACAGTAAGCACACCCGCTCCCCTCAGCACCATCCCATAGCTTTGCATGTGCTTTAGCCTCAAGCGGCAAACCCGCTAATTCCTGCCCTAATGCTATTTTCAAGAGGTCCGTTTTAAGGGGTCCGTGTGCCTTTTTCTAACCGCACACCTGTCGCAAGGTGTAACTCTGTGATGAGGGCAGATGTCGGCACACCTGGCTGGATAGGAGCCAGTGTACGTACATTTACAGCCAGGAGAGAGAGCACTGGGGTTCGGAGATTCATGCTGCAAGCCAGGAGGTCCGCATGAGGTAGCCTCCCCCGCCTCTAAGTGTTCGGCCAGTGGCTGCAGTGGGAAGTTCTCATGCTCGCGGTGGAGCCGTCTTCATGACCTGGATAGGAACGTCACAGAACTGCTTTGGCCCGTGCTGTCACAGAGGCTGATGCTCAGGAGGGTGGAAGCCAGGTAGGAGTGTCCAGCACGGCCAACTAAAAGACAGGCCAACAGGCACGGGTGCTCCAACTAGTACCGCCGGTGTGGGGTGCTGACAGACCCCGTGTGCGGGCAGCCCGGCGCCTCTCCTAGCCCCCCAAATCGCATCTGAATCGCGTCACACCCCATCTATCCGTAGCATGGTTCTCTGAGCATTGCATAATGGGGTGGCTGGGGGCTCAGACCCCCCCTTAATTGCTCCAAAGTCACAGTAGGGGTCTACAGACCAGGCCGCTGCTGATGTCTGCCTGAGAAGATGGACCAGTGGAGCTACTGGTCCATAAAGTCACAGGGAGTTCTGAAGGTGCCACCGATTAGGCTTCTATCTGAATGCTGTCATAACATGGGGCTCAATTACCATCAGAGACAACAGATGGTCCGTGGGGTCTTCCTGGGTGTTCTCCTCTTCTCTCTCCTCTTTCACCTCTCCTGCTCTGCTGGGTTCCTCTTCCTTCCTCTCTGCCCTCTCTCTCACCTCCCCTCCTCTCATCATCTCTCCTGCTCTGCTGGGGCCCTCTTCCTTCCTCTCTGCCCTCTCTCTCACCTCACCACCTCTCTCCACTCTCTCTCACCTCCCCTCCTCTCATCTCCTCTCCTGCTCTGCTGGGGTCCTCCTCCTTCCTCTCTGCCCTCTCTCTCACCTCCCCTTCTCTCTCCACTCTCTCTCAACCCCCTCCTCTCCTCCTCTCATCTCCTCTCCTGCTCTGCTGGAGTCCTTCTCCTTCCTCTGTGCCCTCTCTCTCACCTCCCCTCTTCTCCTGCTCTGCTGGGATCCTCTTCCCTCCCCTCTCCTCTCCTTTCCTCCTCTCTCTCACTTTCCCCTCCTGTCTCTCATCTCCTCTCTCTCTCCCTCTTGCTTGGACATCAGACTTTGAGTTCCTAGCTTTCAGATTGTCAGTTACATATGATTTTCACTAAGAAACAAAGTTGTATAGTTCTTGACAGAGTGTTTGTTTACTGGCACAGAGGATGACAAACGAAACACGGAACAGAACTGCGTATGATCTTAGGCTGCTCTTATCGGTAAAAACACTCATGGCTTGTGGTAGATGGGTCTGTATTCTTACCATGTTGACCGTGGCCATAATGTATCACTAATTATTATTTTCATAGACAGACCCCCAACAGACACAGTGCTCCTTTTAATAATCACCTTTTACGTCCAGGGTCATTATTTTAATGCGAGTTCTGTGGCTGTCCCTCCTCCACAGTCCAAGCTCTGGCCTCCGCTAAGACATACACGTAAGGCAGCTGGGATGGAGGTGAGAGGCCCCCAACACCAGCCTGCACAGCGCATCCACGACACGCACTTTAGGAAGTCCACTGGCTCTGAGCACCGCCATCTTCCAGCCGCTGCCCAAGACTGCCTGCAGGGGGCAGCACGGAAAGCAGAGGACCTTATCCTGTCATCAGCTAATTATTATTATTGTTATTATTATTATTATTATTATTATTAGTTTTTACGAGTGTCCGACAATTGAGTCGAAGGACAGTAGTGATCTTTCCCAGTGCAGGTCACTCCTGATTTAGACACCAGACTCACTCTTACACTGACACTATGCCAACTGTATTTCAGTCAACCAGCAATAGTGATTCTCTGCTTTGTATTTATTAATTTCTTGTTTTACTCCAGCTGTTTGTTTTTACTATTTTAATCCATTTTTTTAATTTGTGACCTTTGTACTTCACCCCCTTGTTTTGTAATTCATTGTACAAACCACCTTTGTTTTTTAAATATTGAAATTATATATGAATATATAGTTGATTTTTAACTCAATAAGGTGCCACTTTAAAGCTGCAGATAGACAGATTTGTAATATTTTTTCTGGTTACTAGTATGTATATGTGGGATCACCTGCAGTCTCGACCACACTGTAGCCGACACACGAATGTCATGGCATCGAACGTGCTTCTCTACATCTTCTGTGGCTGAGATGTGCTTGAATGGCGCGAGACACCGGTTTCCAGAGATCCCGCCGCAGTTCCATTTCCTGCCATTTGGGGGCGACTTGGAATCAAAGAAAAGAATAGCACATGTAAAAAGCAATACCCAAGGCTTGCTTTTGCGGGACTTTGGTTTTGTGTACAAAGTGTAATTACAGAGAGTCCATTGTGTATATACTGTATACCATACAACAACAGAGCTGCTGTAACTGTAAGAGGCTAATTATTAGAGTGCATATGCAAATGTTCATAACCCCATCTGTTTTATATCATGTTAAATAAATGTTGCCCTTCTTAACTGTGTGGTGTGGTGCCAGTTCCTGCTGTTTGCTCTGAAGATCTGGAGCCAGATCAGGCTTTTCCGCAGTACTGGGAATGACAAATCCTTCTTCCTGCATTTAATTCTTTCACAGGATTGATTCTAAGCTTCAAACTGCTGAGGTAAGAAGAGGGTTTAAATCTGGGGTCTCTTCTGTCTGTCCAGCCTGCTTGGCACCGTGATCTGGTTCCACTCCGGAGTGCAGTAAGTACTTAGTGATGTTTATGCATGCGTATTACCCCTGGGCAGAATGGGTGGCCATCACTTGGATTCAGTGAACGTAAAATGGGCTTCGGCCTTTCAAAATGTTCTCGCTTTAACCCCGTTGTTTTTATAGGTGAGTTTGGTAGGAGATGCAAATGAGCTTTTTTTCTGTGCCTCTTTTCTCACAAAACTCATGTTTTAAACAAAGTAAATCTTTATCAAAGATGCCTGTATGCATGCAGGCGACTTGTGGCGACATCACTAGGCTTCCAGACTCCCTCTTGTCACCGTGGCAATGGGGCTTTCATTGTTCAGAGCCGAGATCATGCCCAATAGATGTCATTCAATGTTTTCATGGACTCGGAGACTTGGAGGCTGAGGGGTGGCCATCAAGCTGTGGAGACTGTGGTGTTCCCGGACAAACTCCACACCCCCTGCTCCCCGCCTGGAGTTCGAAGGCGGTATCTACTGACTGCAGAGGGTTTAGTGCCTGGTTCAAAAAACCCACAGTGGCCTAATGAGCCCATTTACGAACATCAACTGTTTACTGACCTGGAATCAGGAAGAGGAAATCAATCTCCCTTTCATCGGTTGTAATGATTTCTTGCTATCTACTTGCTGAATACAGAGAGGAGCAGCCAGCGATTACTCCTGGAAAGGGATTGGCTCTAGCTGAGGCCAGGGAGCCTTCTGGTAGCAGCACTTTGGGCCGAAACATAGCAGGAATGTTAAACAGTCTATCGCACTGAAATTTGCCTATAATTAAACTTCAGCGTAAGTAAGCAGTGGAACATAAGGAATTAGGGCCGTGGGGTCAGAATGGGCTCTTCAGATTCTTCCTTAGAGCAGAAACACAAAAAGCTCCTGCTTTGAACTTGCTGTGTCTTTGAAGCGCAGCTGGCTGTAAGTGTCCTTTATACATGACAAACGAGGCAGATTCGCCTTTGTTGTTGCCAGTAGTTAAACCTGTCAACTGAAAAACCTGGTGAGAGCATGATAATGCCCACATCTAGCTGTGATTTCTGCTTATTTTCATCATAATGTGGAAAATTAGATTCTCACTGGTCCACGCCAGTATTGCCACATATCAGGCCTCTTTGGGGGTTGTGCATAGGGAAACTGGTGATTAGCATGTTCATCTAGCAGAACATCAAAGCAACGCACACAGCTTCCAGATCACAATGAGAGCCATCCTAACCAATCAAATTGGGCCATGAAAACCAATACCTGTGTTGTCACTGATGCTAAACAGCCATCGGGTGTCTCTCGGGGGGGGGCTTTGGCTTCCATTGGCTCCTTCTGCCAGTCCTCGGATCGGGGAGGGCATGGGAGGGACACGGTTACCCCAGGTAAAAATAATCAGCCCCAGGGGGCATGGTCCTCCAGATTCAGACACGCACATACTAAATATTGGGAATTCTCTCAGGATGTCATTGTGATCTGTAACCTGTGGGGGGCACTAGAGGGGAACACAATAAGATCCTCAGCTGAAGCAACAAGGTGAGCCTTTGCTTGATTATGGGCCGGTGCTGGCTGGAGTCAGTTCCTGGGTCACGGTGAGAGCCCTGCCTCCCAGCTCACCGCTGTACCACGTGAGGCCTGGAACATTTTACTAGAGCCCGACCGATTTATCGGCAGGCCGATATTAGGCATTTTCCAAACTATCGGTATCGGCGTTTATAATGGCCGATAAATGAATATTTCAAAAATAATATAAAAACAGACGAAACACCCTTCAACCATGTCATGAGTGTTGGCGTTGTATAGTTCGTCCACCAGAGGGCACTGTA
>JAODKM010000001.1:2054408-2065691 GCA_026780845.1 Petrocephalus sullivani | reverse complement strand
TGGGGTCATCCCATCTATTCTTACACTCATCCAGTTTACCAAATCCTGCCAGAAGTCAGTTGTTACTGAGCAGGAAAGTTCCGAACCGGCTGCATGATTTGGCTGTAGGGGGGCTAATTCACTCATGGCTGTGTGCGATCCGGGTGCGTAGGAAATTTCAGCAGCTATTCTTGCTACTATGGTTGTGCTGATCTAGTAATGAGTTTGAAGTTATTATAAGCGGTATGTACGTGATGGGGTTTATAGTTTAGTCATTGTGTAGTTAGGACTCGATGGATTCGGGTTAATGGAGACCTCAGATTCGTGACTATTTAACGGATCCAGGTTGTTCACCCGGGTGAGTCCTGAATCGCCCAGCTCTAATGCGCAGCTCCGCGTTTTGGAGCTCAGCATGTTCCTTATTCTCGCCTACTACAATATTTGCCGCATTCCCTCGCGCACTACCTGCACCTATGTCTCGCATATATCGATCGTGTCATCTGATCGGCGCTGATTATCGCCTTTCATAGAGAGCGCCGATCAGATTATTTAGAACGAACATTAGCCGATAATGATCAGTAGCGGATCGATCGGAGCATGCTTACATGTTATTACATGAAAGGAAAGGTTTCGACACTGATGGTGGAAATGCATATTATCATATAACTTTGCGAATGAAATAAAAAAGTGTGTGGATGAAGTCCCATAAGTAAATATATCCATATATATAATTTAGACTACGTATTACATTAAGTGCTTTAATACAACTGAATCTTGAACACAGAGAAACTTTTGTGTCGCTGCCTTTAATGGCAGCAACTGAGATAGGTTACCCCCCTCTGGGCCACAATGGTCCTCCTAATTTTCGAGACACGTTAACACGTACTTTTTGTAGCACGTCTACGCGGTCATTTTTTACGCGTTAACGCGTACGCTTTTGACCCTGATGGCTTTCCATACGCACCCACTGTTTCGCTGTCTGACTGCTTTTCAGTGCATAACCAGGCTTATGATTAATATGACCTGGGTTCAATCACGCTCGGAGAGGGCATTAAAGGGAACGTTGTCTATCGAGTGCGCGCTATTTGTGCCATGATTCTGATCATGAGAAACGAAAATCCATACACGACGGCGAAGGTACGACCGCGGTGCCTTTAGAGAATGAATCGTAGCTTTAAAACACGCGATTTCGAAGCGACCGCCTCGCCGCCGCCTCCCAGGACACGTGCGCGCGTTCGACGCTAGAGGGGCATTACGTCACGACCCGGCTGGGCCTCGCCCCGCCTCCACAGCGTCAGCGAGCCCGCGTGCGAGCGTGCGAGCCCGCGTGGGGGGGGGCGGTCCGTGCGCGTGTGTCTCAAAGGGCTCCGCGAGCTACAGGACGCTCAAAGATGGCTGCCGCTGCGAGCGATAGTGTCCGACCGGGCTCTCCGCAGCCGAACCCCCGGGACGAGACGCCGCTGAAGACGGAGGCCCGGGAGGAGACGGGGGGCTCGCGGGACGCGGAGCGGGAGCCCGGCGACGGCGGAGCTGTGAAAGCGGAAGGGGATGCCGAGAAAGACTCCGAGGGAAGGGACGGCCAGGCTTCGGTCGCGCCCGACGCCGGCGAGGTGGTAGCCGCAGTCAGAGCGATGGGAGCCGGCGACGACGACAAGGACGACGAGGAGGAGGATGAGGAGGAAGAGGAGGAGGAGGAAATGGCCTGCGAACTCGCGGGCGCCGGCGGGAGCCCGGAGCAGCCGAGTCCGGCCAGCTGCAGCGACGCCGGCGACGGGACGGAGAAGGAGCCGAAGAGGGAACAAAGGGACGCGAGCGAGTCCTCGCCGGGCGAGCGCGTTAAGGGCGAAGGCGACGGCGCGGCGGGCGGCGGCGGCGGGGCGAGGGGCGACAAGAGGCGAGCCAGCGTGGAGATGTCATCCTCGGACGGGGAGCCCCTCAGCCGCATGGACTCCGAGGACAGGTCGGTATGGCTGGGCGTGGGGCCGCGCCGTGCCGCGCGAGGGGGGCCTGGGGGGGGTCCCGGCTTTTCGTCACTGTCAACAGTTTAAGGTGACAAATGGGGGGAATGGGAGCGCGCAGAGCCCGTAAAGCGGGCGCGTCTGACAGGCAGACCCCGGCCCGGCAGAGCTGCCACCCCCTCCAGCTGCCGCCTTTCCGCCCTCAGCGAGGATTCTTAAATATCGATATTGCTTCGATCTGATAATTACCGCACAGTTATGGCGTCAGTCTAAGCGTGCAGCCCTCAGTTGTAAGTTGCGACCTGCTTTGGCCACAGTTCCTGTCTAGGGTCAGATGGGCTGCGGGAGCCTGCCCTCCTGGTGATGCTGTCTTACTTGAGCGTGAAGTTGGGGAAGATTACGGTTTGCTGTTTATTGACTGGGCTACTGGCTGGTATTGTGAAGCTGTATTGCTGGCTACACCATGAAATGTCTGGCTTGCAGTAAAGCTGGGCATTTAAGTGTTGTATTGCAATAATGTCTAAAATGTTTTTGTGTTTGTGTGTGTGTATATGTGTGTGTGTGTGTGTGTGTGTGTGTGTGTGTGTGTGTATATATATATATATATATATATATATATATATAGTGGTAGTCAAATTTAACCCTAATCATCTATGTCTCTAATAATCCATATATAATTCTTTTTATATAAATAAATAATTATAATAGTATAGTATAAAATGGAATATTTAAGCTGTACAAAGGAAATCAGCCCTTGTAGGGTTTTGTGTGTTATTGTGATTCCTGCCATGACTCAGACATTCATGTCTGACGTAGTTATTCAAACTTGTAAGTACATATGAATGACACTTTGCGTAAGCTTTCCTTGGCATTGCCTTTATCTGCAAGCTGCTTTTCGCTGGCATGCACGGAAAACAGGATGGGCACCCTGGAGGTAAGCTGTCTAGCTTGAATGGGAGATGTGGCAGCTGGTTTGTATCTGAGAACCTGGACTACACTGAGTCCGTCTGCTCCATTATCCTTCAGTTGGTTATTCAGAATTTGTGACTGTAGCCGCCCAAATGATACATCTTAATATGTGATGGCCTTTTTCTTGGTTTCTAACTAAAACTGAAAAAAAGTACAGTTTTATGGTATATTAACTTTAGCAGAAGTATCATTGTTATATAAACGCCAAGATAAGAGAGTGATTTGAAGAGTCTCCAACATTATAAGCATATTGTTGTGAAAAGCATATGGTTATGAAACTTTAATTACATTGTGGTATGGATTAGGCCTGGGAGATATGGCCTAAAATTCATATAGCGGTATAATTTGAATCATAGACTATAGGCGGTATGTAATTTGGTATGTAAATTTCAATATAACTGTTTTTGAATGGGAAACATACACCCATAGCAAATGCGCTACAGCAAGTTGTATTCTAAACTGGTAACACACTTCAAAGTAGTCATGAATGTGACTTTAGAATATTGATTGTGCAAAACTGCAATTTTAGGAAAAAAAACATGGAAAACCTTTAAAGTAACTTTTTCATGGTTTTACCACCAAAATATCTTCCATTAAAAAATGCAGGTTGGTTTTGTAAGCTGTAGGTAAGCAGAAAACAATTAAGACACAGAAGCTAATAAAATTAGGCTAGTTGCATGACTCCATCCCTATACGGATGAAGACCATCCAATGTGCATACTTACTTAAAACAGATTGCTTGTGTTACCTCTCTTTGCAATCACTGCCGCCCGGCATATTTTGCAGATTGTTTTTCTGCTCAGTGTCTGAGACCTTAAATCCAAACCATGTCCATATTATGGACGTCGCACCAGTCTTTGTAATGAGCTCATCCTATTATTAAGAAATCGTTTACATTTAACTTGATAGTGCTGCTGACATTTCATTACATTATTAAGTATACTATGTATCGATAGTGAACAGTTTTATCAACTATAACTGACATTTCATTAGATTAATCATATGTACATTAGTCAGTTTTATTACATTATTGATATATATTCTGGTCTTTACTGATGTTTTTTTAACTGTCAGGGCTTTGTTACTTATCACATCAGAGTTACACACTCGCATGAACACGCTAACTTCAACTTGAACTAACTTCATGAACATTGCTACTGCTTCAGTTTGCATGTGCCTGAACACGTAATTTTATATAACTAGCCCTGCAGTTAAATGCATATCAGAACTAAAATTCCTAACATTGTAGATTTCTTAAGGTAATAATTATTCAGTTTTCAGTTTGTGCCGGCTCAGTAAACACTTTGCTATGGAGCTAAATACATAATTTGTGTGTGTATTTTATATCCGTTATACACAATAAAAAAATTTTCAAGTTAAATATATGGTTATAATCAACAAGACATGTCGCTACCAAGCTACATGTACATCAATAATCTCCTAAAAAGTGTCGGTTATAATGGATAAAACGCATCTCTGTCGAGCTAAATATACATTATCTAATTGTAAGCTACCTAAATGTAAGCAATTTCTTAATCAAGATGGATAAAGTTGAAACTTCCGGGGGGCCTTGAAGCTGCATCATCACATCGGAGCGCAGAGCGGTGTTTTATTTAAAGGCAGGAGCGGTGGCTCTGTCTCACTCCAATATCGAGTCTGTGGCATGCCCAAATTGGAATGAGCGCAGAGCGATTTCACTGGAGCGGGATGACATTTTAGTGTAGCGCAGACCGGTATTGAGTGGAGGAGCAGGCAGAGCCAACAGCCTCGTGGTCGAGGAGCGGAAATTCTCTCTGCTGCGCTCACATGCTCTGGTCATCAACAGCCACTACCGCGGTAGGCCGGCGTAATCAGAATCTGTCCCGTTGGCCAAATTTATACCGTATGCCGCTTATACCGCGCACCCATAGTATGGATGTTAATTATTTTTTATTTTTCCATTATGTAAGAGGAAGTATTAAGCTCAGCTTCAGCATAATTTAAAAATACTTTAAATGATTTCTGTTTAGACTGGTTATTCAGAACGAGAATCATGTTTATTGGCCAAGTATGTGAGCGAACACTGGTTGTTGTCTTTAAATTGCTCCATCAAATTTTGTATTCATACTGTAGAGCGAAATGATGCAGGTTTTGTAAAAAGGCAAAAAAAATCTTAGGCATAGATTTGAAGAAATGACCAAAGAACAGATGTTCCTACCAAGAGCAGTGGGGTGTGAATATTGGAATCACGAACAACCATGACAGTTAAATGATTATCTCTTCTATTTATGTAACACCAAAGATGTTCCAGAAACAATTTGTCCACTGAAACATGCTGAACATATATTACAGAAAAAAACAGTGAAATGATTTACTGAAGCAGTTTCTGAAACGATGCAAATCATTTAAATGGAATGGAGTCTTATCTTAAGTAACACCAAAGATGTACTAAGAATATCTTTTCCATTGAAAGATGTTGCACTTCCTTTGAAAGTATTTATTTTTGTACTTGTGCACGCCAACGTCTTGAAGCTGTGATAAGCTCAAGGAAGGAGGACATCAGTCCTGCAAAGTCTGTGGTAGAGGCAGCTTGGCTCTGCCTGCACCCACAACACCGCCAGGCGACCCCAGTCTGCACCGCAGAGGTGGGAGGGCCGCGGGTGCCAGTGCAGCGGTGTAAAAGTCTGATTGGTGCAGTGTGTCTGTGGCTCGCAAGGGAGCTTCTATGAAGCCAACCCCACTGTTATGATATAGTCCGACATGTTATTTTTAATAAAATAAATGTCAGCGTGTTACACTTGAGAATTTATCTGCAAAGCTTTGCTTAATGATTGCAATATGCTTAAAGATATAACTGCTCTGTGTTATAAGAATGTCAGAAGCCTGCATGTTTTTTCCCCTTTGGAGTGAAATTGATACCCCACTTGGGAAGACCCCTGATGGCATCAGTCTGGTATCGAAAGTAACAGTCTGTTCTACGGTATAGCAAAGCACATATGCTGTTAGTGATAGACTGCAAATAGCCATCAGGCCGAGCAAAGCACTGTTCATTTTGCCCGCGGGATATCTGCTTCCTTTACCCCGGAAGCTCCTTTCTCCTCCTGGCCATGTACAAGGTATGCTTTAAATCTCATGCTGATGTTTGAGCCGAATAAAATGGCTTCAGTGTTTTTGTCAGTACAAACTAAATCCTGTCACACAAGAGAAACCACCCCCATAGATATTAATTTGGTCAGTGATCAGTTTGGCCTCATTTGTATCCATTACGTTTTCTTCATTGTGATTTTGGATCTTGAGTGGCTCTCCTCTCTAACTTTAAAGCCAGTGACTCTGGAGAGCAGCTTTTTAAAGCACTTTTGCCCTGCTGTAACAGCCAGAGGCACACACTCCCGGGGTGTGAGGGTGCAAGCAGGCATTGTCTCACTTCCAGCAGGCCGCTCTGTCAAAGCCGTAGCTCAGCCTTGCCTGATGTTTGCAGGGAAACTCCACCAGCGTAGGTGGAAAAGTAGCGTCTTCCACTGCTGTTGTCATTAACTGTCTTTAGGGGGCAGTTTGAGTCAAAATGAAAGAGGCACTTGATATCTCTAATGTGTTTGGCCCTTGTTCCTTGGTTAACGGGCAGGGGGTGATGCTGAGAGTTCTTGTGTTTGGTATGTGTATAGGATACAGCGTGTGTTCAGTTGTCTGAGTCAGTTATATCCTCTTCCTATCCCGGCCACTGACTGGCTCAGCCTCACGCCGCGTCTCTCATACACGCTTCTACATCGCTACGCATCGGAAGCATCCTTGTTTGCGATTTCTGAGACCTTTTATCTAAGCTCCACGATGGCTCCTAAACGTGCTGCTTCTAAGCCTTCTGCTTCTTCTTATTTTTATAGGTTAGTGGTTCTGTGTAAGAACTGTGTGTATAATTAAATGTATTATAATAATAATAATATGATATTTGTAACGTCTAATGTCTTATTTTCTCTTTTTTTGTGTAATATATTGAGTAATACAAGTGTAATGGTGACTAAAGGGTGTTGTTTGATGTCTAGAGGGCTCTATTGTTAAAAACAGTATTTAGAAGGTCGTGAACAGGTTTTCTATGCTCTAACTATGAAAAATATTCGATTTAAAAATAATCCTACTTTGCGGAAATTCACTTTTCGCAGTAGAGCCTGGAACGGATTAAACACGATAAGCGAGGGACGACTGTATATACACATCCATATCCAGCACATTGCACATCATTTGTGGGTGCTGTAAATTTGTGGGATTATCCCGGAAGTTCCCGGAGAGGTGCATGGGAAATGTTTTGTTTATTGGGCAGATGAACAGAAAAAAGCAGAAGAAACTGTTGTAACCTTTATGGGCGCTTATATGATCTGTTTGCTATTTTTCATTACAGAACAGCTTAATGGCGATGGGTTTGATCACGGAAGAAATTGTATAGTCTTGTGTGGTCGTATGTTTTTTTTTTCCCCTATTAGTTACCGCAAAACCGAAAGTCCAAATCACATCCATACTGATCTAGCTCTCCCCCTAGTAGAGAGAGCACCTAATCCATGTCAGAAAGACACTTTGAGCTACTTCAGGTTTTACAAGCTATTTTAAAACTAAAAAGGCTCCAGTTCTTGACTAAGTAGTTCAGTTCTTCTTGTGCATTGACTGGTTTGTTTCCTTGATTGAAAGACTCATCCAGCTGTTTCACATTAACATTAGTAACACATGCATGATTATAGGAGACTGACCCATTAGCATGTAAAAAAACTTGCCGCTTAAGTGAAATCGAGGTCCTTTTGGTTAAAATGGTAGTTTATAAATCTACAAAACTCTGGCACGGTTGACAGTCTCACTACTTCTGTACTGTGCCTGAGACTCACTGATCTCTGGCCCACCTCTCCAAGCACACCAGGGCACAGTTAAGCGTACCAGGCACGGTTCAGAGCGATCACTGTAATTACAACCTCCTTGTCACCCAGTGCTTATAGTGGGTGTTTGGCTAAAGTGGGCTCCAACACAACGTCATGTTACACCCTACTGCCCGACTTTTTTTTGTCTGTGGATCTTCTCCTGCTGTGGTTTCTGGGCACCATAGTACCCTTTCTAATGGGTTAGATTCACTTTTTGTGGTCATATAGGAGAAATATGCACATGCAGGCACTGCATGACACTGAATGACACCCAAATGCAAGCGGAATTTTGTGGCATTGTTTTTTGCAGAGTGTGTGCAGTTCTTACCCTTATCTGCTTTAAGCAGGAGCATTGATGGTGATGGACAGTGAGGGTGAGAAGATGACGGAAACCTTGTGAAGACTTCTTGGTTTTGGTTAGGCTTTACCAGGTGTCATCTGGAGGTACTTTCCTACTCAAGCTGAATCACCTAAATGACACCTGTTATTTTAGGTCGGCAGTTTTTTTCCCCTCTTCTTTTTTTTTAATCAAATGAAACTTCTGCCACCTCAGCCAAGATTTCAGATCTTCGTAGTGGGTGTAAGTCCCATTTCTTCAATTTACTTGTCACCGTTCTTTTGGCTTTTCATGTGGGTTTTGAAATGCTCCATGGTCTTGTATTTTAGTGGAAACATCATGTAATAATCACTGGTCTTTATGAGCCGTGACCAATAATTCTGGTGACAAGCTGACTTTAAAAATCAGATCTGGGTGATCTGCCTTTCTGGACAGTGGGACTTGCTTTTCGACTGAAACACCATACAGATCCCTGAGACCACCCAGAAAGTGAGACGTGTCCTTAAACGTTCAGACCTGAAGCTGCAATAAAAGTAAAATGTTTTCATCGATTTATTTAAATGAGAGCTTGAAGCTTATTGAAATCTCATTCTGCTGAAAGCTCAGTATTTTTACAAGGCTGCACCACAAACTGCTTGATACTTAAACCCGTAGCTCTCATGAGTAGCTGATTTAGAGTCATGCGGTGCAGTGTGTAGTCTCTGTCATGGACCCCGTGCCACTCGCAGAGGCAACATGATGCCCTATTGCTAACGTGACTAACAGGCCCAGACTTGAACAGGCCTCTTTTTCCCCAGGGAAACCCGTGACCGTGCCGAAGCAGGGGTCTGGGAAGCTTGCAATTTAATGCAGCTGGGCTTCTCTTCCGGTCTCTTCCTATTTGAAATCCCAGCAGACCCCCCACCATTGCAGAACTGGGTCTTGTAAGACCGGAAAAAATCTATTTAATGTGCCAGCTAAATGCTGCAGGCTGCTGTCTGGTCACATACGCGGCTAGGTCCTGATTGGCTGTGTCGGTGGGACGGCCCAGCTGCAGGGACAGTTTGAGAGCTGGATGCCTTGTTTTGTTCTGGATGTGAGGATTGTAGTACCTCTCATGTGGAGGGGAGGACAGAGGCCTCTCTGCTGCCTGCTTCTGTCTCCTACTCTCACCTGGTGGCGCTGACAGTCTCTCCCTCCCGTCTTCCGTCTGGGTTATCAGACTTCAGGTCGATTCTTCATTTCTAACGATTAAGAAGATATGGTCAGCAGATTGGTTCAGGCGGGTGCCAGATGATTGTCCCAATCGGGTGGAAGGCTTCTGGCTCATGAATATGTCTGTGGCTTCCCAGCTGGCTCATTTGCAGGGTGTTGGCATGTTTCCAGGCTCACAGAGTGAGGGTTAGGGGAGGGCGTGTTGTTCCTGTGAATGGTATGGCTGTCGGCTCACTCGGCTCTGTTCCTCTTCTTCTGCCCTACCCACCCTGGACAGCATCAGCAGCACCCTGATGGACATGGACAGCACGGCATCCAGTGGACGCTCCACGCCGGCCATGATGAACGGCCAAGGAGGGACCGCCCCCTCCTCCGCTAAGGGCGTGGCCTACGCCTGCTGCTGGGACCGCTGCCCTGCCTGCTTCAGCTCCAGCCCTGACCTGGCAGAGCACATCCGTGGTGTGCACGTCGATGGCCAGCGCGGGGGGGTCAGTCCAGGGCCAGTCTCCCATTTTTTCTGTCCCTTTTCTCCTTGTTCCCTCCAGTCTCCGCTCTGCTCCTCTTCCTCCCTTGCCGGGTGCCATCTTGTCAGTCTTGTGTCCTCAGTCGTAAGCCATCCTGCTGTGTGATACCGTCATGGCGGCCTGCTTTATGTTCTTTCCCTTCACAATATGTCTGTCCATCTGTTGTTTCCCCTCTCGGCATTGCTTTCTGTTTGCCTGTAGTATGTATGGTGCCGCGTTAGCCGAGGCACACAGCGCGGCCGTGTGAGCGTGCCCTGGAACTGTTTGCAGGCTTCGCGGAGGGCTGTTGGGCCGCGATGGCACTGCTCCTCCTCAAGAGAGGGAGAGAGAGCCTGCATGGTCCTTTCATCAGTCATTAGTCAGGCCGTATTGGTTATACTCCCAGGACCCTTGGGCTCCCATTTGGAAAACGGAGAAAATCTCTTGCAGTTGTAGTATTAAACTGTATCGTGTGTGTGTGTGTGTGTGTGTGTGTGTGTGAATGATCAGTTTGTAACTAGTGTGAGAATTTTGACTGCAGCTGAGTGTGTGTGTGAGCTCGTTGTTGGAATTTGCTCTAAAGCAGGGGTAGGGAACCTGATCCATGGAGAGCCGGTGTGGGTGCGGGTTTTTGGGATGACCAATAATTGGATCAGCCAATAATCAAGCATTGGTTGTCAGGTCCTGTACTGGGGACCCAGTCTTATTGGCTGATTCAAAAGTCATCCCAAAAGCCCGCACCCACACTGGTTCTCCATGGATCAGGTTCCCTAGCTCTGCTCTAAAGGTACCTGCTGAGTGTTCCTGCCCCACTGGGGGGTGCTGCTTGAAGCATTTTGCAGCTGTGTATGGGAGTTAGTGTCTTAAACCTGCCGTCTGACTCTCTCCCCCCCAGGTATTTCTTTGCCTCTGGAAGGGCTGCAAGGTGTATAACACCCCGTCCACCAGCCAGAGCTGGCTGCAGAGACACATGCTGACTCACAGCGGCGACAAGCCCTTTAAGGTAGGCCTGGCCCTCCCCCTGCCCTTCGCTCGCATGGCCTCCGTGACATCGCGGCTCCCTCCTCCCTGTGCCATGCTGTCTGTATGTGTGTGATTGACCCCGATTCCCGGGCTCCTTCCCCTCCCCTCACAGTGTGTGGTTGGCGGCTGCAATGCCAGCTTCGCCTCCCAGGGGGGGCTGGCGCGCCACGTGCCCACCCACTTCAGCCAGCAGAACTCCTCCAAGGTGTCCAGCCAGCCCAAGGGGAAGGAGGAGTCCCCCTCCAAAGCCGGCATCAACAAGAGGAAGAAGCTGAGGAACAAGCGCCGGCGCTCCCTGCGTATGTGTCCCTCATACCGCCCGGCGCTCCCTGCGCATGTGTCCCTCGTACCGCCCGACGCTCCCTGCGTATGTGTCCCTCTTACCGCCCGGCGCTCCCTGCGCATGTGTCCCTCTTACCGCCCGGCGCTCCCTGCGCATGTGTCCC
>JAODKM010000001.1:2001861-2040678 GCA_026780845.1 Petrocephalus sullivani | reverse complement strand
GGGGAAATTCACGTGATTGCAATGGGGGGGGGTACAAAAGACGGAATTTCTACCTCCTGGTGGGAGGGCTCTCGGGTTACACCCCCTTGTGGGCTATTTCCCCCCCCCCCCCCCACCCCCTGCTTGTATGTCAGTACACTGCACAAGCGTACAATCTGGCAGTGGGGCGGCCTTGGCCCCCGCTCCGGCTCAGCTGCTCCCCCGCTCGCTGCTTCCTGACAGGTACCTGGATCCCCGCTGCTGTCTCCGGGGGGCTCGTGTGCCGAATGGCAATGGCGGCCTGTTCCTCTGGCCGCTAACACAAACACGGCCCCGTCCTTGGCTGGGCCGGCCCGGCCGGCCGCGGCTCTGGCTGTCTACCTCGGGCATTCCGCTCTTCTGTCAAGCGCAAAGGCAATAAATCGAGATCTGGCTTTGCTCCTCCTCGTCCCAGTCCAGGTTTTCAAACTCTGAGTGCTAGCTTAATAAGAGCTACATGGCACATAAAGGTCGAATTCTTTAAAAGGGAAAAATTTGCTATATATATGTATATTGTTTTAATAGCTTCTTAACTTCCTTGGCTGGTGCTTATACAGCCTGTGGTTAACAGTGACCTCCAATTGCTGAGCTATTACTGAGAACAGGCAGGCTGCTGTATAACAATGCTATTCTCATATAAAACCTGTAGCGATGGTGTGTTTAAAGGCAAATTCAAGATGTGATTATGTGAGGGAGCAGGGGGCTCTGGAGCATGTTTGAAAGATGCAGAGTGGGCCAGCACGCAGACCTCACTTCTGTCGCCGTCTCTGCTCGGATCATTTTCGTGATCCTGTGTTTTTTGGTGGGTAGGGACCCTGGCAAATGATTGGGGTTTGTCCTGTGGATTTTTGCTTGTCATAAAAGGAAGTTAAAAATATACATGTGAACTTCTTACATATTTGTGTCTCTTTATGCGGCTGTTGTGTAGCTCAGCGAATTCGGATGCTGGGTATGTAATCAGAAGGTTGCTGATTCGTTATGCTGTTTCTGTTCATATGTTTGTGTTCTGTGTTTTTAATATCATAAGGCCCCATCGCAGGGGTCCGGATGCCTCACTGCCCTGACAGCTCTGTGCACTGATGCTCTATAAACATGACTAGTTTGTTTCCATGAACATCTGGCCCAACTTCCTTGGACCGAAGAGAACTCCCTCTCCACAAACTGTTGCATTGAGGTACCTGCTGGGGCAGTCATGTGACACTTTCGCTTTCTCTGTACAGGGTTTGATGAGAGCCACTCCCATAATGCGCCGATAATAGTCCCAGTGGACTCCTCAGAGTAATGGCTCAGATGAAGCGGATTTAATATATTGCCACCCTGAGGACACACCAAGCCTCTCAAGATGGAAAAGAGAGGGAAACGTGCTAAGTGGGGTTATGTAAGTCCCCTTTCAGTGGACCTGCAGGAAGGTCGCGGCTCTCGTGGGCTCTGTGGCCTGTCTGTGTGATGCCCAGGGCCTTGCTTTAGCCATGCCAGTCTCTTCCTGCTATCCTGTTCCTCCACTTTCAGGTCATGTTTTCCTTCCATGTGCTGTGGCCTTCCCATCACTGTGGCTTTAGCATAAAGATGAGCCGTCATACAGGAAACCAGGACCTTCAATGGTCCTGCTGAATCCCGGGGGAGAGGCCAGCAGATAGATGCTTGCCCCTTTCTCCGTGGCCTGCAGGCCTGGGCTCTTACGCAGCCTTGGTTTCAAAGCCGTCGGTTGAGGTGTCCTGTCCTTTTCTGCAGAAGCTGGCTAGATGTATTTGCTATTGCCTACTTACCACCCCAAAAGGACACATCTGCTTCTGAGAATAAAGGATAAAGTGGCCAAACCATTGATTAAATGTGGTTTGGTTATTCAAGTCGAGTTTGCTGCGTGATAAACGTTGCGTGTGCATTCAGTTAAGCACATGCATATCAAGCATGGTTTGATTAACGATTCACATTGTAATGAAAAATGTGTTCTTCAGAACAACAGGCTTGTATTAATCAGAACCACAGAGGTTACAAGTTTATATTTTTTCATTTTAGCTTTAGATTGCTAGCTCGATTAATATCAACAGGTCACAAAACAGGCAGCAAGTGCCAGCAGAGGGCTCATAATGGCTTCCTAGGAAGCTTGCAAACATGAATAATCTGGCTTAGTTCAGACTGCATCCACAAAATAACCTGAGTGACAGGGTTAAGCAGGCAGAAAGACTCCTCAGCATCAGATTTAATAGGTGATTTAAACTCCAGTTAATGTCTCTCTCAGATTTTAGTTCTTATCCAATATAATGCTGGAGGTTGTCCTGGTGATTAACAGCCAGAGATAAGCTCATCGCTGCTGTGTCGTTACTACGAGATGGGAACAGTGCAGGACTGCTGTTGCTGATCTCAGAAATAGCCACCTCTGGCACCGTTCTCAGGAAACGGGCCGATAATAGCCGTCTCAATCTGGAACAGAAGGGGCCAATTCTCTCGAGAGCAAAAAAAAGCCGGAGGAGTACCTCCGCGGGCGATCCCACAATTCCCTGGGGCAACTCAAGATGGGACTGTGAGAAATCCTTCCACCTATTCTGATGTGCTGTCGCCTGGCCTGTAATTTTCGTTTCCACGTGGTGGTGCCAGCGTTGTCTGCGTTCACTGATACACCACAGCCAAATCTGCAGATGTCCGGTCAATTTTGCACCATCAGCGTCTGTTCGAGTGTGATAAAGTGTAACCGCGACCTAATCAGCACAGTTTGTAAATGACCTGGCATTTTTGCAAGCATGTTGTAAACAGGCGTTGCATACTCAGACTCTTCGGCATGCTGTGTTCAGACCCCAGCTTTGCCCCCTGTCTGTGTGGCACTGGCAATCAGACTGGATGCTCTTTCTCCGTCAGGCCGAGTGCTTCACCTGAAAGCAACACCCACCCTGTGTGGTCCCCCCCACCAAACCCATCAGTACCTTATTTAGAGTCTGGGTCTGTGAGGAATTACTCTGCCATATACAATGGCAGGGATTTTTGAGGAGTGATTACTCAGTCATAAATTTGGCCCAACTAGCCTGGAGCGGTATCCTTGCACCTGTATTTTGAAAACCTTATTTCCAAAATGTCAACAATTTGTCTAAATCAGAAGTTTCACAAATGTTTATACCGAGAAGTATCTATTGTTCAGTTCTCATTTGTTCCTGCAGGTCGGGAAGAGGATGTGGGACATTTTTTATATTTAGATCCTGTGCACCTGTGTTCATATCCCTCCCTTAAGGGGCCATTTGCATCCATTAAGTGAAGGCAAATTGATATACCGTCATTCCTTGCTGGTGATTTGGTTATGTTTAGGGGGCGCTGTGGTACCTGCTGGCCGCCGGCACTGCTCTTTCTTTCCAGTGGGTAACCGCAGGCTGACAGACATGTGAAGGGTGGTATTTTGGATGGTGTACTTTGTACGGCGCTCATCCCTTATGCTTCTGCGTTCTCTGCTCACCGCCCGGGGCGCCACAGACGGGGAAGATAAATAAATAAAGCTGAGAGACTCCATTCTCACGCTCCTGATCTATCAGTTCGCATTTGCTGAAAACGACTGTCGGATCGAAGGTGACACTCCATTATTAGACCTGGTGCCTTAAACAGGAATCTACTCTCATCCTGTGTCCTAGGGGGCCAGCATGAGTCAGAGGAAAGTGGCCCTGATGCCTGCCTGTCCCTTGGGGTGAGAGGAACATGTCCTGCTCACTTAATCCCCCCGGTCATGTCCAGCGTTTGGACCAAAAATTGGGAACAAATATGTTCCGAATGTGCTGGAGTGAAAAAGCACTCGCTGTCAGCTCTCATCTGCCTCTCGGGCCGCCCCCATGTCCCAGCACAACGGGTTTGCAACCCCCCCGCCAGTTGTCAGACGGGTCAGCGCTGGTTCTCATCTGCGTTGCATTGTAGCTGGGATCAGTGGTCACACCCCAGAAGACCGGAGGATTGGCGGTGAAATCTGTCTGCTGCCTGCACTTACACTGCAAGGCTTACATTTTATTTATTTGATTTTATGGGCACTTGCTGGAGAATGAGGCCGCCCCCGGATCCTTCCTTAAACATCTGTGTCCCCTTTCTCATCCACATCCGTCCCATGAAGTCCTACACGCCCTCTGTTTCTGCTGTTTCTTCGTCAGTGCATGTGACGGACAGGACTGGGGTCCATAGGGAATGCGGTTAGCGACGGAGCTCCACTCAGGCCGGGGAGAAGAATCTTTGGGCCTCTCATTCCCACGGGGCCCTTCCAAAGTAAGCAGGGCAGAACGATCCTTCAGTGTGGACGGGATGGTCTGGCATCAGTTCACGGTATATGCTATAAACAATCATTTTTCTTCCGCTATGAAAATCTTTCTTTGTTTATGCAAGTCTGAGAGTGTGTGTGTAGGCGGTCAGCCATCCAGACTTCACCGTGTCCTGACCTTCAAAAAGACATCAAACCCTGACAATATTGAAGATTTTCAGGTTCATCGAAAACATTAACCTTGTCAAATATACGTTAGCCTTGTCAAGTGATAAATACATTGTTTTATTAATGCATTATGGATTTTTTTCTTATTCTGAGAAATGTTCATTATGTAATAAAGCTTCAAATGCATTCAGCTAAGAAAGTAAGGCATCCGTGTCGCCACGGCGACTCAAGTCGGAATTCCCCTCTTAGTTGACCTCTAGGGAAGCTCTGATTAATTGACTAATTACCATGGGTTTGTTCCTGCTTTTTATTCAGGAGTTTCCCACTGTCCTGAATGTTTTTTGTAGTGCTTTCAGTGAAAAACGCACATCCTCATGTTTGGTATAGCCTTGATTGGCCTGTTGGTGCGTCGGAAATGCCAGGTCGCGTTTCCGTGACAACAGAAAGGCCTTTAATGTGCCGAGACCCATCACCAAACAGCGCCCCTCGGAGGTGTCCCTCGCTTATGCCCCTAAGTACCACTGTGACTGCAACCCATCCGTCTCACAGGTAAATCTGCCCAGGCCTGCCTTGGACCTCTCGCACTATACCAGAACTTCAGGATGGCCTGGCAACCCGACTGCACATCAATGGTACCATTAATGAAACTGTCTCCACATGCGAGGATCTGTTGAATCTGCCATCCCTGGCCTTGCTGTGTGTGTGAACACAGTGTGCCAGTCAGTACCCACTGTGTAGTGTGTGTGAACACAGCGTACCGGGGAGTACCCACTATGCAGTGTGTGTGGATCTAGTGCACTACCCACTGTGCAGTGTGTGTGAGCAGTGTGCCAGGCAGTACCCACTGTGTCGTGTGTGTGAGCACAGTGTACCGGGCAGTACCCACTATGCAGCGTGTGCGAGCACAGTGTGGGTAGTACCCACTGTGCAGTGTGTATGGGCACAGTGTACCGGGCAGTACCTACTGTGTTGTGTGTGTGTGTGTGTGTGTGTGTGTGTGAACACAGTGTGCCGGGCTGTACCCACTGTGCAGCGTGTGCGAGCACAGTGTACCGGGCAGTACCCACTGTGCAGTGTGTATGGGCACAGTATGCCGGGCTGTACCCACTGTGTTGTGTGTGTGTGTGTGTGTGTGTGAACACAGTGTGCCGGGCTGTACCCACTATGCAGCGTGTGCGAGCACAGTGTGGGTAGTACCCACTGTGCAGTGTGTATGGGCACAGTATGCCGGGCTGTACCCACTGTGTCGTGTGTGAGCACAGTGTACCGGGCAGTACCCGCTGTGCAGTGTGTGAGCACAGTGTGCAGGGCAGTACCCGCTGTGCAGTGTGTGAGATCACAGTGTGCAGGGCAGTACCCGCTGTGCAGTGTGTGAGATCACAGTGTGCTGGGCACTACCCGCTGTGCTTGTGATCAGTAGGTCACTGGCTCAGATATTAGCGTTGTTTAAATGATGTCACCATTGGGTCCCTGAGAAAGGACCCTACCCCCAATTCCTCCAGGGATTGTTTGATCCTACTTTCATAAAGGCATATGTCACGTTGGGTAAAAAATTACGACATTCACTTGGGTGCTGTCTGTATTTCCCTCATTTAGGCCCATCACAGGGCCTCTTGTCTCTTTGACACAAGCTGCTCTTGTGTAGTCCCTCATTATCCCATCTGCAGCCTTTGTCTCAGTGTCCATCTTCAGCTCGTCCTTTCAGTCCTGTCCCAGGAGAACAGTGAGAGAGAGAGAGGAACATACAAACAGCTCCATCACCCTTATCTCTGACAGTTTTGTTGTATGTTAGAGCTCTGTCTACTTGCAGCTCTATAATAGTTTCCTTTTTCACACACACACTGGATGGCAATGAGTTCTGGCGCTGGTTCTTCTGTGGTGCCCTCCTCTGTGCCTGTGGTGCCCTCCTCTGTGCCTGTGGTGCCCTCCTCTGTGCCAGCTCTGTCTGCCTTACAGCCAGGGTCCTTTTCAGCCTGCTTTATCACGCCGTCACTTTGCTCCGGTAACGACTGGCGCAGTCAGTAGTGCGCATGTCTGCCCACGGTGTGCCCCTGGCTGCGGCTTTATGTTTGGGCACATTCCCTGTTTTCTGTATGTCTGTCTACCTGTCATCATCACGAGGAGCCCGTGAAATGTTTGCTTATGCCTGGTTTGAGCCCTGCAGCTGAGCAGCGTCGTTAGTGCTGGCCCTGCTATCTGTGCCACCCATTCCAAAGGTCTGACAGTCCTGCCCTGCGGTCTCTTGGCTTAATTTGTCCTTTCCTGTTTCCCCTGCAAGCAGGGTGACAGGCCTTGCCTAATTAGGATGTGTTTTATGCTAATCCATTTTGCTGTGGGGGTCAGGGTTTGCACGTTTCCATGACGAGGGGCAACCCCTTTGCTGAATGTGTTTAGCAGTTGAAATGCACAGTGCCACCTGTGCTAGGTGGCATGCGTTTTGTTCTGTGCAAAGCCGGGTTTATTCACTGCTAGAGTGGGATGGGGGGTTCATATGTCTGCACATGGAAGAATTATTCATGCATATTGTCATACTTTATGCTGAATATTCCCTTTGTTAGGGAATGCATTTCAGACAATTCCAGGGCAGAGAAGCATGCATACTGTTAATCACAGCGCATCCTAGTGCATGGAGGACCAGTACTGGATAAACAGGGGGGAAACACAGGGCACAAGGCAGCACCCTGGATTGGATGCCAGTCCAGCACAGGACAAAAAGCAGCACCCTAGATTGGATGCCAGTCCAGCACAGGACACAAGGCAGCATCCTGGATTGGATGCCAGTCCAGCACAGGACACAAGGCAGCATCCTGGATTGGATGCCAGTCCGGCACAGGACATATGTAGATACACTGTCATATATTACAGGCGATTTTGAGTCTCCGATTAGCCTGACTGCATGTCTTTGGACTACAGGAGGGAACCTGCACAGAACATGCAGACCCCACACAGAGCTGAGCCCCTGGCTCTGAAGGTGTGAGGCATCAGTGCTGCACAATATGTGGACTGAGAGCAGTACATGTGTGGCTTGTTAGTGAGCAGCCACAGTATTCTCTGCGGGATATTTTACATTTACATTTGTTTTGCTATTTCCGTCAGTCATTTCCCATTCCCTTCGCTTTCCCGAATAGGTCCTCCGTCCACCAGGGCGCGCTGTGATTGACAGTATTCATGTTTATCAGGTCTATAAAAGTCTGAAAGACTGCTATTTGCACAACAGCTTACACACTATACTGGAGAAGTGTTATTTCTGAAATGTACTGCCAGCATGTTAAACCCCCCCCCCTCGCCCCCAATAACTTAAGCGAACAATGGTTGACGGTGTACATGAAAATTTCTAACAGATATACACATCCACAGTTTTCAACAAATATTTGTAGATTCCTTACAGATTATTGTCGCAGCAGATCTAGTCAGCAGTGTGTAGATCTACGCTTAAAGGTCAAAGCTGATAAATGGTCTCCCTGACATATTAAAATGAACAACATATTACACTGGAGGCAGATTATGGTTCAGTATGATCTGTGCGTCCTGCTACCAGCACAAGGACTACTCTAAATTATAAGTAAACTTCTGCATGTAAACAGTTGCTTAAATGACTGAAGGCAAGACCTTTTAGGATGTTTGTTTAAAAAGTCAGCATTTTTCAGTATCCAAAAGTTTGGACGAGATTAACATTTTACTATTTTTCAAGCAAATTACGGTAAAGCAGGAAAGCTCAAAATAACAACAGAGCAACCATTTGGGTAATTTTAGCAAGGTGCATCCAACCAAAACATCAGACAACAATGTCAAGTTTTTCCATACTGGTTTTAGAAACAGATGTAACACTTAACTCCACATGGCTGAAATAAGAAACAGAGCTTATGTTTAAGACCTATAAAGACTTTTATATCCAGGAGTTACTTTTTCAACTGCCCTCATATCTCCTGACACAAAGGAATCCCTGATGGGAAAATCATGAAAAGCCTGGCAGTGCTGTATCAAACCTGTGCTCTCTGTGCAGTACAGCTGTGGGATAGTCTGTGTTTGCTGTTGGATAGCCTGGGTAGCAGTGGGATAGCCAGTTTCAGATGTAATTAGCCTGTGTTAGCTGTGGGATGCTCTGAGTAGCAGTGGAATAGAGTGTGTTAGCTGTGGGATAGTCTGTATAGCAGTGGTATGGCCTGTGTTAACGGTGGGATAGACTGCGTTAGCTGTGGGATAGTCTGTGTTAGAGTCGGATAGACTGTGTTAGCTGTGGGATAATTTGTGTAGCAGTGGGATAGACTGTGTTAGCTCTGGGATAGTCTGTGTAGCAGTGGTATACCCTGTTTTAACTGTGGGATAGTCTGTGTTTGCTGTTGGATAGCCTGGGTAGCAGTGGGATAGCCAGTTTCAGATGTAATTAGCCTGTGTTAGCTGTGGGATGCTCTGAGTAGCAGTGGAATAGAGTGTGTTAGCTGTGGGATAGTCTGTATAGCAGTGGTATGGCCTGTGTTAATGGTGGGATAGACTGTGTTAGCTGTTGGATAATTTGTGTATCAGTTGGATAGACTGTGTTAGTTGTGGGATAGTCTATGTAGCAGTGGTATGGCCTGTTTTAACTGTGGAATAGACTGTGTTAACTGTGGGATATTCTGTGTAGCAGTAGGATAGACTGTGTTAGCTGTGGCATAATCTGTGTAGCAGTGGGATAGTCTGTGTTAATTGTGGGATAGACTGTGTTAATTGTGGGATAGCTTGTGTAGCAGTGGCATAGTCTGTGTAGCAGTGGGATAGCCTGTGTAGCGGTGGGATAGACTGTGTAGTGGTGGGATAGACTGCATAACAGTGGGATAGACTGTGTTAGTTGTGGGATAGCCTGTGGAGTCTTGTTGAAGGAAGAAGGGTTTCCGCAAGGTATAAAAACAGTGCATTATAGATTTCTTCCTCCATTGTACCCCATGTACAAGAAGTCATATGAAACGGGAGCATTAAGAGGGGTCCGACATAAGGAGACCGGCAGCAGGGACCCGCGGGGCTGGATGCCTCTCAGGCGCGTGGTGTCCTGTCAGGACCTGAATCCGCCCTGAGGTTACAGTTAATGCCAAAGGAGTTTCGTACAGTATAGTTTTGTATAGTATAAAACACTCCTGCTGTAGTGCTGCTCTGCCAGGCTGACGGTCGTTTCTGTAGTATTTTTACATGGGGAAGATGGTGCAATTAGTCTTCATTAAGTATTTTTAAATAACATTTTAGGCTTAGGATTTTGGGACGTAGTTACTATATGTAATATGTGTCAGCAGCTTTTACTCTTTGGATGAATGTACTTTCTACTCATCCTTGATAAATGTAATCTGATGAAAAAGATTAACGAAAAATAAAGAACGTAATCTAAAAGGACAGATTTCTCTTTATAAAGCTCTTACTTCTTTTATTAGTTGTTCTTACAGCTCAGCGTGGTAAAGACACGTCTGTTTCTTAAAACACTTCTTTCTTGCTAAAAGATGACATGCTGGAGGTTGTCGATATCGTTCCATCTGCGAAGCATTAAGGTCGTGGTTGGGAACGTGTGAAATAGGCTGCTGGATGCTAAAAGCTTAACCGTCAGCCATAAAGAGTAAACAGAGCCCCAGCGTGGATGAGTTGGGGACTGTCGGATGAGTAATTGGACACGTGTGTCATTTTAATAAATGGTTCCAGCTGCTAGCGGTCTGCGCTGTTCCCTGTAACACGATGACTGCCAGAGTGCATCTGAGGGCTGTTTGTGTCTTGGAGCAGGAATGGCTGTGTACCTGGGTCACGTTCTGGACTGTGTAAGATTGGACTTGGCTTCGGGGTCACCCCCATCCCGCTCCGGGGGCCGCAGGGGAATCCCGGCCCAGATGACCTCCTCTATCTCACACTCCTGGCGTGTCTGTGCTGCACCGAAACATGTTCCAGGTCATGTGGCGTGTTACGCTTTTGGTGCATGTTCGGCAGGGTGTGGAACGCGTCCTGAGATGCTGTCGCAGGCTGAGCCCCGCCTCCGCTGCTGCAGTGGCTCTGACGCAGGCAGTGATGCAGCGCCTGCATGCAAAGTAAGCCTGCTCTCAGACACGGCAGGCAGAGGGGGGGGATCACCCTGAACTGTGTGTGTGGTAACATTTTTATTTCGTTGTGGGGACCCAATGTCCCCGCAGTGTGATAAAAACCTGTTATTTTCTACCTTGTGGGGACATTTTTTTGGTCCCCATAAGGATAACCTCAATTTTATAAAAATCTGTGTCTGCAGTCAAAAAATATAATATAATATAATATAATATAATATAATATTTTGTTTGCTTACTTATGGTTAAGGTTATGGCTGGGTAGGGGTTAAGGGTGTCATACTTGGGATCAGGGTAATACCCATAGGAATGAATGGAGTGTCCCTATAAAGATAAAAATACACGGTGTGTGTGTGTGTGTGTGTGTGTGCATGCAGCCATGCGCATGCGTCGCAGGGGACCTCGCAGAGCTGATTATACACGTGCCACAGGCATGCGAGTATACAGGCAACTGGCATGGGGGGTCTGAGAGTCACGGCTGTAGCACACGAATGTCTGCGCGTGCATGTGTGTGCATGTGCCTGCTTTTCCTGTGTGTCCCCCATCCCCCTTCCCTGTGATGTCGTCTCCCCTGCTATTTTTATCCTGCACATCCTCTCATTATTAGTATAGCAGTGATACACTGGCTGTGCTCCCCCCCCCCACACCCACAGGGGGGTTACCTGTAATAATGTGTAATAAATATTTAAAAAAAGTCTGACCATAGTGTGTCCAGTCTGACCAGAGCATGTCCAGTATGTCCATAGTGTGTCCAGTCTGACCAGGGTATGTTCAGTCTGTCCATATTGTGTCCCGTCTGACCAGAGCATGTCCAGTCTGTCCATAGTGTGTCCAGTCTGACCAGAGCATGTCCAGTCTGTCCATAGTGTGTCCAGTATGGCCAGGGTATGTTCAGTCTGTCCATAGTGTGTCCACTATGGCCAGGGTATGTTCAGTCTGTCCAGAGCATGTCCAGGCTGACTCTGCCCTGTATGTCCAGAACGTATCCAGTCTGAACCCTGCCTTGTGTGTCCAGTGAGTCCAGTCTGACCCTGCCCAGTTTGTCCAGAGTGTGCTCCAGTCTGACCCTGCCCAGTCTTACCTTATCCATTAAATGTTGTGAAACCATTTCTCCTTTCCACCATAAGAAATCAACATCAAAATAACATTCTAGCCTGATAACCCAGATCTCCCCCTATTGTTATGGCTACAGTCCCATTTCCCACCTAGCAAGAACTACAATTCCCATAATCCCCATTGGGGTGACAGTATCATTTCCTTACAGGTAAGCACACTGCATTTGTTTGTTGGTAAGAGTAAGCCACTCTACCAGAATTTGTTCTTATGCTTCCATGTATCTAATGGCTTTTCTCTCATGTGATGTCTAGTGGAACTGGCACTGATGACTGATGGGTTTTACGTTATATTTTAGACATTTACCAGTGTTTGCGAAGAGGGCATGTATGCTGGTAGCTGTCATTCTGTGATCACTCTTTGCCTGCTGTTGGGATGGTTTGACATTTATTTTGAACCTTGGGACACCATCAAATCCTGAAATGACCCACAGTGGGTGTTAGGGATGGTAGTGTTCTTCTACCGGTCCATTTCAGGTGCTCCACCTCAGAAAACAGCCATGCCACTACGATCACTTAGCTGTCTATTACTTATCTAGAAGGGCATCTGTGCTTGGATGACATCACCAAGTGCGTCTATCCGAATCCTAGAGGGGCTTCGTAAATGTCACATGCACCATTTGAAGGTGGCCAGCTTCTGCCTGAAAATCAGACATCCAGGCTGGGTGAGAGAGTCCCCATTCCTCTGACGATAAGAGGAAAATAAATGAAAGAAGTATATAGGAAAGGAAATTTCAAACATTTGAACCACAAAGCGTCATTTCCAAAACAATTTTAGCACAGATGTTGATTTTCTGAAGACATTTGGTGGGTATATTGCATTTCTCCGTCTGTTTTTTGGTTCTGGTTCTGATGTCCCAATTCTTGTCTGCAGTGTGCCAGTTCCTCACCGTAGACATGGGGTCTTCATGGTTGTGTTAGGGGTCATGCATGTTTGTGTGTCTGTGTGTTCCTCATCCTTCTGTGCCTTCATGTCCCCTCAGCGTGCGTTCTGTTACTCTGGAATTGATGATAGAACATTTTTCCTGCCTTTGCCTCTGTTTTGATGCTCTCATTGGGATTCTCGCCTCATTCATAAAACATTAAAGAAAATGTGTGGCTGTTCCTCAAACCTTACGTACAGACAAACTATAAAAACGTCTCTTTCACGTGATGATTGCCGAGACATTTTTCCGAATGGCGGGTGTTCATCTTTGGATTAAAAATGTCAGTTGTCATTTGTTTTATAAAGGCTGGTCCCTGGATTTCGACAGCAGGAGAGCGGGCGCACTCAAGGGACACGTGGTCAATGAGAGGGATTTCAGAACACCACCTCAGTTTTTAGCATCAAAAACCTCTGTCCTCCTGCCCAAACAACACAGAAGTTCTGGGTCACGGGGAGCTGAGCTTTGTACCTGCTGGGCCAGGCCTCCAGAAATTGCTGTTACACAGTCAGAAGATCAACTTAGTGGATACATGAGACGATGGACGATGTCATTTCACATTAAACTTTCTAATACTGTCCTGATGATGTCACGGAGGGCCTAAGCCACCAGAATCTCACAAGAAGCAGGAAACTATACATGTTTCCAATTTTGTGAGACAAACTGGGTTTTCTGGGAGCTCTGGCAACATCACAAATATCATACCCATTTTTGGCAATGTATAGCTTCTTTAACAGGAAGCCTTACATTCTTTAAATTCTTAATATATATGGGAAGGTTACTGTAGCATTCCTATACTGAAAAAAAATATTTATAAATAATTTAAGAGACCATGAGCTCCTGGGTGACCGGTCTTGGGCCCCAGAGCTGACCATTCTCAGGCCTCAGGGTAATCAGTCTCCGGCCCCATGCTGACCACCCTCAGGCCCCAGGGTAATCAGTCTCCGGCCCCATGCTGACCACCCTCAGGCCCCCAGGGTGACCGGTCTTGGGCCCCAGAGCTGACCACTCTCAAGCCCCAGGGTAATCAGTCTCCGGCCCCATGCTGGCCACCCTCAGGCCCCCAGGGTGACCGGTCTTGGGCCCCAGAGCTGACCACTCTCAGGCCCCAGGGTAATCAGTCTCCGGCCCCATGCTGGCCACCCTCAGGCCCCCAGGGTGACCAGTCTTGGGCCCCAGAGCTGACCACTCTCAGGCCCCAGAGTAATCAGTCTCGGGCCCCACGCTGACCTCTCTCGGCTGATGGCCACTAGTCGTTGGATACCCAAACCCACAAAAACAGAACTCTCCTGCTGTTGAATTTACATTCTGCTGCTGTTATTTGATGGAAATGTAAATGCTGCTGTAGTGTCACGTCACTCTCTGTTCCGGAGGAATGAGCTGCTTCCTAAAATAGTTACGATGGATCCAAACCTGTGACATGTCATGTTTATAAGCACTCCTGATATATATGCAGACAAGGCCCTTGTCTAATGGGGCCGTCAAACCTGCCCTTAAATGCCAACCTGGTGGTGCTGGACCGTATCAGCATGGCTGAGTGTTAAAAGTGAGGCTTCCCTCCTCGTGCTGTATGGTTTTCCTCTGCTGGCCACCCCCCCTTCACCCTCCCTGAGAAGGGGGCTGCCTACAAGGCCAGGGGAGTCCTGTGCTGTGGTTCTGTGCTGTGTCTGTCTCTGTGCCGTGTTTCTGTATGTCTGTGTCTCTTTGTATATGTCTCTGTGCTGCTTCTCTGTGCTGTGTTTCTGTGTTTTTGTGCTGTGCATCTGTGTCTGTGTCCCTGTGCCATGGCTCTGTCTCTCTATGTTTCTGGGCCGTGTCTCTGTGTCTGTGTCCCTGTGCCATGGCTCTGTCTCTCTGTATTTCTGTGCCATGGCTCTGTGTTTCTCTGTTTCTGTACCATGACTCATGTCTCTGTGCCGTGGTTGTACTTTGTCTCTGTGTCTCTGTGTCTCTGTCTCTCTGTCTGGACTCTCTCTGGAGGTTCATCACAGCATAATAAACCCCCCCAACCACATCAACATGGCTCATTTTGACACCAGCCCTTCTGAACCTGATTCATTCATTGTTTAGTTTCTGGTTTCGGGTCAAAACAAATGCACTTTCTTCTGTGATGGCGACCTGTTGTCTGGCCTGATCCAACACTGATGGTGAAGCTGACTAGCCCAATTTCCCATGGCACTCATCACTCATGTTCACGCAAGCCATAATGTTCGAATCAAAGGCAGAAAGGCCTTCTGGAAGGATCTGAGCCATAAGCGCGATAAGACGGGTTAATGACACAGTGCAGTGTGTTTGTTTATTTTACACCGGTTTGGAAAAAATGGCCCAGTTTTCTTGAGAATGGAGCTTTACTGGGACACTCTCTCCTTTTCGGGGACGCTCCCTTCCTGTTCTCTGGTCTCTGTCATACAATCTAGAATATGGTCGTTATGGCGACAGTTCTGCTGAGCTAGGAGAGTGGGGGGGATGTCAGGGCCATGGGTGCCGCGGCAAAGTGGGCGCGTGATCAGGGCCTCACGCTCTGGGCTTAGAGAACCCGGGTTCTAATCTTTCCTTTGTGATGAGCAGGAAAAGTGGCATTATGACTCGGCAAGGGCGGAGTGAAATCGAGATTGTTAGAGCTATCTGCGTGGTTCCAGGAAAGACGGGGCACCTTATGAGAGAGATTAAAATACGAGGATGAGTGTAACACAAACAGAAAGAGGAGATTCATGGAGTGTAAACAGGACACATGAGGTGGTCTCTCTGATAGGACACATGAGGGGGTCTCTCTGATAGGACACATGAGGGGGTCTCTCTGATAGGACACATGAGGTGGTCTCTCTGATAGGACACATGAGGGGGTCTCTCTGCTATGATGCCCTGATCCTGGGAGCCAAAGCTACCAGCAGCTCCTCAAAAGGCGTGGTGGCATCCCCATTCTAATGAGGCAAGCAAGCATGTGCAGGTCGCCTGACTGATGTGTGTCCAAATAAAAGCGGAGCGATGGCTCTTACACCCGCATAGCTCTGTGTATTAGAAAGCGGAGGCCAGCTGCTGTGACGCAGGAAGCCGATATGTACAAGGGGCTGGAGGAGAAACACACCATGGGGTGGCGTCCCCCCGGGCTGTCCCAGTCCCCACCTGCCCTCTCAGCCCGCATCCCGCTCTAGTGAACAGCGTGCACAGGGAAAGGAGAAGGACCATGCCAAGTCATTTATTATCATTTATCATTATCAGTTCCTTGGTGATTTTTAGAAAAGTATTATGAGGCTATGAGGCTATTAAGGCATAAAAAGACGGGGAATTTTGGGCCATGTCATGATTATGTACTACGCAAGTCTTAAATTGTGTCATGCTTTCAGCTTATACTCCGTATGAAAAAGCCCAGTGAACAGAGGTTTGAATAGAATGAGCACAAATGGATCAGAATGTGTGGTGTAAGATAAGATGCTGCACGTAAATGCGCTGAGTGAACCTTCTGGAAGGTGCTTTGATCTCCTAGCATGCACCCTTTATGCATGTGGTTTGTTGGTTACTTCCAGAATTGAGGTCCCCTGCTGGCTTTTGAAGTGAAAAATAACGACCTCAATTTAGTGCTGTCAATGACATCAGGCGCATTCCGTCTGATGGCCACTGGGGGGCATGCTACCTTAGGTAAGCTATTCTGTCCCTAAATGACACCTAGGGACCAGTCCCTTAATACAGAAAATTATGAGTGTCACAGGGTCAACGGTGAACAGACATAGCACTGGTGTTCAGTATTCTGAACGTGACTGGCAGCATTTTTCAGTGCATGGTCAGCAGCGAGCTGTAAAGCCCCCCCTCCCCAAGCTGCGCCCACTGCCCTGATGCTAGCTTCTTCGTCAGCTGTGTCTGACGTTTCTTAGTATCTCTGCAGTAGCTGCCGTCACCAGTATCGTCAGAGGATGTGTTGCGTTATCTGTGAGCGATTAATTGTCCTGTGGCTGAGCGGCGCTTGTCTGCAGGCTTTGTGCTGACTCCTCCCCCAGGTTCACACTCAGGAAATGTGCTTTTCTCCTAACAGTCCAGAGCCCAATTGGCCTGGGCGCACAACAAAACTGTCTCTGAATGTCCAGAAATGTTTTGCCCAAGATTAGGAAATATGAATATATATGCAAATAATTATTTTTGCTACTAATTGCGTGTCTATATACAACAGTTTTTTTTTACTCTTTGATGAAGCACCTTTGAAAAATGAGCATAACTCAACACCAGAAACTGAGTTTTAATGCAGATAAGTTCTGCAGGGGCCCTTCGTTGGTATTTATTGTACTTAGTGTGTCATTTCAAAGGTTACTCCCCTGCTACTCGTAGGGTTGACATTTATTTATGAATATTTTACCTGGGGCCCTGGGAGTCCAGACAGCAACCTTCTGATGACAGGCACACTGAGCCACACACCCTTAATGTCCAGGGCTCTTCATAAAACGATGGCTGAAGTTTGTGGAGAACCTGTCCACTCGGCCTCAGCGTACGGCACTGCCCCGCCTCCCGTCCTTCTTCCTTCTCTTTCTTCCTCTATCTTTACGCTTCTGCTCTCCCCCGGCACTTTATCCCTTACATCCTATAGGGTTACCAAACACCTGCCTCAGTCCTATAGTAAACTGGCCTTGGGCGTCGTCCAAGTGCGTCTGCCTGCCCCCCTGCCAGCTTGGGCAGCGCCCCGGGCTCCAGTGACGCAGTTTCTCCGCTGTGTGGGAGAGAGCAGGATCCAGTGTTGGCAGGGTGCCCGGGCACCCAGTGATGTCAGCGCCGGCCTCACCGAGCGTGCCGCCACTGCGTCCGTGCCTTTTTCGGCCCGTGTCACTTTTGTACACTCTTTCACAGTGTGGGTGAGGTTTGTTACTCATTATGCGGCTGTTTGCTTATATTTAGCAAGAGCGATATGGACAAGTGCTGTTTAACACTTCATAAGTGCCTAAATACTTAGAGAAATACTCCCACTGATTCCTGCTAACGTAACTTTTTTGTTTGTTATTTTCTAACACTCATTATCTTTATGAGGTAGCTAAACAAATTCAGCTGATCCTTCTGTTCATGCATCCTATTATTACTGGCTATCATGTTATTATCGCAACCTTGACATCCGGCAAAATGCCCACTAGTCAAATATTTTGCAAACTGAGGTTTGTTCATTTCAGAATTAATATTTTTAAATATAAATAATTTCAGTTGGATTATATATAAATAATTAAAAAATAATTAAATACCTAATACCTAAAAATAATGAAAATAAGTCCGCATTCCTAAATAATCTGTGTCTCATTCATTCTTTGAATTTTGCCAAATTGGCAGCACAAAAATCTGTTTTCTGTTTTAAAATCAGAAAAGGAAAAAGGAAAAACTGGCTTTATTGGTTTAACTGGTTTTATTTTCTTTGTTTTAAAACCAAATGGAAAAACTGCAAAAATCATGTTTTTTTGTTTTTGTGATATTTACATGGAATTGAGGGAATGCCGGACAATATAACAGATATAACATTTTTTGTCTGTGTATCTGTGTCCTTTCTGAATTAGTACCCTCTCACTCTGGCCTGTAGCATTCCAGCTAAGTGCGGGCCCTAAAGTGACTGGCTATGAACACACCAATAAAATACCACCTACCCCGTAGTGGTCAGCACACCCCTCAGCCCTATTTGACCAGCCCGATCCTAACGCTTGGGCAGACGCTTGTAAATAACAGCTCCTCGAAAACTTGCAGTGAAAGCTGGGGCCTCCATCTATTCACTGGCCTTCGCAGTGAAGAAGGGCTGTTAATTGCTAACATGCCCATTTACTGTATGAGTTATGGACATCAGAGATAAAGTGCTTGTTGTTATTTAATGGAAATAATATCTGAACATAATGAGCACAAGGCCTTTGAACAATGGTGTGGCGTTCTTTCCAAATAACTCATCCGAACACCATTTTCTCTGTCTTCCTCTTTTTTTACACTTTGTGCACACAAACCATTTTAAACCAGTTTAAATATGGGTTAAACTACGATGAGGTGTGCAGTTGTATGACGATAACTAAACATCCGCCCATTAACCTAAAGTTGGTGTTAATTTTTCAGAAATTTTTTTTTTCAATTGGAATTTAATAGTGTTGCAATGTGTTATAGCCCCGATAAGGATAGAATGCCTGATCATCAGAAGATCTGTCTGCATTTACAATTTGCATTACACTTCATAAGCTTAGCTGACTGCCTAGACAGATGTACATTGAGTGTTATTGTGTAATTTCTTCTGCAGTGACCTGGTCAGTCGCTGCATGTACACCAAAGAATAGCCAGCAGATGGTTAGTGCCCCAACACTGGAGCATATGCATCATCCATCAGGTGGCCCCTGATGCTGACTGATGATAAAACTTCTCAGTTTTTCTCAGGACAGTAGATCCAGGATAAAGTCTTTCTCACCTCCTCTAGTCTCTGTGGCTCTGACTTGAGGTGCACCTGAGTTTACCTATAATGCTTTGGGTGAGGGAACCAGGTCGGCTTTGGGTGAGGACACCATGTCGGCCTTCTGAGGAGCACAGCCCAGCTATTGTGGATGGTTCTGTGTTTGGGCAGCTGCCAAATTTGCCTCTCAGCGCTTTTATCCATCAGTCCATCTTCCACCCATTCATCCTTTTCTGGATTGTGGAATTTAGTCTTCTTCATTAAACGGTAATGGCCGATGACTCTTGACGTACCATATTGATGCAGAGCCTCCATGTCCTTCCAAAAAGCCATACATTTCTCATGTGCTTGACACTATTGTTTTCTCATTTGACTGTCATTGGCTTTTGCAATGTGCAAAACATGCTGCAAAATGGGAGAAGCGCAGTACTGTGGTTGGATTGGCCAGGCATGCAGCAACACGAAAAAGAGCCTGGTGTCCTCCAGCCAGGCTCTGAATGAATCACCTGCTTAATGCATCCAGTCCTTTTCAGTATTGAGTTCCAGTCTTCATGGCTGCGAGCCTTATATTATAGAAACAGGGCTCCTCTTTGAAGTCCCGGACGTAATTTCTCTTCGAGATGGAAGGTGATGTCATGTCTTTCTGCTTTTGCACTCAGCCACAGAATCTGTTATCCTTCACTATGGGGTGAAAGGTCTCTTCGTTTGTTGACACTGTTGGCTTTCTGGCTGTTTTTCACGAGGCCTTTTGAGAGTATGGCGGGGAATCTTCTCGGTAGTGCATATGTCTGCTTCTCCAGGAGAGCCAAGCCGTGCATCTCGGGGGTGGTCTTCCGAAGCTCACAGGATGAGCGCCCATGTGCGGCTGACACTGCGGGTCCAAGGCTGTGTAGGAGGACAATCCCATCACAGGGCTTCTCTCTGAGATCGTGAGATTCCCGGCATATGGTTGCGTGCCATCTAATGCTCTGCAGCTGAAGGAAGATCTCATAATGGTTGTCATCAGCCCAGCATAGTGAGGCGGGAGCCTTGTAAGGCTATCTGCTCACCTGAAGCTATATAGCGTACAGAGAGGCCAGCCCAAACTGTGCAAATGGTAACCCTGGCCTCACTTAGCCAAAGACACTGACTGCTACTGATAGAATGGGAAATGATGGCATGAACTGGAGCCCGGTAGCCCTACAGGATGACTCGTAGGTGTCTGTAAGGTAGGGTGGCTGCCTGACCTCTATCCTGTCCTGTTGTCCTGACTCTTCTCTCTGCCGTGACACATCTAGAAAGCTAGATCTCCTGGTTTTACTTTAAAGACTTGAGGCTCTCTCTCTTTCTGGTCACACCCTGCTAAGCCCTGGATCTGTAAGCATAATATTTTCCATTTTGAAGGATATGCGATGAGGGCAGACTCTTTTTGTCCACATGCATGTGTTTGCCCTCCGCTTTCAATCATTGAACGTTCCCCAAGGAGACGCGACATTGTTTCTGGACAACTTGCATGACAGTGTGGTGTCTAGAAAATCGTACAAAACATCACAGTCAGAAGATTTTCAGAGAGAGGACGTAAAGGGGAGAGGTCACCTGTTTATTGAGTTTGAGTAGCTAAGAGAATCCAAAAGAATCATGTGCCAGAGCAGTGAAGGGTCTCAACGTTTAGCCTGCTTCTTGAAGAAGCTCAAAATTTTAGTTCAGCAACCAGCTACAGAACTTCAGAGGACAAAAATGCCCATTCAAATGCTGGAGGTTTTTGCTTGTATCTTCTGTACTTGATTCTCCACCTGGAATAATGTGTCATTTTCTAATTTTAAGGCTAAAACAGCACACATGCCGTAGAACAGGGATGCTGTTCTCGGTCAGTTGTTTTATAAGGCTTTGAATGTTATATAAGGCTATTTATTGATTTTACTCCTAAACACAACATTGCCACCTGAATCAGATGAGGATACAGTGAATGGATTATCTTTCAGCTGTGTCAATCTGCGGATTTCCCCTAATGTGCGAGGTCCCTGTCGAAGGGCTGCCCGCTCACTTGCCTGTCCATTAATGAGTGGCACCGTGTTCGCCAGAAGTAGTGGTCTTGCAGACAGCAGAGTAGGTGGAAAATCCTCAAATTCATGGGTCTCCAGGCAGCACACCCCAGGAGGGGTGGGGGAAGTAAGACAATAGTGTACTTTACAGCTGCCTTTTCTAGCAGACACACAATTCTAGCATACTGGAGTTTTAATATATTGATTCAGAAATGGAGATTTATAATGATGTTTTAGCTGTTCTTTGACATCTTCTCCTGTAGCATTTAGCTAAGGGTTTCTCTTCCTTGCTTTTCGTAAGGCACCACAATCTTCACAGGAAGGACGTGACACTCACACCAGCCGGGTGATCTCCTCGTCCACAGAAACCTGCCCAAGGTCATATTCTTGGTGTCTTTTAAAAGTTTTTATTTGTTAAGGTGATGTTCTGGGGCTGACCTGACATGACTGATGGGGTCCTGTGTAGTAACAGGGGTGATATGATGAAGTCACAGAATTGTGTGGAGCACGGGTGGATTCACCGTGGCTGCAGGTTGGGGTTCATTGGCTCTGACACAGGATGTGTCACCTCGTGATTAAGCTTGGCTAGCAGACCCGTTATGAAGGACGCAAGGGACAGGATTGTGTAGTGACTGTCTGTGGCCAACATGAGGCCCTCAAACCATGGACATTCGTGCAAAGCTGAGAGTGAAATTACAGGAAATGGACATGACTAAAGACCTACTGTAGAGAATTATTCCTTCCGGAATCATACTCTTTTCATTAAAAAAAAAAATAATAAACACTGTATTTTCCCCAACAGAGAATTAGACTGATTGGATTCTTAGCCTGGGTTTTATTGAGTCAGTATCAGAAAGTACTCCCTTGTGGAGTCTTTAAGCACAAACGCTACAGACGTAAATGTAACTGTATGTAACTGTATGTAACTGTATGCCTTTGAGACACAGACACTTATCTGTCAGCCTAACCGAGTATCTTACATTCAGCATCTTCTCTAATATACTAGCTACTCCCTTGTCAGACATACCGTGACATTGTCATTAGAACTAAAAATTACTCCAAAACATATTTTTCAGTGACATGGAGTGGAACTGTTTAATTGACCTGGTTAAAAGTTAACGCATACTGAGTGCCTGGTAATCCTGTGTGGGCTGATGCTCTTCAACGAAATCATAGCTAAGGAATTCCGTTGTTTTTGTAGTGGCCCATTTTTAAAAAAATGGGTTTCGCATTGGAAGTTTCACCTGTCTGTTCTTCCATCCCTCTAAGATAAATGTTCCTACTTTTCACCATGTCAAACCCAGCAAGCCTTGCAGTTTGCTATGCTGCGCTTATTCTTCTGTAGTTTTCAAATGGGCAAAAAAACACCAGCAGTGGTGGTCTCCTGTCCAAAGTCCCCTTTCCAGGTATCTTTGGCTCTCTGCAATAATTCCGATTCAATGGGAGTGGGGAATGGGAGTTTAGCAGTGTGAGTGTAGCAATGGAAGTGTAGCACTGTGAGTGTAGCAATGGGAGTGCAGCACTGCGAATGTCGCAATGGGAGTGCAGCACTGCGAATGTCGCAATGGGAGTGCAGCAGTGTGAGTGTAGCACTGCGAGTGTAGCAATGGGAGTGTAGCACTGCGAGTGTAGCAATGGGAGTGCAGCACTGCGAATGTCGCAATGGGAGTGCAGCAGTGTGAGTGTAGCAATGGGAGTGTAGCAGTGTGAATGTGGCAATGGGAGTGCAGCAGTGCGAGCGTAGCAATGGGAGTGCAGCACTGCGAATGTCGCAATGGGAGTGCAGCAGTGTGAGTGTAGCACTGCGAGTGTAGCAATGGGAGTGTAGCACTGCGAGTGTAGCAATGGGAGTGCAGCACTGCGAATGTCGCAATGGGAGTGCAGCAGTGTGAGTGTAGCAATGGGAGTGCAGCAGTGTGAGCGTAGCAATGGGAGTGCAGCACTGCGAATGTCGCAATGGGAGTGCAGCAGTGTGAGTGTAACAATGGGAGTGTAGCAGTGCGAGTATAGCTGTGCCAAGTTCCCACCACAGACACCATTTTTGTGCTGGGTCACTTAACAGAGATCCATACTCCTACTGTTTCCCAGGAACTGCACTGCATTGGTTAACATTAGTCCCAACCTTCACTGGGAGCCCAGGTCATTTTGGGCCAGGGGAGTTAGACAGAGGAACTCATCCGACACTCAAGACCATTTAGCAACATTTATGGCTGTCAGTTGCTTCCATTTCATTTTAGTTACCGAAGAAGGATGTCTGTCTGTCCCTGCTTTATCACTCGAGACTCAAGCTTAGTGCTCCTGAAAACAGCACAGGATTATAAGCAGGAACCATTTGGTGCTGAAGGGAACAGCGGGTCAAAGGCCGCCTTGTGGCTTTGGGTTTTGCATCTTGCTTTGGCAGAGGGCTCTGGTTTTTATGGTACCCCTGGGATTTTCGTGGCAGGCAGCTGTGGAGGAATGAGGGGGATGTAAACAGTGAGAACAGAGCCAGCCAGCGATAGATGGGCTAGCATTCAGCTAGTGCTGCCTTCTAGCCTGTTGGGGCAGAGGTGGGGATCAACTGGGGTCAAGCGAAAGAGCCCCAGGCAACGGGTGCCTCAGATATGATAATCTGGGGTGTTCCAGGAGGTCACGGAACATGTTTCCTTTCCAAAATAATGATTGTCACACCACACGCTCTCTTCTCTGACCCAAAGAGGACCTCTGAGAGACACCACATGGTCCCATCTCTGACCCAAAGGGGATCTCTGAGAGACACCACATGGTCCCATCTCTGACCCAAATGGGGTCTCTGAGCTACACTCTGTTCTCCCTTCTCTGACCCAAAGAGGATCTCAGAGAGACACTCTGTTCTCCTTTCTCTGAACCAAGAGACACCGCCCAATTCCTTCTCTGAACCAAAGAGAACCCCTGAGAGACACCACACTCTTCCATCTCTGACACAAAGGGGACCTCCGAGCGACACTGCACTTTCCCTTCTCTGAACCAAGAAACACCACCCAATCCCTTCTCTGACCCATGGGGGGTCTCCAAGAGATACAACACTCTCCCATCTCTGACCCAAAGGGGATCTCTGAGAGACATCACACTGTCCCTTCTCTGACCCAAAGAGGACCTCTGAGAGACACCACACTCTCCCATCTCTGACCCAAAGAGGACCTCTGAGAGACACCACACTCTCCCATCTCTGACCCAAAGAGGACCTCTGAGAGACATCACACTCTCCCTTCTCTGACCCAAAGAGGATCTCTGAGAGACACCACACTCTCCCTTCTCTGACCCAAAGGGGACCTCTGAGAGACACCACACTCTCCCATCTCTGACCCAAAGAGGACCTCTGAGAGACACTACACACTCCATTCTATCCTGCCAGCTGTGTGTGTTATTTCCTGTGCTTTGACTTCACTCTTCAATATGGCTCCAACATGGTTCCAAGAAAAAGCTTTCATTACTTGTGACATTGCTGTGGAACTGACTTGATGTAATTCTGGGATGGATTTCTGTAAACTGAAGGACCCAATACAGTCCAGATGACACCAACACTAGGGGATGATGTACTTGTATGATGGATGATACTGACATGATGAAGTTTCACTGAGGATTATTTTTCTAGAAGCTTGCCTCTAGCATTAGTAACACAATACTTGATTGGCTGATTAGTTTCTGATCTGTTTTTCGTACTAATACTAATTCTTATAACATAAACTATATATATATATATATATATATAAACTATGTTATTCATTGTTTTCTCTCTTGAAATATTGGCAACATTTTTCAGATTCAAGAGGTCTACTCACAATTAAAATGAGAAACTTCTCTACTCTGGATAAGTCTGGATAATATATTACATGTGGTATTCAGAAATTTTAAACCTTTGCTGTTATTTGCCAATATTTTACCAATAAAATGTGAATGAAGGAATACTTTCAAATAAGCTCTTAGCCCAATTTGACCAGATGTCTGAATAAGGCTTAAAATGAATGACAAATGAGGTCAGCTAAATTACCCTTAATTGGCAGAAAATGATGAATAAATTATCTAGGGAGCAGCCAGGGAAGGCTATGGTGAGGGTACGGTGAGAATACGGTGAGGATGTGGTGAGGTCATTTTGTATCAACCTCAAACGGACAAAGTAATTCAGCAGTAGACCCCAGTGCTCTGCAGAAATAATGCAAAGGCCCGCCTTGCTGAGGCTCACCATGAAAATTAATACTGAGAAGAGAGTTTTAAAATCCGGTTAGAAGGTGTTTTCTTAATCATCCACGAGGATATATAGCATAGAGCAGAAGTGATACTGTCACATATCAGATATTCATAGCCATTTATTAGATTAATCTTGTGGAATTGTTGTTTTTGAGCTGAGTGGGATATTTTTAAATGAGATTTTAGGTCTTTGTCTCCAGAGATACCTCCCTGCTGCCTTCTGGCCAGACAGCAGAAGCTATTGGAGAGGGACCTGTGTGGAAGAACGTAGCCTGAAAAGAGAGAGAACAGTGACGGTGAGAAGGCGGGGTGGCTGGGCGTGTCTCTGCCAGGCTGTGCTGCCCTTCTTGGGGGCCAGGGGATGCTCGCTTACCATCATCGTCCATCCATCCATCCATCCAGCCGTTCCATCCATCCATCCATCCGTCCGTCGGTCCATTCATCAATCTATCTATCGATCCATCTTCCAGCCACTTATCCTAATCAGGATCAAAGGCATACAAATACATATTTTAATCTAAAAATAACAGAGAGGCACAAAGGAAGCCATTCCATTCCCTTGCAAAGGCTTCAGGTATCTACGGCACATGTACATTCCTTCCCTATAGTGTTACTGTGTACCCTGAAATGGCCTGTTCCATTAGCTCGTGCCCAGTGTTTCCTGGGACAGTCTGTGGGTTCGCCCTGTAGCTGATAAGTGGTTATGGAAGATGGATGGGTGGTATTAACCAGTTTTAGAACAGTAGCACTTGTTATGTGTTCTACTCGGTTGATTGATGCTTCTTGTAGAAATATGCATGGGCCATGCTAACCAATGGGATGCCAGGAGGTTGTGGGTGGATCCTTTTGATGGACTCCTTCAAAGGTTAGCGGCATGGGGCTAATTTTCTCACCGATCAATTTTGAGCCGTTACCTAGCTTGTAATATCATGTGGTAAATTAGACGGCATGAAGTGGACCCAATTCATTGTGCCGTTAATTACCCTCCAGGTAACATCTCCCAGTACCATGCTATCGGAATAATTTGTATGGAACAGAAGCTTGTTGTGGTTTCCTCCAGTAGCCAGGATGGCCAGTAATCACTGGGTGACAGTGCTGTGGTGCCCAAGTCATAAACTTCAGCTGTCAGAAGGGTAAACATGCTGCAGGGCCACATGGGTTTGAGAGAGTGATAGAGTGCTTTAACTTGTGTCCTATGGTTGCTTTGGGAACTTATTAAACACACATGGCCGTTGGAATTACAATAAATAGAAACTGTTTGCAAAATTCCCAAGTTTGAGCAGTAGTGTCCCCATCTGTCATTATTAACTGGCAATGCAGCCCTTCTCTTCACTGGCTGCTCATGACTCGATTACAGCCTAGAGTGTGAGGGAATGGTGGCGTCACGGATCTGCCAGTCGCCTGTTATCACATTGTCCGTCTTCCTGCTTTCCGTGGCACGGCCTTCCCTGGAATCATCATTGCAGTTCTGGTTCCTGGTACATCAGAGTCCTGTCAGATGGAATCCAGAGCCATGTCCCTTAGAAAGACCTTAAAGACTTTGAGAAAATGCTAGATTTCATCATAATTGGGTTCCACAAGACAAGGTTCCAGCTACAGTCATCAGTTCTTACAAAACATCCAGAAGCTGATATTTCAACCTGCCTCTATCAGTCTGTGGGAAAAGTCTAACCAGATCATCCCCCATCAAGACAATGAACGATAGAACCCATGATCCGGTCTGTAATTTATTCATCTTAAAGGTGTCATGTCCCCCCCAAGTCCATCAAACCGGGAAGGTTTTGGCTAATTTTCAGGGGAAAAAAATTATCAGTTGAGGAAGCTGAGATAGAGCTATTAAATCTAAAAGCACGATTGGTGTGTCCTTCAAAGGATTTGATTTACAGAGCTGTTGTTTTTATGATTCAGAGAGTACATACTGCTCTCTCTTTGGGGAAGCAATAACCTGCCGAGGTAACCGCTTTGTTTTTATGGGAAAAAAATTCCCTCATGTTGTGAACTGGACTTTTATTGCTTTACAGCCAGCCCTGTGTCTGGTTTGAGCTGGCCAGTTTAATGACAGGACATTGTGCTAATCCTGGGCCATTAGCTATGGAGAGACTGCATTTCTGCCTGGGATACTGTATTCGTATTTCCATCCTGAGGATATCTCAGCTCTGGCTTCCTGCTCATAGCAGCAGAAGGACTATCTTGTAAGCACAGGCATGAACAGACACTGTGCAGAGTGCCTATCTTCTATTTCAAGTGACTTGGTTTTGAAGCAGCTCCAACCACCAGCATTGCACACAAATGATATGTTAATGAGATGCTTCAGCCTATTGGCTGGGTGTTTAATGGCGGCCAGTTACAGAATGCTGAGGGCGGGGTTTGTCTTCTCAGAATGGGGATGGCCATCAGCACAGAGGCTCAGCGGGCAGCACTTTCGACTCGGGCCTCCGCAGTGAGGCTTTGAACTGTCATATACAGACCACAGATACAGACGACAGACACAGACCACAGACACAGATACAGACCACAGATACACAGACACAGACCACAGATACAGACCACAGACCACAGATACAGGCCACAGACACAGATACAGACCACAGATACAGGCCACAGATACAGACCACAGACACAGATTGTATCAATTACCCTAGTTATTGTGTCCCTTCATATATTTTGATTTTCTGCAATTTAGGCTTAAATAAACTTGATTGAAATATTGAGTTCTATAGATGATTTTACTTGAGGACTAACTATAACTGCTAATTTACTTAACCAGTTTATTTAATACGTTCCATTTAATTAATGAACACATGATTACGTTTAATGGGTAACAGCGGAAGCATTTGAAAACATTGATATATAAATTTTGTAGTTTGTTTGCCAGTGCAGTTACTTACTAACAATCTGGTTTAATGCAAATAGAAAAATACAGGTAATTCATTGAGCTCAATATGATTTAACTACTGAATTTTGATGGCTGAATTTTTAAATTTTTTGTAAGCAGTTCCATAAAACTAAGTAATCTAGAGCAGAAACCACCACTCATAGGACCAGGACCAGGACCAGGAAATGCTGGCAAATACGAAACTGAAGTGGTATGTTGGACATTTATAGCCGAAGGCTTCTGCAAGCCAATAAATCGAAATACTGTACATGCTCCCGGGATGAACTAGTTTAAAAGTTGTTTAAGACTAATTCTGCACTCAACAAATAAAAGGCGAGACGGAACACATTCATTGGTGTAAACAGAGTACAACTGAGTACACTGCATCCCAGTGTACAACTGCCAAATAATCCTCCTTAAACTCATTTGACAACTCACACACAAATTCTACATTCTTTTCAAATAAAAACATACGAATTGGCCTGTATTTCATGTTTGTGTGTGAAAAGTATAGTGATGTGACATTTCAGCACCTGCCACTCTGCAATCCTCTTACGCTCCTCCATGTATCTTCATGGAGTTGGTGTTTCGGGGTCCACATTTTTAAGGTCCTCTGTTGGCTCTGCTTTTCACCACACTAGGGTCAGCCTTATGGCTCTTTGGTAGCTCCTGTTGAGAGCCCCCACTGTGCGGTAAGGAGGACCCACTGACGATTATCTGCTGACATTCAGATGCCTGTCAGCGCTGACCACGCGACATTAACGCTCGAAGAATCTCTTTGCGTCATCTCCAGTTTTATTTTCCATCTCTCCTGAAATGACACGCCTCCTTCACCTCCTTATCTCCTAGAAGTTACGTTCTGGCATGCCTGGGCAGTCTGAGATTTTGTCCCATGGTGTGAAGCACTCCTTCTGTGGTATGCCAGGTCTGCTTGCACAATGCTGTGATGACTCACTCTGGGACAACCAATCAGAAAGCAGCAGGAAGAACAGCGGCAGGTCCACCTCAGTGATTCATGTAATACAAAGTTTACAAAGAGCTCTAGTGCTTACACTAGATAACTCAACCCGAATCAAATATATAATAAATCAAAGTTCTTTTTAAAACCAAATGCTTTCCCTGAATCCCAGTGTACAACTGCCAAATACACACATGATAATGTACAACTTTATTATTTTATTCTACTTGTATACTACCATGCTATTGATTTAACTTTAAAGATGCATTAAAGCATTTATTACTAAAAGCAGCTGATAAATCATACCTTTTATGTGGGAAAATTGGCCTTAAGACAAAATGGACTGTAGTTCCATTCTCTGGCTGAGATAAGGACACTTTGCTGGAGAAGCTGGCGTCATGGAAGGTCAGGCCACAGACGAGTAGGACACATGCCTCGTGATGGGGGTTGTTTGGGGACTCCAAGCCACACATCAGTACACATCAGGAACAGGTGTCTCTCCGCTGATGACGGCGGTTCCTAATGACTTTTGGGCTGTTGTCAGTAAGTTACTGGAAACATATTTCACATGGCTGATAAGCTGTGTTCTCTAACTCCCGCCTGGCAGTCCAGTTGCCACCAGACCTGAATTTTCTAATGTATCACCAACACGCATAGGTGGCCGGACCGAGGTGGGCTGCATTTCTGCGTCTGCCCAGGTGGCAGCCTCAGCCCCTCACCGTTTTATCTATGGTTTCTAAAATGCCATTTTCCTACTACTGTTACCTTTTAGCAATAATAGTAACTCAGGGGTCACTCAGGGCAGCACTAAGCACACGACTGCTCTTTTACGCGGTGCCTTGGAATGGGAGCTCAACTGGTTCCCGCTGTTTGTCAGTCGGGGGGGGCTGCTGACGCACACTGCCGAGCTGCGCTCCTGTCTGCTGTACGCATTCCATTAATGCCACTTTGATCACGCATCGCAGCAGCGTGGTAGCTGGGCCCAGGCCCGACCGCGATTCGCAGTTCCACTTCGATGGCGAGTGTCTTTGGGCGGAGCCTACATTACATTTCGGTTACTGTTTTAAGTGGCAGCAGAGGAATGACTGGACACAGGGTTAGGCTGAGGTCTGCTGCAGATATTTGACTGTACGTTTGATGGAAATATTGCTCTTGTTAAACATTATGTATCCATGAGGTTACATTAAGTGGCCTGGCTTCTCCAAATGACACCTGAAAGTCCGGTAAAATAAAAAACTGGTGTAAAGTTATTGGCCCAGCAGCGTCAAATAAAAGCGAAACGCTCCCTTCGGCACAGCGCTCGGCACACCGCTCGGCACAGCGCTCGGCACAGCGCTCAGCACACTGCTCGGCACACGGCTCGGCACAGCGCTCGGCACACCGCTCGGCACAGCGCTCGGCACACGGCTCGGCACAGCGCTCAGCACAGCGCTCAGCACAGCCGTGAAGGTCTCACCGCGGCAGCAAGGAACCGTGCAACTGGCAGTGTACAAACACTGCACGTTTACCCCCCAGTCACAATGCCATGTACCAGGCAGTTCCTCACGTTTTAAAAGACTCTAACCAGACTCTAGGATCGTGTGCTGTCTGGTCCCTGACCCCAGAGACGCCCCCAAACTAGTGAGCACACATGCCCGTCTGTGTCCTCCCTGGAGAGGGCCGGGTTTGACCCCGCTAAAACACGCCATGTTGTTATCTGCTGATGTAGGTGCCTCTCCCTCCAGGTCTCTTTCCCCTCTTGTCTTCAGCAGAGGCACTGAAGGTGTCTTCTCCGTCGGTATGGTTTTGCATAATGAATGTGCGACTTCACAGAGCACCATTGCATATTTAGCAGGGATCATTTGAGGTAAACTGTACTTACTGAATAACAGACTCCTTCTCAAATGATGAATAAAGGACAGTGGCGAGCCGCGTGCCAGATTTAACAATTGATGAGCTGATCATTCATTATTCACCATCGATCTTAACGCACTCGTGTTCGCTGGAGCTCCAGTTACGTCTGGAATCCGCGCTCGTTGAAAGTGGCGTCACAGTCTCTGTGAGCGTGTCCAAGGGTCTGCCTCAATCAGGGATTCTCAGAAAAAATCCCATGCAGGTCACAAGGACAGAATGACAGTCATCAGATCCATCGTCAAAAACGGGCAGCTTAATAACGTCTAATGATGGTGCTGGATGTAGTTTAAATCTAAGCACAGTCACATTACTGTGATGCCTCTGTGGTTGTACATTTACCCCACATGTTTCTGATTTTGTTATTTTAAATAATGTAGAAGTGAGCCTTGATGTATTGCAGCACATGCTTTCTCTTATCTTTTGAGATTTTTGGGATCACCCATGGTGTTTTTGGGTGGGGGGGTCCCAGTTTACTGATGCATACTATGCATAATATTTTTAATCTCCATTTTTTTCTTATGAAATTAGTTCATTAATGAAAGTGTTTAACTCAAAACAGAATCTCTAAAATCCACACACAGGCTTTTTATGATGGCTCCCAGTCTATTGTCATGATAATCTGCCCTATACTGAGCTCTGACGATGGTGTCCTGGAGCCCTTTACTGTGCTTTTGTGTTGCATAATGGAAATAAAACCCTCATTATGTGTAACTTCATGTTTTTTCTAGAAATTGTTTAATCAAGCATGTGACTTGTTTTGATTAATTTAATATATTGCAATTCCAAATGAGTGCCGTATTCTGCCTAAATGTGCCCAATATCAATCCATTTTGTCTTATGACAGGGGCAGAGCGGAGTGTGAACTTTAGGTGATTAGAAAGTATCTACTGTAACCCAGACCTGCCCAAGGGAAAGGAAGGTTCCAGATAAACAAGTTTCTCTGCTAGCTGCCAGTGGTCCCTTAATGAAATATAATGGAAATTCTTTTTAGTAAAAACAGAAAATAATGAAAAGCAAGAGCCTTGTATTGGCCGTCTCTGCTCTTCCACACTCCAGAATTCACACTCGTGTTTGCTCTCAGTAATTTCAGTGTTATTTTTTGCATTTTTATTTGCTGGTCTGGCAGATCTGCAAAGGCGGTTCAGAGTGAGGCCGGGCTCTGTGATTGGGTGCTGACTGCCTCTGGGCTTCCGTGACTGGTCGCCTCTGGCTACTGAAGACGTTACAGCATGCACAGTCTTGCTCTCTCCCGGCTCCTCCTCGAAGGAAGTACTCAGAGCCTAGAGGTGTAGCTCTCCCACAGGAAAAACCATGAGTGGGGAATGTAAGACTGTGGCCAGACTTCTTTGTCCTTCTGCCACTGGATGACAGATCCTGGGAAACAGGGGCGCATTAGTAGAGGGTGCACAGCACAGAGGTTCCACTGCCTCCCTGATGACCCCCTACCACCAGCTGTAATCCCCCAACTCATTACCTTCAGTAGGCAAACACAGAGGAAGTGAGGTGTGTCTGCATGATGGTCCTCAGCATTCAGGGGGGCTCTGAAGGACACCGCCCACTTCCTTGAGTAGTGCCGGAGCTGAGGCTGGTGCTCAGGCTCAAGGTGTCTTGCCTTTCTGACCTCTTTGCTCGGCTTTCCCATGATGATCTCTGAGGGTCCAGTGCAGGGGTGGGCAATCTTATGCGCAAAGGGCCAGTCTAAATGCAGGTTTTACCTGCAACTCCCTAATTAGATCACTAATTAGAGGACTGATTGGCTGAAGAGTCCTCACACCTGGGTTTGAACAGCTGACCTTACGGTTATCCCAAAAACCTGCATGCACACTGGCCCTTTGCAGATAAGATTGCCCACCCCTGTCCTAGTGGGACATGCCCGGAACACCTCACCAGGGAGGCGTCCAGGAGACATCCTAACCAGATGCCCGAGCCACCTCATCTGGCTCCTCTCAATGCGGAGGAGCAGCAGCTCTACTCTGAGTCCCCCCCGAATGACTGAGCTTCTCATCCTATCACTAAGGGAGAGCCCAGCCACCCTGTGGAGAAAACAAATTTTTGCTGCTTGTATTCGCAATCTTGTTCTTTCGGTCACTACCCACAGCTCATGACCATAAGTGAAGGTAGGAGCGTAGATCGACTGGTAAATCGAGAGCTTTGCCTTTTGGCTCAGCTCCTTCTTCACCATGACAGACCGATGCAGGGCCCGCATCACTGCTGACGCTGCACCAATCTGCCTGTCGATCTCCCACTCCATCCTTCCCTCACTCGTGAACAAGACCCCGAAATACTTAAACTCCTCCACTTGGGGAAGGATCCCCTCCCTGACCCGGGGAGAGCACTCCACCCTTTTCCGGCTGAGGACCATGGCCTCAGATTTGGAGATGCTGATTTTCATCCCAGCCACTTCACACTCGGCTGCGAACTGCTCCACTGAGAGCTGAAAGTCATGGTCCGATGAAGCCAACAGGACCACATCATCTGCAAAAAGCAGAGACCTAATCCTGAGGTCACCGAACCGGACACCCTCAACGCCCTGGCTGTGCCTAGAAATTCTGTCCATAAAAGTTATGAACATAACCGGTGACAAAGGGCAGCCCTGACGGAGTCCAACCCTCACCGGAAATGAGTCCGATTTACTGCCGATAATGCGGACCAAGCTCTGGCACCGGTCGTACAGGGACTGAACAGCCCTTATAAGGAGGCCCGGCACCCCATACTCCCAGAGCACTCCCCACAGGATACCCCAAGGGACACAGTTGAATGCCTTCTCCAAGTCCACAAAGCACATGCAGACTAGTTGGGCGAACTCCCATGCACCCTCCAGGACCCTGCTGAAAGTATAGAGCTGGTCCACTGTTCCACGGCCAGGGCGAAAACCACACTGGCAGTTCGACAATCCGATGGACCTTCCTCTCCAGGACCCCCGAATAGACTGTACCAGGGAGGCTGAGGAATGTGATCCCCCTATAGTTGGAACACACCCTCCGGTCCCCCTTCTTAAAGAGGGGGACCACCACCCCGGTCTGCCAATCCAGGGGCACCGCCCCCGATGTCCACGCGATGCTGCAGATGCGTGTCAGCCAGGACAGCCCTACAACATCCAGAGCCTTGAGGAACTCCGGGCGTATCTCATTCACCCCCAGGGCCCAGCCACTGAGGAGCTTTTTAACCACCTCAGCAACCTCCACCCCAGAGATAGGGGAGTCCACCCCCAAGTCCCCAGACTCAGCTTCCTCATTGGAAGGCGTGTCGGTGGGATTGAGGAGGTCTTCGAAGTATTCCTTCCACCGACCCACAACGTCTCTAGTTGAGGTCAGCAGTGCCCCATCCCCACCATAAACAGTGTTGCTGCTGCATCACTTTCCTGCCCTGAGATGCCGGATGGTGGACCAGAATCTCTCTGAAGCCATCCGGAAGTCGTTCTCCATGGCCTCACCGAATTCCTCCCACACCCAAGATTTTGCCTCAGTGACCACCGAAGCCACCTTCCGCTTGGCCCGCCGGTACCCATCAGCTGCCTCTGGAGTCCCTCCAGGTCTCACTGTCATTGGCCACGTGAGCAGCGAAGTAGCCCAGCAGAACAAGAGAGTCCCCAGGAGGAGCGCTCTCCAACACCCCTTCCAAGGACTCCAAAAAGGCTGGGCATTCTGAACTGCTGTGTGGCGCATAAACACAAACAACAGTCAGGACCCGTCCCCCCACCCGAAGGCGAAGGGAGGCCACCCTCTCGTCCGCCGGGGTGAACCCCAATGTACAGGTGCCCAGCCAGGGGGCAATAAGTATGCTCACTCCTGCCCAGCGCCTCTCCCCACGAGCAACTCCAGAGTGGAAGAGGGTCCAACCCCCTTCAAGGAGACTGGTTCCAGAGCCCAAGCCATGTGTCGAGGTCGGCCCGACTATATCTAGTCGGAACCTCCCAACCTCGCGCACCAGCTCAGGCTCCTTCCCCACCAGAGAGGTGACATTCCATGTCCCTCGAGCTAGCTTCTGCAGCCGAGGATCGGACTGCCAAGGTCCCCGCCCAGTTCACACTGCACCCGACCCCCTTGGCCCCTCCTACAGGTGGTGAGCCCATTGGAGGGGGGACCTATGTTCCTTTTTCGGGCTGTGCCCAGCCAGGCCCCATGGATGCAGGCCTGGCTGCCAGGCGCTCGGCGTTGAGTCCCACCCCCAGGCCTGGCTCCAGAAGGGGGCCCCGGTGACTCGCGTCTGGACGAGGGAAATTGTACATCCATTTTTTTATTCATCATAAGGGACCTGTTTGCATTGCATAAAGCCCCAGACAATTTAGCTCCTGGGATCATTGGGACACGCAAACCCCTCCACCATGATAAGGTGTCGGCTTCAGGAGAGGTGGCCAGAGATAGTGCCACTTATTTGTTATGTCATGTCATCATGTCACGGTGAGGTCATGCCACGATGTTGTCATGTCACGGTGAGGTCATGCCACGATGTTGTCATGTCACAGTGAGGTCATGCCGCATCAATGTTATGTCACGGTGAGCCGCGTCAATGTCATGTCACGGTGAGGTCATGCTGCATCGATGTCATGTCACAGTGATGTCGAAGCCCAATCGTGGCCTGGAGAGCGTGTGCTTCCTCCAAAGCGACTCCAGTGTAAATATGCTGGAAACAGGCAGGACACTCTAGGTTTGAGGGGCCTGGCAAAGGCTGGCAGGGCTCTAGGTCACTGAGTTTATAACTTAATGGGGCGTTTATTAATTTACAACGACCTTGCTTGATGATCCAGTAGGGATCTGGTCCAGTTCTCCATTAATCTGTTTTTCCCTGGAGTCCCTTTCTGACGTGACTCTTGGTATTTAATCTGCATGCATACAGATGAAATGAATTGATGCTTTATTTACCACTTTCATAAGTTGAAATGCTTCTTTACACATATCCCATCATGCTCTACTTCTTTACACATATCCCATCATGCTCTGCTGTAAGAGACTCACACACACACAGAGACACTCACATGTATATACATGCCACTGAGAGTGAAACTTGGGGTCCCAGAGCATGCTCAGCCACTTCTCTGGCACCCCTGGAGGATTCTGGGGATTGAGGGCCTTGCTCAAACTCTCACCACTGATGTGACTATCCTGGCAAAGCAGGGATTCTAGCCGCTCAGTCATTTTTCCCTTCATGAAAAATATTCTGGCAATGGCTCCCTAACACAGGCATGTCTCGCTCTAACACTGCTTTCCCTCGGCGTTTTTAACAAGGCTGCTGTAATGAAGCTGTATTGCTGTATTGTGCTCTAAACGTCCCACAGCACAGCCCCCAACCCGTCTGCTTTGCTAAAGCCTTGGCCTCGTATGGACATCCAGACGTCCTGTCCTCGCCGTTCCTCAGGCTAAACGGGAAGCTGTCGGCACTGATTTACAGTCTTACTAACAGGTACAAGCGCTGTGATTAATCTCAATTAAGCTTCTGCAGATGATAATACTTTAGGGACTGGGGGTGAGGGGGGGGGCACCACTGTGCCCCTAAAATTAGGGTATATAGTCTTGTTACTGTCTTTTCATTTGAACTTGCACTGTCCGGCTTTATTTTGGAAACTGTAAAATGGTCTGCAGGAAACACGGAATGGACTGGCGTCAGTGGATAGCCCGTGTAGCGTGGATGGTAACCCAGACGCGGAGTCTACGCAAAGATGTAGGATAACCACGAGATTACTATAAGAACACTCTTTAAATAAAGAGTAGAGATTCTCACCGGAATCCGCCTTCTGAATACACACACAATCAAAGAGATGAACCAAAGACTGGAGCACTCACAGTACCGGCGATGGCGGTCGGAAAGGCATGGGTCATCTCGCAATGACTGAGCTGCCATCGAGTGAAGTGTTCCTCTATTTATCGCCCGCACGATTGTCTACTTCCGGGTCCTTGTGGCGATCGTCCGATCGGTGTTGGTGACAGTCCAGTTGATATGCAGTGCGATACAAAGAGTACAGCGAGTCATTCACAACAATAAGGTGTTGTGTGCTGGGGGGGGTGTATATTGTACTCATAGAGTACAGCTGTGTCACACTGAAAGGGTACAAACAACGGGACACTTACAGTACTCCACTGGAGTGTGGGGCTGATATTTTGCCTAGCCTCAGGGTCCTTGCTGTGATTACATCCTCTTCAGATCTGTGCACCGCACACAATCCCCAACAGGTCATTAATAATCCCAACACTGTGCTTTCTGTTGGTCTGGAGCGGTTGTGCGTCATGTGACCTCACGCCTCAGACCTGATTCCCAGCATCCCTCTCACCTGATTGGGTGCTGGGGTGTGGTGGCAACCCGGCCCGTGGCAATCTCCAGAAAAAACAGCTTTCATCCCCGGATTCCTGAAGGGTTAGAGGCGGCTTATCTGCACGCTGACGCACGAGTCGGGCCGCACACAGGAAAGACTTTTCTTCTTTTTTTTAGATGTGAGGAATAACAAGGTTTTCTGGATTTCCTGTGCCGCAGATTAGATCAGCCGCTGCCGGGCGCGTCTGGGAGCTGAGAGGCCTTTAGACGTTCCTGTCGGAGTGAGACGGAGCATTTTTCCCTGGGAGCGTCAACCTCCCCCCCGGGGCTGTAGGCTAGGAAGGCCTTTTAGAACAATGGCCTGCCGGTTGTGGGCTCTCAGTCTCAGCCGTGCACTCAGCTGGGTCCGGGGAACACGGAAACACACAGGAGTTGAATATTAAGCTACAGAGAGGGAAAAAGACAGAATGACCAGCAATGGCTGCTGGCCAATCGGGGAAGCGGAGGAGGGCGGGGTCAGAAGCGGAGGAGGGTCAGAACAGGACAGTCCCTGACAGCCAAAGGGTTAGGGTTAGGGTTTATGCACCATACTTTCCATTTTCCATTGACTTCCAGTCAAGTACCAATAAAAATAAAAGTAATAATAATGGATGCATGGCCAAATGAACAGAGCCGAACTTTAATTGTGATGCAGGCAGAAGAACAGATACAACAAAATCAAGAAACAAAGTATCTGCATAATATTCTTGGGCAGCACGGTATTATAAAATTTTCAGATATTGCAAGGGTGAAGATGATTATGATTGTCCCCGAGAGCACCAGATGCTCAGGCAAAAGCAACAGCGGTCATCTTTAAACTGATTGTTTAACATGTACTAGAATTACCATCCATCCATCCATCTTCTGTAATCACTTATCCTGCTCAGGGTCGTGGGGGGTCTGGAGCTGATCCCGGAAGCTGCAAGGCAGGGAACAACCCAGGATGGAGCGGAATAATCATTAAAAGTGCTAAAAAAAATTTTTTCCTATGACAGAGTAAAAATGTATTGGTGAATGTAAGAAAAGGCCTTTTCTAGTTGACTGTTTTGTAGCAATGTAAAAGCTGCATGTGCATAAGATGACGCTCGCATTAATATCACACATCTCACAGCCCTATAATACGCTGCAGCCATTTTTCAAATGTAGTACCAAATACCCCAAATACCCCTTTTGCATTGTGACGCCATTTGGCACTGGTACCAGTTTTTACCCCAGTGGAAAACCAGCCCCTCAAAGTACCCAAAGTATGGCACCTGGTGCGGTGGAAAGGCAAAATCTGTAAGGTGAGAGGCTTTGTTTGGCCGCATGCACACGTCCGGAAAAGCAGAGGGGACTCCCAAAAATGGTGCAAGCAAGGCCTTTTCATTTATCTCTCATGACACTCCTGGAATACGGACGTAACAGTAAGAAATTCTGCACTGTGAAGGTTAACGTCAAGCTATTGATCAGAAATAGGGTATTTTTACACACAGACCCAAGTCAAATTAAAATGAATGTAATAATCATTAAAAAGAGAGCTTTTGCTCCCTGTCTCCACTGATTTTCTGCAGTTGTGCTAAATGCTGTTTACCATTAATAGAGCGCTAGCCGCCGGCTGGGATGCTGCTGCCCCTTCTGCCCCGCCCCCTGCCCCTTCTGCCACGCCCCTTCCTCTGCCCCTTCTGCCCCGCCCCCTTACTCTGCCCCGCCCCGTTCTTCTGCCCTGCCCCC
>JAODKM010000001.1:1979130-1992199 GCA_026780845.1 Petrocephalus sullivani | reverse complement strand
TATAAGACGCAGGCACTTTTTTCCCCCCGATTTTGGGGAGAAAAAGTGCGTCTTATACGGCGGAAAATACGGTATATTTATACATTAGGATATAGGATTGCTGCAATGAAGAGAATCTAAAAACTGAGCAGAGTTGCTGTGGACAGAGAACAAGGGATGTTTCAGACGTCCTTCCATAAATCAGTTGGGCCTGTGAGCCTCCTAAGGGGTACTGACTGCATTTGAGAAACAGCAGACTGGAAGAACTTCAAGCCAATTCCGAGAGCCTGAAGATAGCTACAGAGAGCTACACCATGAACCAGTACAGACAGGACATATTCCAGTGACTCAGGAATGGCTGATAAACTGGAGCAAAAGCACTGCAGAACTGGGCCCATTCTGTGGGTCACACTCAAGCATCATTTTCTGGCTGAGGGCTAAAGAGTGCTCAGGAGTAATCAGGATGCTCAGGAGTGGTTGGGATACTCAGGAGTAATCAAGTTGCTCAGGAGTGGTCGGGATAGTCAAGAGTGATCAGGATGCTTAGGAGTGGTCAGGATACGTAGGAGTGGTTTGGTTATTCAGGAGTGGTCAGGATGCTCAGGAGTATTTGGGTTTCTCAGGAGTGGTCGGGATGCTCTGGAGTATTTGGGATGCTCAGGAGTGGTCGGGATGCTCAGGAGTATTTGGGATGCTTAGGAGTGGTCGGGATGCTCAGGAGTATTTGAGATGCTCAGGAGTGGTCGGGATACTCAGGAGTGATCAGGATGCTTAGGAGTGGTCAGGAGATGTAGGAGTGGTCGGGATGCTCAGGAGTGGTTGGGATGGGATACTCACAAGTATTTGGGATGTTCAGGAGTGGTCAGGATGCTCAGGAGTGGTTTGGATGCTCAGGAGTATTTGGGATGCTCAGGAGTGGTCGAGATGCTCAGGAGTGGTTGGGATGTTTAGAAGCGGTCGGGATGTTCAGTAGTGGTCGGGATGCTCAGGAGTGGCTGCGATGCGCAGGAGTAATCAAGATTATCGGGAGTGGTCAGGATACTTAGGAGTATTTGTGATGCTTAGGAGTGGCCAGGATGCTCAGGAGTGATCAGGATGCTCAGGAGTGATTTGGATGCTCAGGAGTGGCCGGAATGTTCAAGAGTGATTGGGATGCTCAAAAGTAATCAAGATGGTCAGGAGTGGTCGGGATACTCAGGAGTGGTTGTGCTGACCAGGAGTATTTGGGATGCTCAGGAGTGATCAGGATGCTTAGGAGTGGTCAGGATGCTCAGGAATGGCTGGGATGCTCAAGAGTATTTGGGATGCTTAGCAGTGCCAAGTCTCTGCTGTAAATACTGTTCCACAGTTTTGATACTGAGGAGCTGACACACTTATGTCTGTCAGGCACAATCACTTTCTTTCATTCCTTGGTGTATTGTTCCTTCTTTTTGAGTATCAGTCCATTCCGTTCGGGTTCTTTCATTACATGTTCCCCTCTTCCCCACTGGTGATCACCTTCTGCGGTCTCTGCTCAGGTGATGTCTCTCAGCCAGCAGCAGCTAACACCTCCATGAAATTAAATTGGTGTCTCTTTCCATTAAAGTCTCAAAGCTGGTAGCTTGTCCTGTATGAATGGATGACAAGGAATAGCTAATCATTTAGACTTTTTACATTAAAATCTTCCTGGATTTAGTCCCAGGAGGGGACCTGAAATGCTCCAATACATTATTTTTCTTTATTAGTGGGTTCAAATTTTAACAGTTTAAGCTGTTTGGATAAAAGCATCAAGCAAACAACTATAAGAATAGCAATATGTGGCCTGATATATGTAGTTACAACAGTGTCTAGTTAAAATAAAGCCTGAAGCTTCCATCTTCCTGGCCGTGTCTAGAAGCTGCTCGCGGAAAATGGTGGGTCATGTGACTGACCCTTCGGCATAGCAGATGCGTGATTGATGCGCTTCCGTGCAAAGGCTTTACCAAACGTGCTGACCGCGATGCAAAGAGGGGCGTCACCACGCATTCCTGTGCGGCTGACAGTCTCACGGGTCAGTTAGAATGTACCCCCACCCCCTACCGGGCCTGCACGGGAAGAGCGAGAGGTGCTAGCTTGATTAATATCTGTAATCTGGACTTGTCTTCAGGCTTTGCAACGCACATCAAAAACTATTGCCATGTGTTTTAAAAAAGTTTGAGCCTTGAGGCACAGTATGGTAAATAACACAGTGAGTTCCTAATTTGGAGGGAAAACTGGTGGATTTGTTATATTAGGAATTTCGTATGCTTATTTGGGAAATGACCCAGCATGTCAACAAGCACACTCAAATGGAATTAGGTTTTCTTTGTGTTTTTTTTAATCAATAGTGAACCCCCATACCCATGCTTGGCAAATTTTACTTTCAGGGACCAGGGGGGTCACTTCTATACAATAGGTTAATAATATTTTATTGTGCTTGACTTCTTGCATATCTTGTTCTCCAATGGCTATGCCGCTGATGCCTTGAACCTTATACAGAATACATCTCGTCCCAATAAAATGTAATTTGGAGGATGAATATGACATGGTAACCATTGTGGGGTCCATAGGGCCTATGATGAGAGACCCAGGCCACACGGCAGGGAACCATCTCCTCACATACACTCACGTAATGTCATGTCCCGTCCCCTCGATCCCTCTGTGTGCCACGCCCCCTCATTAACCCCGTGAGAATCCTCTTGTTTCCGGTTGTTTCTCGTTTGGTGTTAATGCTTTGGTGTATTTAGTCCGTCTGGTTTTAGTCTCCCATGTTCGGTCATTGTAGTTTTTTGTGGCTTGTTCCTGTTGTTACCCTTTTTGTTAATAAATGCCCTTTGGAAGGGCTATAACGCCTGCAGCCGCAGTCATGGGTCGTTCCTCCCGTCGCCGCAACCATGACACGTAAGGCAGCTTGGAGACATCTATACAGCTAAACGGAATGTTTTTGTGGAATATAAGATCAAAACACAGAGAAGCTGGAGGAACCTTCACATACCGAAAGAAAACTTGGAGGACATGCAAACTGCAGACAGACAGCGGGAGCCAGAATAGGACAGAGCACACGGGCCTGGGGGTGTGAGGCTACATGGCTGCCCATGGAGCCCCTAAGCCGGGGCTGAGTGCTAACAGAGCAAACGTCTGCTGAATAACAGTAGGAGACTTACAGCAGCTGGCGAGAGAGTGTAAGCGCACTGCAGGAGGGAGAGGACTCTCTGGCTGGCCTGTCACTCACACGCCAGTCACCACCTGGGCACCATTTACAAACTTCCCTGCTACCACCTCATGTGGGCGAAAGGCTCTGTCCCGTCATGAGCGAGCCATCAGTATGGGTGCTGTTACCTGCTGCATTCACCAAGCTACACAGAGGGAAGCACAGCCCCCAGTTCTGTAGATACCAACTTTACTATAGACAACACAGTGCAGTGGGGGTGGGGCGCTCTAATACAAGCCATTTTGCATTCTCTCAAACCCTGGTTCTGGTAACTGGACTCAGCTTTCTTGTGCTGGCATGCCTCTAGGGGGCGCCTTCTCGTCACTGTCTCTCGGGTTCTTTTGTGGATTCACCCCCCTATCACTGTGTGGTCTATGGTCCTGGTTCAGCCGAGCTCCAGGGTCAGGTGGCCCTCCCAGTCTAAGATCCAGACTGCTGAGTGTGATTCTACGTTACTGGATTGGATGTGTCTGTCCATATGAGATTCGGGCTATAGAATGTGTGATTGTGAGTTTTTGTGAATCAGTGCATCTAGAGGTGTTTATTTTATGCTGGGTTCATTCATGTCACCTGGAGGTCTTAAGCAGGGCCCATGTATGTGACATTTTTACGGAGAAACATGAAACCCCTCTCTGGATTCTTGAGTAAACTTTCCCTCTGTATCCCCAAAGTATTGACTAGCTTTTCAGCAAAAACTATTTGGTTTTTGAATAATTGCAATCTCACCTATTACATATAATTATTTGTGATAGTCTGTGATTTTGTCTTTAGTATTAGTATTTAGTCTTGCGCTAAATGTGCGGTTCTTTAAATTAGCGTTGAGCACTACGAAATTTAAGCTTTACTTGGCAATACGTTTGGCCAAGGGCCAAGGGAATCAGTGTTCTTTCAGCATTTTTTATTTGTTTTTTATATTGCCGATAGTTAGTTACTCTGAAGACGATTTAGGCCGCTACGCGAAACCTGAGCAGATATTATTCAGAGGAGAATTAGTACTGGAGCGCCTGCTGAAGCCCATGAGGAACAAACAGCCGCGAGGCCGCACCCGGACTCCCTGCACCACCTCGCCCAAAGCCAGCTCCAGCTGCTGAAGCCGCCACCTTCGCCAGCCGCTGGATGTACAGACGCCAGTCTTCATCTGAACACCCTGCTCTCCTGGCAGGGAACCCAGTCGCCTGCTTAATTATGGCACCTACCAAAGATTTTATTTTATTTCATGGAATCCATAGTACCTTAAAATGATAAATCGTATTCTAGCCATTGCGGGTAGAAATACTTTATTGCAAAAAAAATGTTAAAAAGTCCTATTAAAATACGATGTTTGCGTCTTTACGCTTAGGAACCGAAAATGACACGTAATACATTTCAATTTCAAAAAAGAGAATATGCAAATATCGAAGCTGAATTAAGGAGTGCTTCAGCTACATGAATGCTAAGGGGTTTTCGTGAAAGACGAATTTGAATAAAGCTGCTATTCTCGAGAATAGTTTAATTTGCGCTCAAGTATTTACCTGGATGGGGGTGGAATACAGGTCAGACAAAGGGACTTATTAAAATTCTTCTTGTAATTTAATAGTAAGCTAATATTAATAATTAGATTCAGTTCCGATAAAGTGTAAGGAGGTTAATGTGGATTTGAGCGCGTATTGCCCCTTTGTGCGCGGAGACGCGGCACCGTGACACCGGCCGGCTCCGGCTTAGCGGGCGCTTCGCTTCGCACCCTCCTTCCCGCAGCACACTGACACCGCTGGGGGGTCAGGCAGAACTTTCGGGGCGGGGGGCAGGCGCGTCAGACGCCCGCTTCCATCTGCAGCAGCACATACGGGGGGGTGCCTTTTAGCTCGGGAACTCAGGTGGACCTGGGGCTTTTTACGGAGAGAATGAGCGGAGTGCCCGCGATGGGGGACGGCGCTCGCAGACCGCCGAGGGGAGCGCTGGCCGGGGCAGGAGCGGCTGACAGCCGGCCCGGTACTCCATGAGAGAGGAGCCGAAGGCTGATGGCCGGATCTATAGGACGGCAGCAGATCGGCTGGTCTGGCTGGGTGCAGTTGGGGAGCGGAGTCCGGCCACCGTGTCCCAATGAATGTTAGATAAAATGCCGAAATCTGGACCCTTGCCTCGTTTGTAGGAGTTTCACCCCTTTATTGTGGTTTATTAATAATGTTTTTAAACTTGGGCTTATTTAGACCTGCCCCATCTCCGCGCACTTAGGACCTTCATAGGCGTCCGGATGATGGCTGGTCGCCCTGACAGCCGCAGCCGCGTCCCGGCGCTCAGTGATGCGCAGAGGAGCCCCAGGCTGGCGGATTGCAATGGCAGCGCAAAGACGTGTGTCATCCTGCTTTCCGGGCACGGCTCCTGGCCCCGGCTCCTGCTCACCAAGATATGGAGTCCCAGCAGACTGTCGTCGGCCGTGTGCGTGGTGTCGCTCTCCGTCTTCCTGGGGCTGGTGGCGGAACGCGCGGACTGGGACGCCGATCCGGGCGCTGAGAGCAGGCAGCCCGGCTCTGCGGCTCCGTCCGAGCTGCTGCTGACCTGCTGCCATCTGCTCTCCCCCGTCGCCACCTTCCTGTGTGCCTTCTTCTGGCTCGGGCTGTATCTGATCCGCCGCGGGGTCCCCATAAGAACGTCCGTCTTTCTGCTGACCGCCTACCACCTGGGCGAGGCGGCGGCGCGGTGCCTGGCGGACGGGACGGACGAGCGGCTGCTCCGCTGCGCGGCGATCGCGGTGCTGCCCGCCGGCTTGGCGAGCGGCGCCTTCATGGTGCTGCGGCTCCAGCCGGGACTTTCCGGCGTCGTGCTCATCAGCGCGGTCAGGACGGTCTCCCTGGTCTCCCTGAATAAAGTCCGGGCCGGCTGGAGACCTTACTTGGCGTACCTGGTGGGGGTGCTGGGCATCCTGCTGGCGAGGCATGCTCAGAGCCTCCTGCCGACCGAAGGTACCCACAAGGAGGGCTGTACCTCCACGAGCGTCGCGGCGGAAGATACCCCCGCGTTTAAAAGGCGAAGGAGGTCCAGCTCCGTGATCTGCTCAGACATGGCAGAGAGAGCGTCCAGCAGCAGGTCGCACAGGAGGACGTCGCTGCCGTGCCTTCCGAGGGAGCAGGTAGGACGCAGCGCTTCGCTTCTGGGCTTCTGCATGCGGGAGTGTGTGGCACTGCAGAACGCACGCCGCGCGCCGCGCCTCGCTCCTCGCCAATTATGTGCCATTACTGACATGTGCATTCTGTACATGAAGTCCATCTACATGGAGGCGCTTCTATTTTGGCAGACGTTTATTATTATTATTATTATTATTATTATTGCTCATATGTAAGAGCAAATCCTCACCCGTGTATGCAGCTGTCCCTTTAGTAAGATCTTAAATGTATAGTTTGTGCCGAGTTTAATAATTAGTGATCGCATTTGCCCCGATCCGCACGGGCCACGTGTGAAACGCGCGAGCGCCCTTGTGCAGCCCGCGCGCCGCGTGAAAGCCGAATATGAATGTTAGATCATTAGATCATATACAAACATGCTACCTTGCTGCCGCTTTTTGCATCCCACCTCCTGCCCTTTAAAGCACCACCGGGTAGAAACGAAAAGCGCATATACGAAAGTACACAAGCCGTCAAAATAACGCAGGTTATCAGAAGACATAACCTTAAGCGGAACACGATTTTACAGGTTATTGAAAGGATAAATTAAGAATTCAGTTGTCTGAAGGACTTCGATTTTTAAAGGGCATCAGTTTGATGGTACGAGTTTCACGTTAAATACAAAGTTCAAAAACAAAGTTTTATGATTTATAACAATGTAATACTGCGTATTCATTTGTAATTTAAGTGACTGATTTGCTGCACAGTTGTAGATGTTTAAATGTTCTGTTAACTACATCTTGATTTTTTTAATTTATGCTGAAAACTGGACCTTTTCACTTGTACAGTTTAAATATTAAATAAAAGCATATGTTTTGTTTTTATGGTGATGAGTAACATTTGTCTAATTAACAGTGTTGGACGTTAGTAATATTTTCAGAAAGAATAAACTCAAAAATGACAAACAAATTCATCATACTAGTCATGAATCACACCAATACGTAGATGTATTACTATATTACTCGTATTAGGTATGATTGATTATACGGACAATTTCGTATTATGCGGTCCTTTATCAAATAAACTACCACGGTGAAAACTTACATGGAAAACAGCTTTTGTCGTGGATCGGTGATTACTTTGTGACTCGCATACATTCACCTGGTCAGTGGTTCGTGAGGGGGGTACGTGTAAGACGACTCACAGAACATCAGCATTTAACTTAAAGTTACGCATTGAATTGAAAACAATAACCCCCATCGGTTTATGCACGTGACATCTAGGCCTACATATGCACACCTGTGCATAGCTGAAGAACTATATACTAACAACAATAATAGCTATTATTATTATTATTATTAATAATAGTACTAATAATAACAACGAATTAACTACAAAATATTGTTATTTTTCCCGAATTGTTTACGGACTTGCCTTTCGTTGAATAAAAGCCCTCTAGTGACAACTGTGTGAAACTACAAGTATTAGGGCTGGAACGGCATCTGGTCGTAACCTTGTTCCTTCTAAGTTAAATGAATGTATTAATTTTTACTTTATGGAGCTGCAGAGACCAGGGACCTGGTGAATACCTGGTGAAGTCAAGCAGAAATGAAAATTTCCTATCATAGTCTAGGTTTTTTTTTTTTATTTGAGTACATTTGCTAGTGCACTGTAGTGAAGGATCGAAGTATATTCCAAGGCGATCGTGTTGTCAGCAAAGAGGTGGGCATCCGAGTGCTGCTAAGTTCTTCTGATCTAATTTAAAAAATGTTTTAATGCAAATCCCCTAGGATCACCCCAACATATCAAAAGGCTAAACCATGAAGGTTTGTGATTGGTTCATTCTGCGGCTTCCGCAGTTTCGCTTTTGTGCTGTCTATACACGGGTCACTCACCCTGCACAGTTAAAATGAAAACAACCGGAGCACATTGGATTCGAACCTCACTGGAGCACTTTAAAAGTGTGACACACCTTTTTCTAGAAGCTTCCTGTTGGTGTCGGGTGGAGGGGCCATATTCCCTAACGGGATCTGTTTGTGGTGCAGAGACTACCCTGCCGATAGCCATTGGCTCCCTGGCTGGTGCTGTTTCATTGTCATTAAAAGGTCATTATTGCTTTATAGCACAAGCATCACTGCAGTGGGCCATTTGCTGCGCTCATTTGAAGTTAGTCTAAGTTATTCTCTTCTGTTTTCATATTTGGGTGACTTTGCACAGCTGGCAGTAACCCGTATGTGTGGACTGTGTATGTTCTGCTGTGTGTGTTTCCTCTGAGTACTGCGGATGAGTCCCACAGGTAGAAATGTGAATTTTTACATTTTTTGGTTAAATTTATCTATTTTTTAAATTGTCCCAGGTATATGACAGTGTGCATACAGTTTATCAGGGGTGTCTGCTGCCCCGTGCCCTGTGCATGCTGGGATAGCGCCAGATTCACTGTGACTCTGTTCTGGATTCTCCACTGGAATGTGCAGGGATGGAAGGTTTTGTTTCATAAAATGTCTCCAGATGTCTAAAACTGTCATACGTTTTTCATGCCTTCATTACACCTGATGATCTTATCTGATTCATTTATTTTTTTAGGAAATGTAAAGGTCAGCACTGTTTTTGTCATGGTGTTCTGTACAAGCTAACTGTTTGGTTAACATTTAATGGTCAGGTATGTGAATGAAGTAGCATGATACTCTAATTTCGACCGCAAAGTAACTCGAGGCAATAACAGGTCACCACACAAATATTATCCTGGCTATCAGATAAAGTTTGTATTTTTCACTTAGATATGCAAGATATTTGGGCGTCCAAGATATCCATGATTAAAATAAGCATGACCATTTTTAATATATATAATATATAATATATAATATATATAATGGTAGCTGTTTTCTTTATCTGTAGCTCTAGGGAAATGTAATATATTCTCCATTGGCATTTCAGACTAAGTCACTAAACACATTTCTCAGTCAGTTGTGTGCACAGGCATGCTTGTTTTGTTGGGTGCCTGTCAGAGGGTCTTGCGTTCCCTTCCAGCTATGTGCTTTCTGCCTGGGGAAAGTAGGTCACTTGAGTTTTGGCTCATTGGGCAGAGAAGCAATAGCACGGGGCCTGTCCACTGAATCGTGGTCAAGAGGGTGTGTTTTGGAAGCATGTTGTCCCTTTGATATATGCATGCCTGCACTTCCCAAAGCTGCCACAGGGGACCGCATGGAGGCCATTTGCCCCACAGAGTTGCTCGAAGCAGTTAAGGCCCTCTTAGGCCAACCCAGCATGGCCTTCTGGAGTTTGCCTAGGGAAGCTTTTCAGACCGCTTTACCATTGCGCTCCCGACACTCATCTTGCAATGCGGCAAGACTCCCTCCAGCCCCTGGGTCTGCCTTGCCCGTTGGCAGAAGCGCGGCCTGGTTCTGCTGCCACTGTTCCTAGAGATGGGAGTCCTGACTCCCTGACTAGAGATGGGAGTCCTGACTTAGAGTTTTATAGCAGAACAGTGGCGTGATTGAAACTGGTCTCCAGTCCAGCTCAACGCCAGTAAAAACCATTTTCGTGAATCCAGTGTGTTCTCCTGTCTCACCAGAGTGACGGGGATGCTATACGATCTTGGAATTTCTTCCCTATTTAGATTTAACAACATGCACTACAAGATGGTAACACCACTGGACCTGTCAGGCATCTATAAACCTGGCTGTCCGCGTCACACATTCGCCAGGTTGCATTTTGTCATTACGACTCGCAGCCTTCGATATATCCCTACCGAGACAGGAGCAGACAGGGGCTCTGCTATTTGACGGTGAATGGATTGTGAGCTAAGCCCTTTTCCTGATGTATGCCGGACTCCAGAGAAAATTCCTGTAAGTGCAGCTCTCCTAGGTTTTAGGCTATCGGAGCCAGCCATTGTACTGACACACAGAAGTTGGTTTCACCGCGTGTGGCCACATTTCCCTTTTAATTAGCTAATTAGAATCCTCGTAAAGCCAAACTTTCACCATAACGATGACTTCTGTGTTAACGTGGGAGAAGTGGTTTAGAGAAGCCCATTAGCATGGTTATTTTTGGACAAGTTTAGTCATCTTCAGTTTTCTCTTAGGCCGGGGCTGCCTGTTGTGTCTGTTCCTAAAATGCTCCGTGGGCAGAGAGCCCATGGCTGTCCGTCACTCTGCAGGTCACATGCTGGCACGGGAGAGCAGCGTAAGTGGGAGGACTGACGCACCTCTCGCTGTGGGCAGTCAGCGGTTGGCAGGTGCCCAGCGCCCAGTTCTGACGTGGGTGTGCGGGATTTATCCGAGACTCCCTGGATGCCTTGGACACTCCTCTTCCTGTTGGTGCACCGCCAGTCACGGCATGTTCCTTGTGGAAGTCCTGGTGGACTCCAACTGCCGAGTGAGCCGCGTGGCCCTTCTTCCCCAAGAACGGACTTCTGGGAAATTAGGCAACCGACGGGTTCATCTATTAAAACCATGCCCCAGTGTGCGGAGTATTGACTATTAAAGTCTGCATCGTGCAGCCGGTCCATAGCTGCATTCGTTTTGGTTTGGACTGGTCTGGAACTGCCACTGCTGCCGCCTGCCAAACCTCATTGGTTTGAAAGCCAGACTCCCTGACCTTCTCCAAACATCACTCTGCATCCAGAGAGAGGCCGTCCTCCTGTGTCAACAGGTGTGCGGCACCTAATGAATGGCCCGTCTTGTACGACCGAGGGCTCCACGGAGCAGGGGGCCAAAATGGCCTCGGGCCCAAAGCTCCGATTTTGTAAAAGACCTTTTCACCGCATCCTGCTCCAGATTCTCCTTCTTGGGTGAACGTGGCAGCTGCCTGACCCTGCGGACTGGGAAACGTGTGTGAGATTGCTTCCTGCCGTTAACCCCCTCTCTGAATGGCTGAGCTCTGCGTCTGCTTCAGGCTCCCTCCATACACATCCTAGAGGTGTTTATATGACCCGTACATATATGGCTTCCTCATCGTTCCTTAGGACACATTATGGGTGTAGTACTGGAGAGACACTGTGGAAGGCTGATGTTCTCCAAAGTGGAAGGCGACTCCAGGGGCAGTGCAGTAGACAGATCGATGAAGTGTTCATTATTCAGCTCCAGAGACTGTTTAGTCAAGTCGGGTGAAGATGGATCCTCGTGTCCGCGGTGTCTGAATGAGTGGTTGATGGTGCTTTCATTCAGGTCTGCTTCTCCCACTGCGGCAGCTACACTTGTCATGACCATGTAGACTCGTTTGATATTGACTGTGAGTATGTTTCCCTTGGGGCAGAGCTTTCTCGGTTCATTCTCTGAATTCCCGAAGGTCACAGAGCTCAACCCCCCCCATCCTTAAAAAGCCCCCTGGTCAGCCTCACCCAGCTCACTCCTTCATTAAATCACACGCTTCACCCAAAATGTGCAAGTGCTGCTTGAATCTATTTGAGTAGTTTGTTGATTTATACCTGATTAGTGAGGGATGTATTCTAAATTGTCAAAATTCTTTTTTTTCCGTTATAGAAAGCCTCCTCTCGCCTTACTCATTGTTAGAGGTCAGAGTAGGCTGTAGGGACAAGGCTGTATCTCTGAACAGCCCAAAAGGGCATGTGCATGTCAGCAGAAATGGCGGTTGTCCCGATAGGCGGCTTGTCACAGCTAATCTCATCAGCCCGACCCAATCAAGAGGATTAAATTGGCAGCAGACTGTGAGCTGGTGTGCCTCCTTCCTGCTATGATGGGCAGGGCAGCTTGTGAGGTTACTGCCTCTACTGTCTGTAGTGGTGGGCCTTCAAAGACCCTGAGGAACCCTGTCCTCTTCCAAATGCAAGCAATGTCAACTAGCATCTGCTTGGGTCTAGAACAGGCTCCTCTAGTCCTGAAATTTTATTGATAATCTGATAATAAGATGTTCATCTGAGAAAGTGTAGGAATGATCCCTTAGTGAAGACTTTGGGTCACACCAACTATCTACATCTTATATTTGTTTGGTGTTCAGTGTTTATTCTTGTTTTAGTTGCACTTGCACTATGATGGGAGATACTGTATATGCTGGGATTTACTTGCATATTTGCTGAAATATACTCAGTGACAAAAAAGTTAAATTCCCAGACAGAATGGTGGAAATTAAATGAATCTGCACATGGTGAGGTCGTGTGACTGTATCGCAATGATTTTAATATCAGATCGAACGGACAACAGAGTCGGCCTTATGGGCACACTGCTGGGCCCATGTCAGCGGGGTGACACCCCCCTGGGCCCGGATACAGGCGGAAGGGAGTCGTACAGCCGCCGTATCCCGTCCTGCGGGAAGTCGGCCCACAGCCGCTGTAACTGGCCCTCGAGATCTTGCAGACTGGCACTGGGTCTGAGCTGGCGTCCGAGCTGATCCCACACATGTTCGATTGGGGACAGATCGGGGGACCTGGCTGGCCACGGGAGGACCTCAGCATGGCGCAGGCAGTCCATAGACACTCGGGCCGTGTGTGGACAGGCGTCGTCTTGTTGGAAGACTGTACCGGGGTGCTGACTCAGGAGGGGTAAGACATGCGGACGCAGGATGTCACTGACGTAGCGCTGTGCCGTCAGAGGCCCCCGAATCACTACCAGAGGTGACCTGAAGTCATACCCTATGGCTCCCCACACCATGGTGCCGGGAGTAGCGCCGGTGTGTCTCTCCACCACACTGGCAGGATCGGTCCTCTCACGGTCATCCGTGGTAATGCAGAAGCGAGACTCATCGCTGAACACGGTACGACGCCACTCGCCATTGGTCCATGCCTCCCGGTTACGGCACCACTCCAGACGCAGGCGCCTCTGCTCTGGTGTCAGCGGCCACCTACCTACGG
>JAODKM010000001.1:1960275-1975445 GCA_026780845.1 Petrocephalus sullivani | reverse complement strand
CGGCACGTGACGAGGGCCTCGCCGGATGTGTAGCTGGTTGGCGCGTGACAAGGGCCTCGCCAGATGTGTAGCTGGTCGGCGCATGACAAGGGCCTCGCCGGATGTGTAGCTGGTCGGCACGTGACAAGGGCCTCGCCGGATGTGTAACTGGTCGGCACGTGACGAGGGCCTCGCGGATGTGTAGCTGGTCGGCGCGTGACAAGGGCCTCGCCAGATGTGTAGCTGGTCGGCACGTGATGAGGGCCTCGCCGGATGTGTAACTGGTCGGCACGTGACGAGGGCCTCGCGGATGTGTAGCTGGTTGGCGCGTGACAAGGGCCTCGCCAGATGTGTAGCTGGTTGGCGCGTGAGAAGGGCCTCGCCAGATGTGTAGCTGGTCGGCACGTGACGAGGGCCTCGCCGGATGTGTAGCTGGTCGGCGCGTGCGACGAGGGCCTCGCCGGATGTGTAGCTGGTCGGCGCGTGCGACGAGGGCCTTGCCGGATGTGTAGCTGGTCGGCGCGTGCGACGAGGGCCTCGCCGGATGTGTAGCTGGTCGGCATGTGACGAGGGCCTCGCGGCTGGGCCTCGCTTCCAGGAATCTGCTTAATTTAAGTGTAACCAACGGCTTCAGGTTGGAGAACAAGTGCGACTTAGTCCTGCTTGGTTGTGTTTAGCCTTTTACCCCTCCTGTCAGAAAAGAGCTACACAAAGCTCCAGCAAGCCACGCTAACCCGGCTTCCTCCATGGAAGCGAAAGGATATTGCCTATGCTTTTTAAAGGTGTGCAGGATTCCCATCAGCATGTTACAAACTGGGCCAACACAAATTCTGACAGGCTGGATCCAGCTGTAAAACAAATAATCCACTCCGCCCCATGCAAGGCTGTGGGAGCTGACAGGATCCAAGCCTGAAACATCTAAGCTTGTAAGCAGTTTGTGCTTTTGTTCAGCCTTACTTTTTTAACGTCTTTCGGCTTTTGCAGTCTCTGTAGTTCTTTTCACTACCCTCCCCCCTTCTCTCTCTCTCTCTCTCACTCTCTCTCTCTCTCTCTCTCTCTCACTCCCTCGTCCCCTCGCCTCTAACGTTAGCTAGTGGAGGTGAAAGTAGGCTGGGAAATAAATGGCCCCTTTAGTGTTGATCTGGGAGACAGACGGGGGACGGTTCCAGGAATGTGACGTCTGTGCAGGCCATTAAAGAGGGCGCTGCCGGGCCCCTGCGCATGCGCGCGCACGCCTGTGTGCCTGTGAGAGAGGGCTGCTGCAGATGCATGTGGCGATCAGATGCAGGAGCCTTCTGCGGGCGGCCAGGACAGAGCCCCGCGGCAGCAGCCTCGGACACACGTACCACCCAGGCCGGCGCGTCGCCCCCCTAAACACCCTCTCCGACCTCGCTGTCTCGCCATCATTTCATTATCGGGCTCTTTGTGTCCACTTAACGTCAGAGGGGGGCTGCAAGGCGCAGCAGAGCCCCTTCCAGACCCCACACTCTGCCCTCTCATTACTGTCGTAAAGCCCTGTGTCTCTCACGCAATGGAAATCCACGGTTTAATGTCCCCACCTCCACAGATACACGTGGCCATCCACTAAGCTCTATTAGGATGGCTTTTTGTTGGCCATTATTGAATTTTGCGGTATGCCATGGCAAAGGGCAGCTGGAGGCACACGAGCGGCGCGTATAAAGCGGCACGTATAAATCATTCTGGGAAAACCTTTGCTTCCCTCTTCTTCCTTCCCAGAATGCCATTCTTTGTATTGTTGCTTTGATATACCATTCAAACTTTGTCAGGATTAGGGTTCATGCTTGCTTGCGTTATTTTGTCGTGCTGGAAGTGAGGCGGAGCCCTACACTTTAGGACTAACTGAAGGACTTGAAATGGTAAGTTGGTTTTGGATGGCAGAGTGGAAAAATAAGACTAGTATGTCACATATCTGCAGGCTGCTTCTGAACGCTGCCAACCCTCATCTTTTCAGCTGCAGATCTATCTTAAAGCTCGTAAATGACATATACTGCACTTTGCATCCATGGCCCGTGTAATGGACTGTAGCGTATGCACAATATTTGAACTTGGTTTCATATTCACATATCAACATATTTTGTATTATTCTTGCCTTTTAGTAAGTTAGTCATCATTTCACAACCTTTATCTAATGTTTTCCTTTTTGGCTCATTAATCATATCTCTAAACACATTTATTTTTCAATGGGATAATTTGTTCATATTCATCATATTCTGAGAAATGCTTGTGCTCTGGCTTAATTGCCAACTTGTATAGTATGGGCCACTCTAAGAGGGATCTTAGGACTACAGAGCACTAAATTGTACAGACCAAAGCCTATTGGCAGTTTCCCATTGACATACAGGAACCAAGCTATACTGCAAAGAGAGACTAGTTACAGCGCAGTTCCAGTTTGCTTTAGTTTTCCACTGCAGAAGGGTCGAGTTTAAAGAGCAACAGCAACGGAAAACTGAACAGACACTTATTTACTGTTCATACGGCATACATCATGATTTACTCTGCTAATTTCAGCTAGTACATCTGTGGCATCTTATGTTAGCACATCTTATGTTAGCATGAAACGCTACTGGAATTAGCATTCGCCTGCATACATTTGCATTACGAATCCATTCCATTTAGTTTTTTAATAATACTTTTTTAAATAGGTGGTTGGAAACCTTCAGGTTTGGAGTTTTTGGGAAAGCACCAGAACATCATGACGTGAATAATACTGTATAGGGAAAATGACCTTTTTCCTTCAGATAATCCATGCACAAAACACCAGTATCTCTGTGAATTTCGACCAATCAGATGGTGGTGATGCAACCAGCTCAGTCTGGTCACGCTTAATCCACCAATAAGCAGAGCCATGTCAGTGCAGGTACGGTTCCAGCTCAGTCTGGTCACGCTTAATCCACCAATAAGCAGAGCCATGTCAGTGCAGGTACGGCTCCAGTACAGCTCAGATAACTTTCCGTGGAAAACCATCAGTTTGCGCTACAGTTTGGTTACAGCTCGGTTCTTATTGGCAGTGGAAAGGCTGCATTATTAGTCTTTAACTGTAATCAGTCTTGCAAGTTCAGTACTATCTTTTCTTGAGCTGTGGTATTGATCTACAGTGTATGTATCCAAAAGGCCATTGTGTGGGGTGGGGTTTGTCGCCGTGTTTCTGAACCCAGACATGGCTGTGAGTGAGCAGAGTCTTGTGACGTTTCCCATCCTATATGCGACCTGGGCTGAGTAATACGGTCTCACATCTGACACAGCACACTTTGCGTTCTAGATGACCTCTGGGAGTTAGCAGTTTGAGACCTGATATTGGGGGAAGGGCGCGTGCTGTACTTTACAGTCTACAGGCGATTCGCATCAGTGCTTCGGCATAAAAGCTCACAATGCAAGTAAGCCTATTAAAAAAGGGGGCACCAAATGCAACTTGGGATGAACTCAGGGGAACGTCATTTCTAACATCTCTATATTGGTAAAATCCAATATATTACTGTAGATTTGGTGGTTAAATTGTTTTGCTTTATTAATTTCATGTTATATATTTAGCTGTGGTATTAGTGTTTTCAGGGGTCATCATGCTTCCAGACCACAGGAGCACAGGTCTTTTATCCCAAACCTGCTCGTGTTTGTAATTTGTTGGGCGTAAAAGCTTTCTTTTGTATCTGTGTTTTAGCAGCTAAATGTTACTTCTGGCTCATTCCGCTTTTATGGGAATAAAACTGAGCCGTCTGTATGTTTATAAAGGCATGTTTGGTAATAAGCCAGGTGAAAGCTTATTCGGTTCATTTAAATAATTGATAAATAAAATATGTTTAGCAGTGTTATATAAAATTATATATACATCTCAAATCGTGGTGCTCACAATGGTAAAGTTAATTAGCAGCGGGGTTTTTCGGGACAAATAAGTATAACCAAGCCAGTAACTTGCTAAATATTACTTGATATAATTTTGTTGTATTTGCCGTAAGTTTTATGGAGCCAGCATTGAATGGTTACATTTGTGACTATTGCTGACTGTTGCAGGGTGATACAGTGGTTAGTGCTGTTGCCTCGCATCTCTGGGGCCAGGGTTCAAGTCTCCACCTGGGTTCCATGTGTGCAGTTTGCATGTTCTTTCCATGTCATTTTGTGGTTTCCTTGGGGTGCTCTGGATTTCCTCTGCAGTCCAAAAACATGGATTTGGAGTTACCAACTAGCCTGTAGGCGTATGTGTGAGTGACCGGAGTGTGTGTGCCCTGTGATGGGCTGGCGTCCCATCCAGGGTAGTTACCCCGCCAGCCTTCGGGATAGATTCTGGATCCCTGAATAGGACAAGCGTTTTCAGAATATGGATGGCAAACTATTGTGCACAAAAGCAAGCAATCTCGTGTCTGAATGTGAATCAGCAACTTGTTCTTATGCTTATGGGATATTGAGGAAGAATCTTTAATATAGTCCAAAGTTAGTTTGTTATTCACTTTGCTATTTTTTCTTTAAATAATAAAATTTTTTTTTATTTAAGTCATATGCATCTCCAGACTGTATTCAGCACCACCCACCTCTGCCATCATATTGCACTCCCCAATGAGCCCTAAAGTCAGACTGTCTCTGCAGTTACTGCTGCTATGATGCACCTGGGCCTGCGTCTCCCTCAGCTGGTCACATGACATCACCAGCAAGCCGAAACACAACGCAGCGTGCTGCAATGGGAGGGTCCCAGGCCTGGCTTGCGCTCTCCACCGGAGTTATGGAGGGGAAGCAGCACACAGCCAGGGTTACATAAATATTTCATTATTAGTAGAAGCTCTATGCTTTTATTATTTAGAAATGTAACCAATAATTTTATCCAGTAGAACCTCGGTTTACGAGTAACTTGGTTTACGAGTTTTTCACACGACAAGGCAGAATTTTTAATAAAGTTTGCCTTAGGTTGCGAGCCGTGTCCCGCAAGACGAGCAAGCTCGAGACGAGACGAGTCAATGAATGCTTTTCCCATGCGAGTTAGCCACTACCGAAACTGAGCTGATGGTTCTTCTTGCTTTTCGCTGCGCAAAGCAAATGCGTGTCAGATTCTCGCTCTCGGTAAGCGTTTGTGACCCAGTGACCTGACATCCGTGTTAGCTTATACTTTACGGTGTAGCATCGTTACCAGGTGTTTGTGCGTGAAGCGTGAAGTCTTAAGCTGTGTTTTCAACTTTTCAGATGTCAGATTATTAATCGTTGTTTTTTGTTTCAGATGTTATGAACAATAAGTGTTAGAAAAAAAAAATTGTGAATTATTTTTAAATGAATAGTTTTGGGTTTCGGGAATGCATTATCAGACTTTCCATTAGCCCTTATGGGGAAATTCGCTTTGATATACGAGTGTTTCGGATTACGACTCGCTCGGTGGAACGAATTAAACTCGTAAACCGAGGTACCACTGTGTTTAGATTGATCCCCCCCTCTAAACTGTTTCCCAAGTCACTCCCTCTCATCCCCAGTTGTCCACTGTTGTCACTGCCTAATTTTATGCAAGTCTCTCGACCAAGTCAGGCACAAGTTGGAGGCGTGTCTGGCGATGCATCGCATGGTATCGTGTGGAAATGGACTACATTGCAATTCGGATGAATCATATCATATCACAATAGTACTTTGTTAATGTTTCGGTTAGTTGGCAGTGCATCGAGATGTGTATTGCCTCAGAGATGTAGATGCATATCCCTATCATGTACTGTAGTTGCTAGGGTGGTTGCGATCTCAGCTAGTAAGCAGAGAACAGAGAAGCACAAAGCTGTGCATTGCCCGTGGGTCTGTACTCTTCTGAAGGTGTGTATGAACTTTTCTCACGTCCCATGATCAACGTCAGCCTATCCGCTCAGCACGTGAATTGTTTGACTGCAACAAGGCCAGCTACACCTCCCAGCTAGGGAGATTCACTGGTTTCTGTAAGGGTTTGTCATGCGGCCATATATGGCACACCCAGAGATCCATCAAGGTGTCCGTTCAGTTTCAGTCTTGATGCAGTGTGGTTGTAGCTCACCAGGTTTGTGGTCTGTGCCCATGTCCAGCAGAGTAAGCATATCAACGTTGGGCCCTTGAGCAAGGCCCTGACCTCCAAGTGCTCCAGGGACCCATGCTGACCGTACCATCTCACACCAAGCTTTATCTCTCATATGGTGCTTTGGACGAAGTCTTCTGCTAAGTAAACAAATGTTAATGAAACTGCTAATGGAAATAAGTGTGAGTTCAGTGAGGACAGGTGCTGCCTCCATTCTGACACACTGCGCTGTGCGAAGCCCTGCAGATGTTACACCACGTCTTTCTTTTGTATCACTGTCATTGCAAGCATGTGATGCACACTGAGTTCTGTGTCCATTTTTCAGTGGTCTTCTTAGATCCTCTGCAGTGATGTACATTTAAATGAATGCTCGGCTATGTGCTTGGGCTAGCCATTACTCTTTCTAGCAGTCTTTTTTTAAGAATAAACAAGCATAAATAAGGTTTTGTTGAGCAAGGCTCTGCATGGCCTGAATCAGGTGTGGTGAGCCATCCGTTTAACTGTTGGATTATTTTAGTGCCAGGTGTAAGATTTAGCAATATTTCATTTGTTGATTGCCTGATATGAGTGGAATGGTTCTTGTGGAGGTACGTTGGTTCTCCTGCAGTCCCCAGAAGCTGGCCGCTTCTCCTCCAGCCCTCAGAGGAAAGTGCAATTTGGCTTTTTTGAAAAGGTCGAAGAGAGGGAACCCTGTACTGTAAACAAACATTTGCAAACGCAAAGCACAGGAAGCCCTAGCCGGCTGCTGAAGGCCTACGCAGCAAATACGAAGCATCCTCTTTCGAATCGCATCTGTTATTGCCCCCCCCAAGACGAATAATGTGCTGCTCTCTATTTTCCCTTCGTGTATCTGTCTGGCTGCTCATGCCTGCTAGTTTAGAGCTGCTAACTACAGGAATGAATGTGGCTTGGGTTAGTGGTCGTGTCTGTCGCTACATAAGCTCTTATCTGTCCTACAGCATTTTAAGCTGCAGGAGGAATGTGGGGGGGGCGGGGCTGTTCCGTGACGCGAGCAGGACGACCTTCGACCTGCGTGTCATGGAATGTGCCCCGGCGTGACTGTTTCCGGCAGTTACAGATGGCGAGCGCCGCTCTCGTGTTCCTCTTTTCCGCTGCTAAGTACGGCGAGCAGCAAATCGGCAGCCCTGCCCCCCACCTCTCCGTCTGCCGGTGTCACGGTCGGCGATGCGGCATGCCGAGAGAGCCCTGTCCCCTGTGAATGGTCTCTGCTCGCTGCTCCGAATGTGCTCCCCGGAGATCTGAGCGGCGCTGTCTTCCGCCGCTCCTCCGTTGGCTCATGTGATCCCGTAACGTAAGCTCTTGCGTCAGCAGGCTGCCATGGAGACCCAGCATGCTCCTTCCCCAAATAGGGAGTTTTTACCATTCAACCCTGGTGCGCCTGAGCCTCAATCGCTGTGCGACGCTGACGTTCCCCAAATCGTGCAATTTAATACTGCCTCCGACTTTTTCAGCCACCCTGTCACTCAGGAGTGCTGCGATTCATTTCCATCCCAGATGTGCTCCGTGGGCTTCGCTTGTCCCCAATGAGTTGCTGACCTTTCTTTCAAAGATTTGCTTCCAATTTCACTGTCACCCCTTTGTCGAGTTTTACCCTGAGAACTGGAGGATCCCTCCGAATGCTACATCGCAGTGTTCCTAGTTACCATTCCCAACCATTTCCATCCATGACTTCTAAACTTCTTTTTCTGAAGAGCTTTAATTCATGCCTTTTATTTTTAACAAAAATCGGAGCGCGTGAGGGAGGTCTGCAGCACCAGGCCAGCGAGTTTTTATGTCTGTTGCTAAACATCAATCTCTCTTTATCGTGACAAATAATTACTCCTAGTCTGGCTCAAAATCAGACACTTTTGTTAGTGTTCCAAGCTGATGTTTGTTTGAATTTTTAATAGTGATTTACATTTATTGCGAGGCAAAGGTACATGAGAACTGAGATTTATAACCACTAATGCCAGTTATAAATTATGTATGAACTTAACTTTGATAACACCTGAATTCAGTGTTATGTTGGTCCCTGGCATGTAATTGGGTAAATGGGTGTCTAATAAAAGGGAATTAAGTTACTAAAAAGGTACATAGTTTCATGTGCAAATTTTAAATGATGGTATGGAAACAATTTAAGAAGTTAAATGCCTGCTGAGTGGTTTCATCTGAAATTCACATTTTATAACCTAGTGACTGATTTTTAGCCTAGATTTCCAATTGGACCTTCTGCATTTGCCTTAGAATGCATGGAGTAGGATAAAAGTGACTACCGTGTTTTACCATCAGCCTCGAGTGTGCTTTTATTGTAACCGATACTGTGGGGGTGCAGATAGTAAATAATAGTAACTTGATACTTGTCCGTGTAAGAATGTCTGTCTGCAGAGGGTAATGACATTCTGTCAGCAGCTGATGAACTCAAAGGGGGTCAAAGGTCAGAGGTTAGAGCAAACAAAGAATTGCTCTCAGATTTATTAAGCATATCTCTGTGTGGCATACTCAGTCAGCCTCACATCCTGGCATGACCTCATCTGAAGCTTCGTAGAAATGGTCCATCATAAATATTGGATGTTTAAGAGCTTCCCCTGATATGAGGGTAATGTCTTGGAAAGATGCAGAAATACTTCGGATATCTTGGAAGATTTGTGCTTCAAGAAAAAAAAACTTTTTGCCGGCAGTAAATTTGTTACTTTATACTGTTTGTTGTCTTTCTGCGGTTCTTCCGTTGCTCTACGTTTATAGTTGGCTACAGATATATTGGCTACATGCGAGTTAATATTCATGCTACATCTCGAACCCTTTGCTTTCAACTGCATGTCTGCTGCTTTGTCTAGCTTTCAATATACAGTAATTCATGCACATATAAATGTTTGAGTGAAGGCTTTGTTCTGGAGCTGTCATCCATATCAAAAGCACTTGAAGAAAAAGCACTTTCAAATCAGCAGAAATGTTTGTTATTATTTACCTGAAGGGTGGGGACATCTTCTGAGCCAAAAGTTCCCGTTCTTTGTCCTTCTTCACTATTTTTCTGCACTTCACCTCCCTTTTCCCCGTGCTAAAGCACTCACCCTTTTCTGTTAAATAGGCATGTGGTTGACCTAGCCTTGAGCATGTGGTTTTATTAAAGCAGAGCCCATTTGGCTGTAACTTCATAGTGTGTTTGATACCCTGTGCATTAGGAGTGTAAGGGCTTGATTTACTTATTGTGCCCTTTCATTCTAAACCACGATTCACAGGGACAGAGACTCGTCATCGCAAGTGCGTGCATGTTTGTGTGCACGAGAATGAGGCAGATGACCGTTAATTCGAGTGTTATGAACTTCTGGTTAACCTATTATGTTGATTTGGAACACCGGAGATGCTCTCATGAGGACACTGCGTGCTGTCGCCGTCCCCATGCTTCTGACATCCAGTGGGGTCTCTGCGGGCCGGCTATTATGGCAGCCTGACAGGACCATCTTGGAGGCTCCACTGCCCGCCCACACCAGCTGCATCCCGAGCAGGCCTGCACACTCAGAGGAGCCACGCCGATGTCAGAGCACCAGCTGCATCCCGAGCAGGCCTGCACGCTCAGAGGAGCCACGCCGATGTCAGAGCACTAGGAGGAAATGGAAAAGCAGAAATAATTTACAGTGAGCAAAGCCTCAGCTTTATGGGTCTGCCTTCGGGACACCAGAAGCGAAGCAGCTTCCTGCCACAGCTGTTGAGAGCGCACTATGGTACTTTGCTGGTCTTTTATGTGATCTCTTCCCAAGTGCACATTCACCGTCAGGTGCAGCACAGTTGTGACCGTCACAGGTTGGACCAAACATTAAGCTAACACTAGGCTCCGAATCTATGCCATTCCACCCATGCTGGCCTGAGCCTCAGTCACCCTCATCGTCGGCTCTCATTCTTCCCATTTAGAATTCAGACTTGTTCACAATAGTAGATTAAAATTTGAGCACCACAGGTTTGAGGAGGATGGATACAGGGGTCTGGCTGGAGTTTTAGATCTGCTCACCTGTGCCAGTGATGAACAGGCAGAAAGACCAGGAGGCTGCATGGGAATGACCTTCTCTTCCGCACAATTCATCGCCGTTCCCGGTGTTGTCACGTTACTCTTATAGGGTTAGACACTGAAAGCTTGCGTATTGCGTTGTCTGGCTTTTATTACATTAATGAACATGCTGTAATCGACGAGAACATTTCCCAGATGGAAAGGAGAGCCCAGTTGCCCAGAATCTGTGGTTTTTAAATCCAGGGTGGCCTCTAATTTTGCTATATAAATATGGCCCCGTCCCACGTCGTTCATTTGGAGCGATTCTTTACTACTTTATTTTATTATGAATTTAACAAATGCGCTGTCCTGAATTTATGGTAGAACATCTACTGACCCCTGCAAATGGTTCTATCCAGTGTATGTTTACTGTCAGGCAGAAAAAGTGCAGCCCCCAAGAGCAGGGAGATAACGTCAAAAGGCTGCCGTCTGAGGGACGTGTCCCAGCTGTTTGCCGAGTCGTACTGGCTCCGCATTTCAGCAGATGCGGGCCCCGTGATGAGTCGCGCGCTTCAGGCTCTGAGCGCTAGTGACGGGAGAAATGAGGCTTTGACATGATACAGGCTGCTTTAGTTCTGCTTGCTTACTCGCTGGGTTAAATCGTCTCATTTACAGTGCACTGTATGCAGTGCACAGATTGATTTTAGTCCCTTTGTGAAAACCAGAACGAATGTTTCTTTCATAATGACCTCTGTTCTGATTGGTTACTTTGGCTGTGGAATCGGCGCTATCGTCTGGCCGTGGTGACATAATTACATATGACTGCAGTTCATGTTGCTGTGCTGCGTTCATTTTTTTCACCCCGGGCTGTAGAAGGAGCAGCCGGTGGATCGGGGGCACGAGTCCCACCCTACTCGGCATCACGTGACCGAAAGCCAGGGGTGTGGGAAAGACCAGGCTGCAAGGAGTGGTGAAATCTTATCTCGAGCCGGTGACGCAGCCATCTGCCCTTGACTTGAAAGGCACGGGCAGAGACTGCGCCCTGCAGCGTGTTGGGCGCTGACCCATGCCGGCAGTCTGTGTTCTGTTTCGGTCGCAGCTACATGCAGCATCCCTGGCTGTGTCTTTGTGTCTATGGCCTTAGTAGTGGTGGGACTGTTTGCATACAGACTGCCCTGTTTCCTGATCCCCATTTACTCACAGCTGGTCTTATCAGGCTAGATCCTGATAGTTGCTGCCATTTTTTTCGTAAATCAGCAGAGCCAAAGGCAGAGATTTTCTGCATGGCCACATGCTGACTTGGTTATTATGCATGAGCAGGGGGAGGATCCTGACTGGAAAATGCTTATTGCTGTGACTTTAGGCTTGTTAGCATGGCGAGCAGGGGGCACTGGTAGCTTGTCTGCCTGTAGGCGAGAGAAAGCATCAGCACTCACACTCCTGGAGGCATGGGTCAGGACAGGATCCATCCTTCGAATGGGGCATCAAACCAGGGTCCTTACTCCCTGAGGTCATAAAAGATGCTTGGGTGTCTTTCAAATGAGTAGCGGTGATACCCCGATGTCCTGGCTAAAATTTCCTACTGTGGTCCTTTCAAATCTGGCTGTTTAATCATTCTCTGTAATTAATTGTTGAATTCTCTCCTGGCCCTTCACCTTAGCTACTGCGTGGTAAGCGCAGTAGCACAGCATGGCTGCTGTTGCATCGTCCAGGTGGGGGCTACACAGTGGTGGTGTCCCATTATGATCTGCAGCATGGCTGCTGTTGCATCGTCCAGATGGGGGCTGCACTACTGTGGTGTCCCACCATGATCTGTAGCATGTTGCGCAGAAAGTCCAGGTAACTGACAATCATTCAGTTCGCCAAGCTACAATTAAGAAAAGCCAAAGTTTTTCTTAAGTTTTCCTAAGTTCCGATGGCTTGTTTTGCCTGTTTGCTTACAGAAAGTGTTTGAAATGTGCAATTTTTTAGTTAGTTTTAAGCTCAAAGGGTCACTGTTTGTTTACAGCACACTTTGCGTGCTATATTCCTGCCAAACGCTTTCACTGGCTAACTGTGAACTAGCTTAAACATTAAGCTTAAATGCAGTCAGACTTGCTCATTCCCAAACCCTTTGTTCTTTGGACATATTTCAGAGGACAGGGCATTTACTTTGGGACCTGACGTCATTCAAGGGGTCAAAAGGGCACTGAGAAATGATGCTTCCCAGCAGCGCCATGTCCTTGGGTCATTGGGAGAAGGCCCTGAAGGCGCTGGGATGGAGGGGGAGGGGCCTAGACTCCCCGCTCGTGGCACGTGGCGACACCAGGCCCGGCCCGGCCTCATCCGTTACGCCGCCAAGCCAAATATTTAGTCAGCGCTCAGATGAACGACTCGCATGTGGCACCAGATGAAATAATGATTTAGTGTTCCAGTGAAAAGCCTGAAGAAGCACGGCTCTGTTCGCGGCCCCCCTTTGCCTGCAGGTTTTCCTTGGGGGGGGGTTACTAGCCATCAGCTTCCTTTTAAGAACGAACCCAGACACTTTTCCCTGGCTGTGATGTATTTTTAATGTGCTTTGTTTAATTTTTTTTCACACTTAAGAAACTAGTTGATTATAGTTATAGAATAGTAGATATAGAATGGGCTCTGGTGGTGCCCAGCCTCAAGCTGCTCCAACTGTTTCCGTAAGATCATCCAGTTGTGTAAATGAGCAAATCATATGCTGGGTTGCTTTGGGATAGAAGCATGTATTAACAACCAAAATACATAAAGGGCTTTAAACCGGACCCAAGTAGCTGTGTTTATATGAGCAGATCATGGTGGGATTTGATGCTGAAGAGGCTCTCAGAGGGCTTACCAGTGGGGAATGAGGGAGTACAGCAATATAGGGAGTGCCCTTCATGTCCAGGCAGGGCATCAAAGACAGGCTGCTTGAACGGCGTCGTCCTTCGCCTCTTGTTCTCTTATTTACCGCTTCTCTTTTAAGTTCTGCTCAGAAATGGCTGTGGAAGTAGCATGTGTTTTACTGCTTTTCGTGGAACATTTTGCCCCGAGTTTGATCTCGTTTCCCAGTAGTCGTTAACCTGCCCGCTTCCCCGCTACGGCCGGTGCACGGCGCGCGGTGCCGCCATTTTCCCCTGGTGGAGATTAAAAGGCCAGCAAGCTGTTAAGGTGGGGTGAACCGCAGGGTAGCCATTCTCTGCGGCCCGCCTGTCCACTGCGTCCCGTGATAACCTTTGCTATTGGTGCCCCATGCTGTTGGGCACGTGTGAAGCCCAGATTGGGTCTGTTTATAAACATCTGCCTATGGCTGCTTGGCTCACAGGGCTCTCATATTTGTGCAGAGATCTAAATCTGTGGCACACTCTAGAGCTTCATTGGGAAGGCATGTGCAGGTCTGGACTATTTAAATTTAATAGGAGAAAATTCAAAGAATGGTTTATGTCTATTCTTCTGATTGTTGGTAAAAGCTGGGTAATAGGAAATCCTGGCATTCCCAGTAAGGGGGGGGGGGTTAGGGGGGGCGTGACAGTGCTGTGGGCCTGCCATGCCATGGAGTGGTTAAAGCCAGGCATGCCTGTGCTGTGTTGCTGAGAGAAACGGAGCCATCAGATCTCCTCGCTTCGGTAAGTGTGTAGCTACAGTACCAGAAAGAAAGAAGGCAGATGGGTGGAGCTTCTTGCCAGCTACATTCCATACAGCGGATGCATGCGCTGATCTCCCCAGCCAGCATCGCGGTGAGGCAAGGCCTCTCTCTCCCCAACGGGCTTTGTGGGGCTCCACTGTGCTGGTAACTACCCTGAACCTGTGAATGGTCCCCTGTGTTCACAAGTACGGCACAGGTTTCTACTATCTGTGCCGTAATAACAGTAGAACTGTGCTGGATGTACCAGCAGTGGTCCGAGGTGGGGAGTGACACATCCCTTCCTGGGCTGTGCCACTGTGCTGCATCACACATGCCGTACCCTCGCAGATTTATTTACAAGAAGCAGATTGACACCTGGTTCATCAGGCACTTCTTCCTGGTCCTGAACTAGGAGGAACATTATTCTGAAAGGTTCATATGAAAGCTGATTTGACTTTTATGGGGATTTACTGGGCTAAACGAATGACTGTAAGTATAAGTGTGCAATTTTATTATGTCTCCTTTTGAGATTCCAGTTTATGTGTGTGTGAAGTTTTTGGCAATATAAATTATATCTAAGCACTGTTACCTGCAAATATTTCCTCGTTTCTTCATTCTTGTACTGGCTTGTTAATGATTAGATGCACAAGTCTGATTTTGGAGATTGAATTATTTAATCGCTTAATGGATTAATTATGACCAGAAGCCGCCCCGATGTATCAGAGTGTTGTTTCAGTGTGTAACAGACAGTAATAACCTCAGAAATGTTATGGCCCAAGGCAGAAACCCTGATGGTGGTGTAGTGTTGTAGAGCACTGTTGCCTCACACTTCAGGGACCAGGGTTCGAGTCTCTGCCAAGTCTCCGTAAGTGTGGAGTTTGCCTTGTCTTCCTGGTACCCGCGTTTTCCCCCCGCAGTCCAAAAACACGCTGGGTTTAATCTGACATACCTAATTGCCCTTGGCTGGGGGGAGGGGGGGTGCATAGATCACATTTGGGGCCCAAACTGTGTAAAACCTGAAACTTCCTTACTTTTTGGGACTTTTTTTCAGGTTCCTATTTGGATAATCTAATTTTTATAAAAATCTGTGAATGCAATCAAAACAAGTAAAAATGGCAAAAGTCTTGTACTTGGGTTGGTTACTTATGGCTAAGGTTAGGGCTGGGTAGGGGTTAGGGGTGTCGTGATTAGGGTTAGGGCTTTCCCATAGATAGGTAGATAGGTACGTGTGTGTGTGTGTGTGTGAGGGAGAGAGTATATCCTCTGATAGGTTGATTCCCCAACCTGGGCTGTTCCCTGCCTTGTGCCTGTAGTGCCCAGGATTGCACGGGACCCCCCCCCGCAGGACAAGCAGCATCACAAAGTTGATGGATAGATGAAAGGTTGCTAGTGGGTGTGGTGTAAGAAATAAAATATTTTTGTTTGCATTGCATGCTTTTATACAACAGCCTGGCAGTCTGTTATCACTGCTCTCTTTTTCTGAGAACATTACTGCAGGACTAGATACATGGGCGTAGCTAGGCCATTTTTAGGGGGGCTTTAGCCCCCCTAACATTTGTACTCAGCCCCCCTAAAAATTCTCC
>JAODKM010000001.1:1917584-1933447 GCA_026780845.1 Petrocephalus sullivani | reverse complement strand
TTAAGTTCTCCCCAAGCGAGCTTGATGGGCCGAATGGCCTCCTCTCGTTTGTATAGTTCTTATGTTCTTATGTTCTTCTTATGTCTCATGGGGTTTCTCCTGCAGTCCCCAGACACACATTTAGACTAGCTGGCATCTTTCAATAGGCCATAGTGTATGTGAGTGTGCGTGTGTATGTGCCTGTGATGGACTGGTATCCCATCCAGGGTGTACTCCTGCCTTGCGTCCTGTGCTAGCTGGGATAGACCCTAGACCCACACTCATGATCCTGACCCAGATAAATGGTTAGGAGATGGGTGGGAGGTTGGCAGGCAGTTTATCATAAGCGTGAGTCTGTTTTTGTTACCTCATGTTTTCTGTGCACACAACATTAGCCTCAGGTAGTTACAGCAAAGCTCCACTGTAAGACATCGCTATGAGTGCTGGGCCCCAGGTGCTGGTGCACAGTGACTGCCCACGCTACCTCTCACTCTGAAGTTTAACCGCAGGGTAGGTTATAGAACATTTCTGGTGAGGTATTTTAAGTGGGCAGATCTAAGGGATAAGTAAAGCAGTGGCAGTTAATGACCATTGTGCTGTTTTTGATTTTGTCAGATTTTTTGTGTCCTGACCGTGCATCTGTTAAAGGGAGGGACAGAAATAGGGGTGGTCATTTGGGAGCATCACACTTTTGTTGGGTACAGATGTGGTTCTCTGCCAGTTAGTGTTTCTTAACAAACTGGACTCATGTGAGAATTGTGAAGCAGAACTTCGTGTGTAGATGTTTGGGTGTTCCTCACTGACTGTTACTCGGGGTGTAAATGTTTTGATGTTCTTCACTGACCATTCTATTGGGTACAGATGTTTCAGTGTTCCTCACTCACCATTCCATGGGGTACAGATGTTTCAGTGTTCCTCCCTGACCGACTGTAACTTGAGATGTAGATGTTTGGGTGTTGCCCACTGACCCTTCCATGCAGTGTAGATGTTTGGGTGTTCCTCACTGACTCTTCCATGCAGTGCAGATATTTGGGTGTTGCCCACTGACTCTCCCATGCAGTGTAGATAATTCGGTGGTGCCCACTGACTCTTCCATGCAGTGTAGATATTTGGGTGTTCCTCACTGACCGTTTCTTGGGGTATAGATGTTTGGATGCTCCTCACTGACCATTTCTTGGGTGTAGATATTTGGGTGTTCCTCACTGACCTTTTTTTGGGGTGTAGATGTTTGGGTGTTCCTCACTGACCGTTTCTTGGGGTGTAGATGTTTTGGTGTTCCTCACTGACCGTTTCTTGGGTGTAGATGTTTGGGTGTTCCTCACTGACCGTTTTTTGGGTATAGATGTTTGGGTGTTCCTCACTGACCGTTTCTTGGGGTGTAGATTTTTGGGTGTTCCTCACGGACCGTTTCTTGAGTGTAGATGTTTGGGTGTTCCTCACTGACCGCTTCTTGGGTATAGATGTTTGGGTGTTCCTCACTGACCGTTTCTTGGGGTATAGATGTTTGGTTGTTCCTCACTGACCGTTTCTTGGGTATAGATGTTTGGGTGTTCCTCACTGACCGTTTCTTGGGGTATAGATGTTTTGATGTTCCTCACTGACCGTTTCTTGGGGTGTAGCTGTTTGGGTGTTCCTCACTGACCGTTTCTTGGGTGTAGATGTTTGGGTGTTCCTCACTGACCGTTTCTTGGGGTATAGATGTTTGGTTGTTTCTCACTGACAGTTTCTTGGTTATAGATGTTTGGGTGTTCCTCACTGACCATTTCTTGGGTGTAGATGTTTGGGCGTTCCTCACTGACCATTTCTTGGGTGTAGATGTTTGGGTGTTCCTCACTGACCGTTTCTTGGGGTGTAGATGTTTGGGTGTTCCTCACTGACCGTTTCTTGGGTATAGATGTTTGGATGTTCCTCACTGACCGTATCTTGGGTGTAGATGTTTGGATGTTCCTCACTGACCGTTTCTCGGGGTGTAGATGTTTGGGTGTTCCTCACTGACCGTTTCTTGGGTATAGATGTCTGGATGTTCCTCACTGACCGTGTCTTGGGTGTAGATGTTTGGGTGTTCCTGTGTCCCATTAGCGCTGGTCTGTAGACTATCAGTATTTCCTGCTATCTAGACACATCTGAAAAATGGTGCACCTGCAGAAAAGCCAAACACCTCTGTTAGGAAGCAGATTCAAAATAACAATGTTAGTATATTTCTTATTGGTTACCTGCACAGCAGGAAACCACATAAGTGCCTTTAATGACGTCAACCAGGCAGTCAGCCAGTCCTGCAGCATGTTTAGTGTGTGCGTGTGTGTGTGTGTGTGTGTGGCTTTGTAATTCTTACAGTGTGGGGACTCAATGTCCCCACAATGTGAGATAAACCTGCTACTTTTTACCTTGGGGGACATTTTTTTTGAGTGTGCCTGCCCCTCTATGTGTGTGCATGCCCCTCTATGTGTGTGCATGCCCCTCTATGTGTGTGCATGCCCCTCTGTGAGTGTGCCTGCCCCTCTGTGTGTGTGCATGCCCCTCTGTGAGTGTGCATGCCCCTATGTGAGTGTGCATGCCCCTATGTGAGTGTGCATGCGTGCACGTGACATTTTTGGTAACGCATTTACATTAAATTTCCCAGATCTCTTTTTAAGTGTGCTGACAAGAGGCTGTTCTCCTGCTAGGTTGCCCATCCTCCTTCACCTCGCCTCTGGTGTCCCCTTGCCAGTCCCCCCTCCAGGGCAGCCCCGCCACCACTCCCACCAGCAAAGTCTCCTCTGTGGACCTGGACTACCCAGTGTACCCGCTGGGTGACGGTGTTCCCAGGGTGGACACCCACAGAGCCTTAATCCACACCCAGAGTGCCCCTGCCTCCTCAGAGTCCTGTTCTGCTGTGGGGCTGCTCTGTAGCAGGTACCGTCAACTGCCTGTCTCAAAACCTCCACCCACTAGGGGGTCTTTTCCTTGACTTACACCAGTTATTGTCAAATGGGGGGTTGTGACCCCCTGAGGGGGGGAGTTCAAATTATTTCAAAAGTGTAGAAAAAATTACAACAATGCTAGAGATAGGACTGGATGGTAACCTATGTGAGATCTTACAGTATATCCAGAATTTTTCAAAACGATACACCATTTATATTGATATACTTTAATTGTGAGTTAAAATTTAGGGTTTTAGTAAAGATTTTTAATAGCCATAAATAGTATAGTGTGGTTATAAACAGCACAGGAGTTTTGTTCATGACGTTACACAGAATCCCAGAATTCACAGCTAAAATCAAACCAATCAGATAGCGGCCTCTCACGTCCAGGCTGATGGAGGGGAAAGCAGAGGAATCATTGATACTTGTTTAAAAAAAAAAACATTAAAAATATCGTAGTCTGAAATATTTATTTTGTTGAAGGCTGATACCTTAAAATTAGGATCTTTTTAATTATGAAACGCATGTTTGTCATGTTTGTTGGTTGTCAGGTTTCTGCTTTTAGACCCATCTTCCAAACAGCTTTTAGATCCAGACAGATTCTTTTGTTCATAAACATTCAACTTCTGCTTTGAAAGCACTGTCACAAACGGAGACAAAAATAAGTGTCCGTGCAGATAGTGGCGTGAAAGCACTGTCACAAACGGAGACAAAAATAAGTGTCCGTGCAGATAGTGGAGTGAAAGCACTGTCACAAACGGAGACAAAAATAAGTGTGCGTGCAGATAGTGGAGTGAAAGCACTGTCACAAACGGAGACAAAAATAAGTGTCAGTGCAGATAGTGGCGTGAAAGCACTGTCACAAACGGAGACAAAAATAAGTGTCCGTGCAGATAGTGGAGTGAAAGCACTGTCACAAACGGAGACAAAAATAAGTGTCCGTGCAGATAGTGGCGTGAAAGCACTGTCACAAACGGAGACAAAAATAAGTGTCCGTGCAGATAGTGGCGTGAAAGCTTGCCTGAGCTGTGTTACATTGTTTGGCAGTCTAACTAAATTAAAATATGTAAATATTAATCATCATTAGTCTGCATTAGTCATCATTGCAGACTGCATACAAGAGAAACAATATCATAACCTGTGTAGGGGTCCATACATTTTTTCCCAGACACACAGGCTCTTTAATTAAAATAAAAAGAAAACATGAGTTGCAGAACTTGATCAGGGCCCCATTCTTGCTTAAACTCACCTGTGTTGCACTGCAGGTCTGCCTTTGGAAATGTGTGGTATTGCCACCCATTATTCTCAGTATATTAAGGCTAATAAATCTCTTCTGTTTGTCCTGTGAAGGTCACAGTCATTTTCTTTCTAACACACCTACCTACTTGTCTACAGATACAGCTGTCAGAATCAGCTCACCTGTGGCATTAATGGCCTTTGATTAAAATCACTTAATCACACAGGGGTTAGCTTAGTGTTAGAGATATTAAGGAGAACTGACAGATGTTAATAAGGGATTATCTATGCTAATGAGATCTTAGTAGGTTGTTCCAGATGCTAGTGTGGTGTTAGAGATGCTAAATGAACATTTGCATGGACTTTGAGTGTCTGCAGGGTAACATGGATCAGATACAGACCTTTTGAAAGCCATGTGATTGTATGATGTTCCTCTGGCATCCAAACCTTCACCCTCTCCCTGTCTCCACTGCAGCTGTGGAAGACCTTACAGTATGCTAAGCCATGTCCCAGCCCCCACCGACAGGGGCGACGGTGCGCACAGGACGGGTAAGTCATGGCCAGTATCATCAGCTTCTGCCTTTAATGCTCCATGGTGGGTTGAGCAGCATCACGAGGTGTGCTCTCTCTACCCAGATCCAGCCACCACGTCATCAGACTACGACAGCACACACGAAACCAACAACAGCGACGGCAGCGACTTCACCCAGAACGAGGAGGACGGAGGCCGTGCCAAAAAGCCAGATGGACCGAGAGAGGGCCCCTCGCCATATCGGCCAGAAAGCATCCTGCTCCACTCCTTACTGCCTGCAGAGGTACTTCAGCAAAAGCTAAATGCATTCCTAGCAAGAGTAAGGTGCCTGTGTCATGGTCTACAGCAGGGGTGCCCACACTTTTTCGGCTTACGAGCTACTTTTAAAATGACCAGGTCAAAATGATCTACCTACATTAAAAATACTAAATATATGTTACATATATTATGTATTTCGTATTTATATGTACAGTATATGTTGGCGCACCTTGCATCACTGCATGAAACCTTAAAGCGCAATACAATCCAATACATTTATGGTTCCTTACTTGGTCCGGCTCCCCTACTAATTTTTTAATATCCCTTTTTAGTAGTAAATTTTAGTAAATTGGAAGGCTAGCTGGAGTTAGGCAGAGTTTTGCATTAGCTCGCAATACATTCGCCTGTTCTGCCATGTGATGCGTTAGAAGAGAAGGGATCGAAGTAGCTGTTATTGTAACCCAATGTAACAAAGTTTTAATGTCGCACGATCTACCTGCACTACCGTTGCGGTCTACTGGTCAATCGCAATCGATGTATTAAGCACCCCTGGTCTACAGGAAACCTTGTTTATGGGGTCTTTGGCATTAGTAAGAGTGATGTGCTGTTTTGATGGCTGGTGGTGGGTCCTCACACCTCATGGGATGTGGATTCACTTACTCTTCCATCAGTTGGTTCACATGAAGTGGTCTATAAATTGCCCATGGCGTGTAGTTGTGTGTCTGTGTGTTCCTTGTGATGGACCAGCAACCCATCCAGGGTGTCCCCCACAATCTGCCCTGCGACAAAGCGGCATCCAATCCAGGGTGTCCCCTGCCTTATGCCCCGTGCTTCCTAGGATAGGCACCAGGCTGACCAGGATGACATTAAACATGATGGTTGGTGAAGAACTCTCTGTCTGCAGGAAAAGGCCATTCTGGCACTGGAGCCCCTGGTGATGAAGGAGCTTGACCCACTCATGAGTCAGCTGAACAACTGGAACTTTCCAATCTTCCATCTGGTGGAGAAGACCCACGGCAAGTGTGGCTGCATCCTCAGTCAGGTGGGCATGGTAGGCCAGGCACTTGGTGCTCAGACACAGCCTGAACACCTCCAGAGGTCTTCATTCAGAACTATTTGTGGTCAGAACCAAGAATATTATAGGTTGTTGTTATCACCTACGTTACCACCACAGTGTTTGACCAATCCGTTTGTTTTAGGTTTCCTTCCGGCTCTTTGAGGACACAGGACTTTTCAACACCTTCAAGATCCCTGTGCAGGAGTTCATGAACTACTTTCACGCGCTGGAGAATGGTTACAGAGACATCCCATGTGAGAACTTTCCACTGGTGTTAATTAGTGTTAACACGGCAGCTCACTTTTCTAGGTTTCCTGGGAGTTAATGACATTTCACTGGTGATAAAGATTTGAACTTAGTCAGCCAGCTGAATTTTTTTTTTATCCAAAGCAAGTAATTCAGTGTAAGTACTGGGTTCAAGCATGTAAGTGCAGGGCAACTCCTGGGACGTGAAGTAGAAGCTGTTAGTCCATTCCTTTAATTACTAGCCAATATGGAAACTCAATGTGAACTGTGCTGTGAAACTGCGCTATATGATGTTACTGGGGCTGATCGCTGAAAGACAAAAGCTACTGATCCTCCCATAATGACAATGAGAGTGAGACGTTAGAAAATGCTGCCCTCTACTGATGGTGATCGATATTACAGCTGGCTCTGCAATTCCGCAGATCACAACAGAATCCATGCCACGGACGTGCTGCATGCAGTCTGGTACCTCACCACACAGGCAGTGCCTGGCCTGCCGAGCCTCAGTGACCATGGCTCGGCCAGCGACTCCGGTAAACTGTCTAAAATGCTTCACCGGTGCTTGTATGTCTAATCAGCCATGAGCTTTATGTTGTTTTCAGTCGTCTTCTGAAGTCACGTATCAGCCTCCATTCCTGTGAGTCTGTTTTACAAGCAGCTAAATACTTTTGTTTTTGGATTATGCTGATTGTACAGTGTAAATTTGCTCCGTGTATCCATGCTCACAAGCTTGTTAAACCGAGCTGAAATTGGGCACTTAATGTCCAGTTGATGAAATCCCTTCCTCCCTCTCCGGCGTGATCAGGTAATCAATGAGAAGGACATCAGCATGTATTTTCATAGCTGGGTGTCCCACAAGTCAGCGTGGTTAGCTGCATGGGATGGTCACTGTCCATGGTGCATTGTATCGTTTTATGCTAAGTACCTGTTGTCCCCTGCCAACCGCAGACTCAGACAGCGGCATCACCCACAGCCGCACGGGCTTTGCGGTCTCCAAGACGTACGCGCCGTCAGAGCATGACTACGGCTGCCTGTCGGGCCTCATCCCAGCCCTGGAGCTGATGGCCCTGTACGTGGCAGCCGCCATGCACGACTATGACCACCCCGGCAGGACCAACGCCTTCCTGGTGGCCACTGGTGCCCCTCAGGTGACCCCACAGCAGATGTAGTAGTCATATTGGGTGTGCATGCCAAAGGAAAATACAAGGCTTAGCTCAGCACCCACAGATTTGGTTGAGTCTTTCTGGGACTTTACTAAGTTCCTCCTTCTTGCTATTTTTGTGTAGTTTGTCAAGCTGTAGGATGTTGTTAAGGTTATATAGGCTTTGTCGCCCCCTGAAGGCAGAGCGAGGTATTACTGAACATGGAGAATTGGTGACCAGTAGCTAAGCTTCAGGTCGCACATAAGGCTACAGCACTAAGACCCTTTTTGAGATTTGAGTTATTTATGTTATGCATCCAGGTATGCTACCTAACTCTAGGTACTGCCATACTTGCTCTGAATCCAAAGCACATCTGCGTGATGAGTACGTAAAATAAAAAAAACATTTTAAAATGAGTGCGGTGGGACTTTGGAAGTTTCCGGAAGTGCAGTGTTTTTTTCTCCTTTGTCTCCCCCTGCAGGCGGTTCTGTACAATGACCGCTCGGTCCTGGAGAACCACCACGCGGCCTCGGCCTGGAGTCTCCTCATGTCGCACCCAGAGTACAACTTCCTGGTCAACCTGGACCACGTGGAGTTCAAGCGTTTCCGCTTCCTGGTCATCGAGGCCATCCTCGCCACTGACCTGAAGAAGCACTTCGACTTCCTGGCCGAGTTTAACGCTAAGGTAGTGCTGGTGGCCGCCCTTGAGCGTTCGCAGGCCAAGGATGTCATTGACAGGGTTATTTCTGGTTTAGTAAGCCGTTGATGGAAACCGGGCACCAACATCACTATACTATACTAAGTGCAAAGCTCCTTTAAGCCAATGTCACATTGGCTGAGTCACCTGTAACACCCCCCCCCCCCAACCAGGTTCTATCCCACATCTGTACTTTCAGTATGGACCTTCTGTTCTGTCCCATACCATGCATTCCTGGAATAGCTGTATCAAGTTACTTGATATGGACCAACATCTTCATAGTCAAAAACATCTGTGATTCTTTTTATCTAGAAGAAAAATCCATGTAGAATAAGCAGAAATTTTTTGATTAACAATTTATTTGCATGTGTACAGTGGCAGACCGCAAAAGAATTCAGATAAGACTCCAGGCATCCCCAGCTACCTCAAGTATCCCCCTGGCCAAAATAGGCCTCAAAAAGCCACACTGAAGCACAGGGCTTTCCTGTGAATGAACGAGAACCTTGTTCCTGGCATCAGCACACACACGGAGCCAACTGCATCCTGCTGGAAACCCACGAAGCCGTGTCTCCCGTGACAGGTGGGTGACGACGTGAGCTCGGGCATCGACTGGTCCAACGAGAATGACCGGCTGCTGGTCTGCCAGATGTGCATCAAGCTGGCCGACATCAACGGGCCGCTCAAGAGCAAGGAGCTGCACCTGCAGTGGACCCAGGGCATCGTCAACGAGTTCTATGAGCAGGTAAGCCTCTTTTCACGAGAGTTGTGCATCACTCTAGCTACTGATCCTCCCATAACGACACATGCACCCACTTGGCTGTGTTCTCCAGATTTAGAGGAGACGTTTTTCTGTTCCTGGGGTTTTGCAGCCGTTTTCTTGGTTATAAACAGGGACATAAATCAGCCTGCAGGCCGGCATGGGCCTCAGCCCTGCTCAGGCCTGTTCTGCGGCTGGCCAGTCATGGTGTGAATGGCGTGATGTGCAGGCAGCAGGTTAGGGTTAGGGTTAGGGTTAGGAAATGTGATGGATAGGGCCAAGAGATTGGTGCTTGAAGGGCGGGCAAGGGGGTGTCAGGACAGCCTTTCGCCTTTCTTATGTAAGGAACGGGGTCAGTCCATTTAAACTGGGGGCCCAGAAGGTATGCCCGTTACGGCCCAGTGACAATGCAGTGCTTGTGCTCATTTCCATGGTGATTTAACAAGTTAGTGAGGCATCACCTTTCACTTGCCTTGATACCAAGCACCAGTATGCACGTGTGCACAATGCGCATACATTCTGTTCAGGTTTCCGATCCTCATCCTTTCCTGTAACTTTATTTTTATCATCCTGCAGTATAGTTTTCTACTCATTAATATTACCGGATTGATTTATTTGGACACTTTATGCTGAGAGGGGCATCATCTTCGCAGGGGGACGAGGAGGCCAGCCTAGGCCTTCCCATCAGCCCCTTCATGGACCGCTCAGCGCCCCAGCTGGCCAAGCTGCAGGAGTCTTTCATCACCCACATCGTGGGACCCCTGTGCCACTCCTACCACTCAGCTGCCCTCATGCCCGGCCACTGGGTGGAGCCGGCCCAGGGGGGCGAAGGACAGCAGGAAGGGGACGGAGACCCGGAGGGCAGCTGGGAGGACGAGCCGCATGAGGAAGACACAGCCTCCAGCGACTCAGAAGCATCCCGTAAGAGGCTCTTTCTCCTGGCCTTTTGGTAGTACTGCTAATTACCTTGTTTTTAGCCAAACCGAATCAACTCAGTGATGTTTCTCAGTAAAGTCAAGCATCGATTCAATCTCCTTTTCAGAGAAGCAAAGCCCAAAGATAAAAGAAAAGAAGAGACGGAAAGTCTTCTGTCAAATTTCCCAGCACCTCCTGGAGAACCATGAGATGTGGAAGAAGGTGATTGCAGAGGAGGAAGCCCAGCGGCAGGCTGAGGAGGAGTCGGGGCATCGCGGCAACTCTACAGGGCCAATCCTGGCCATCGACGAGGAGGAGGAGCTAGCGGGCAGGGCGGAGCCGTCCCGTTGCCAGGAGAAGGTGGAAGGAACTGGGGAGGAGGCTACAGAGCCATCATGCGAGACTGTAGAACATGAGGATGAGCCGGAGTGAGGACAATTTCTGAGGAAGGGCATGAGGAAAAGCCCCTTTGGCAAGAGCTGAAACATTGGTGTTTTTCCTTATTTCTAATGAAAAAGACTATTGATATTATATTGCCAGCACATCACCTAGACACAACACTGTAGAAGCTATGGGGAAAATGTGCCTGAAGAAAAGGGGGCGGGTCTCTATGGGAGGGGGCGGGGTTCTAACATCCTACACACAAATGTGTACGGTCAGGTCCTGGTTCAGAGAACTCTATTTGAAGAACCGTTCTTGTAGCAATACAGGATCACACTGCCTTTTAGAGCAGAAGAAAATCACCTCTGCATGTTATTACCTGGTGCGTTTTCTAAGAGAGATGGTGGAAGGCAGCACCATGTCATGGTCAGGCCTTCCTGAGCACGTCCCCACCGCTCCAGATCGGCTATCTGGTCGCCGGCGGGGTGGAGGGACCAGCAAAGAGAAGTACTCCTGGTCAGAAAAGCTTTAACTCAATCTATGGAAACTCACACAGGTCACTGTTACTCGGGCAGAATGCGTTTGTTCCCTCCTTTGTTCTCATCTTTGCACACCCACATGTCACTTCCTCCGTTACGTTCTGCTCCATATACTTCTGCTTATTGTTAGGCTCACGTCACCACATTTTCCTTCATATGATAAAAGGTGGATTGTTCATTTGAGGATTGTTCATTAAGCTTCTCCAAAGCTTTTTAGATGCGTTCCCCCTCAGCAACGTCTTATGAGTGGTTTGCTGGCTGTAGGCTAGACGTTCCTTCTCCAAATTCAGACCGCAACACATGTCAGGCTTCGATCCCAGTGAGTGCCCTGTTTTATTTTTCACTAGGAAACCAGGACAGCGGTTGATCACTTTCTATCCAAGTGTGTGTGTTTGCGCAGGGCATTGGAGAAGTGCATTTGGAGGGGATTCCAGCCAGAAATGCCCTAGTGACAACTTAATAGCCAGATGGCAAACCGGCCCGCATTTTCTCCTGAGAACACACAGCATATTCCACCACCCTGGAAACCCAGCTCACCTTGGAGCCCTAGTAATATATAGTATAGTATATAGTATATAGTAATTATAAATAGTGTCTTTCTCATCCCCAAGAAAATAAGATGTCAAAATGAGTCTCCAAACAAAGAGAATCCTACCTGGCTTCCCCTAATATTGTAATTCTTTAAGTTTTTTTTTTTTTTTATATGAATGGAATTTGCCAAAACCTGCTGAGAGCGAGGTTCATAAGCTGCGTTCTCCAAGTAGAGCATAGTCCTTTTCATCAGCCCATGGCGCCATATGATCATTTTCTGTGTGAAGATGGCCAAAGACAGCTGCATCATACCAGGGATGAATGGGGTGGTGGTGGGGGCAGGACTGGGGAGGATGTTGAAAGCTCCAGTGATGATCCATCCAGCAAAGCAGCTGCCCTCTCTACCTCCACACTGTTGTAATCGCTCTACCATTCATTCAGGAGGAAAGGCAGTAGGACCGGCTTCTTAGAGTTTCATGCTCCTGATGAGGAGCTGTCCTACTCTTAAATGTAATGGTGAATTGTTCTTATGCCAGAACATTTGTACGACCTACGAGCCTACCACTTCTCCCGAAAGCAATGCCATATTTCCCTTCATGTCTTGTTCTCTTATATGGACATTTATCATATATTCTGAATTAGTATTCATTTTCCAGGAGTACAGCAGTCCGCTTGGGTATCAAAAATGCACAGCTGACTGTCCTGAAGCTTACTAGCCATGGGGAGTCTTTACCAGCTGATCTGGGCTTCAGCGTTTTAGCTGTTGAATGCAATAGGAGCCTTTTTATGGGCTTGTGATTGGCTAAAGGGTTAGTAAATGTACCTGTAGCAGGGCTGGACCTGTGTCGCAGAAGCACCATCATTCATGTCCGACCATGTTCTAGGTGAGTGCTACTTTTTGAGATTATGCTGCTCAAATATACCAGACTTTGGATATTTTCCGTTGGGCTGTAAGTGTCAGACATAGATCCTTGCATGTGGTGTGAAAGAGAAAAAACCTAATGTGTTTGGCTATGGACAATAGATTTTTATATAACCATCTGCAGGGCTTGTATATATCATTGGATGTCTGGCCGTCTAATGCTCACTCCAAATATGGCTAATTTCAGCAGTTGTCCACTGGAGATAAGAACAGCTGTCGTCCACAAGTCCAGTGTCCATTTCCAGTTGGCCACTCAGGATGTCTCCCTTCAGGGACTCTTCCCTTTCTACTCTATCTCAAAGCCTGCATGGAGCTTTACTTTAGAGCCTGTCTGTAGATCTTACTGAAGTTGGCTTAAATAGGGCATGAAGACTGGGTGTAGACTCCTTTGATAGTGACAGGATCCTTAATGTGCCGTAATCAGGGGTCCAGAAATGAGTGGCTTCCATGTGGCTTTCCACGGTGGACCCCTGACCAAACTCAGCTGTATTGCGAGTGGGCAGGGGGGGTTATTGCCAGGCACTATGGGGACACCTTTCACTTCATTATGATCTTCTGGGGGGGGATTAGCTATGGAAGGATATTATTCACTAGTCAGCCAGATGAGAGTGCAGCTGTCTGCTGGCAGCCCGGTGCGCACAGCACACCTCCTCCTTAGGCCGTGTTTCAGTGGCTCATTCGGCAGGATGTTTTCGGAGGCCTGATGTGTTGTAGCTTGGTTGCTTCAGCTTTGACAGTACCTCAGGCCAGAAGGCATACCACTCCTACCTGAAGGAGCTCAGTATATATATTTATAATTCATCTAGGTTACTCTGTCTTCAGCCCTATATAAATGCTGGTTCACAACATTAAGTGTGCTTTCCCTATAGTTCTTATATTTTTTTTATTGTTGGTACATTTCTTAAGGCCGTATTATGTATTTATAAGGTCCATGCTGTTTCTGACTGATTTCTTACAGGGCCAGAGTCACTCAGATCCACAGCTCTCTGATTCCCTTTGATTGTGCTTCATACTCTCATTTGGGAAATCCTGAAGGACCTCAAAGCGCTCTCTGTTTGGCGCGTGCTGGCTTGATCCTCTTCAGCGTTAATTAGGTTCCACAGACTGACAATGTGCAATGTGCGCCCCCTATCTGGAGCCCCCCGCCAGCCCTATACATTAAAAGCAAAGAAAGCTAATAACCTGGTATTAACCTGCAACCCAAACACTGGTGATATGGCTTTAATACGGCTGTTGTGTTATGAGTCCAGGTGTGTGTTGTCATGACAACTTGTATTGTCATCTAGAGTGCCTAAGAAAAGGAATCTGGTCGTAAGAAATCCCCTTTTTACCTCAGTTCTCTCAACATGTATCAGAAATAACTGCATTAAATCTCTTACCCCGTTATACCTTTGTCAGTATGTGGAATACACTGTTAAATTGTTATTACCATTATATCTTCTGTGCAGAACTCAGATTTGGATATTGTTGCCCTATAAGATGCCCATGGCCATTTCGTGTAGCTGTAAGACAGTCTTCTTGAAGCTCCTCTTGTCAGCAATGTGAGACAGCTGCTTCCCATCTGCAATCCCCTGCACGATCTTGCAGCACCTGTGCTCGGTCCTGGCTTCCCTGCAGCGCACTCTCAGTTTCTGGTCTTGGTGTGAGGGCCTCTCGCTCAGTGCTTCCAGCCCCAATGTGGCCCGCCAGCGCCCACACCGTGCCAGGGCGCACCGTTACATAGCCTCAGTTAGTACGTTAGCCGTGGTGCTGTTTCGTCATTCTTTATGCAGTCCTTTCCGGTATTGGGTCCTCGGCTGGCTGTTAGTTAAAGGTGATTCTAGTATTTTTTACACTCCATTTTGCATGGCCACATTTTTGGCTTAGAAGATAATTTTACAGAAGAGCAGACAAGGTTTTCCATCAGATGTTTGCTCAAAGCCATACGTGCTATGGCCTTTTGAAAACGCATGTGGTAGCTTATGATTCATGCAGAGGAATTCCAGTTGCCATGGTGTCACACCCATCTGTAATTATTCATACATTCTATGAATGCCTGACCCTCACACACATTCTACCTGTACCTTTAAGCAGCTGGACCAACCCCGTGATTTTATTTTATAATACCTACCGTGCATCATTGTGTCATAGCACTGAGCATTCTGGGAAGAAAATAACATGTGCACACTATAGTGGCATTTGTGGCCACAGACTCTGAACTTCTCACATGATCTGTCTCCATATAAATGTATCATCTGCCAGCCAGGTCACATCCATCTCTGTTAAGCTCATAAATCTCTTCTGTTTTAATCTTTACGTGAGTTCCATAATCATTATTAACTAGAAGAACCAAACAAGTGTCACAGCTGTGTACATGAGACTTGTATTTTTATATCGTGGCACTTCACAGACTGAATAATCATTTTCTGCTCACTATTATATTGCACTTAAGACATGTAGCAATACATAAAAGGAGAGAATTAATTCACTAGTATTTGTTAAGTGAAATATTTGGTTTATTGCTGGTTTGTGTTCCATTTTGTACAAAACATATGCTGTACAGATTAAAAAAAAACTTAAAATGATAACAAAAAGTGTTTTAGATAAACATTATTTATTTTTACTGTTTTTGTAATTTAGACACTATACTGTAACTCCTTTATTACCAGAATTCCTGGAAGTGCCTCTTGGTATATTTGGTATAAATATGTATTGAGGTTATTAGAACTTATTTGTCACGAACTGAACAGTGTGGATGTTGTGATGTGAATACAGATGAATAACATGAAGTTGCCTCTGTGGTACTGGGCAGTCTGTGTGTTCATTGGTGCGTGAGTGTGGACACAGCTTTCTCCCAGCTCCTTTCTGCTCCACTATAGGCTGATTCGATTCGCTAAATGCCATTGGGGGTGGGTGGCAGTGATGAGTCCGGGTATCAGGGTCTGGAAGTGGTCAGAGCATTCCAGCCTGATTACCACAAAGTGGTGTAAACTCCACGAGATAATCCCCTCGGGGGCTGAACGCCCCGAGTTAGGTGTGACCGTGTCGTGATTGTGCCGGGAACATCTGATGGTTCTGTAGGTGGTGATGGGGAGTGGGGGCGTGACTGGCAGGACTTCACGGGCTGGTGCAGCACGAGCAGAGTCCAAGCAGTGCTTACAGCAGCAGGAGTGACAGGCAGGTAGCAAGAAAAGGCAAAGACGGGATGTGTGGCATTAGCAATACCAGGCTGATGGTGCCTGTTGGATCTATAATCATGAGCACAGTGAAGCAGATACAGCAGCATGTAGGTAACTCTTCAGTTAAGATGAAGTGAAGTGAACCATCTCACCATCTTCACCTTAACATCGATGCTGCTGTATAATTCTGTATGTATGCATTATCCTCCTGAACATCCACCTCTAAGCAAAGCACATTCACATGATCCATGACACAGAAGCACATTCACATGACCCATTACACAGAAGCACATTCACATGCCCATTACACAGAAGCACATTCATATGACCCATTACACAAAAGCACACTCACATGATCCATTACACAGAAGCACATTCACGTGATCCATTACACAGAAGCACATTCACATGACCTATTACACAGAAGCACATTCACATGATCCATTACACAGAAGCACATTCACGTGATCCAGTACACAGAAGCACATTCACATGACGCATTACACAAAAGCACATTAACATGATCCATGACACAGAAGCACATTCACATGACCCATGACACAGAAGCTCATTCACGTGATCCAGTACGCAGAAGCACATTCACATGACCTAT
>JAODKM010000001.1:1905557-1916096 GCA_026780845.1 Petrocephalus sullivani | reverse complement strand
GAGACAAATGGTATGAGAATTCCACTCATTTATCTCCACGTAGCCTTCTCCCAGCTGAGACTGTCAGGAAGTGCAAATTGTACGGAGTGAGGAGTGAGGCGGGGAAATGTCGTTCCGTTGCTTGTTTGTCACTCTCATGCTCTACGTCTCTTTTTCACTAAAGCTGTACAGGTTTCGGGTTTAGTTTCTTTTATCCATATTTACAGCGAAATGCTGTCTTGTTTTCTCTCTGTTGATTATAAATACACAATACTGGTTTGGTTTGAATCAAGTCACTCAAAGGGGGAAACAAAAGGTCAAGGTCAAAGGTCCAATTTATTTATAGAGCACATTTAAAACAACCGAGGTTGACCAAAGTGCTGAACAATCAAATCAGTTCAGATATCACAGTACATTTTAAAAATAAAATGTAGATAAAATAAAAATAAAATAAATGTTGTCCACACATCAACCACAAGTCCTGTTCAAACCTAATGAAAAAAACAGAAATACTAGCTAGGGAGGTGTCTCAGACACGCAGCGATGTTCAGCAGACGAGGCCGTGAAGTACACAGGGCTGTTTCAAATCGCTCCCTCTGTCACTTACTCACTTTCTGCTATATAACGAAATCTGTGTGATTTGCCATGTGATTCATCACAGTGACAGTTTCCGACACAACAGTCCAAGATGCTCAGGATCCTAGTGACCTGACAGCTGACATTTGCAAACAATGAAATACAGCAACAACATAAACTGAACAAATGAGGAACAGTTAACATGGATGTGGAAGCCTGTCGTGTACTTAAAACAATTATATATGACAAAACCTATTTCTATTGATTGGCTTTTAGCTTTAATTAAGGATAGTTTTATTGTTGGTTTTATTTGTCTCTTTAGTTTTCGGCTATATTGTTTTGTGCTGTTTTGTGTGGCTAACTTTATTTCTGCAGTCCTACATGTGCTTTATCTTTGTGCTATCTTTGTGGCTCTTACTTGTGCAAATTTTTGTACAGCCCTTTGGAATGCTTCGGCTGTTTAAATGTGCTTTATAAATAAATTTTACATTATATGACGCTAATAATCAGTTATTGTTTAAAATTAAAATCATAGATCACTCATCATTATGTGACTAGATTTTTTTATGTGATTACATTTGCATTACAAGCTGTCAGATGACAACAGGCGTCACCTTTGCATTGCATTATGGGATGCATTGCCTGTAAGCTCCAGTGCATCGTGATCTACCTTTGAGAATTAAAACAACACTACAAAATGGCAGACTCAGTATATGGTGTGCTGTTTGGATAAAAGGTAGTGTTTTCTATCTCAGCCTAGGAATACCTTGGCCTTCCGACAAGGCAACTGACCTGATTGGACCTGAGAACTACCAGCGGGGGCCATCGGAAACCATAAACTTGCAGTGAGAGGCACAGAAAATGCGAATGTGGTGGTAATGAGAAAGCGGACACCCGGTGGCAGGGTTACGGGTCAGTGTGAGGAGAGGGCTCAGACTGATTCACTGTCGGCACTGACAGCAAGGGCCATGCTGGAAGCACTGGCAGAGGGGAGAAGCCCCGGGGAGCAATGTCACAGGGAAATGTCACAGTGGAATATCACAATGGAATATCACAGTGAAATGTCACAGTGGAATATCACAGTGAAAGGCGCTGCTTCCATTGCAGTTAACATCATCGGAGGGGTAACTTCATTTTCACATCTAGCTGTTTAGCTCATCCATCCAGCCAAGCATTTGCATCTGTTTTTCAACCACTTATGCAATATAAGGTTGATCATCTGTTTAGTATTAATTGATAGGAATATGTAACAAAAATTTATTTTAAGTTACATAATTTTTATGAATAGACATGGATGAAATTTCAGTAATTCTGCTGTGCCTCAGTAATTCTGGCCAGGGCGGTACGGCGTATTTTACTGGCTCAAAGTGCCCATAGATCCTGCTGGACTCAGCCTTTAAATTTCTGTAGCTGGATCTTAAAATGTGGTTAATGAAGGTGTGTTGTAGAAGAGCATTATATAAATATTGTGACATTTTCTGGTGGATACAGACCAATAAATAACGGTCATTTTGGAGGTGGTACACACACACACACATCTCATAAGCACTCTGCTGCTTGCGGCTGACTGTCATGGCTTAATGAGACTTTACACTTCACGTAACATGAAAAACAGACAAACACGCAAAACACAGACAGAAGCTACAGCAGGTATGATTCATTTCAGTCACTGGTTCATCTCCTCAGTTGGACCACGCCCCTCCCCCATCTTTTCTGACACCCCTTCATCGGCCTAGGAGCCGATCACATGGGTGCCAGGGACCTCTTTTATTAACCAGAATTTGAGCGATGGTCATGGAGAGTGCGGACAGTAATGGAAAAATATGGCATTTTCAGGGACTGAAGAATCGTGCCAAGTCCATAGCAGTCCTGTCTGTTGTAGAGAGAGCCTACCTCCAGAAAATGCAAAAAAAATTATATCATAGCAATTGACAGCCATCTATTATAGTTGCAGGGCCGCGTGTCGAAAGTCCGCAGAGTGACAAAGACAGCTGCTGGAAAAGGCCGACTGCCTGCAGTTCCTCAGGTGACATTTCTGCTGCATGGTGAGATCCGATGCAGTTTCTGTAACACGTCGGTGAGCTGCGGGTGCACGCCGGCAGTCCGGCCTGCGGTGCCGTGCTGGGAAACCTCTTCCGTCAGCGGAGTGACGGCGGTCTGGGCGCCGAGGCCTGACCTACATAAGCACAGCGGACGCCACGGCGGGGGAGCGTCTGCACAAACGCCCGTTTTGTCTCTGTGCATCCAGCGGCTGTGCCAGGGGCGTTTAGAACAGATAATGGATTGCGTTTTTGGCAGCGGACAATCTGTGACGTCCGTCCAAACTTTGCCACTTCCCAGAGCCATTCAATGAATCTCTGATTGTCCCTTCTGCAGTTTTCCCAAGGCATAAAATTTCCATCATTTATAGATATGTTCTTCACATCTTGGTTCTCAGGGCTTTGGCCAAGGGGAGCAAGCTTTTTACTAAATGGGTTTAAAAGATCTTGTGTTTGGGCACTGATGCTGCAGACATGCCTAACCCTTGTGAGCCAACAGCTGCATCTGAATATTTATCTTCGAAGTCATTGCTTTGTTAAATTCAAAGTGACATGCAATTTCTGTCCTGCAAATTATACAGCTGGGTATTACTTGACTTTTGGAACAGAACCAAGCTTAATTGTTAACCATTGGTTAGCCAGGTGAATCAAACTTGGGGAAGCCTGGGTTTTAGTGCGGAAAGTCCTTTGTTAAATTGCTGTGTGCACGTGTATGTTCCCTCATCCTGGGGAATTGTGTATAAAAAGACACACTAACATAAGGACGTCAGTGGGAGTAAGCTGCTTTCAAACAGATAGCTCTCTAGCTCTCTTCTGTTGATGAAATAGAAAATCTTTGATATAACATTAAGCTGAACAATATTTAAGCCCAAAATGTACACCACATTTCCAGTTTCTGTATCGTAATTATTGGATATTATATCTAAAAATCACTTTATTCTCTCGCTCTAACTGGCCCAATACTTTTGACTTGTTTTCTGTTTATTTTTTATAAGGCTTGACAATAAAAAATGTATCTGCAATAAACAATGAGTTACTCATGCAGCGTAAGTTGCTTGTCCTATATCAGGCATGTCCACACATTCACCTGTTTTCAGTTAGCGGCTTGGGGGCGTGTGCTGCTTCATGTGTTAGGGACCTGACACGGCCCCCATTAAGCCTCCCTGCGCTCCCGCAGCATGTCTCCAAACGGCACCAAAAAAGCTTCCCTGGATGAAGATGGGGGATTGTAGCATTGAATGTGACCCCTTTATATTAGAAAGCATGTAGTCTGTGTATAAATGCAGCCTCTGTGTTTTCGCTCTCGCTCCCTCTAGACGTTCCTGACAGCCCTGGGCTTTGCCTATTTTGCCAAGACGCTGTCTGGCAGTTATTTGAAGAGCACCGTGACACAGTTGGAGCGCCGCTTCGACCTCTCCAGTCACATGATAGGGGTTATTGATGGCAGCTTTGAAATGGGTGAGTCCAGCTGCCGCACCTCCCACCCTCTCACCTTTAGGAAAACACATAGAGCTGCCACAGATCCCAGCTGTGCACTGCGTCCTCTTGCCAGTGTGCTTTCATAGAGAACAAATCTACACTGCTTGGCCAAAAAAAAAGTTGCACACCTCAATATTTGGTTGGATTGCCATTAGCTTTGATTATGCCGCACATTCGTCATGGCACTGTTTCCACGTGCTTAAGCAACATCTCCACATTTACTGAGATCATCATGCCGATGAATCTTGGCATCCTCGTCCTGGAATAGTCCCATGCCATTAGGGCAGAAATAACCCATCTAAGGGATATCCTGGCCACTCAGTAGATTCAGGTGCTCAGCTGATGTCACGTTATTGCTGCATAACGTTGCTGAGCTGCAATAATGATCCAGTCACTGGCTCTGAAGTACTCGCTGGTTTAAATTCAAACGTTTTTGGCCAGGCAGTGTATTTCTACCACGTATTTAGTATTTGTTTTTATTTTACTAAACTGAATATATTATAACAGCCCGTAACTGAAGAGCAAAATTCCATGTCCAGGGAATGTTTTCGAGAAAATGTCTGTGGCCTTAGTTTTAGAAATTTAACAAAATTTCTTTGTTGAAATCCAAGAGCAGTGAGTGAGTTGTGGGTTTAGTGAATTTGCTGCTCAGTTGGTCATGAGTGTTTTCTGACATATACATACAGCTCTTTCAGCTGAATTTGGGATTCAGTGTGAGGTGATTTACCATGCTTATTAAATAATAATTGATACTTCATTGATCCTAATGGGGAAAATTCTCTTCTCACCTCCCCTAACCTTGCTTTCCTTGAGAGTAAGCTTAGCTGTGAAGGGCAGCCACCTTGTGCAGCACCCAGGTTGCTGGGGATTAAGGGCTTTGCTCAAGGGCCCACAGACATGCCGAGGCTTGAACCAGCAACCTTCCAACCAGAAGCACAGAGGCTTAACCCACTGAACCACACTTCTGCAGACACCTGTTGCTCCTACTTCCGTCTCATTGTAGACATAATTCCTTGCATCGCTTCAGGAAAAGCCTCATCACGCCTGGCAGCTGGAGAGTGCCCTGTAGGCCTGTACTCCCTCACAGCACCCCTGCACTGCTCCCATGCACTGCTCCCCTGCACTGCTCCCATGCACATGCGCTTGTTGCACAGTGTTGCGTGGCAGCCATCAGGCACACGTACACGTCATGTTGCCTTTGTCACCACTCGCCTTGATTACTGTAATGCCTCTATGTGGGAGTGAGTGCTTCCTCCATTGCTCATCTCCAGTGGGTACAAAATGCTGCCGCACGTCTTCTAACTGGCACACAGAAGTAGGAGCACATTTCCCCCGTCTTAGCTGCACTCCACTGGCTGCCTGTACATGTGAGGATTCATTGTAAAATTCTGCTGTTTGCTTTTAAAGCACTAAATGGTCTATGCCCCGCCCTACCTTTCTGAATTGCTACACCCTTATATTTGTTTAATGTTTTTTGTCCATTTCTTTTGTATTTTCCATTCAGCCTTTTCGTTATTATGTCTTTTATCTATTTTATTTATTTTTGTACAGCACTTTGGTCCAGTGTGGGTTGATAAAGTGCTTTATAAATAAACTTGGTAAGGTATGGTATGGTTTGGTATGGTTTGGTACGGTATGGTATGGTACAAGCACACAGCCACTGAGTCAGCATATAGCCATTCGCGTTGGTATCTGTGGTTTTATAACAAAAGTCAAACATCCCCGTTCACCTATTATGATATTTAGTTTAGCAAAAATGATCCATTTCATGGTGGAGTGCTGTGAGTCAGATTGTCAGTACAAACTGCATTTGGCCATTGTGGAAGATCAGAGAGGCATTGTCCCGATACTTTGTAATGCTTTGTTGGTTTTGTGCTGCAATAATATGTTTCTGGTCCATCCCTAGCTACTGTCAAGCAACACCCAGTCACGTTGCTGAGATTTTTCTCCAAAAGAAGTCATTCATATGAAACTCTATGCCTCCTCCTGTAGGTAATTTGCTGGTGATTGCGTTTGTCAGTTATTTTGGGGCGAAGCTCCACAGGCCAAAGATCATTTCAGTAGGATGCCTCGTGATGTCCGCTGGGACCTTCTTAATTGCCACACCTCACTTCATCACTGGCCGGTAGGTACAGAGGACGGCCAACCGAAAATGCGTTTTCTTCCAGGTGGTACTAACGGAGCTTGCTGATGCAAGAAATGTCGATGCGATTAGGAGGCTTAGGAATAGAGGAATAGTCACATCAGTGTCAAACATAAATGTTAAATGGCCCTGTTTTGTTTAGTGAAATTTCGGAAAGTGTGTGTGATATCGTGCTTTGGCTGTGAACTTGGTCTTTAGTGAAGAAGTCAGGAAACACTTGTTTTCCACAAAGTGTAGCAGAAGTTACTAGAGGCATGAGTGACATTGGCGTTCTCTGAGTAATATTACTGTTCCCTGAGTAACATCAGCTCTCACTGAGTAACAGTAGTATTCTCTGAGTAATGCTAGTGCTGTCTGCATGATGTGTTCACTGAGTGATGCTAACATTCCATAACACTACTGTTCCTTGAGTGATGTTAGCATTCCCGAGCATTGCCTATTCCCTGTTGTAACGTTACTGTTCCTTGATTATTGTTATCATTCCCTGAGTGATGTTAGCATTATGTAACGTCCCTGTTCCCTGTTATAATATTACTGTTCCCTGAGTATTGTTATTGTTTCTGGAGTGATATTAGCATTCTGAGTTACTCTTGGTGTTCCCTGAGTAACGTTACCTTTCCCAGCATGATGTTAGCATTCTGTAACATTACCGTTACTGTTCCCTGAGTAATGTTACTTTTCCCAGAGTGATGTTAGCATTTCCTGCATGATGTTAGCACTCCATTTACTAAGTGATGTTAGCATCCTGTAACATTACTCTTGGTGTTCCCTGAGTAACGTTACCATTCTTTGAGTGATGTTAGCATTCTGTAACATTACTGTTACAGTTCCCTCAGTAAGGTTACCATTCCTTGAGTGATGTCAGCGCTCCTGTCTTCACCTGTGTCTAATGTCCCAGCTACAAGTTTGAAACGTCAGTCAGGTCTTCAGTGAACACCAGCACAAGCCCTCCCCCATGTTCAGCAAGTTCGCCCGACCCGCTGAGCCCAGGCAACCAGCTTCCTGCCATCCCAGGTGAACGCGCTCACTTGTCACTCACTTCATGCTCCTTTCTAGTCAAACCCTACAGCTCTGACAGACATTATGTTTGTGCTGCAGTGAATAATCGGCAGAAACAGCATCAATTATGCATAGAATAAATTAATATAGTATCAAACATTTCAATGTAACTGACCCTAATGCGTTACTTCTCAGTGAAGGAACAGCCTGATGAGCCGAATGGCCTCCTCTCATTTGTATAGTTCTTGCATACAGTCTAATGGGTATATATATATTTATATTGTATACAAAACGTTTCACGACAATAATCATATCTAAATTCCATATACAGTTTCAATATGACAGTTGTATACATTTTTGTGATCTGGCAGATACGCGTTGCATATACTTTGAGTTATATCTCTTACATACATGTTTACAATCATATACAGTCATTGTATTCATTATATTCACATGTGAAAGACATAAATGGGTATGATAATCACATCTTCAGGACACACACTTAGTTGATTAGGAGCCCATTTTATCTCCAGAACCACTTCCAGGGTGTAATTTGTGTGTTGAGAGAGGCTTTCTGCACACCACTGCTGCGCTGAGCTGATAGATTCACACTGTTGGCCTCCCCGATGGTCTGACTGTTCTCCGCTCTCATTAAAAAGGTGTTTTCAGTCACTCTATCGCCAAGCTCTCTGTACACTCCAGAAACTAACATCTGAAAAATTCCACTTCTGGAAGCAGCAGGACTGGCAGGAACAACCACACCACTTAAAATCACTTAGATCACGTGCCATAGCCATTTAAATGCATTCAGTGAACCTCATGGCAATGTCTGCATGTCTGAATAGGCAATGTCTGCATGATGTAAGCCGACTGCCACAGCATAATTCCCACATTGTAGGAGGAAGCTCGCTTATTAAGCAGCTAAGAAGGTGGCCCACTAAGTTTAGATATTTTTATTATGATGATTATGTAAATGGAACAATTATTATTCAATAACAATAATTATGACTACTATAAAAGGAATAGTCCCTATAGTGCCTATATAAACTGTATATTTGCCTATATAAACTGTATATTTGATTTTCTTGATCAGACAGGATTATTATTAAATGCTGGAAGCTGGTTTTGGAAGTAAAACCGAAACCATTAAAGTGTTTTCGGTCACCTCACTGATCACCCCCACACCCCCTACCCTAGGTTGTGAGCGGGACTCCAGTCTCTCCATGTGGATCTACATTCTCCTGGGAAACATACTGCGTGGAATCGGGGAGACTCCCATCCAACCACTGGGAATCTCATACATCGACGACTATGCCTGTTCAGAGAATGCGGCCTTCTATATTGGTAACAGCTGCTCTTTTGCTCAGAGAGGATTTACCGTTGGTTATTACTATGGGTCTGCCAGGGATCCTGTACTACAGGAGGATGGAGACTAGGATTCAGTTATACTGTCAAATCTACAAACCTTACAAATGTATCAGGTCAGTGATGTACAGATTAACTGGGGCATACAAACTATTATTGTTATTATTATTCTTCTTAAACTGTATTTCCCCATACTCCACACCATCCATCTCTTAAGCGCTAGCATTATGCAACTAAACAAAAAAACCTCACACATCTGATATTATAAATCTTTTAACTCTTTTAACATCCTCATGTTTGTTTTCTGCTCCAGGCTGCATTCAGACAATATCCATCATCGGTCCAGTGTTCGGCTACTTACTGGGATCTCTCTGCGCTGGAATTTACGTGGACATTGGATTTGTGGACATGGGTAAGAACAGAAGTGATTCTAGGATTGTTTTGTGGTGGGGCACATAAGAGGGTCCAACCTTATTTTATGATGGTAGTATAAGTGGGGCCAACCTCATTTAGCCATTTATTGAATGTTTGAATGGGTGATTGACAGGGGAGGGGCACTCTGGGGATCCAATCAGCTTTCTGCTGAGGCCAGTGCCCCTGTGGCCCCATCCTTGTGTATGTTCCTGGGTGAATACATGGAAACGGTGTTGCCTGGGGTTTTAACCATGACCCCCTCCTTTTATTTGTGCCTTACATTCAACCCACTCATCAAAGTAAAGATTTTACTTTTATATGGCACACTGGGCTGTAAAGAAAAAAAAAAATTTACTTTAACAACCCATAGTAGCAGGCTGCGGGGTTTGAGCCCTTCCAAAGGGCGTTTATTAGCAGACACAGGGTAAGCACGAGAGCAAGCGCGAGAGCAAGCAGGTAACGGAAGACACTGCATAGACAATACCAGACAAGGGGCACAGGACACAGATTCACTAAAATAGGGCAGCACATCAAGGGTCAAACAAGAGGCAGGTGATCAGGGGAAACAAGCGGAGCAATCACACGAGGCAAAGCACAATGAGGGACAGGTGCGGTGAATCAAGCCCCGCCTGAGGGCAAAACGGGGAAAAACACGAATGGCGGGGCTGAGCATGACATAGCCCCCCCCCAAAGGCGCGCACTCCGGGCGCGGCAAAACCCCAGGGAGGGGCCCAGGGGACACGGGGCCAGGACGGGCAGCAACTGACACACAACAGGCAGGGCAAGGAGACACAGCGGCAACAGAACAGGAGACAAAGAAGCAACAGAGGGGCCAGGTGACCCAAAAGGTCGAGGAGCGAACAGGGGAGACACAGACGGACGAAAAGCAGGGGGCACAAAACCAGGGGGAACAAAAGCAGAGGCCGGGGGAGAATGGGGAGCCCAAGGGAGCCCCCCCCCCCCCCCGGGGGGGGGGGGAGCCGGCGGGGGGGGGGGGGGGGGGGGGGGTTGCACTCCCACTTTTGGGGGACTGCAGTCGTATTTTTGAAGGGGTTGCTGTGACAGAATAGCATTTGCATGAACTAAGCATAATCTGGATATCTTGTATCAACCCTACTCAGAAGACTGGCTCTGAGTGTGTGTGTGTGAGTGTGTGTGTGACAGTGTCCAGCGATGGACTGGCATCCCATCCTGTGTGGTCCCCCAGCCTCCTTCTCTCTTCTTCCTGGGATAGGCTCCATGTTCACCATAACCACGATGGACATGATTACCTGAGGGAGTTTCCTTATGCACCTCAGTAAATAATGGGTTTTTGACTGTACTCATTAAAATGGGAGGTTTCATTTTGCTGGATGGTTGTACCCATGCTGCTCTGAACCACATTGGAAAACCAAGAAAAGAGTGTCACTGGCAAAACGTCACAAAGATAACAGATTGTTTGACTGTACTTTGGACTATTTGGTAATTAAATGTAGCAATTAATAAAACCACACCTTAGCGGGCTCCCTCGGGTTCCTCCTTTGGGGGACTGAAGCCTCTGTTCCA
>JAODKM010000001.1:1835104-1846128 GCA_026780845.1 Petrocephalus sullivani | reverse complement strand
AACTGCAAGATGCTATCCTATCAATATGGGCCAACATTTCTAAAGAATGCTTTCAGCACCTTTTTGAATCAATGCCATGTAGAATTAAGGCAGTTCTGAAGGCGAAAGGGGGTCAAACACTGTATTAGTATGGTGTTCCTAGTAATCCTTTAGGTGAGTGTATGTATATATATATATATATATATATAATTTTTATGTATACAATCTCATTATGGTGGGAGTCATAACATAAAAAATATTTGGAACAATCTTTAAAACAATTTTGAAATATAACAGTTTATAATGTTTTTAGTCAAGCTATGTTGTCAGGGCACCTTTTTAAAGAAAAAAGCACATTTGTGGAATTTGCTAACTACTGCAGTAGATGATGGGTCTGATATTTGGAGCGACTGCTGGAACTGGCGTGGACAGGCTCTTGGTGTGGATTTGGAAGAGGGGGTGGGCACGGTGCATTTTTGTCCCCGGACCCAGTGCACAGTTGTTCTGCCACTGATGATGAGTTTTCCTTCCAGTGTGACTGAGGAGTCTTCTTCACCGACTTTGGATGTTAGCTGAATAACAAGATCGACTTCACCAAAACCTGCACGAAAAACACATAACTATTCAGACCTGTAAGAGCTGCTCTCTGATGGAACAGGATGGGAACAGCACAAACATTATGGTTGACTTACATATTTATTTGGCATATTATTTTTGAACAATTTGACTGTCAGTAATGAGTACCCAGTGAGTACCCAATGAGTTCTGCAATAAACGTGGTTATTTTGAACATTTATTTGCTATAGGGTTCTTAGCAGGGCAAGGAGTGTGACTATGGATCAGTCCCCCACTTGGTTAAATACGTAAGTACAAATACAAGCAGTGGACAGCAAATGGTATGGTATGAAAAATTCTGACATTGTTCTTTTGGTTACATTTGGGGCCTCTTGTCATGTAGCTCTTGTGTTCTCGTCAGTAAATGATTCGTATGCATGCAGTTAAACAGTAATGTATTCCTCCCTTATTCATGGGAACTGTAACAGAAGCTCAATATATTGTCCAGAGGATATAGAGAAATAAATGACACTAAACTTCAATCACCTTTGATCTGGAGTGCGTAATGAATGACGCACTGATGCATGCATATGAGAAGTGAAGGAGGGCGGGGCTCGACAGCAGCCCCTGCGGGCCTTCCTGGCAAGGGCAAATCAGTCCAATGCACTCGACCTGACCTGCACCAGGAGCTTCACACTGGGGGAGACCGAATTTGCCCTGTCACGTCACAATGGGCACGCATGCAATAGTGACGTTGTGATGGGTGCAATGTAAGAAAGATTAAAAAAAAAATTTGAACAATAAATATTTCATCATAAAAAAAACTAACACTGTTTAGGGTACAGTTTCACAACTAAACATAACTATTTGATTGTTTTTTTATTGGGGGGGTGCCCGCCATCCCCCTCCACAACATATTTCTGACGCCCCTGCATGTGACAATCGCATCAGTGTCTGGCAGCCGGGCCACATTCCAGTGTGTGCCCTGCAGGGCCCTTTGCAATGTGCAGAAGCCCAACACCGTCAGCATACGTGCGGAGAGACCCGGGACACTTGCATAAAGAGAGCGCAGAGCTTAAGTCTTGGCAGTTATCTCCATGGTCCAGAAATGCGGGGAGGGGAGTTAGGGAGGACCCCCGAAGAGACCTCATAGAAGTTGATTAAGATGACCTGCATCGTGCATGCTGAGGCGCACAGTGTGCAGAAGTTGCCTACTTTCTGCAGAGTCAATAGCTACAGACCTCCAAACTTTGTGTGACCTTCAGCTCAAGAAGAGTGCGTAGAGGGCTTCATGGAATGAGTTTCCATGGCCAAGCAGCTGCATCCAAGCCTTACATCACCAACTGCCATGCAAAGCATCGGCTGCAGTGGTGTAAAGCAGACTGCCACTGGGCTCTAGAGCAGTGCAGATGCGTCCTCTGCAGCTTTTCTGTCTGGCAATCCGATGGACAAGTCTGGGTTTGGCAGTTGCCAGGAGAACGGTACAATACTTGCCTGATGGCATTTTGCCAAGTGTAAAGTTTGCTGGAGGGGGGATTATGGTGTGGGGGTTGTCTTCCAGTAAAGGGAAATCTTAATGCTTCAGTATACAAAAAGCCATTTTGGACAATTTCGTGCTCCCAACTTTGTGGAAACAGTTTGGGGATGACCTCTTCCTGTCCCAACATGACTGTGCACCAGTGCACAAAGCAAGGTCTAGGAGGACATGGATAAGAGAGTTTGTTGTGGAGGAACTTGACTGGCCTGCACAGAGCCCTGACCTCAAGCAGAACCCAGCAGAGCAGCTTTGGGATGAATTAGAGCAGAGACTGCAAACTAGGCCTTCTTGTCCAACATCAGTGCCTGACCTCACAAAGCTCTCCTGGAAGAATGGTAAAAAAATCCCATAAACACACTCCTAAACCTTGCGGAGAGCCTTCCCAGAAGAGCTGAAGTGAGGCTGTTATAGCTGCAAAGGGTGGGCCAGCTCTATATTAAAGCCTATGTATTAAGAATGGGATGCCATCCCAATACTTACATAATATAGTGTACGTACTATTAAATATGTATTAATTGTGACATCACAATGTTTTACAAAAGGTTACCACTACACAGAAATGAATTTGCATGCTTAACATTTCATGCAAGACCTTTGAACTAATTTACCCCTAAAAGGTAACATTGAGCTTTATTAATGAACTTAATGAAAATTAAACGATGTTCCAAGAGGATCCTGGCCCGGTGTGGTGTTGAGGCTCACACCAAAGGCGGCAGGTGTGCGTGGCCAGCAACCGGGCCTGAGCTGTTCCTGGGCATGTCGCAGCATAAAGAATCGTTACGATTGTTGCTATCTGCCAAAAGCTGTGCCAGCCCAGAAGAAACAGGACAGAGCTGCTGTAGTCAATAATCTGACTTGACTCCTGAAAGATCTCCTCTATGAGTCTTCATGAAGAAATTGCTCTGTGTCAGATTATGTCATTGCACATGCTTACAGAAATAGTGATGCGGCTCCCAAGGACAATTCTGATTGGATACTGCTCCCATGCAAGCTTTCTCTCCAGCTCCCTGGAAAGAGGCACTGGAAGCAGTCACGGTGTCAACAACATCCACAAGCAAAGAGCCCACCAAGCCTGCACCACTATCCGGCTTTGGCCCTGTGTCCACTGCCTGTCGCTGGGCTGCAGAAATCCATCGGAGCATTTGCGGGGGCAGTGTGGCGGTCAGCAGCCGGAAAGGCCGGCCGGAATAGTGGAGGAGGCCCCCGCGCTCCCAGGAAAACGTCATTGGAGCAGATGGGACCCGATTGTGCGGAGCTGGCCCAAAGACAGCCACTCCTGCCAGGGGCAGTGCGTGTCAGCAGAGGCTGGATGGAGGTGAAGCCAGGCGGGCCGGGGTGGGAGCCACCGAGGCAGAAGACCCACTCCTCGCTCATCATGCTAAAAACTCCACTAGAAATGCCAGCATATAAAGGTAAACAAGGCAGCTGCTGCTATTAATGGAAACAAGGCCTACAGATAGCTACAATACTCATGCAGGAGGGGGGTAAGATGTGAAATCAGATTATCCCATTGCCAGGAGGGGGCGCTTATGACACCGGTCCCTGGGACTACACCAGTATCGGGGAGGCCTCATGCCATTGGTCATAGGTGATGTCAGAATAAATATGACGACACTTTTATCCCAAGCAATGTACATTTTTAGAAAGTAGGGTCAGCCAGTCGGTGGAGCAATTGGGGATTAAAGACCTTTCTCAAGGGCCCAGTGGTGATCACTCATGACCTTCCCATCACGGGCACAGCATCCTAACCCACGGAGCCTCACACCACCTCCATTATAATGATGTACAATACATTTCATATTTCACATTACAGCCATGTAACCTGCCCTGATGAAGCACCAGGAGACTTGATGGGTTTCAAGGTATAGGTTACCTGTTCGCAAGAGGTGGCGTAACCCCTTCGTTTGTCAAATGTGGGACTGAAGGCTGGCCACTGAGATAAAATCCAGCATCACGGAATTGCACGCAGAATCGGCTCCACAGCCGCCCTATTGGTGTGGCACCGTGTCACACACTCTGCCGCCATGGCTATGGGGCTGCTTAGGCACACAGAACTCCAGACACACAGGTGACGGATGGCTGGTCCTTCAAGATACCGGCCACAGGAGTGAATGGCGAAACGAGTGGACTCCCATCATCGATCCTCAAACTGACCAATCTGCAGCACGATGCAGGAAATCTGTTGCAAAGAGACCTTGTTGTTCATATTGGCCTGTGATGATACCGAGATGCTGGTGATCCCAGACATGTCACACCTCACAAGCAATGGCTACTGACCAGCATCCATGGAAGCCTGTCCAGCAGAAATGCTGTTTCAAAGATGAAAAAGCTTCTACGATGAGTCCTGATCTCCAGTGATCACCTGAATGCTGTAAACCTATGCTGTGCTGTGTGCCTGCAGAAAAATGTGTGAGTTTTGAGTGATGATCTCAAAGAAGCCAAGATGATTTACATTAACCTGCTCCCAGAGAGCCAAATTGTTTTAATGCTTTTTAAAGGCTTCTTGATTTCCCAGAAAGTGTTTTTTCATTCATGTAATTCCGTCCACGTGCCCTTTAAGTCTTGCTGAAACAACCTACCATTTAAAAGGTCATCCAATCAGATTTCACTCCTCTCTCTATGATCTTTTAACTTACTGGGGTCCCCACGTTAGAATAACCACTACAAGGGAAGTAGCAGGCCCCGCCCCCTCCAGGGCCCATAAATGCTGGCTAGACAGGCAGCCTCCCTCACGAATCCCTACATGGCTGAACAGGACAGCGGCGCCTATCTCCTCAGCCCCCAGGCACAGGTCTGCTAGTTCCGCCTTGCCAGCGCTAACCTAGTGCTCTCTGAAAGGCCTTTCACTGCAGTGAGCCTCAAGTCTGATTTGACTGCTGCTTCTTTAGTGAGTAATTAAATCCATGCATCACGAGCCAGTTTTGCACCACAGTATATTACATTTGCCGACTGATGTGTACTTTAGGGCAGGTGCAGTCAGAGAGCCAGTTTTCACACTGTATGCAGAATATGCTTCTTTTCATTTTGTTAAATGTCAGCCCTCCGCCCGGACTTCCTGCTTTTTGCTCGCAGAGGACACGATGCCCCTTCTCTGTATCACTGGCTATTAGTATCAGTGTGGCAAAAACCTGCCAATGAGCTAAAGAAATTGCTGTTTCCATGGTTACCATGCATGTGCTCAAAGATTTCTGAAAGTGCCTATAATAGAGAGAAAATATCTGCTATACGGAGCCCAATCCCATGATTCCAAAATCCCCAGCTGCATATTTATGTACTCAGAACCTCAGGCTCACTGAGAAAATGTGCATCCCTCACTTTATAAAACTGTCCTCTACAAAGAGAAAATTACCTTTACAACCAAATAAATAACTATAACACAGGTTCAGCTCAGAAATAAGAGGTGATGTAAAAGCTGACCTAGTAACAGAGGCCAACTGCCCAAACGACAGCCCAATGTCCTGTCTGACTGTCATTAGCCCCCTTGCTCACAAACAGCGCCACGGGTAACAGCCGCTAACAGCCCCTATCAGCATCAGCACTAACATCCGATAACAGCTCCACTGCTATCAGCTAGTAACTGCTTTGCCACTAACAGCATGCTGCTAATAGTTGCTAACAGCACCACAGCTAACAGCCGCTATCAGTACTGCTGCTAACAACCGCTAAAAGGGCCACCGCTAACAGCCGCTAACAGTGCTACCGCTAACAGCTGCTAAGAGGGGGACCGCTAACAGTGCTGCCGCTAACAGCCACTGAGAGGACCACTGCTAACAGCCGCTAACAGAGTTTATCCTGCAGTATTGGGATTGATATTTACCTGGCTGTAATGTGTACGCCCTTGGGCAGGGGCAATTCTTGGAGTTTTTATTGTGGTGGGCATAAGAGTGGGCATAATTCATAAAGAGGGGCCAGTTTTAGCAATAACCAATGGCATGTTTCAAATCTGTGAGTGACAGGGGAGTGGCCAGTGTAGTGGCCTATCAGCTTTAAGCTGGGGCTGGTGCTTCTGTGGCTCCACCCCTGTATACACCTCAGCCACTGGGAGAAACTTTATCATGGGTGCACCTTCAACATGGCCATAAATGAATTTTGGTGAGCCTGGAAACTCACACAAAGACGGAGAGAACATGCAAACTTCACACACTGGGCCTGGAGAATCAAGCCCTGAAGGTGTGAAGCAACAGTGCCACCCAAGAATGAAACGAAACAAAATGTGCTTTTCTGAAACACATGTACGACGCTGGAGGATACTTATCATTTAAAGCCAGACATGAAGGTACTCTGTGTTTGTTAAAGATCTGCCATCGATGACACACGTTACATTAATGCTGCGTGGTACAACATGTAGCCTGTCTGCTCAGCCGGCCAGCACAGTCCATGTGAAGAAGGTGCTAGTGACTCATTTGTTCTGTGACCTTTGCGTGCTCTTTCGTCCCGTTCTCTATCAAAAGCGATGGAGTTCACAGTCACGTTGCTTCATTTCCACCGTGACATTTGTGAAGGATCATTAGGACGTCGAGATGCATTTAACGCCTTTCTTATACCACGGCGCTACTGAATTCTCAAATCTGATTGGTCAGAACAACTTTTGATTAATGCTCTATAACCACACACATAATGCTAACCAGATGAATCACAGTAGTAAATCAGGGCGCCATTATAATCTAAATTCAAGGGTTACTTAAAATTTCAGAAGTAGAATATAATTTAAAATCTATGGAAACTAAACAGAAATTCTGAAATAAGTCATTAGAAGATGAAAGCAATTCTACTAATAAATGCATTCTCAGCTTTTAAGCATGAAAATAATGTATTTTGGTACAAACAAGTAACTTTAGTAACAGTAGCATGTAGCATGTATTAACCCTCACTTAGCCTGTCATTGGATGGCTATGATAATGAGGTAGAGGCAGATTTTAACACAGTTACCATCTTGTACAATCAAAATGTGTGCTTTTGTTTCACCTTCACTAGTAGCATTATAAGTCAGTGGGATCTGCAGTAATTAGGTCACACTATTTTAATTCGTCCTCCATTTTCAACAAAATGTCGACAGTACTTTTCTGCAATATGTCCCAAGCTATTTGGATGTCCATATTCATATCTGGATCGATTGCTTGAGACTGTGGCTCTTTTCCAGATATGATGGACATGAATAATGCAGGCAGGCATGCGACGGGCCCCTTCCCGTAGAGGGCGTGTCATTCGGTGCGACCTTGGATGCGTGCATGAGATCCCAAGCTGATAACAGCACTGATTCTATCAGCCCTTATAGACTCATTCGTTTTGAAACCATGGCAGATGTTTACATAAGTCGACTGAAAGATCCACCATGTGCTTTCTGCACCTTTCTCTTGTGTCATACAACACTCACTTTTGGAGCCAAGGTTCAAATACTTCCCCAGACGCTGGATTGTGCAGCCGGTTGGTATTTCAGTACATCTGTTTCTCCTTGATGAGATGGCCATTTAAGCACCAGTAAATCTCTGCTGTATGATTTCCAACTACAGGTGGCAGTGACAAAGTTTTGTTCTTCCATCTGGCCTTGGACTGTTACTCAAAGATCATTTCCTGTGTCATAACTGCGAGCTTCTATTTGTGATTAGTGTGTGTGGGAGCAGCTACTTCCCCTGTGCCCAGGCACTGGGTATACTGGCCCAACCTCCCTCGTCCCTCGTCCCTGGTACCCGATGCAAAGGATGGTTCTCCAATGACTCCTGACCTTCATCATCGCCAGGTCATGTTTTTTTCTGTCTGGGCTGTATACCTTTTTCCTCAAGTCTAACGATCAAATGGATCAGAGTACTCATTTAAATTTAGAATTGACACAAAAGAAAGGCACTTCTGAAATGATCAGGTTGGGGGTGGTGAGTGCAAATAACAGGTCAGGTCAGGTTGGGGAACAACCACACGACAAGACACTTCAGGGTCATGGTTGGCAACCCCCCAAGCTGAAACACGGTCCAGTCCCACCCTCCAGAAATGGCCGTCTATTTGCTGCAGCCAGGTGCTATGTGGGTGTCCCCTTGGCCTAGTCCAGCCGCTTGGGTCTTCAGCAATGAGGATCCAGAGAGCCAGATCACCCTCAGGGAAACACACTACATAGGTGTAGTGCCGGAACTGATGCTCCCTCACGATGCAGGTAAAGTACCTAATTCAGGACTCGCTGAGCAACCGCTCATTCGGCACAAAGTAAAACCAGCAGTACCCAAGGATTCTCTGAAGAGACACATCACTAAAGGGTCCAGTCTTCATCTTAGGTCACTGGATAGTGTCTATGTTTCAGCCATACAGCAAATCGGGGAGCCCCAGGATAAAAAAAAATATCGGGTGTACCCCACCCCCCTTTCCAGCAACCTCCTGACCCTCCACGATCTCCTAATCCGTCTACTGACCTCATAGGAAGTTCCTGCTGAGGTAAGTGAACCACTCGATGCAGCAGACATTCTCTCCGCAGACAGACACACTGCTGATAGCTGTGCCCAAAAGGTCATTAAAGGCCTGAATCTTGGTTTTTATCCAGGACACTCTCAAACCCAGACACTCAGACTCCTCGCTTAGTCTCTCAAGAACCCCAATCAGAGCCTCCATTGACTGAATGGACTCAAAAAGATCACAGCATTGTTGGCAAAGTCAAGATCAATGGATCGTTCTTCACCCACAGATGCCCCACAGCCACTCGACTCCATCACCCTGCCCAACAGCCAGTCCATGTAAGCATTGAAGAGAGAAAAGCAAGAACACACCCCTGATGAACCCCAGCATGCACCAGGAAGAACACAAAGGTTCTGCCTTTACTCTGCACAGCACTCGCAGTAGCAGCATATAGGCAGGGGCATGACATCCCGCAACTTGGGGGGATCTCAGGATGTCCCACAGGGCAACTCAAACAACTGAGTCTACTATACAAAAAACAACAAAGGCTGCAAAGAAACGCTGCTGATATTCGTGTTTGCAATTCATGAGAACTCCCAGTGCTAGGACGTGGTATATGGTAGACTTCTTAGGTATAAAACCAGTGTATAACGATTGCTGGTAGGCAAGTAAGTGATCTCGGATCCTGTTGAGGATGACCCTAGCAAGGACCTTACCCAGCACAGAGGGCAGTGTTATACCCCTGTCAGGTGGGATGAAGCCCATCTCCCAAATGGAAGCAAAGATTGCTTCCATAAGGAAATGAGGGAGGCAGGATTCTGTGCAAATTGCTCCAGGTGGCATGACAAACTTAACAATGTAAAACAGCACTGAGGAATGGAATAACAGGATTACTGAGAATAAGGTTTTACCACTTCAGTGCTTACCCTGGCTGGGCAAGAGTGGGATCAATACAAGAACACAGTGCAGTGAGAAGTCAGCAATTCTTTTTGTGGGAATAAGAGATAAAAATCTGTTTTGGGCATGTGCATTTCAAGGTAAATAAATGGGATGAGGATGGAGGGCGACTGTCATTTGGATCACGGGGAGTGAGGAAAACCACAACTGGGAAATTTGTACATTTGTAATTTGAATGTCAGTTAATTTCTGTCAGGACATGTGAGATATTTGAGAATGAGAGCAGTGACCAGAACGGTGTGGTGAGGAAGTACGGATGTACGGATGAGAGAGGACAAAAACCGCTGGGAAGTCACAAAATGCAAACAAAAAGCTCGGATTTGGCCAAGGAATTTGGGTACAAACATGTAATCCATAGTTCAACTGAAACAAAACACATCACTGGTAAATAATCTTTTCCGAATGAGGGACAGGTGGAACTAATCTTCAGAAAAATCTCAGCTGACTCTGCTTGTGATAACCATGCCCCCCCCCCCCCCAACACCATACATTTACTTATGAATGAGGGACAGGTGGAGCTGAAGCGACACTAAAGAGTCACCTGATTCCCCTGCCCAGATGGCCACGCCTCCTTCTCACATAAACATTCACCGAACGACTGCTCTGACATGATGTTCTGTTGTACACACAGGTGGAGTCATTAACATGTACAAAGTACACCCTGTGTGAGAATACCAAATGCTTTTTTTTGTCTTTGATCTGCAGCAATGAGCATAATTACCCTGATTACAGGAGACCACATGTACTCTCTGAAAGCCAAGATCATTCAAGATTTAAATGGTTTCTCTGGGGATGCAGGGATGAAGCGATGTACTGTAATGCTACCAGAGAAAAGCGAAAACTGTCAAACAGGTGCCAACTGCTTTGATATTTCAGTTTTCAGCCTAAGGATTTTATACAAATATATTAGCTGATATATTTCAGCCCAAGTTTAATTTTTAAGTTTTGTTCTTGCAGATACGGCTTGTTTACTTCTTTCGTTCGTCCTTCCCATTGCCCCCGCCCCTGCCTAGTGCCAGCAAATCTTTAAATAAATGCATCTGCAGTAAAGATGTCTGCTTTCTTGTGGTTCCGTTTGCCATCCCCTGAGCGTAGGGGATCCATTTGCCCCATCAGAGTACAGCGATACACATCCTCAGTTGCCATGTTCTGTAAGGGCTCGTTTCCAGCATTACGTTGTGCTTTTCACTAACGTGCGCATTCTGTGATCCAGTAGAACACCATGTATTGCATAGGAAGCAATGTATGCAGTTCCCATTAGTGCACTGCATTGCAGTGCATTTTGAGACAGCAGTGCTCCATGCATTTCTGAGCTGCGCACTCCCATTGATGGCAATAGGAGATGGATACAAACGCATTTGAAAGTGTTAGTATGCGATCTTTACCCCCCCCCCCCCCCCCCCTTTTACCCGCAAACACTAGGGATGACATCTTGTGATACTGGGGGTGGACCCTCAGACAAACAGTGCACAGAAGTGCATACAAGTGCAGGGATAACGCGCAGGCAAACAGTGCACAGAAATGCGTACAAGTGCAGGGATAAGGCGCAGACAAACAGTGCACAGAAATGCGTACAAGTGCAGGGAGAACGCGCAGACAAACAGTGCACAGAAATGCGTAC
>JAODKM010000001.1:1824641-1835004 GCA_026780845.1 Petrocephalus sullivani | reverse complement strand
GAACGCGCAGACAAACAGTGCACAGAAGTGCAGACAAGTGCAGGGAGAACGCGCAGACAAACAGTGCACAGAAGTGCAGACAAGTGCAGGGAGAACGCGCAGACAAACAGTGCACAGAAGTGCGGACAAGTGCAGGGAGAACGCGCAGACAAACAGTGCACAGAAATGCGTACAAGTTCAGGGAGAACGCGCAGACAAACAGTGCACAGAAGTGCAGACAAGTGCAGGGAGAACGCACAGACAAACAGTGCATGGCACCTTGTCCCCATTGTGAACATGTCCTTAGGCACTCTTCAAATGTATTTCCTTTTCTACCTGTTTTCTGAAGACAGATTTTGCCGTAGAAAGATACGGAAGGAGCACCTATTTTTGGGGGGAGATGCCCAAAATGAGCACCCCTCAAGACGTTCTCTACCTATAGGTCTGATGTACCTCAGATAGCTTCATCTGCCACTTTCACTCCCCTACTGTACAGACTAGCAACAAAAGCACTGCAATACCTGACTGTCTGAGATACCATCACAGCTGGAACTCTCTCAAAGGAATGCTCAGCAGAAACATCTGAGCTATCACCAGAGAAGATACATCTCCAAGATTCCTGAAGGTAGAAGTTACTTGTGCCTCTGTGGTGAGAAGAACACCAAAATATAACAATATTGGCCCAGATTATCTATTTTGCACATCCTTTAATTCCTGTAATCGTCATATGATACAATGCCATAATTTTACTAATCTAATCTATGCTTCCTCACTTGTGAGTATTTTTAGATACACTCACACTCCCCTTGCCCAGAGCAAGGAGCCTCGTTCTTCTCTAAGCTCAGTTTACAAAGTGCCAGCGAAACTTTCTAAAATGGACTTTTTTCTGCCAGCAGGGAAATAGATAGTTGGGCAGCTATGACAACAAGGCAGTAATTCTCAGCACAAAGGCCCAATATTGCCGACGAGTGAGTGACAGGAGTGAGGGGGCAGTCCAGGGTGAATGTAGCCCGTCCATCAAGGGCAGCTTGCTCCCACTCGCTGTCGTTAGCTACAAACAGAGCTTATTACATTCTTCTTAATGGCCATGTTTTGCCCAGAGTAATGCATTTTCCACCAAACAGGATGCTGTCTAGGTATTAACCAGTAACCATGGAACTGCATTCTTACTTGAGACTGGGACAGTTCCACCTTACTGGGAAAGTGGTGAGACTTGTGAGCAGAAGATTGCTTAAGTTACAGGATGGTGTAATGTGGTATCTTCAGGAACTGAAGATTACACCTGCTTAATGAATCTTATGTGTAGTGTTTCTGGTTAGAGGGGCAGTGCTACAGGGTCACTGATAACCAATCAGATTGTAGAGGAGGACCAAAACATCTGATTGGTTGGTCTGGCATTTGACACAAGATTTAGTTATCTCTAATTTTTTATCCTGCCCTTTTTTAAGTAACACTCCCATGAGCACATTATGTCCCATACCCCGCATGTCACCACACACCAAAAGCCCCAACCTGAACAGATATTAAGTGAGATTTCAGATACCACAGGTAGAGCAAAGCTGGGGTGCAGAAGGAAGGAGAGGAAGTAGGAAGACAGGATAAGCCATTCAGCAGTGATGGCTCAGCTGACCTCGATGCCAGCACACCGCATGTGACACTGAGGCGAGACCTTCCCGGGAGCCACAGCCCTGATTGGCCCTGACTGCTCGTTGACTAACAGGCGCTTTAATCAGAAGCTATTCTTGCTTCTAGGGTCTCATCAGGCGCCATTAGAGCGGCGGGAATGTCCAGCGGATTCTGTCATCGCCCCGTCGTCATGCATAAATCCACTCTTCTAAATGGAAACAGGGACAAACTATCAACAGTGAAAAATGTCCTTAACTCATGATGATATAATTTTAGGTTTAATATAAAGCAATATGCAGTTATAGACAGATGCAGAATAATAAAATAATCATTTTGGTGTGTTCCAAAATGTTAATCTGTCAATTTCAGTGGACTGTTATGTTATTAATTGCTGCCAGATAATGCGTCCATCATGAGATCTACGGTTAGAAGTGGATGTTTAGCCAAAACCTTTTAACATTTTAACCCATGGATCCAGCTGTCAAGTATCTTGTGGTGTTTGTCCTCTGGTTGTTCTGGGTCCAATTATGCTGGTCCCCATTTCACTTTTAACCTCCTACCAGCCTCTGCTGGTTTCTCAGGCTGTGGTTTCCTCCGAAGATGTCAGCTCATTACTTTCTGACTACATATTGATCTCTTATATGCACATTTATCTCCATTGATGGTTCACTCATGGTTTTTATTGGGGTGATCTCCAGAGACGGATCTCTCGTGGTTTTTATTGGGGTGATCTCCAGAGACGGATCTCTCATGGTTTTTATTGAGGTGATCTCCATATACAGATCTCATATGGTTTTTATTAGGGTCATCACCATAGACAGATCACTCAAGGTTTTTATTTAGGTGATCTCCATAGACGGATCTCTCATGGTTTTTATTAGGGTTATTTCCATAGACGGATATCTCGTGGTTTTTATTGGGGTGATCTCCATAGATGGATCTCTCATGGTTTTTATTGGGGTGATCTCCATAGACGGATCTCTCATGGTTTTTATTGGGGTGATCTCCATAGACGGATCTCACCTGATTTTTATTAGGGTGATCTCCATATACGGATCTCATATGGTTTTTATTAGGGTCATCACCATAGACAGATCACTCAAGGTTTTTATTTAGGTGATCTCCATAGACGGATCTCTCATGGTTTTTATTAGGGTTATTTCCATAGACGGATATCTCGTGGTTTTTATTGGGGTGATCTCCATAGATGGATCTCTCATGGTTTTTATTGGGGTGATCTCCATAGACGGATCTCTCATGGTTTTTATTGGGGTGATCTCCATAGACGGATCTCACCTGATTTTTATTAGGGTGATCTCCATAGACGGATCTCTCGTGGTTTTTATTGGGGTGATCTCCTGGCCCCCATCATACATCTCCACAGCAATCATAAGCAATGACGACTAAGAGTCAGGCGACAGAGACCCCTCCGTTCAGCCCTGCTTTAGTGATGGCACCATCGTGGTGACAGTGAAGTCTTTTGAGTTTCACGGTTTGCTGAGAAGCCTCAGTCTTCTGTTTCCCTGTCATGATGATGAATCCTGAAGCTCGATGTGACCCACATGAGAAAGACAGGCAGAAGATGCCAATTTTGAACTCACTGCCAAGCCTTTCTTTCACTTTCCCAGGACCCCCCCCCCCCCAGTGTTAGGCGCTCATTAGCTGCTGATGCAGACTAATTGGGCCTCTCCAGGGTGTGATTTCCATCAGCAAGAAGGCCCCAGGATATAGCCTGTTATTACCCGCCCCCCCCCCTGATTTGTAGCTGACCTGGCTCCATCCTACCCTCACCCAGGCCATGCCTGCTAAGTCAATCAATTCCCTGGAAGTCAATTTTCATTGCCAAACACGTGTGTCAGACAAAATAATGAAGAGGGATTGATTTTTCCACGAGTCATTCCAATCTTTGTGGTGTTGTTTTCATGAGGGGTGCTTACAATCTTCAAGCCAGGCCCAAAATTGCCAGTCTAACAGTAAAATGTCCCAAAGAAGAAGGGCTGATATGGTCAATGACACCAGAGCCTGGTCAAACATTAGAAACCCCAGATGTTTTGGAGGGGACCAGAGCCACTTCTATGAGGGCTTCAGCAAGCTAACTGATATGCTAACAGGTTGCTTTAATCAGTAAACTAAGCACTGCCCTGCACCAAAGCATTTACTGTCTTAGAACAGAGCTAAACTATCTGTGATCCTTCGGTAAGACAAATAAACTTATTTGGACCTAGTCTGGATTAGGTAGACAGGACGCATTCTGGAAAAACAAAACTTTTGCAACATACAAATTTGTCAGCAGCTGGTATTACATCCCATTCAAAGGAACTATTCACAGTCATTAGTTAGGGAATATACAGTATGTCAAATTCTTCCAGGCTTTTAAAAGAATGGCTGTCCCCTCCATGTACCTCTTAGTATCAGATCGTGGGGAGAAGGAGAATACAGTCAAACTAAAAATCACAGCTCTGCTGAGAAATCACACGAGAGCTTGCTGGCAGGTTAAACACCACACAGCTCTAACATACTAACGTCAGCCAGCTGAGGCAATGAGACTCTTGCCTCTTTCACTGCACTACTAACATTAGGGGACGTCTTACACAAGCATTTACATTTTTAGATGACAGAAATTACCGTTAACCGGGTCATCTGATATCACACCAGGAATGGCATTCCCCATTCGCTCCTCCTAATTAAATATATTTATATATATTTTTAACGAGATGTGATCCCCTGAGCTGTAGGAGAACATGAGCGATGGAGGCTGCAATTTAATAGAGCAGGGCCAGTGTGGACCGCTGCCGGCAATGCGCCGTGCTTGGCTTTCTCCATCTGGGGAGGTGTTGTGGAGTGGGCGTTGCTCTGACAGAAGTGGGCGTTGCTCTGACAGAAGTGGGCGTCGCTCTGACTGCAGTGGGCATCGCTCTGTTGGTGTGATCACAGGAGCACTGTGCTTATTGGAGCGCTTCATAGGTTCTAGCAAGGATGTATAATAATTATTATTATTTCACAATTGGGGGTTTTAGCCGGAAGTGGGGCTGCATGTTTGTTGATAGTTTCAATCACCTTACATCTCTGTGGTCTGTCTCACTACTGCAGTACTTTCCCTATTCATTCGTACCCAGTGAGGCAAAAATACAGGCAACAGCAGCGAGGGGAAGATGAGAGGAGGAATTCACCCAAATTATAACGTTTGAAGTCAAGTTCTTCAGATCATCAGAAAGCTTGAAATATCGGTAAATTTAAAAAATTGAGGCATTAAAACAATCCCAAACAGTACATAAAAATACACAACAACAACAATGACTAATGGTTCAAGAAAACAGTAGTACAAGACACTACATATAGAGAGTAGACAGTGCAAAATGACCAGGACATGGTTTCTTGGGGCTTTGGGAAATGAAAGGCCTGAGGCTTATGCTGCTGGTCCCAGCTCCCTTTGAATGCCCCCCCGTTTTTGGCTTGTCCCACTGGAGCCTCCATCTCCCTATTTCCCCCACAGTTGAATCGGTGTCCCTGCAATGTCTTTGCTGTGTCGCCATGTGTGTCCCCCGTGATGGACTGGCTTTTCATTGCCTTGTGTCCCATGCTTCCTGGGATCGGGTCTGGGTCCGTTACCACCCCTCACTGGATAGCGACAGTATTTTGGCAGTTGTGGGAGGCATTGCTCTTGTCGAGGCTAGTGGGAATGCTGGAAAAAATGGTAACCAAAGTTGTCGAACAGCATGAGCTGATTTTGATGAGTTTATTTGGTGAATTAATCTGTCCCTTTCTAGAAAGTGATGCATTTCTCTTTTTAATACACGCTAAATGCAAAGCCATGGACTCCCTAGTGAGTCCATCTCTGACTTTGTGTACAATCCCACCCCATCCAGCCCACTCCTGCACACCGAAATGACTGCCTCCTCTTCACGGTCCCCAGGCCAAACACATTACATCACCACCAATACCACATCAAATGCAAACATAATGATCCACGACAAATATCTAATTTTATTACGAAGTGCTGTGCTGTGTGTGTAGACAGATTGTGTTTGTCACAATCATGCATTTGCATACTAATATCATCGTGAGCTTTTGTATTATGGGATGTCCTACTAGTGGCATTGTTACTGTGGCATTCAAAAGGTGAAGTTCTGTGTAGAGGTTTGGAATATTAATGTGGCATTTGAGCAATTATCCGAACGGCTTAATCAGGAACGAACAGATCAATCTGTCAGGATCATTTTTCGACGGAGCTGACACCAAGCGGGATTCGTCCTCCAGCCGGTGTGAAGGGGGCGAAGGCAGTGCCCGGGAGGCGAGGGGATGGGGCCGGCCAGCCCTGATTAATGCTGCATTGCCCTTGAGTGTTTGCGGCAGACAGAGGTGAAGCTGCATTGGAATTCGGGGCTGCTAGGAGACACTGTGGCCTCTTCTCCTCGCAAAGCCAGGGCTGTCCTCCTTATCAGAGACTGTAGCATGACGCGGGGACCCTCCAATGGTCTATGGCTTAGCAACCATTTCCATTTATTCAGGCAGTCTGGCTAAACATTCAGCAATAGCTATATATTCTCACCATGTTTATTTATGGTCTGCACGTTGACACTTTCGCCATGGGCACCAACAAGCTGCAAGGTGACTATGTTAATACTGTCTACTAGACCAAATGACATGTACGAGCCTCACAGTCTGAACTGGGGAGACGGCTTCACCTGGACATAATCACCCACTGACTCATCGATCATAGCAGAGAATGCATTTCCTTTTTAAACTTGACTAATCGTCCCTCTATAGATGTGGGCACTGAGCACCGTCTGAGCATTTTAACGTCAGACTGAGTGGCCAGGCTCGGCTAGGCAAAGCCAGCGAGCTTCTGCACTTATCACCCACTCTCAGCTGACGTCTCTTCACACATTTTATATTGTTCTTATTGCTGGTGGATGATTCTCATGCAAACACTGAGCCTGTGTGGCTGGGCCCAGGCTCGGAGCTGTCAGATTTCCTGGACATCGGTTGTAGAAAATAACAACAAAGAAGAACCCTCAGGAAAAAGACTAGAATAAAGGAACCTCGTGGGAATGTCAGCTCTCCAAAGTGACTCTGAAGCCAACCCTAACTGACACTATATTGAACTTCATGCAAAGCTTACTGTCAAAGCTTACTTCAAATGTAAACCCTCTATCCACATCCAAATGAAGGTAGTATGCTGTAGCCCCAGGAAACGGAATGCGTGTGAGCTCACAGGTGCGCGTGTGTATGATAGTATAATGGGTCACATGGTATAGTCTATGGCAAGCAAAGCGGACGGGGGGGCTTCAGAGCATAAAAGCACAAAATGCTGCACCACAATCCACTTTGAGTTTCCACGGCAAGAACAGCGAGATGACAGAATGGTTTTGTTCGAAAATTAAGCGTCTTTCCATTATTGTTCGAGTCGTCATAAAAATAGAACTGCTCCTTTGGAGGACTGAAACCCGGCAGAGAGCGACTGTTATTGTTTCTATGGAAACGACACCTTATTCCCCTCCAACTGTGACATCTGTGGGTTTCTACACAACAGCTATATTTGCAACTAAGTCAGCACGCCTCTTTGGTTGGAGTCAGGTTTACTGGGCTCGATAAGTCCGTATATAGGAGACATATTACAGAATCTAAGGGGGTGGGAAGAAAGTGGGACTGTTTAGAAGAAGGATGACATTACATAGCACTTGTTCTATATGGGTGCTTTTATAATACCAAGGTCACCGTTACTAAATCATTCCACCCTGGTTAACAGAACAGCAAAGTCGCTTCTATGGCAGGTGCTGCCGTCTTCATTAATTTCTCATTAATTCTAGAGTGGTAACACTCTGCTGTTTGTATTTGTAGATGGAGCGACAATCTCCTGACATTAGTGGGAAGGCAGCGTAGAAATATGAACTTTGAGGCGGTAGGTTGGGACCTAACAGTATGTGCATTTATCACGTACCGACAGAACTGGAAAGCTGCTTGGATCGCATGTATTTCGGAGCATGTTGTGTGTCTGTCACGTCAGTCCCAGTGTAAAGCGCTGATCCCCTGCAGAATAACTTACTAAATCTTTAGTTTTTGTCTCTTCCCTGGACTCCTTATGAGGTTCAACACCAGGACCGATTCTAGGATTTTTTAAGGTGGGGGCAAAAGTGGGTCCATAATTCATATCGACGGGTCAACCTTATCATTAGCCAATAATATGCTTTGAATTGGTGAGCAGCTGAGGCACCGTTGGGGCCAACCAGCTTTCAGCTGGGGCCATGCCCTAAGGCTCCGCCCCTGTACACGTCCCTGACCTCGCCTTTGGTTCATATCCTGTTTCCCTGTCAGGGGATGCAGGGGCACCTGGCACAGCTGAGTGATCTCTAAGCAGCGGCATGCGCCCTGACAGCCTGTACATGTTTAATTACTCCTGCCTCAGGTCACGTATCGAGCTGAACCCAGCCTTAATAACCCCCCTCCCCCCGTTCAGCCTGTCACTTGAGTTATTAAAAGGCTGGATAGACAGGCTACACCTGATCCCTCCATCCTCTCCTCTCCATACTGCTTATCTTCCTCAGGCCAGAGAGCTGCTAGGACCCTCTTCACTCTGTAATAGGATGGAGCGTGACTGCATCCATCCACATGGGGGGGTCATAACTCAGCTGCCGCATAAAAGTGCCCTATAGTGCAAATGTGACCCAAGTCCTCATGTTGGCCTAGAACATATCGGCTCCTGCTAAATCGTGCTGAATCTCGGACAGTGAAAAACCGGGGAAAAAAAACAGAAGGGCTGTCTTTCTGATTCTCGCAATTCAGGCAGAGTGCGGTAAACTCTGAGTCATGAGAAGTGTGAGAAAAGTGCCTGCCGAGTGATTGGCACGTCTTTCAGAAATGGCTGGGCGCTTGCCGGTGTGGTCCGACGGGAAACGTGGTGATGGATATGGAGGCAGCCCCGTCCTGGAGCGCGCTGTCACCGTGACAGAGAAAGGCCATTCCGGGAAGGGCTTTATTCTCACTGAAAGGCACTCGCAGGCACCATTGTGTGGTCGACAGCGCCGTCCCATTTGATGAGGTAATTGCCAACCCAAAACCGCATATTTCACCGAAACCTGAATTGGCTGCATCACGAGAGACTGCAGCACGACGCGGGGACCCTCACCCGACGTACTGCATCATGACGCAGGGACCCTCACCCGACGTACTGCATCATGACGCAGGGACCCTCACCCGACGTACTGCATCATGACGCGGGGACCCTCACCCGACATACTGGGTCACGACGTGGGAACCCTCACCCGACATACTGGGTCACGACGTGGGAACCCTCACCTGACGTACTGTGTCACGACGCGGGGACCCTCACTTGACGTACTGTGTCACGACGCAGGAACCCTCACCTGACGTACTGTGTCACGACGCGGGGACCCTCACTCGATGTACTGGGTCATGACGCGGGGACCCTCGCCCGATGTACTAGGTCACGACACGGGGACCCTCACCTGACGTACTGTGGCAAGACACGGGGACCCTCTCCCAACGTACTGTGTCACGACGCAGGGACCCTCACCTGACATACTGTGTCACGACGCGGGGACCCTCACTCGATGTACTGGGTCATGACGTAGGGACCCTCACCTGACGTACTGTGTCACGACGCGGGGACCCTCACGCGACGTACTGTGTCACGACACAGGGACCCTCACCCGATGTACTGGGTCATGACGCGGGGACCCTCGCCCGATGTACTAGGTCACGACACGGGGACCCTCACCTGACGTACTGTGGCAAGACACGGGGACCCTCTCCCAACGTACTGTGTCACGACGCAGGGACCCTCACCTGACATACTGTGTCACGACGCGGGGACCCTCACTCGATGTACTGGGTCATGACGTAGGGACCCTCACCTGACGTACTGTGTCACGACGCGGGGACCCTCACGCGACGTACTGGGTCATGACGCGGGGACCCTCGCCCGATGTACTAGGTCACGACGCGGGGACCCTCACCTGACGTACTGTGGCAAGACACGGGGACCCTCACTCGATGTACTGTGTCACGACGCGGGGATCCTCACTCGATGTACTGGGTCATGACGTAGGGACCCTCACTCAATGTACTGGGTCACGACGCGGGGACCCTCACCCCACGTACTGGGGTGCAACGTAGGGACCCACGACGTGAGGGTGCCGCCAAGACGTGACCCCGCGGTGGTGACCCCTGCCGGCAGGAACAGAGCCATTGCTTCTGTCGAAGTCGCCAGCAAATCTGAGAACAGGGACTCATCTCGTGCTGTCGCTACACATCTACCACATGTCTCCTCTCAACATGGAGCTCTCTGTCAACGTCAAAGGCAATAAATCCCCGGTTAATTTCGCTGGCATCCTCCCGTGTCCGCCTGCCGCTGCTCCCCGGCACACCTGGTAAATGTCCTTCCCCTCCTGTGGATAATTGAATTCTAGCACCAGCATCGCCCCTCCACCTGTGAGCTTCCTCTCTGAGGATTAATAGGCTAACCAAGGCGCCCTAACTGCTCTAAGCGGATGTGTCACTTCAATTGTGCCATTCCAGTCTCATCACGTTTTATTAGCAGTGCTTGATATTGTTCCTGCCTTATCATATCTTTCTGCTTTTAGTTTAAATATACATGTATAAAGTATGTGCATGAGTGTATATAAATGTGTATGTGTATAGCTTACACTTATATGTAGCTATATACAGTATTGTTCAAAATAATAGCAGTGCAATGTGAATAACCAGAATAATCCAGGTTTTTAGTATATTTTTTATT